>CM039677.1:12709143-13316827 GCA_022496015.1 Hordeum marinum | reverse complement strand
GGCATATATCTCAACAGGTACCACCTAATGCTACGAACGGAATAAACACTTGATGATCGAACAGAACAAGCTGGTGTTTGCATTTTTACAAGATACAGGCCGTGCAAGTCATGGGATGCTAGGAATAAAAACCAGTTTGTACGACCCTGCAGCTGAAAGCCTAAAAACCTCGCCCCCGCGTCACCATCGGAGGTGGTCACCGGCTCGCCGCGGTGCCGCCGATGAAGGTGGCGGCGAGGATTTGATCACTCTTCCTCGGGGGATCTGGATCCATGGCAGCGGCCTTGGCTGGTGGATCGACATCGGGCCTGTGGCGTCCGACCCTCGGTGCTGGCCGTTCTTCCTCGGCCGCGGGGCGGTGAGGTAGCAGCGGGTGGTGGCTATGATGCGGGCAGCTTGATGGCGCCCGATCTAGATCTGGAGGCTTCCATCTGCTTTAACCAGGGCTGCCTCCGATGGTCCTCCCTTGGGGTGGCCTTTGATCGTCGGAGTTGGACCAGTTTGGAGGCTGGAGGTGGGAGGTGGCTCCGGAGAAATCGAGGCCGACACTGTTGGCCACGACGGCTACGATGCCCAAGGGCGACGTACCCTTCTTGTAGGCACCATCTAGGTTGCTTCCTTCCCCTCTTCCTCCCCCCAACTCGTATGCCGGGTGAAAGCCCAAATCCTCGTCGGATCAAGCGAGAGTGGCACTCCAGGCGTCGTCGCCCTCTTGAGGGTGTCGTTCATGGTGAGCTTGGGGTGGATGTGATGCTTTGGTTGCTTGGGGGCGGTTGGTGCGTGGTGGGAGTTCGTCTGGTGGCGGTGTGTTGGTGCTCTGCCGCCTATGTGCTTCGCCTCAGAGTTCTCCTTGCACGGTGCTTGGTCTTCAGCAGCCCTACCGGACCCGATGGAGCGGTGCTTCATCCTACACAATGATGGTGGCGTATCTCGGCGGCGTGGCGCAGTGGAGACTCGACGTCCAATGTGTGGCGATGGACTCGCACAGGAGGACGAATCTGTCTGGTGTCATGGTGGCGTCGATGGCAGAGAGGACTGGCAAGGTCGATGCATCAGTTCTACTTTGAGTATAGAGGGATGAAAGATGGAGGTGATGGCTCTTGCAGCGTGCGCATGTGGTCCTTACTGGGAGTGCGCCAGACCGATGTGTGACCCAGTCCAAGTGCGTAGTTGCTTGGATGGGGCATTCAGCTTTAGATGTTAGGCTTTGGTGCGATGTCTGTTTGGTATTAGGCTCGGACATTCGGCAGCCCTTCATCAAGGGGATAGGAGTGGTGACAGACATTGCCAAGCGGTGGCTTCAGGCTTATTGATGTATTATTTATAAGATTTTTATGAATAATTAATAAAATGGTTACATGCATCGTTTTAATTCGTAGGGACCCCTTAGTAATGAGGCCTGCTTCCTCACCCCTTGTACTCCTCGCCGAGCAGCTTGGTGAGCTTACCAAGGAGCGGATTCATCACCCCTATCGTACCAGTCGTTGCCCACCCGACCGAGCTTAGAGCATCTCCAACTGCGGCCCCAAAGGACCCCCAGGCCCCTTTTTTATCGCCAGCGGGCGAAAAAATCCCCAGCCGTGGCCCCAAGACGTCGATTTACGTCGGTTGGGGCCTTTTTATTGGCCGGCGAACCCAGGCCGAACCCAGGGCGCTGGGGTCTCCTGGGCGCGCCGGCTGAAGCGAAAAGGCGAGTGGGGCCGAGGTGTCGATGAGACGGACTACCACTTCCCGCCACTTCCCCCTTATTTTCCCTCTATCCCGTCGTTTCACCCCCAGTTCTTCTCTCCATTTCCCTTCCTTCGCCACCATGCCGCCGAAGAAGTACGCCGCTCCTCGCCAAGCCACCAGCCCCGCCGTCGCCAAGCCACGTAGGGCCCGTGCGCCGATGCCAAGACCACCGGGGTTGACAAACACCGAGTGGAAGGTCGACATGGAGCGGAGGGAAGTGGTGACCACTGATCGCCACAACAGGCTCCTCATGAAGAAAGCCCGGGATGCGGCAGCGGCGACGGTGGTGGTTGAGCAGGAGGTGTCATCTCATCGCCCGATCTTCCTGGGGCGGCAGCCCGCGGGCTCGTTCCCCCAAGGCGCCAGCCATCAAATCTCTCCGGGCGACCCGCACTTTCCTTCGCCGACCTTCCCTTCGCCGGCATGGGGATCGATACGTCGACGGCGACGCCCTTGGCGGATTCAACCCCAACACTATCTTCCCACGCACGCCCTCCGCCTTCTCCACCGGCCACCCCAACACCCAGTATGGCTATGTGCCCTTGCCGACGTACTCCAGCTCATCCGCGACGGCTCGGCGTGGCCCTCTTCCTTTAGCGCCTGCACCGCAGTACGAAAACACAGAGGCCGAGATGGAGGACATCATCAACACCGGCTCCACCACGGCTACCTCGTGCCCCGGGTTTGGTGCGCAGGCGGAGGACACCGATGACATGGGCAACGCCGAGGTTGACCCCGAGGAGGAGGAGGAGGAGGAGGAGGAGGAGGAGGAGATTAAGGAGAAAGAGCCGGTGCCCGCGCCGACGAAGGGCAAAAGGAAAAATAAGAAGAAGACGAGATCGGCCAACGGCAAGCCGGGCGAGCCCCGCATCAAGTGGACGGCGGTGGAGGATGTGTGCCTCGACGAAGCATGGAAGCTGGTCAGCATAGACCCGATCGCCGGCGCGAACCAGAACACCGAGACATACTGGAAGAGGATCAAGGCGTCTTTCGACGAGCGCAAGTTGGTCGACCCCGAGTTCACCGACACGTACATGGACCGCGGCACCAAGGACATGTCCAACCATTGTGGGGGCATTCAAATGGCGTGCAACAAATGGCACGTCATCCAGGAATAGGCCCATGCTCGCCCAGAGAGCAGCGCGAGCGTCGAACAGCCGGTATGTTCGCCTACTTCCTTTCGTCGCACTTGGCTTGCGCCCTCCTTCGCCCCCGAACATTTCTTTTTTGGGGCGCAGATGGTGCGGATGTTCGAGTCGTTTTGCCGGGACGCCGACTTCGACTTCAAGTTCCTCCATGAGTTCACACGGTTCGAGTCCTGCGAGAAATGCGCCAAGGTTCGGCATCAGCTCACCAACAAGGACGTCTCGTTCAGCCCGAACGCGCCTGTTCCTGGGGCGGCAGAAGGGCGGACAGACAGGAACAAGAAGGCGAAGAAGGCCAGGAAAGACGCGTCGGCGGCCGAGCGTCTGCAGGCGTCGATCGAGCAGTGCACCGCCGATGCAAAGACTCACTCTGCCCTGAGGGAGGAGAAGGCCAGGTGGTCGGCGCTGTTGACGAAGCAGGACGCAAAGCTCAACCTCCTCAGGACGAAGCAGGACGCAAAGTTCGACCTCCTCAGGACCAACGTCGCCGCGAAGAAGCGCAATACCGACCTGGCGTTCCTCATGGGAGGAGTCATGGCGGATGTGGACCCGCTGGTCAAGGTGTGGTACCTGGCGGAGCGCGACCTCATCCTCGACCTCATGTCGGCGCCCTCCGCACCGCCGCCGAGCCCACCGCGTGCGTCTCCAACGTTGAACGTGCCCGCTATGCCGACCGCTACGCCGACCTCACCCACGCCGACAACTCCGGCATACGACGGGGAGCTGGCCGTTTGAGGAGTTCTATGCTCGCGTTCCCCCCACATTTTTTTTGTACGCCGGACTATTGCTGTGATCGCCGAACCTGATCGTCGGATGGCACGATGACACCGAACTGGGCATGATCGCCGAACTCAAGTCGTTTTTTGGGCAGCGGGAAAAGGATTGTTTAAAATTTGCATACGCCGTTGCCCCCTCCGGGGGCCGCGACTGGGAAGTCAAGCCCCGGCCGATTTTAGCGCCGGCTCGCCTTAAGGCGGCGCTATTTCGGGTCCCTGGGGCCAACGGTTGGAGATGCACTACTCCTCCTCCTCACTCGGATTGTACTCCTCGCCGAGCAGCTTGGTGAGCTAGCTACATTTGTGTTTGTGTGTGTGGCAATGCAAGAAAGCAAAGGCTGGTGAAGAAAAACTGCGTGGCGCAATGGTACTATGGATATACAAGTGCAGTCTTGTAAATTCGCTACGTACTACAGTACTATATACTATTATGTTTCCCTCGAGATTGTATTAGCACTAGTTAACTCAAAGCTGACTGTACATCGCACTGGGAGTCGTTCATACCACACACTTTGAGGACTTGTTTAGTTGGTAGTACAGTCTTGGAGATCCACGCTAATTAAGTAAGATTAACTAATCTGGCTACTTTCAAGTTTCAAGACGGTCTGTCAGTTGCGTTTGTGTAGGGAAGAGGAGCCTTTCTAACGCTTGTGGTTTCTGAGCTGGTTCATACCAACGACAAAGACGATGCTTTTTGTCTGCCTTCTCCGAACGCTCCTTCACATGTAGGATCTTCACATGTAGTATCGTTAATAGGAAACAGGACATAGGTTCGAATCGGGCTAGCACATTAGTTTCGGTTCAGTCACGAATCGGGACTAATAAGGACAACAGTCTCGATGCCTGAGGCCAGGGGGCCGGGCGGGCCACGTGGGGCATTGGTCCCGGTTCGTCTGGAACCTTTGGACCCGGTTTCAAACATGAATCGGGACCAATGTGCCTCGCTCTTGACCCACAACCATTGGTTCCGGTTTGTGGCTGGATCCGGATCTAAAGGGGGTCCTTTAGTCCCGGTTCCAGCTACGAACCGGGACCAATGAGATGCTTATATATACCACCTTGCCGATGAGCACTCCACATTGCTCTGTTTTTCAGGCCGGCGAGGGAGAGCTTTGTGGTGTTCTAGCTCACCTCCTATGCACATGAGGTGTTTGATGAAATGCCCAAGCCAAACTTAAGCTTTCTTCTCTCGAAGCTCCTTGTCCAAACTCCATTTTCGTCAAGATTTGTCTAGGTTTGGCGGTCCGTCCTGTCTCGTCCCCGTCCTGAAACCGCCGTCGATCGCCCGCGCGTGGTCAACCTCTTGACCTTATCTTCTTGCTAAAAGAAAATATACTTACTCGTATGATTTTCTTACTTTTATTATTGTTTGTTATTATATAGTGCCATAGTTATGGTATCCGCCCACGTCGGCCCTCGTCCAGTCTATGACTCAGATGTGGTATATTATCTTTTATATAACTATTTCACATATCTAATGTCTATGACAATTAATTATGCCACCAACTTGACTTAGATGTTTTTATCTATAGGAAGTAGTTGAACCAGAAATTCCAACCGACTATGCAATTCCGCTCAAGAAGTTAACAGAAGCTGAAAAAGAAATCGATCATTTGATTTTTTTTAAAGAACTGAAGATGACAAGATGGGATTGAGGTTGCATGTTGCCGATATCGTCGACGATCACAAGACCAAATGGATGCAATGCGCTTGAAGCTTAGAAATATTAGAAAATATGTCATTCATACTGAGGCTTGATAACATTATGTCGTTGGATTAATTGGTACCTTAGTAGCGTTTATGATTGTATTTGTTGTTGCATTTAATTTTTTTACGTACTTTCGTTGTATGTTTTAATTAGATGCTCTAGAGAGCTATATGTTGTTCAATAATGAAAACTATGTATGAACTGTACATATTTATTTTGATCATTATTGTACTTTGGCTTTAATGTGATGATGAATTTCTATTAATTTGGTCATTTCTCTATTCATGATATGTTGTAATGGTTTTTAATATACTTTATTATATAACACACGCAGATGAACCGACAATAGATGTACGGTGACCGACGCTTCATTCAAATAAGTTCAAGAAAATGAAATGACTTTTGTAACCGATGAGTTTCCGTCCGAAACCCCGATACTTCGAAATAGACTATCTGTTTTGTACACGAAGTGCATCCTGCTTTTGTCGTAACCCTCTAAACTTTTTAACACATGCTATATGGTGAAATGATGATACCATGCCAACTTTCAACATTTTCAGAGTTCATTTATAGTGTTTTTCAATTTCAGTGTCATTTAGGTCAAAAAAATCAATAATTGCATGAAAAATACCAAATGAAGTCAGAAAGGATTGAAAATTGATGATGTGGCTTTGAATGGTACATTTTAAACACACAAAAAGCCTGGAGTTCAAATAAGATCAAGAAAATGAAATGCCTTTCGTAACCAATGAGTTTTCGTCCGAAACTCCGATACTTCGAAAAAGACTGTCCGTTTTGTACACAAAGTTCATCCTGCTTTTGCCGTAACCCTCTCAACTTTTTAGCACATGCTATGTCGGTGAAATGATGATACCATGCCAACTTTTAACCTTTTCAGAGTTAATTTGTAGTGCTTTACAATTTCAGGGTCATTTAGCTCAAAAAAATCAATAACTGCATGAAAAAATACCAAATGAAGTCAGAAAATGTTGAAAATTGATGATGTGGCTTTGAATGGTGCATTTTGAACACACAAAAAGCCTGGAGTTCAAATAAGTTCAAGAAAATGAAATGACTTTTGTAACCGATGAGTTTCCGTTCGAAAACCCCGATATTTCGAAAGAGACTGTCCGTCTTGTACACGAAGTGCATCCTGCTTTTGTCGTAACCCTCTCAACTTTTAAGCACATGCTATGTGGGTGAAATGATGATACCATGCCAACTTTCAACCTTTTCAGAATTCATTTGTAGTGCTTTACAATTTTAGGGTCATTTAGCTAAAAAAATCAATAACTCCATGAAAAAATACCAGATGAAGTCAGAAAGGGTTACAAATTAATGATGTGGCTTTGAATGGTGCATTTTGAACACACAAAAAGCTTGGAGTTCAAATAAGTTTAAGAAATGAAATGCCTTTTGTAACCGATGAGTTTTCGTTCGAAACCCCGATACTTCGAAAGAGACTATCCGTTTTGTACACGAAGTGCATCCTGCTTTTGCCATAACCTTCTCATATTTTTAGCACATGCTATGTGGGTGAAATGATGATACCATGCCAACTTTCAAGCTTTTCAGAGTTCATTTGTAGTGCTTTTCAATTTCTGGGTTATTTAGCTCAAAAAAATCAATAACTGCATGAGAAATACCAAATGAAGTCAGAAAGGGTTGAAAATTGATGATGTGGCTTTGAATGGTGCATTTTGAACACACAAAAAGCCTGGAGTTCAAATAAGTTCAAGAAAATAAAATGCCTTTTGTAACCGATGAGTTTCCGTCTGAAACCCCGATACTTCGAAAGAGACTGTCCGTTCTGTACACGAAGTGCATCCTGCTTTTGCCGTAACCCTCTCAACTTCTAGCACATGCTATGTGGGTGAGATGATGATACCATGCCAATTTTCAACCTTTTCAGAATTCATTTGTAGTGCTTTTCAATTTCAGGGTCATTTAGCTCAAAAAAAATCAATAACTGCATGAAAAAAAATCAATTTCAGAGTTCATTTCTTGTGCTTTTTAATTGTAAACCTCTAGTATTTTTGAAACTAAAATTATATAAAACCTAAAAATTACCAAATTAAATATAATGTTAAAACAAAGTAATATTAAATAGCAAGAAAAATAGCAAAGAAATAACATAAAAATAGGAAAAGTGAAAATAGATGCGGTTCCACTGAAATTCAACCTAAATTCAAAGTGCTAGTTAGGCACCTAACTAACTAGCATTTTGAATTTAGGTCAAATTTCGTGTATAAGGGCATCTATTTTCACTATGAGAGGAGCTTGAAAGGTCATGCGCATCGGAGCTTATAAACAGGTGCTGTCTCCCCTCGTCTAGCGAGGTGGGACTAAACATTTGACACCGCTGCGCCAGGCCTTTGGTCCCAGTTGGTGACACCAATCGGGACCAATGCCCCCATTTCGTCCCGGTTGGTGCCACCAACCGGGACCAAAGGTCCCTGTTTCCCGCCCTTTGGGCTGGTGAAAACAGGGCTTTGGTACCGGTTGGTGGCACCAACCGGGACCAAAGGTCCCTGTTAAAACAGGGCTTTGGTCCCGGTTGGTGGCACCAACCGGGACTAAAGGAGGAAATTGGTCCCGGTTTGTACCACCAACCGGGACCAATGCTTCTTCTATATAACAAGCACTTAGAAAATTTCGGAGTTTTCATTGCCACTTCGCCCTCGTCGCCGCCTCGAGCCCGCCGTCGCCGCCCCGAGCCCGCCATCGCCGTCCCTGTCGCCGCCCCCGTCGCCTCCTCGTCGCCGCCCCCATCGCCTCCCTATCGCCGCCCCCGTCGCTTCCCCGTCCCCGTCGCCTCCCCGTCACCGCCCCTGTCGCCGCCCCCGTCGTCGTCCCCGTCGCCGTCCTCGTCTCCGCCCCCGTCGCCTCCCCGTCGGCGCCCCGTCCCCGTCGCCGCCCCCGCTGTTAGCCGCCGCCGCCCCGGCTCATTGCATTTTTTTTAAATATATGTTGAATTTTTTATATGATGAATGTTTATGTTAGATTAGTATGTGTATGTTAGATTATAGTTTTTTTATGATGAATGTTTATGTTAGATTAATATGTTTATGATAAATGTTTATGTTAGATTAGTGTGTTTATGATGAATGTTTATGTTATATTACTATGTTGTTTTATGTTTTATTTAATTATTAGGAGTCCTAGGAAAAATTAGTATGTGTATGTTCGATTACAGAATTTTTTTGGGTTTTATGAAAAATTAGTGATTAAATGATAAGAAAACGTTCTCAAAGGTATTTGTCGACGATGATCGGCCCGCATCCTCGTCGTCGAGTAGTCCGCGAGAGCCTGCTTGATAGGTGCCATGTCCGGGACTAGGCTCCGCCAGGCTGACACTGGGAGGTGCTACCTTCCCGGGCTCGGAGGTTGGTGAGGAATGCAGGTATCGTCGTTGACCCGGACCTTCTGTGGTGGCAGTCACGCGGGCCACTTTCGGTTAGGAGGGAGCCGGCACCCGCGGAGGTGGTACGGCGCCGTGTCAGGGAGGAGGACGAGCACGTCCGTCGCTACATGGCGGCGTTGGACGCCCGGTCCTTCAGGGATCTCACTTGAGTTATGATCCCGTGATGGTTTCTTTTCTTTGGGTGTCCATCATCGATGACTCAGAGACCGCTAGTGAATCGAGTTCACCGTCCTCCTTTTTGGATTCTAGGATATTCGATCTGTATTAGTGATCTTATATGATAATATTCGAGATGTATTAGTTAATATTTGATGATGCATTAACTGGATTATTCGGGATCATGTATTAGTGATATTATATTCGAGGTCATTATAAATATTAATGTATTAGTGATATTTTATCGGTATAATGCATGTGTGACTTTCGGTCTGTCATTGCTCCTTGTGTGACTTTCATGTGTGTTCTTGATGGAGGAATCCCGACTGTTGTCGTGGGGGGCGCCTCCTCTTTCTTCTCTTCTTTGTGATATACTCGTTGATACATTGTGCAAGAAGAGAAGAGGGGAGGCGTCCATCACCGGCGGTCGAACTATTACTGTGAGAGAGTGTCCACCAACATATATACACCACTGTATCAATGTGAGAGAGTGCGCACCAACACACCATGAGATATGAGAGTTATTTAAGGAAAGCCTCGACGGACCGAAAGTCACACACGCATTAATTAAGATCCAAAGCGTGCCGTAATTTTTGAACTGGATTATTCGGGATGATGTATTAGTGATATTATATTCGAGTTCATTATAACTGTATTTGTGATTTGCATGTCATTCCGGTAAAACATAGGAAATTTTTTCTATGTCATTGCTCGATATATGAAACGGGTTTACTTTAGGTCTGTTTCGGCTCCTTGTGTGTCTTTCAGTGAGGGAGGAGAGTGTCCACCATATATATATATATATGTGTGTGTGTGTGTGTATATATATATATACATACATATATATATATGAGAGAGAGAGGAAGAATCCTGACTGTTGTCGTGGGGGTCGCTTCTCATTTGTTCCACTGTGCTAGACATTTTGGTGTAATGCACTCTGGGACGAATGGAGGAGCCACCATCACCGACGGTCGAAATATTAAAGGGAGTGCCCACCATGTATGTGAGACGAGAGTTTAGGAAGGAAAGACTAAACAGACCTAAATTCAACTCGTTGAATATTGAGTATTAGTGATCTGTGTGTTGATCAGTTTTCTCATAATTTTCTTCGATCGATTTTAAATGTTTCAACTATGAATACAGGAAATGTCTGACGACGAAAGTGAATTCGGTATGTGCGAATACTGCGAAGACAAGCGCGGCCTATGTGACAAGACTTTTCTAGTTGATGATAGGTGCTTCAGCATCATGCTGGATGAGACCTTCGAAGTGGATACAGTAAGTCACAATGACAAGTCTTTTTCGTGATTAAGCATGATTTTTGCCTCTTTTGCTTCAACTTATAATTAATTTTAATTTTTTATTATTCTACTAGCGTATCCCCTGCCATGCAAGAATTGCTGTTTTGGATAAGATTGGTTTCAATACTAAAAAAGATATGGAGGTAAAGATAGTTCACTTGAGGACCGAGCATGGTTTTACTTTTGCGGTAAAATTATACTATGCAGACACCTATTGCTATTTTGAATGCAAAAGTTGGCAAGCACTATGCAAGACTTATGCATTTGAGCCTAATATGCTTATCACCTTTGATATTCGTCTGGAAGATGAAATTGAAGGTAATATCGACATTTGGGTCGATGTGCAGACGCCCCCAGTTCTACCATTATGTGAGTTTCTCAACCATATTTATTAAGTAATTTACATTGTTTATTTAAAATTAGTTGACAACTTATTTGCATTGACAGCTTATTTTCATTCTTCAAAAAATGTACGGAAGATGGTAGATAGAACCTACTACTATAGTGATGAAGCAGAATTAACTTATAAGGAGAAAGATCATCTTACCGCATTTCTTAGTCATCTTGAGAATTACAATAGCTATTATCAAACTCCTGCACATTATGGTCAATACGTGCCACTAGTACACGTGATGAACACGGTAGCATCCATGGAGATTGCATGGTAAGATTTCAATTCTACTATTATGACATCCGTGCATCTTTTGTATAAATTCTTCTAAAACTAAACTACATTGGTAACTACAAAGTTATTACTATGTTTTTAAACAAAAAATTTCGGAGGATTGTGTGCCTCATCTGATGTTTTCGAAATGTCGCGTTGTTGTTACGAGCTTAGGGCCACCACGGCCAGGTCAGCCTACGCATCACTCCTGTCCATACCGGATTTCTAAAACCGATGGAGTCATGACAATCAAAGATTGGAAAAAATGTATGCTCAATCGTAGAGAGCTACTTGGAAGCAACATTGTGCGTAGGCCAAGAATGGGAGACACGATGATCTCCGTTTTCCGTAATGAAAAGTCAGCGCCTATCTTGTTTTATGATATTGTATCTAAAAGAGGGTAAAGTAGGTCCTACGAGATATGAGTATGTAGGTCCTAGGTACAATGTGTTAGAGTTTATGATGATGATGATGATGAGGAGTTGTGATTATGACCAGTGACCAACTTGTTATATGATGTCTCATTGACGAAAATGATGATTAAATTGCGTCATATGTTATATCTATAAATATAGTACGTAGCGTCGTGACCAAGAACGGAGATAAGAGAGATCATTCTTTCTATTAGCTATCTAACAAAATATATGAAACCCCAAAATTAACCCTCCAAAACCCTCAAACCCCTCCTCTTTAAAAAAAAAACAGCCTCTCAGCTACTGACGCGTGGACGCTCTTTGGTCCCGGTTGGTGTTACCAACCGGGACCAAAGGCCCTCCTGCCTGGGCTCGACGGAGCGGCCAAGTGTGGCCCCATCTGTCCCGGTTCGTAAGAGAACCGGAACTAAAGGTCATGGGGTTTAGTCCCGAAACATTAGTCTCGGTTCTGAAACCGGAACAAACGGGCCTTACGAAACGGAACAAATGGGATTTTTTTCACTAGTGGATATACCACTACACTCTTAGAGAAAAGACATTACACCTAGATACTGCAATTCATTTCCATGAGGTTCGTCGAGTCTACCACCAGCAAACTGTATTATATTAATTGCATCAGATCCACGTCAACTGAATTCGAACACCATGTGCACCCAACACTAAGAGCTACTATGCCTTTCGTAGTTGGATTCATTCAGTAATCCATGATCATCTTAGAGATCTAGGTGGTTTTCTTCGCATGGTGGAGCGTTTGGATCATCAGAAATGGGAAGATCTTCACGCAGGAGACACCACCTTTGCAAGGTGGAGTGGTTTTATGTAACAATATGACTTACATTTTATTAGTTAAAATTATGATAAAAATATAATCCAAAATACGAGGGGAAATAGTGAGGTATAGTACCTACTGCGGTGGATCTTAGGCATGAGGGAGAAAGGAAGGAGGACAGAGAGAGAGAGCACGAAGGAGGTGATATATTCATCCTAATCGTTGTCCGGTGCGCGCGCGCGATCTGTCGCGATAGAGCGGCCGCACCACAACCGTCCATCGCGCGCGTCTCGCGTAGCCCACGTGGACTTGGCAGACCGATCAGGTGGGCGGTGGTTTTGTCGCCTCTTAGAACTTTTTGGGGGAAATGCATCGCTTCTCTATCCTGTTCATTCCACTCCTCGACACTCACACCCGGCGAGCAAAATCCCCACCTATCTCTCAAATCCCTAGCTCCCATCACAGACACGGGCGGCGCAAGAGCCTACGGCGAAACAATTGAACGCGCGCGGCGATGTCACGCAAAGGACCCAGAAGCAGCTCGACGGGGGACGAGGGGCGGCACACGCGTTTGATAGGAGGAGATGGTACCGGCGGTGACGGCGGAGGGGGAGGAGCTGGTGGTTCGGCACGAGGCGGTGTCGACCTTCCTTCTCCCCCCCTTCCCTCCCTCTCACACTCTCATCTGACTGGTTGCTGGGTGTTCGTCGCCGACGCCCTCGTCTTCATTAACCACCGCAAGGCAGTAGATCGGACGGAGAGGTTCTCTGGGGGAGGATGGGAGAGAGGGGAGGGATTTTTGTGTGAGGAGGCCGGGGGCGCGGGGGGGTGGCCGAGGGGTCCTGCTGGAGGTCGCCGGAGAGTGTATGGGGGGAGGGGTGAGCTTGCGCTCAGCTCAGGCACCACGAGGAGAGGTAGCGGGTGGGGGTGGGGGTGGGGGGAGGAGTGGTGGTGGCGCTGGCGAGATGAGGAAGGAGAAAGCCCTCAACCCGAATTTTTGGTCAGTAGGCAATTTTTTGACAGCACACGCGTGGTTCCGTATGCATCTCTATAAGCAATGTAGGCAATACTCTGTATTTTTCAGTAGGCAATTTTCAGCAGTGAGATGCTTAGGTGCATCCATGGTTTAATAAGGCACGCGCCGGACTGTGATGGTGTTCGGTCTGTCCACGACGTGATCGAGCACCACTGGACATTTTAGCACTATCAGGCTTGGACCGGATCAGAGTACTTTATTCTATTTTCATCAGTAGCGCGATATGATGGAACTCACATGATCTGTTACTTTTCTGCTGCGGTAGTAGCTTATACTTGATGTTGCTGATATTCATGCACAGCACTTGATACTACTGATAGTCATGCTGGATCAGTACATATGTTGTCATGCACTCTTCGTTAGAAACTTTGTCGCCTGCAGATAAGCTGCTATGGCAAGAGAGATAGAAGTATGTTCTGTTTTTTGTGTGTTATGTACTGGGAGTAAAAATACTATCGTATAAGGCCAATATATCACTGAAACACATGCAAAATGTCCCCGTACGGCACAAATGAGAGAAGGGAAATGGTATCGGAGAGTGGATATATAACATTGCTAGAAATATATGTAGATGTTTACTGGATTCTTTTCTGGAACTGAATTTTCTGCGGATGCAGGTTGCTATTTTTGGTGTATCTACATGCAGGCCTTTTGAGTTTAGATTTCTCCTCCAAATGTACTAGTATTTCTTCAGTGTCTCGTTTACTGCTATCTGAAATGTTAGCATTTTTGGCACAATGCTTGAGCAGATAGCAAGCACTACATAGTCTATGTTGCCAAATTACTATTCCATTTTTTCTGCGCCTGATAAAATGAACCTGCATCTTTTCTACATGTTGATTACTTATGTATTGCATGTCCTCCGTTAGAGTTCCCTGAGGAAATAAGTCAGAAACTGGTTCAGTGTAGAAGTCATGGAATAATCCATTTTTTGCTTCTCTTCAGGCAACAGAAATAGTGAAAACTAGGCAAGGACATCTTCTTCGCCATCCCTGACCCGAGAGGTTTAAGATGGAGGACTCCTTAGATCAATACGATGGTGAGGTACTGACCACACATTTTTTGTTGGTTTTTTTCATTTTCTTTACAACATTTTTACATGCCTTAGGCAGGGAATCGTGCAAAAAAATAATCTACAAACTAGTTAAATACGACATTTATGCAGAACCTGCCCTATTCAGAATCAGGCAATCTCACATATTTTTACATTTTTTCAGGACAAACAAGAGCCTAAGCCCGTCCAATAACTTCGCCCACCACCCGGGTGCTAGGTCGCCTAACCCATTGACCTTCTCACCTACAACACCACGCACCTCTTTTTACAAAACTGCCTAAGCCCGTCCAACCAACTCGCCCACCATCCGGTTGCTAGATCGACTGGCCCATCAACCCTAATCGACTACAACACTACACACCCCTTTTTTGCAAAACCGCCTAAGCCCGTGCAACCAACTCGCCCCCACCCGGGTGCCAGGTCACCTAACCTATCGACCTCTTGCTTATGACACCACACACCCATTTTTGCAAAAATTGCCTAAGCCGTCCAACAAACTAGCCACACCCGGGTGCTAGGCCGGATAGCCCATCGACCCTAATCGCCTACAAACAACGCACACCCTTTTTTGCAAAACCGCCTAAGCCGACCAAACCAACTCGCCCACCCCCTGGTGCTAGGTCGCCTAACCTATTGAACTTCTCGCCTATGACACCACACACCCCCTTTTTGCAAAATCGCCTAAGCCAACAACAAACTAGCCCCCCCTCCTGTGTGCTAGGTCGCCTAGCCCATCGACCCTAAGCGCCTACAAACACCACACACCCTTTTTTGCAAAATTCCCTAAGCCCGTCCAACCCAACCAATTCGTCGACGCCCGGGTGGTAGGTCTCCCAGCCCATCAACCCTAATCGCCTGTATAAACACCACACACACCCTTTTCTTGCAAAATCGCCTAAGCCCGTCCAACCAACTCGTCCACGCCTCTGGTGCTAGGTCCCCTAGCCCAACGACTCTAATCACCTACAAACACCACACACCTTTTTTGCAAAATCGCCTAAGCCCGTCCAACCAACTCGCCCACACCCCGGGTACTAGGTTGCATATCACATTGACCCTAATCGCCTACAAACTCCACGAACCCTTTTTACAAAACTGCCTAAATCGACCAACCAACTCGCCCACACCCCGGGTTCCAGGTCGCCTAGCCCATCGACCCTGATTGCCTACAACACCACACACCTTTTTTGCAAAATCGCCTAACCCTGTCCAACCAACTCGCCCACCCATTGACCCTAATCGCCTACAAACACCACATACCCTTTTTTACAAAACCGCCTAAATCGACCAACCAACTCGCCCACACCCCGGGTACTAGGTTGCCTAGCCCATTGACCCTAATCACCTACAAACACCACGGACCCTTTTTTACAAAACCCCTAAATCGACCAACCAACTCGCCCACACGTCGGGTACTAGGTTGCCTAGCCCATTGACCCTAATCGCCTACAAACACCATGTACCCTTTTTTACAAAACCGCGTAAATCGACCAACCAACTCGCCCACACCCTGGGTTCCAGGTCGCCTAGCCCATCGACCCTAATCGCCTACAACACCACACACCCGTTTTTCAAAATAGCCAAAGCCCGTCCAACCAACTCGCCCACACCCCGGGTACTAGGTCGCCTAGCCCATTGACCCTAATCGCCTACAAACACCATGGATCCTTTTTTTACGAAACCGCCTAAACCGACCAACCAACTCGCCCACACTCCGGGTGCTAGGTTGCCTAGCGCATCGACCTTTCTCGCCTACTAGTTTTCAAGCTTTTTCTGTACTTTGTGTTTTTGTAAGCAACTAGACTTTACAACTAGCTTTTTTTGTAAGCAGCTACAATAGCTTATTGTCCAGTTTTACTATACCCCGATTATTAACAATTCTTTTTTTTTGCTATTGCAGAAGCAAGGCGCAAGACAATAGGCAAGATACAATTCAAGACCCAGCAGCTTTTTATCTAGCATCCAGTTCTACAGGTGTAAAGGGGAGGCATGTGTAAGGGGGAGGCAAGAACAGAAAACAAGATTCAAAGATTCAAGTCAGGTTCTGATACAGGGAATTTTTTTGCAAGTAGTAGATAGGGGGGTGTAGGTACAGAGAGGGAAATCCACTAGTTCTAGAACTAAAAGAAGCTCATGGCCAACAACATTGGAACAACCTCTTTTACCTTTGCTGTTTTCACGGAGAGAATTTTGCCCACAATTCTCCAGAAAATTGCCTGATCAGCACGAAGAGTTGCAGACACAATTGTGCTTTCCAGGATTTTCCCAGAATTATTTGGCTTGATTTTCGCCCTTTTTACTGTGTTTTACGCTGTGGGAGGGGAGCTCCCCCACCGCTCAGCCATGGCGTTTGCGGCTGCTGGGAGGAAGCAGAAGCTGCCCGGGAGATCTCTGTTGGTGGGGCGTGGGTTTTTCTGGTGGTAGGTGGGGAGATCACGTGAGGGGGAAGGGCCGAAGCCTTTTTCCTTCGTTATTTGTCGGGACGTGGCACCGAAAGGGGAGGTGGACCTGCCTTTTTGCAGATGGATGGGGACCGACACGGATGCACTTTCCTTTACTGGCGGCCGCTAGATCAGTCCGCATAGTGCGCGGGCACTGTGTAGCAGCGTCCTATATTCATAGGGAAGGGGGCAACCGGAAATGCCCAACGGTTGACGGGCACTATCTGGACTTTAGAAAAAGACATTTTTCCATAATGCAATAATTTGAAGTTCTTTCTATATACACGAATACACATATAATACATTCAAGAAAAATTTCATAACAATATACTTTCTTACATAGCATAGACAAAAATAAACAAATATGTTCACAAAAATGGGCCAATCTTTTTTATTGTTGGGCTAGGATTTTTTTTGTGCAGCTTGCAAATCACAATATTTTTGAACAAAAATTCACAGATACATCAATGAATATGAATAAGTTTTCACAATTTTTATTTTTTCAATCTTGAAAATATGAATTTTTTGAATAATTTCATAAAATGCTCCGTTCACCAAAAAGTTGCCCACACACTCCTCTCCGGCTGATACCAAAGTGGACTTGGTCCAGTGGCGAAGCTAGCAAAGGATCGGCGGGGGGGGGGGGGGCAAACGTAAAATATGCAACTATGGGAGGGCCAAATGAATGCACTCTAGTAAATTTAAGGCTTAATAAAAAAATTCCTTCACTAATTAAGCTATGGCTGGTTGGGGGGGGGGGGCAGCGGCACCGCTGACCTAGTCTTCGCCAACTGGAACCGCTTTGGCACTGATAGCTTCAAGTAGGGATGAAAACGGCGCGGAAACGAACGGAACTGGTTGCTACCATATTTGTTTTCATATTTTTTTGCAAAAACGAAAACGAATACAGAAACCCCCAAAACAAATACGGAAACAGATACTATCGAAAACAGAGATGGAGCGAATACAGAACGGACACGGAAATGAAACTTTGTGTTGACTAGAACTTACAACACCCTTGAATCATTAAAAAATATACACAAAAACAAAACAAATTTATGGAATTGTTAAGATGGCTACAAAATGATATGGTTGTGTTAGCAACATAGGGTAGTATTATAGTAGTACGTAACTATTTCATGTAGGGTGTGTAGGGTAGTAAAATATCCTCAAACGATCCATCATGCTCATTCTGCTCATTGTATCATTGTGTGTTGTTTGGTAGTTGGGCAACAAAGCAGCCATGGGTCTATAGTAGAAACAGAAATTCCATATTCATGGAAACGGAAAGTTTCGTTTCCACGTCCGTTCCACCGAAAAACACAGTTCCGTTTTTCTTTTCGTTTTCGCATAAAAAATTTCATTTTCATTTCCGTTTTCATCTTTCCTCCGGAAAAGCGAAAACTTTCCACTCCATTTTCATCCTAGCTTCAAGTCGTCAGCGCCTGGGCCCCCTCCGAGCCTAGTTCTCCTGATACGTGTAAATACTTTTTCTTCTTTTAATAAAGAGAGGTTGTGGGGCATTTGCCATCCCGTGTATAGTCAAAAAGAAAAACTTAGAGATCTAGGATAGTATGATTAAAACCTAGGATAGTATGATAAAAACTTTGAAAATGTGCTAGTTGATGCTCTTAATCCACGCCAATTCATTGGAAAGGGTTCCTATGCTAGTGGGTTCGTCGTGGTTCAAAACGCGACCATGCTTGTTGTCTGCCTAACAATTAGTTCACATTGGGCTTCCCGTTCATCCAATAGGGTGCCGCACTCCATTTGGCTTCTTTCTCATTAGCAGCTAAATTATGTTTGTGTTCGCAATATATAAGCAGAAGCAGAGGTTGATTCAGTTCCATGGTGTACTAACTAAGCAGAAGTTGATCCAATTAACCACATTATACTCCGTGAGATTCACCGGCAACTAAACCCAAACAATCTGAACACTCCATTTGGAGCTAGAACTATACGTTTTGTAGTAGGCTAGGTTAACTGAAATTCATTTTTGCTCTAGGGAGCACATGCATGTTCCTGTGTGTCAAAAATGAATTTTACATGCAAATTTTCAGGGAAAAAACGTAAGCACTTTGACCTGTGCAAAAATAAATAAATTCAAACACCAAATGTTACACTTAGTTTTTTTTTTACCGACGAACACTGCTATCACATATGGCATGACAATATTCAAGCGCACTTGCTACACTAATGTGAACATCTAAAAGAATCAAAACTTTTAAATTTTATTAATATTTATTTTTAATTTTACTGTTCATTAAGGATCATATGTTTGGAATCGTAGATCTACAAGAGGATCAAAACCTATGTATGCTATTGGAACCCATACACACTCGTCGGGATCTTTCTGCATGTCATGTGTCGATCGGTTGGTTTTATAAAGCTTAGCTAATTTAAAGACACTATTGATTGTTCTGGGGGAGTTGATCTGGGAGGATGTTGGAAAAGGTTGTTGCTAGTGGTGGTTTGGGCCCCTGTTTCCCGACGGGCCTCGGCGGGAGCACTGATTTGGGCGGCCAAGCCTCTGATGGTGCCTTCCTGTGTGTACGGTGTTTGCGGTGCAGGGCCTAGGTGCTTGCGCGATGCGGAGGTCAGTAGCGGGTGCGGTGGTGCCAGCGATGGTGGTAGCGATGGTGTGGCGAGATGGATCGACCTGACCTCCAGGGACGCCGAAGCTCGAGGTGATTGCTGCGTCTACAGAGGCCTTCTTCTCGACCTGGTAAGGACGCTTGCCATGGTCGGACAGGGGATGGTGAGGTCTCGTGCTCATGTGCTTGCCAGACATGGTGGCTGGCATGCTGCAGAGAGAAACGGGATGTGCTAATCTAGGCAAAAGCTTAGTGTCGACCTGATCGACATCGATGATGGCGACACTCCCCTTCTTGAAGGCATCATCGTGGAGCTTCCATGCCCACTCTTCCGTGTGCTTCCGAAAGCCTTAGATCCTTGTATGTATCGGACGACGACGACGTCCTCGATGCCCCCCCTGGGGTGTTGTCTTGGAGCCACGGGTCCATGGTTGGTCGCTTAATGTCTCTGCTGGAGCATGATTGATTTGTCGAAGTGTATGGTGGCGGCGATCATTGCCCTGGTCATCCTGGTGCTAATGTTTGACCTCTCTCTTGGGTGCTCGTGGCGGTAGTGAGGTCTCGGAGCTCAGTACCCTTCGACGACGCATGAGGCTTTGTCTCACATAGTGTTATGGCTCTCTCTATTTGTGATGGTGGTCGTGGTGTGGCCTAGAGGATGTGTAGGGTTGTCTCGGCACAATATTGCCCTTCGACACTGTCTATGGATTTCTCTATCGCGACATGCCTAGACAGTGGGATGCTCTTCAAGGTGCAGATAGATTGTAGGGGAGGTGGTGACTTCTTATCTACGTCTTCTCAGTGGTTGATCTCCTTTTGATTGATCCAACAAAGCTAGTTCTCATTTTTCTTGATATGCCTGGTGGTGATGGGAGCTAAGTTCTTGGTTTTGACTCCTCATTGTAGCTCGCTTATTATTCTACTTCTGTTATTCCTTGTTCTTCTTGTGTGTGTTGTAATTTTGTTCTCCTTCTATCGCTCCTTGTTCTTCTTGTGTGTGTTGTAACTCGCTTCTTGTTCTTCTTCTGTTGTACACACTCTATTGTATCTCGCTTCTTGTTCTTCTTCTGTTGTACACACTCTATTGTACTCAGTCTTATCTCGGGTGCTACAAGTTGTACCCACTATCTATTGTTTTATTTATGTAAATCAATATTTTACTACATTCTAATAATTATTAGACAAAACAAAATAAATCATACAAACCTATTATTTCTCTCACACTAAAAGGAAACAATACCGAGAGTAAAGTATCTATTAGTGAAAAATAATGCCGATGAAGAAAGTATCTACATCCGCAACCCCCATTCACCCGAACC
Source organism: Hordeum marinum (assembly GCA_022496015.1). Taxonomy (NCBI): domain Eukaryota; kingdom Viridiplantae; phylum Streptophyta; class Magnoliopsida; order Poales; family Poaceae; genus Hordeum; species Hordeum marinum. The sequence goes on along the minus strand of CM039677.1, from coordinate 13,296,275 downwards.
CTAGTACCTTCGCCGTGGAGGAGTACCTCGTCAGCACGTGCGGCCTCACCCGGCCCCAAGCCCTCAAGGCCGCCAAGAAGCTCTCCCACCTCAAGACCTCCACCAAGCCCGACGCCGAAGTAGGGATTATAGCTTTTGGACATAGAAGTTGGAAGCTAAAGTCCAACCAAACACAGCCTGAGAAGGTATTTGTGGAGAAACTCATATCCCCTTACAAGGAAGCTACACCACACTGAAAGCACATTTGCTCCCTTGGTGGTTTTGGTAATAAATAACAACATATAAGTCATTGAACTAATGTTCCCACTAATTATATTTCAGGAAAATTTCAACGATAGGGATGGCCAAAGGATTGTGAAATTACCCCAAGATGCAAGGAAATAGGTTGGCCAAGCTTCAAGCAAAGAGGACTCTACATTTTCCATTTGTGAGAAATCACTTTGAGTCCATAGGAAAGTCAATACTATTAAAAGTGGGTAAAGTTTTGATGATGGACAATATGCTCAAACGTGCACAAGTGACAGTCACCAAAACATCCACAAACTCTCCCACCAAAGTCTGTCCAAAGCCAAATATGCAAAATCGGTGCAACCAACATTCCTATCCCGGTGCCACCGATTCTAAACCCTAGACAGACTCAGCCAAACCCTAACACTTTGGTGCAGCCGACACTGCACTCGGTGCCACCGAGTTGGTTGCCAAGATTCTGTTACGCAAGTTCTCATTTTTGGTCCGTCCAAAAATGGTGAATCGGCGTCACCGAGATTGGAAAAATCTGACCATTGGTCACCTTGTTGGTGCAACCGAGAATCGTATATCGGTCACTCCGAGATTCAAAAGTTGCCACTTTTGGTCACTTCGGTACCACCGAGATTTACACATCGGTGTCACCGAGTTGGTCATTTTATGTGTAACGGTTGGATTTTTGGGGATGCCTATATATACCCCTTCACCACCACCCACTCGAAAGAGAAGCACTCAGAACTATTTCCTACCTGTCCTACTCAGTTTTCTGAGAGAGAACCACAACCCTTGTGTTGAGGTCAAGATCTTCCACTCCAACTATATGGATCTTGATTTCTATCCTCCCTAAGTTGCTTTCCACCAAGCCAAATCTGTGAGAGAGTGATTGCGTGTTGAGGAGTCTATCATCTTGAAGCACAAGAGCAAGGAGTTCATCGTCATTACCGAGCCTATTACCTTTTAGAGGGTTGAGCCTCCTAGATTGGTTAGGTGTCGCTTGGGAGCCTCCTACTTCGTTTTGTGTAGTGAACCAAGAAAGTTTGTAAGGTCAAGGAGATCGCCTACTTCGTGAAGATCTACCCATAGTGAGGCTAGTCCTTCGTGGACGGAAGTCGCATGGAATAGTCAAGGTTTCTTCTTCGTGGAACCCTCCATGGGTAGAGCCCTCCATGGACTCTCGCAACCGTTACCCTCCGTGGGTTGAAGACTCCATGAACATGGACGTACGATAGCACCACCTATCGGAACCATGGGAAAAATCATCGTGTCATCACTTGTGTTTGATTTCCTAACCCTCTCTTTACTTACATGTGCAATGCCTTTTCTTTCCGCCGCTACACTCTTAGACATGCATGTGTAGGGTGTTACTTGATATGCTATGAATGCCAAAACTGCCAAGAATTAAAATTGGGAAAGGCAAAACTTTTATTTGGTCAAGTAGTCTAATCACCCCTCCCCCTCTAGACCTACTTTCGATCCTACAAGTGGTATTAGAGTATTGGTCTCCATTGCATTGGTTTCACAACCTAGGAGAAGTATGGCATCTAGTGAGGGAAATGATCACCGTAGAGGTCCGTACTTGGATTGCACTAATTTTGCTAGTTGGAAGCATAAAATGAAAATGCATTTGTTTGGTCATAATCTTGCTGTTTGGGCTATTGTTCGTGTTGGCTTGCAAGGTGAATTCTTTGCGGATGGAAAGGAACCGGATCGTGAAGCGTCTGCGGATGAATTGAAGATGTTGCAACTCAATGCTCAAGCACATGACATTCTTTTCAACTGCCCATGTCCTGAAGAATTCAACAAAATCAGCCGTCTTGAACACGCAAAAGAGATTTGGGATACTTTGGTTGATATGCACAAAGGAACTGAGTCCGTGAGAGAATCCAAGTTAGATGTTCTTCAAGGTCAACTTGACAAGTTCAAGATGAAGGATGGTGAAGGAGTAGCTGAAATGTACTCTAGGCTAGCTCTCATCACCAATGAAATTGCCGGCTTAGGAAGCGAAGAAATGATTGAAAAGATTATCAAAAAGATACTTTGAGCTTTGGATGAGAGATATGACACTCTGTGCACATTGATCCAAATGATGCCCAATTACAAAGATCTCAAACCAACAGAAGTGATTGGTAGAATTGTTGCTCATGAGATGGCACTCAAAGACAAGGAAGAGCTTCATCACAAGTCTAGCGGTGCTTACAAAGCCACAAGTGATGCTCCCTCTACCTCAAGCGACAACCTTGTCACAAATGAAGAGATAATCCTCATGGTCAAGAAATTCAACAAGTTCTACAAGAATAGAAGCAAGGATCGCAGCTCCAACATAAGACATGAAGAGAAGCTTTCGTCAAGTCGTGACTGAAACTGCTACAACTGTGGGAAGCCCAGACATTACTCCAATGATTGCTCGGCTCCCTACAAACAAAGAGAAGAGTCACCAAGAAGACGAAGCTCATGAGATGAATCACCTCACAGCGAGAGGAGTAGAGATGATCGTTATGAACGAAGACCCTCAAGGATAAGTAGGGACTAGGAGAAGAAGTATAAGCACACCAAGAGCTACTCAAGAAGAAAGCATCAAGCTCATGTTGGTGAATGGGTTTCCGGCTCCGACTCCGACAACCACTCCGAGAGAAGCTATCACTCCAACTCCGACTATAGTCAAGATGATGGTGTTGCCGAAATTGCACTAGTGGCAACCAACTCCTATGATCTATTTGATTCACCAAATGATGGAGGTGGAAGTTGCTTTATGGCTAAAGGCCCCAAGGTATCACACCCTGAATATCTTTATTTCGATAGTGATGAAGATGATTTGCTTTACGATGATGACTTGTTATGTGATAAAACTAGTGATATTAATCATATTGAACTTGATATTTCTCATGCTATTCAAGATAAGTCAATTGACGATGATAAGATGAAAATAGAAGAACTAACCAAAGAACTCAACACTCTTAAGTTAGCTCATGAATCTACTCTTGAAGATCATATAGAGCTTCTAAGAACTCATTAGAAGCTACGCTTCGAGAAGCTCAATTTGGAGCAAGAACATGAATTTCTTAAAGCTATCAATGACGATCTCCGAAACAAGACTTCATCTTATCTTGCCAAACAACTAATCTTGTCTACATTCATGCCACAAGTCAAATCTAAGCAAACTAATAACAAAGGAAAGAAAGGTTCTTCATCTAGTAGCAACAATAAAAATGCTAAACACCATGATGTTGCTCCTAGTAGTTCTATTGATTCCACTAATGATGATTCTCTTAGCCAAGTTACACTTGAGCAAGAAAATGCTTTATTGAAAGGGATTATAGAGAAAGGTATCTACAAGAGTCCTGAAGGGTACAAACAATTTGATGAGATTGTATGCAAGCATGTAGGATACTGGAAGAATTGCGTGTTGGAAATATGCCCTAGAGGCAATAATAAAATGGTTATTATTGTATTTCCTAGTTCATGATAATTGTCTATTATTCATGCTACAATTGTGTTAAACCGGAAACCGTAATACATGTGTGAATACATAGACCACAACATGTCCCTAGTGAGCCTCTAGTTGGCTAGCTCGTTGATCAATAGATGGTCACGGTTTCATGACCATGGACATTGGATGTCATTGATAACGGGATCACATCATTAGGAGAATGATGTGATGGACAAGACCCAATCCTAAGCATAGCACAAGATCGTGTAGTTCGTTTGCTAAAGCTTTTCAATGTCAAGTATCGTTTCCTTAGACCATGAGATTGTGTAACTCCCGGGTACCGTAGGAATGCTTTGGGTGTGCCAAACGTCACAATGTAACTGGGTGGCTATAAAGGTACGCTACGGGTATCTCCGAAAGTGTCTGTTGGGTTGACACGAATCGAGACTGGGATTTGTCACTCCGTGTGACGGACAGGTATCTCTGGGCCCACTCGGTAAGACATCATCATAATGAGCTCAATGTGACTAAGGAGTTAGCCATGGGATGATGTGTTACGGAACGAGTAAAGAGACTTGCCGGTAACGAGATTGAACAAGGTATAGGGATACCGACGATCGAATCTCGGGCAAGTACCATACCGATAGACAAAGGGAATTGTATACGGGATTGATTGAATCCCTGACATTGTGGTTCATCCGATGAGATCATCGTGGAGTATGTGGGAGCCAACATGGGTATCCAGATCCCGCTGTTGGTTATTGGCCGGAGAGGTGTCTCGGTCATGTCTACGTGTCTCCCGAACCCACAGGGTCTACACACTTAAGGTTCGATGACGCTAGGGTTATAGGGAAAAGGTATACGTGATTACCGAAGGTTGTTTGGAGTCCCGGATGAGATCCCGGACGTGATGAGGAGCTCCGGAATGGTCCGGAGGTAAAGATTGATATATGGGAAGTCCGGTTTTGGTCACCGGAAAGTTTTCGGGCTCATCGGTATTGTACCGGGAGTGCCGGGAGGGTGCCGGAGGACCCCGGGAGGGGTGTGACGACCAAAGGACCTCATGGGCCCTTAGAGGAGGTGTGCCAACTCATTGTGGGCCATCCAAGACCTTCTAGAAAGGACCCATGCGCCAGGGATCTGGAGATAGAGGCAAAAGGGATTTAAAAGGGGGAGATCCACCTCCCGTGTGGGAGGAGGACTCTCCCCCCACTTCGGCCGAATCCCTCCTCCTTGGAGGAGGGGTCAAGCCATCCCTCCCTCTCCTTTCCCCTATATATATGCAAGGGTTTGGGCAGGTTTGAGACGACGAACTCTCTCTCTCTCGCTGCAGCCCTATCCTGCTTCTTCCTCCTCCGCAGTGCTTAGGCGAAGCCCTGCCGGGATACCCTGCTACTCCACCACCACCACGCCGTCGTGCTGCTGCTGGAGCTCTTCCCCAACCTCTCCTTCCTCCTTGCTGGATCAAGGCTTAGGAGACGTCACCGGGCTGCACGTGTGTTGAACACGGAGGTGCCGTCCGTTCGGCACTTGATCGGATCTACCGCGATCTGAATCGCTGCGAGTACGACTCCATCAACCGCGTTCTTGTAACGCTTCCGCTTAGCGATCTTCAAAGGTATGAAGATGCAATCTCTCCCGTCTCGTTGCTGGTTTCTCCATAGATAGATCTTGGTGACACGTAGGAAAATTTTGATTTACTACTACGTCTCCCAACAGTGGCATCATGAGCTAGGTCTATGCGTAGAATCTATGCACGAGTAGAACACAAAGCAGTTGTGGGCGTCGATTTTGTTAATATGCTTGCCGTTACTAGTCTTATCTTGATTCGACGGTATTGTGGGATGAAGCGGCCCGGACCAACCTTACAGTACGCTTACGTGAGACCGGTTCCACCGCCTGACATGCACTAGTTGCATAAGGTGGCTAGCGGGTGTCTGTCTCTCCCACCTTAGTCGGATTGGATTCGATGAAAAGGGTCCTTATGAAGGGTAAATAGCAATTGGCATATCACGTTGTGGTTTTGGCGTAGGTAAGAAACATTCTTGCAAGAAACCTACAGCAACCACGTAAAAACTTGCAACTACAAATTAGAGGACGTCTAACTTGTTTTTGCAGCATATGCCTTGTGATGTGATATGGCCAGAAGGATGTGATGTGATGCATTGTGATGTATGAGATTGATCATGTTCTTGTAATAGGATTCACGACTTGCATGTCGATGACTATGACAACCGGCAGGAGCCATAGGAGTTGTCTTACTTTATTGTATGACCTGCGTGTCAATCATAAACGCCATGTAATTACTTTACTTTATTGCTAAGCGTTAGCCATAGTAGTAGAAGTAATAGTTGGCGAGACAACTTCATGAAGACACAATGATGGAGATCATGATGATGGAGATCATGGTGTCGTGCCGGTGACAATGATGATCATGGTGCCCCGAAGATGGAGATCATAGGAGCAAGATGATATTGGCCATATCATGTCACTATATTGATTGCATGTGATGTTTATCATGTTTACATCTTATTTGCTTAGAACGACGGTAGTAAATAAGATGATCTCTCAATAAAATTTCAAGAGAAGTGTTCACCCTAACTGTGCACCGTTGCTAAGGATCGTTGTTCCGAAGCACCACGTGATGATCGGGTGTGATAGGTTCTAACGTTCGCATACAACGGGTGTAAGCCAGATTTACACACGCTAAACACTTAGGTTGACTTGACGAGCCTAGCATGTACAGACATGGCCTCGGAACACGAAAGACCGAAAGGTCGAACATGAGTCGTATAGAAGATACGATCAACATGAGGATGTTCACCATGGATGACTAGTCCGTCTCACGTGATGATCGGACACGGGCTAGTTGACATGGATCATGTATCACTTGGATGACTAGAGAGATGTCTATCTAAGTGGGAGTTCATTGAATAATATGATTATGTGAACTCAATTATCATGAGCTTAGTCTAAAATTGCCTTTAATATCTATATTGTAGATCCAATGGCCAACGCAAATGTCAACCTAAATTTCAACGCGTTCCTAGAGAAAACCAAGCTGAAAGATGATGGAAGCAACTATGCGGACTGGGTCCGTGGCTTGAGGATCATCCTCATAGCTTCCAAGAAACTGTATGTCCTTGATGCACCGCTAGGTGACCCACCCCTTCTCCCAGTAGAACAAGACGTTGCGCTTGGCATTCTCGCTGCGATGATTACTCCCTTGTTCAGTGCGGCATGCTTTACAGTTTAGAACCGGGGCTCCAAAAACGTTTTGAGCAACACGGAGCATACGAGATGTTCCAAGAGCTGAAACTGGTCTTTCAAGCTCATGCCCGGGTCGAGAGATATGAAGTCTCCGACAAGTTCTTTAGTTGTAAGATGGAGGAGAACAGTTCTGTCAGTGAGCACATCCTCAAGATGTCTGGGCTTCACAACCGCTTGACTCAGCTGGGAGTTAACATCCCGGATGACTCGGTCATTGACAGAATCCTCCAGTCACTTCCGCCTAGCTACAAGAGCTTTGTGATGAACTACAACATGCAAGGGATGGAGAAGTCCATTCCTGAGTTGTACTCGATGCTGAAATCAGCGGAGGTCGAGATCAGAAAAGAGCATCAAGTGTTGACGGTAAATAAGACCACTAGTTTCAAGAAAGGCAAGGGTAAGAAGAACTTCAAGAAGGACGGCAAAGCTGTTGCCACGCCCGGTAAGCAAGTTTCCGGGAAGAAGAAGAAAAATGGACCCAAGCCTAAGACTGAGTGCTTTTATTGCAAGGGTACCGGTCACTGGAAGCGGAACTGCCCCAAGTATTTAGCGGATAAGAAGGACGGCAATGTTAAAGGTATATGTGATATACTTGTTATTGATGTGTACCTAACCAGCGCTCATAGTAGCTCCTGGGTATTTGATACCGGTGCAGTTGCTCACATTTGTAACTCCAAGCAGGAGCTGCAGAATAAGCGGAGGCTGGCCAAGGACGAGGTGACGATGCGCGTCGGGAATGGTTCCAAGGTCGATGTGATCGCCGTCGGCACGCTACCTCTACATCTACCTTCGGGATTAGTTTTAAACCTTAATAATTGTTATTTAGTACCAGCTTTGAGCATGAACATTGTATCTGGATCTTGCTTGATGCGAGATGGCTACTCATTTAAATCCGAGAATAATGGTTGTTCTATTTATATGAGAGAAATGTTTTATGCTCATGCCCTGCTGGTCAATGGTTTATTTTTGATGAATCTCGAACGCGATGTTACACATGTCCATAGTGTGAGTACCAAAAAGTGTAAAGTTGAAAACGATAGTCCCACTTACATGTGGCACTGCCGTCTTGGCCATATTGGTGTCAAACGCATGAAGAAGCTTCATGCTGATGGACTTTTGGAGTCACTTGATCTCGAATCATTTGACACATGCGAACCATGCCTCTTGGGCAAGATGACCAAGACTCCGTTCTCCGGAACAATGGAGCGAGCAACTAACTTGTTGGAGATAATACATACCGATGTATGCGGTCCAATGAGTGTCGAGGCTCGCGGTGGCTATCGTTATGTTCTCACCCTCACTGATGACTTGAGCAGATATGGGTATGTCTACTTAATGAAACACAAGTCTGAAACCTTTGAAAGGTTCAAGGAATTTCAGAGTGAGGTCGAGAATCAACGTGACAGGAAAATAAAATGCCTACGATCTGATCGTGGCGGAGAATATTTAAGTCACGAGTTTGGCACGCACCTTAGGAAATGTGGAATTGTTTCACAACTCACGCCGCCCGGCACACCTCAGCGAAATGGTGTGTCTGAACGTCGTAATCGCACTCTATTGGATATGGTGCGATCTATGATGTCTCTTACCGACTTACCGCTATCATTTTGGGGATATGCATTAGAGACTGCCGCATTCACTTTAAATAGGGCACCGTCTAAATCCGTTGAGACGACACCGTATGAATTATGGTTTGGAAAGAAACCTAAGCTGTCGTTTCTAAAAGTTTGGGGATGCGATGCTTATGTGAAGAAACTTCAACCTGAGAAGCTCGAACCCAAAGCGGAAAAGTGCGTCTTCATAGGATATCCCAAAGAGACTATTGGGTATACCTTCTACCTACGATCCGAGGGCAAAGTCTTTGTTGCCAAGAATGGATCCTTTCTTGAGAAAGAGTTTCTCTCGAAAGAAGTAAGTGGGAGGAAAATAGAACTTGATGAGGTAATTGTACCTCCACTCGAACCGGAGAGTAGCGCAGCACAGGAAGTTGTTTTTGTGGAGCCAACACCGGCTGGAGAGGAAGTTAATGATGATGATCATGAAACTTCAGATCAAGTTGCTATTCGAAGGTCCACTAGGACACGTTCCGCACCAGAGTGGTACGGCAATCCTGTCCTAGAGATCATGTTGTTGGACAACGGTGAACCTTCGAACTATGAAGAAGCGATGGCAGGCCCGGATTCCAACAAATGGCTTGAGGCCATGAAATCCGAGATAGGATCCATGTATGAGAACAAAGTATGGACTTTGGTGGACTTGCCTAATGATAAGCGAGCCATTGAAAACAAATGGATCTTTAAGAAGAAGACTGACGCAGACGGTAATGTGACCGCCTATAAAGCTCGGCTTGTCGCTAAGGGTTATCGACAAGTTCAAGGAGTTGACTACGATGAGACTTTCTCACCCGTAGCGATGCTAAAGTCTGTCCGAATCATGTTAGCAGTTGCCGCATTTTATGATTATGAGATCTGGCAAATGGACGTCAAAACGGCATTCCTTAATGGCTTCCTCAAGGAAGAACTGTATATGATGCAGCCAGAAGGTTTTGTCGATCCCAAAGATGCTAACAAGGTATGCAAGCTCCAACGCTCCATCTATGGGCTGGTGCAAGCATCTCGGAGTTGGAACATTCGCTTTAATGAGGTGATTAAAGCGTTTGGGTTTGTACAGGTTTATGGAGAACCCTATATTTACAAGAAAGTGAGTGGGAGCTCTATAGCATTTCTTATACTGTATGTGGATGACATGCTGATAATGGGAAATAATATAGAACTCTTGGAAAGTATAAAGGCCTACTTGAATAAGTGTTTTTCAATGAAGGACCTTGGAGAAGCTGCTTACATATTAGGTATTAAGATCTATAGAGATAGATCGAAACGCCTCATTGGTCTTTCACAAAGCACATACCTTGAAAAGATATTGAAGAAGTTCAATATGGATCAGTCCAAGAAAGGGTTCTTGCCTGTATTGCAAGGTGTGAGATTGAGTACGACTGAATGCCCGACCACGGCAAAGGATAGAGAAGAGATGAGTGTCATCCCCTATGCTTCAGCCATAGGCTCTATCATGTATGCCATGCTGTGTACCAGACCTGATGTGAACCTTGCCATAAGTTTGGTAGGAAGGTACCAAAGTGATCCCGGAGCGGAACACTGGACAACGGTCAAGAATATCCTGAAGTACCTGAAAAGGATAAAGGACATGTTTCTCGTTTATGGAGGTGCCGAAGAGCTCGTCGTAAAGGGTTACGTCGATGCTAGCTTCGACACAGATCCGGACGACTCCAAGTCGCAAACCGGATACGTGTATATTTTGAATGGAGGGGCAGTAAGCTTGAGCAGCAGCAAGCAAAGCGTCGTGGCGGCATCTACATGTGAAGCGGAGTATATAGCTGCTTCGGAAGCAGCAAAGGAGGGAGTCTGGATGAAGGAGTTCATCACCGACCTAGGAGTGATTCCAAATGCGTCGGGCCCGATGACTCTACTCTGTGACAACACTAGAGCTATTGCCCTTGCGAAGGAGCCCAGGTTTCACAAGAAGACAAGACACATCAAGCGCCGCTTCAACTCCATCCGTGATTACATTCAGGAAGGAGACATAGATATTTGTAAAGTGCATACGGATCTGAATGTCGCATATCCGTTGTCTAAACCTCTCTCACGAGCAAAACATGATCAACACCAGAATGCTATGGGTGTTCGATTCATCACAATGTAACTAGATTATTGACTCTAGTGCAAGTGGGAGAGTGTTGGAAATATGCCCTAGAGGCAATAATAAAATGGTTATTATTGTATTTCCTAGTTCATGATAATTGTCTATTATTCATGCTACAATTGTGTTAAACCGGAAACCGTAATACATGTGTGAATACATAGACCACAACATGTCCCTAGTGAGCCTCTAGTTGGCTAGCTCGTTGATCAATAGATGGTCACGGTTTCATGTCCATGGACATTGGATGTCATTGATAACGGGATCACATCATTAGGAGAATGATGTGATGGACAAGACCCAATCCTAAGCATAGCACAAGATCGTGTAGTTCGTTTGCTAAAGCTTTTCAATGTCAAGTATCGTTTCCTTAGACCATGAGATTGTGTAACTCCCGGGTACCGTAGGAATGCTTTGGGTGTGCCAAACGTCACAACGTAACTGGGTGGCTATAAAGGTACGCTACGGGTATCTCCGAAAGTGTCTGTTGGGTTGACACGAATCGAGACTGGGATTTGTCACTCCGTGTGACGGACAGGTATCTCTGGGCCCACTCGGTAAGACATCATCATAATGAGCTCAATGTGACTAAGGAGTTAGCCACGGGATGATGTGTTACGGAACGAGTAAAGAGACTTGCCGGTAACGAGATTGAACAAGGTATAGGGATACCGACGATCGAATCTCGGGCAAGTACCATACCGATAGACAAAGGGAATTGTATACGGGATTGATTGAATCCTTGACATTGTGGTTCATCCGATGAGATCATCGTGGAGTACGTGGGAGCCAACATGGGTATCCAGATCCCGCTGTTGGTTATTGGCCGGAGAGGTGTCTCGGTCATGTCTACGTGTCTCCCGAACCCGTAGGGTCTACACACTTAAGGTTCGATGACGCTAGGGTTATAGGGAAAAGGTATACGTGATTACCGAAGGTTGTTCGGAGTCCCGGATGAGATCCCGGACGTCACGAGGAGCTCCGGAATGGTCCGGAGGTAAATATTGATATATGGGAAGTCCGGTTTTGGTCACCGGAAAGTTTTCGGGCTCATCGGTATTGTACCGGGAGTGCCGGGAGGGTGCCGGAGGACCCCGGGAGGGGTGTGACGACCAAAGGACCTCATGGGCCCTTAGAGGAGGTGTGCCATCTCATTGTGGGCCAGCCAAGACCTTCTAGAAAGGACCCATGCGCCAGGGATCTGGAGATAGAGGCAAAAGGGATTTAAAAGGGGGAGATCCACCTCCCGTGTGGGAGGAGGACTCTCCCCCCACTTCGGCCGAATCCCTCCTCCTTGGAGGAGGGGTCAAGCCAGCCCTCCCTCTCCTTTCCCCTATATATATGCAAGGGTTTGGGCAGGTTTGAGACGACGAACTCTCTCTCTCTCGCTGCAGCCCTATCCTGCTTCTTCCTCCTCCGCAGTGCTTAGGCGAAGCCCTGCCGGGATACCCTGCTACTCCACCACCACCACGCCGTCGTGCTGCTGCTGGAGCTCTTCCCCAACCTCTCCTTCCTCCTTTCTGGATCAAGGCGTAGGAGACGTCACCGGGCTGCACGTGTGTTGAACACGGAGGTGCCGTCCGTTCGGCACTTGATCGGATCTACCGCGATCTGAATCGCTGCGAGTACGACTCCATCAACCGCGTTCTTGTAACGCTTCTGCTTAGCGATCTTCAAAGGTATGAAGATGCAATCTCTCCCGTCTCGTTGCTGGTTTCTCCATAGATAGATCTTGGTGACACGTAGGAAAATTTTGATTTACTACTATGTCTCCCAACATTGCGGTGTTCGCTACTTCAACGCAAATGGAGTTGAATGGGAAGAAGGTCAATATCCCGAGCCCAAGTTTGTTCCTCAAAAGGAGAAGTATGAAAATACTCTTCCCAAAGGTATTTTTGGTTTTTTTATATTTAGATCTGAATATATAATATGTAAAATAGACCCGGAGGCCATAGTGTTCACTAGAGGCTTCTCTCATGATAGCAAGTATTACGGTGGGTGAACAAATTACTGTCGAGCAATTGATAGAATCACGGAAAGTCATGACGATATCTAAGGCAATGATCGTACATATAGGCATCACGTCCGAGACAAGTAGACCGATACTGTCTGCATCTACTACTAATACTCCACACATCGACCGCTATCCAGCATGCATCTAGTGTATTAAGTTCATAACAAATGGAGTAACGCCTTAAGCAAGATGACATTATGTAGAAGGATAAATTCATGCAATATGATATAAACTCCATATTTTTACCCTTGATGGCAACAACACGATGCGTGCCTCGCTACCCTTTCTATCACTGGGTGAGGACACCGCACGGTATGAACCCAAAACCAAGCATTTCTCCCATTGCAAGCACTATAGATTAAGTTGGCCAAACGAAACCCATAACTCGAAGAGACTTACAAGGATATGAAATCATGCATATAAGAAATCAGAGAAGACTCAAATAATATTCATAAATAATCTGATCATAAATCCACAATTCATCGGGTCTCAATAAACACACCGCAAAAGAGAATTACATCGGATAGATCCCCATGAAGATCATGGAGAACTTTGTATTGAAGATCAAAGAGAGAGAAGAAGAATCCATCTAGCTACTAGCTATGGACCCGAAGGTCTGTGGTGAACTACTCACGCATCATCGGAGAGGCAATGGTGTTGATGAAGATGGCCACCGGAGATGGATTCCCGTCCGGCAGGATGCCGGAACGGTCTCCCGATTGGTTTTTGGTAGCTACGGAGGCTTGCGGCGACGGAACTTGCGATCTAGGTTTAGTTCTGGAAGTTTCAGTATTTATAAGACCGTATGGCGTCGAGAACAAGTCAGGAGGGGTCCCAGGCTCGTGACTCCCTCGGGCCTCCTCTCCGGTATCTTTTCCTTCTAGTATTTTTGATATTTTCCATCAAAAATCACGGCAAAAGTTTTATTCCGTTTGGACTTCGTTTGATATTCCTATCTGAAAAAGGTCAAAAACACGGAAAAATAGAAACTGGCATTGGGCACTGGGTTAATAAGTTAGTCCCAAAAATAATATAAAATAGCATATTCATGCATATAAAACATCCAAAGTTGATAATATAATAGCATGGAACAATTAAAAATTATAGATACATTGGAGACGTATCAAGCACCCCCAAGCTTAACTCCTGCTCGTCCTCGAGTAGGGAAGTGATAAAGACCGAAATTTTGATGTGGAATGCTACCTAACATATTTGTTCTATGTAACCTCTTTATTGTGGCATGAATGTTCAGATCCATAAGATTCAAAACAATAGTTTAATATTGACATGAAAACAATAATACTTCAAGTATAATAGCAAAGTAATCATGAACTTTTGAAATAACAAGGCCAAAGAAAGTTATCCCTACAAAAATCATATAGTCTGGCTATGCTCCATCATCCCCACAAAACGAATTTAAATCATGCACAACCTTGGTATTGGCCAAGTAATTGTTTTCGCACTCTTACTTTCTCAAACTTTTTTCAACTCTCACGCAATAGATGAGCGTGAGCCATGGATATAGCACCATAGGTGGAATAGAGTGTGGTGGAGGTTGCGAGGCAAAAAGGAGGAGATGGTCACATCGACTCAGCGTATCAATAGGCTATGGAGATGCCCATCAATAGATATCAATGTGAATGAGTAGGGATTGCCATGGAACGGATGCACTAGAGCTATAAGTGTATGAAAGCTCAAAAATGAAAACTAGTGGGCGTGCACCCAACTTTCTTGCTCACGAAGACCTAGGGCAATTTGAGGAAGCCCATCATTGGAATATACAAGCCAAGTTACATAATGAAAATTTCCACTAGCATATGAAAGTGACAAAACAAGAGACTCTCTATCATGAAGAACATGGTGCTATTTTGAAGCACAAGTGTGGAAAAAGATAGTAACATTGTCCCTTCTATCTTTTTCTCTCATTTTTTTGTTTGGGCTCTTTGGCCTCTTTTTTTGGGCTCTTTGGCCTCTCTTTTTTATTTTTTTGTTTGGGCTCTTTGGGCTCTTTTTTTATTTCCTCACATGGACAATGCTCTAATAATGATGATCATCACACTTTTATTTACTTACAACTCGATATTTAGAACAATAATGAATCTATATGAATTAAAGTGATGTCACATGTCATGAGACGGAACGGTGAAGTTGCATGGCAATATATCTCGGAATGGCTATGAAAATGCCATAATAGGTAGGTATGGTGGCTGTTTTGAGAAAGGTATATGGTGGGTTTGTGTACCGGCGGAAGTTGCGCGACACTAGAGAGGGTAGCAATGATGGAAGGGTGAAAGTGCATCTATACCATGGACTCACATTAGTCATGAAGAACTCATATACTTATTGCGGAAGTTTTATTAGTAATCGAAACAAAGTGCTTAACGCATACTCCTAGGGGAAGGGTTGGTAGGAGTTAACCATCGCGCGATCCCGACCTCCACACAAAGGATGACAATCAATAAATCAATTATGCTCCGACTTCCAAACATAGCGGTTCACCATACGTGCATGCTACGGGAATCACTAACCTCAACACAAGTATTTCTAGATTCACAACACCCTACTATCATAACTCCAATATTACCACCTCCATATCTCAAAACTAATCGCGAGGAATCAAACTTCTCTTACTAATCAATGCACTTGAATATGAAAGTTTTTATTATATCCTATTTGGATGCCTATCATATTTAGGACTAATTTCATAACACACGCCAATTACCAAGTTACTTAGGGAGAGCACTCTCAAAATAATATAAGTTAAGTTCAAGAGTTTTTATTTCTACAAAATATGACACCGCCGTGCTCTACAAAAGATTTAAGTGAAGCACTAGAGCAAAATTATCTAGCTCAAAAGATATAAGTGAAGCACATGGGAGCAAAATCATCAAGCTCAAAAGATATAAGTGAAGCACATGTGAGCTAAATTGCCTAACTCAAAAGATATAAGTGAAGCACATGGGAGCAAAATCATCAAGCTCAAAATATATAAGTGAAGCACATGTGAGCTAAATCACCGAGCTCAAAAGATATAAGTGAAGCACATGTGAGCTAAATTGCCTAACTCAAAAGATATAAGTGAAGCTCATTGAGTATTCTAACAAATTCACGATGAGTGCATGTCCCTATCAAAAGGTGTGCAGCAAGGATGATTGTGATAAAACAAAAAGCAAAGACTCCTATAATACACGATGCTCCAAGCAAAACACATATCATGTGGTGAATAAAAATATAGCTCCAAGTAATGTTACCAATGGATTGAAGACGAAAGAGGGGATGCCTTCCCGGGGCATCCCCAATCTTAGGCTTTTGGGTGTCCTTGAATTTGGCTTGGGATGACTTGGGCATCCCCAAGCTTAGCCTCTTTCCACTCATTATTCCATTGTCCATAAGAACATCACCCAAGACTTGAAAACTTCACAACACAAAACTTAAACAGAAACTCGTGATAGCATTAGCATAAGAAAACAAACCACCAACTTTTTAGGTACTGTAGTAAACTTAATTTCAATTTATATTGATGTTATATTACTGTATTCTCACTTTTCCATGGCTCGTACCCCCCGATACTAACCATAGTTTCATCAAAACAGGCAATCAACACAACAAAAACAGAATCTGTCAAATACAGAACAGTCTGTAGCAATCTGTATATTTCGTACACCTATGCTAACTCAAAAATTCTGAAAAAATTATTAAAATTAGGGAAATTTTCATATAAATAATCAGCCAAAATAATCAACTCAAAATCTCTTTCTGGATAGGAATGAAAAATAATTTCGTGAGCACAAAGTTTCTGTCTTTTTTTAGCATGATTAAACAGCTATCGCCAAAACTAATCATAAAGGTTCTACTTGGCACAAACACTAATTAAAACATAAAAAACAATCATAACAGAATCATTATGGTGTGGACTCAACAAAACAGAAAGTAAAAAGAAAAAATAAATCTATTCATTGGGTTGCCTCCCAACAAGCGCTATCGTTTAACGCCCTTAGCTAGGCGTAAGGCAATAGAATCAAGTATTGTCATCTCTAGTGCTCAAACCATAAGTAGCTATCATAATGGATTCATAAGGCAATTTTATTCTCTTTCTAGGAAAATGTTCCATGCCCTTCTTTAATGGAAACTGAAATTTAATATTCCCTTCCTTCGTATCAATAACGGCACCAATAGTCCTAAGGAAAGGTCTACCAAGTATAATGGGACATGTCGGGTTGCAATCAATATCAAGCACAATGAAATATATGGGCACATAGTTCCTATTTGCAATAATAAGAACATCATTTATCCTTCCCATAGGTTTCTTAATAGTAGAATCCGCAAGATGCAAATTAAGAGAGCACTCATCAATCTCACTAAAACCTAGAACATCACATAAGGATTTTGGAATTATGGAAACACTAGCACCCAAATCACACAAAGCATGGCATTCATAATTTTTAATCTTGATTTTTATTGTAGGTTCCCACTCATCATGAAGTTTTCTAGGAATAGATATTTCCAACTCAAGGTTCTCTTCAAGAGATTTCATCATAGCATCAACAATATGTTTAGTAAAAGCCTTATTTTGGCTATAAGCATGTGGAGAGTTTAACATGGATTGCATCAAGGAAATAAATTCAATCAAAGAGCAACTATAATAATTTAATTCCTTGAGATCCAAAGTAGTAGTTTCATCACTATTCAAAGTTTTGATATCCTTTACTCCACTTTTAGTATTTTTAGCATCAAGATAAATAGACTCCGAATCATTGGGGCGTTTCTCAACCAAAGTGGATTCACATCCAGACCCATCATCATTAAAATTGACATTAGAAAACAAGGATTCAATAGGAGTCACACCAAGCACTTTAAGATCTTCGTGATTCTCATCACGAGAACATGCCTTTTTGAGCCATTCATGTCTAGCACGAATTTGGGCGGTTGTTTCTTTACTCTCATTCATAGAAACACGCATAGCTTTCAAATGTTCATCCATATTAATCTTGGGAGGAACACATCTTAATTTCAAAGCATCAATATCAAGAGACATTCTATCAACAGTCCTAACCAAGTCATCAATTTTAAGTAGTTTTTCTTCTATGGAAGCATTGCAAATATTTTGCGAATTAATAAACTCCTTAATATTACTCTCAAGATCGGAGGGTATTTTATTATAATTTCCATGAGCATTGTTGTAGGAATTGCCAAAATTATTCGAGGGATTACTAGGAAAAGGCCTAGGATTAAAGTTACCTCTATAAGCATTGTTGTTACCAAAATTATTCCTACCAACAAAATTAACATCCAAATTTTCATTGCTATTCTCAGTCAAGGAAGATAAAGACATATCATTTGGATCTAGAGGAACATTTTTACTAGCAAACATCTTCATTAACTCATCCATCTTAGCACTCAAAGAGTTAATTTCTTCTATAGCATGCACTTTTTTACTAGTAGGTGACCTTTTGGTGTGCCATTGAGAATAATTTGTCATGATATTATCTAAAAGTTTTGTAGCTTCTCCTAGTGTGATTTCCATAAAAGTTCCACCAGAGGCGGAATCCAAGATATTTCTAGAAGCAAAATTCAAACCAACATAGAAAATTTGTATAATCATCCAAAGACTTAGGCCATGAGCGGGACAATTTCTAATCATCAATTTCATTCTCTCCCAAGATTGTGCAACATGTTCATGATCTAGTTGATTAAAATTCATGATATCATTATGGAGAGAGATAATCTTAGCAGGCGGAAAATACTTGGAAATAAAGTCATCTTTACACTTGTTCCATGAATCAATACTATTTTTGGGTAAAGATGAATACCAAGTTTTTGCTCGATCTCGTAGTGAGAACGGAAATAGATTCAATTTAATTATATCATTATCCACATCTTTCTTCTTTTGCATATCGTATAACTCAATAAAGGTATTAAGATGGGATGCGACATCTTCACTTGGAAGGCCGGAAAATTGCTCTTTCATAACAAGATTCAACAAGGCAGCATTAATTTCATATGATTCCGCACTAGTGGCGGGAGCAATTGGAGTACTAATAAAATAATTGTTATTAGTATTAGAGAAGTCACACAATTTAGTGTTTCCAGACATGGTGACTTAGCAAGCAGACAAGCACACAAGCAAACAGAAAGCAAGCGAAAGAAAAGGGCGAACGAAAAAGGCAAATAAAGAAAGGCCAATATTTTGTAATTTTTTGTTTTAGAAGTAGGAGAGAGGAAAATGAGAGGCAAATGGCAAATAATGTAAATGCAAGATATGAGTTTGCGATAGGTACTTGGTAGATATGCTTCACTTGAATACTCCCGGCAACGGCGCCAAAAATTCTTCCTGCTACTTCTTGAGCTTGCGTTGGTTTTTCCCTTGAAGAGGAAAGGGTGATGCAGCAAAGTAGAGATAAGTATTTCCCTCAATTTGAGAACCAAGGTATCAATCTAGTAGGAGTATCAAGATGAGGCACCAAGGAACCTGCACAAAAACAAACAAAGTTGCACCCAACGCGACAAAGGGGTTGTCAATCCCTTTACGATTACTTGCAAGGTGAGATCTGATAGTGATAATAGGTAATTATAAATAAGTAAATAAAAGTGCAGAAGGGTATTTTTGGTGTTTTTATATTTAGATCTGAATATATAATATGTAAAATAGATCCGGGGGCCATAGTGTTCACTAGATGCTTCTCTCATGATAGCAAGTATTACGGTGGGTGAACAAATTACTGTCGAGCAATTGATAGAATCGTGCAAAGTCACGACGATATATAAGTCAATGATCATACATATAGGCATCACGTCTGAGACAAGTAGACCGATACTGTCTACATCTACTACTATTACTCCACACATCGACCGCTATCCAGCATGCATCTAGTGTATTAAGTTCATAACAAACGGAGTAACGCGTTAAGCAAGATGACATGATGTTGAAGGATAAATTCATGCAATACGATATAAACCCCATCTTTTTACCCTTGATGGAAACAAGACGATGCGTGCCTCGCTACCCTTTCTGTCACTGGGTGAGGACACCGCACGGTATGAACCCAAAACCAAGCACTTCTCCCATTGCAAGAACTATAGATCAAGTTGGCCAAACAAAACCCATAACTCGAAGAGACTTACAAGGATATGAAATCATGCATATAAGAAATCAGAGAAGACTCAAATAATATTCATAGATAATCTGATCATAAATCCACAATTCATCGGATCTCAACAAACACACCGCAAAAGAGAATTACATCGGATAGATCTCCATGAAGATCATGGAGAACTTTGTACTGAAGATCAAAGAGAAAGAAGAATCAGCCATCTAGCTACTAGCTATGGACCCGAAGGTCTGTGGTGAACTACTCACGCATCATCGGAGAGGCAATGGTGTTGATGAAGATGGCCACCGGAGATGGATTCCCCTCTGGCAGGATGCCGGAACGGTCTCCCGATTGGTTTTTGGTAGCTACGGAGGCTTGCACCGGCGGAACTTGCAATCTAGGTTTATTTCTGGAAGTTTCAGTATTTATAAGACCGTATGGCGTCGAGAACAAGTCAGGAGGGGCCACAAGGAGGTCACGAGCCCCCTAGCCGCGCCCTAGGGGGGCGCACCTCCCAGGCTCGTGACTCCCTCGGGCCTCCTCTCCGGTATCTTTTCCTTCTGGTATTTTTGATATTTTCCATAAAAAATCACGGCGAAAGTTTTATTCCGTTTGGGCTCCGTTTGATATTCCTATTTGAAAAAGGTCAAAAAAGTGGCACTGGGCACTGGGTTAATAAGTTAGTCCCAAAAATAATATAAAATAGCATATTCATGCATATAAAACATCCAAAGTTGATAATATAATAGCATGGAACAATCAAAAATTATAGATACGTTGGAGACGTATCAATCCCCATCAACTTGATGTGGGTTCCCAAGAAGAAGAACTAGAGAGTTCTTGAGGGGTGACTCCGCCAATGAAATTCACTCATATTCATTATTGGCAAGATCTATTTGGAATCAACATCAAGCCTATGCAATAGATCAAGGAGTCACACATTCCCTCAAAGGTAAGCAAGGGACAAGGTAATCATCAAATCAATGGACATCTTTACACATGCTTTGTACTCCATGTCCATAGATATCCTTGTATTTGTCTCTTGTGTGTTGGGACTAACCCATGTAGGTTAGAAGAGTAAGGAAACAACAAGGATGCTCCCAACTCTTGGTGATCTTCATCAACCTTGAGCATCCACCACTAACTCACCAACGTGAAGTCTTCATCGACAAAACCCAAGGTTAGTTTATCCCTCTTATGGGGGGATGTCACATCAGGGGGGAGTTTTACTCTATGACTTGAGTCAAATCATCTCTTAGTATGTGACAACATTTAATGCTTTATGTAAAAGTGGTAACCCCACTTGTGCTTAAACGATGAGTATGACCTATGATCAAGTACTCTTACTTGGCTCCTAAGTCAAATACTCATATATAGATGACTTCGTCATTGCCCAAGTGCTTGTTAGATGATAGATTATTTGTGCATGCTTGACATGATTTCATTTGACATCTTATTGTGTGAGCATGTTGGTCTGCATTTATTTTCTCATTCGAGGATATCCAATTGCTGCTATTTAGCTTTTGATTTATCTTTTGCCAATTGGATATACAAGAATGCCTAGGAGCACTTCTTTAGCTATCTATGCTTTCTCACCTCATACTCTATTCATGCTGCATCAGAAAATTTGAACAAGTACTTTTAGATCCCTTTGTGTGTGGAGCACTCGGAGTTCCGTATCGACAAGGACTGACCATTAAAACCTCCCAAGTGCATCTCGGTGAAACCAATCAAAAAAATCTCAGTCTCACCGAATGCCTAGGGTTGATTTGGTTTTCAATCTGAGTAACACCGACTCCATCTTCTCGGTTACACCGAGTTTCCCTATCAACTGTCAGTTGAGGAACTCGGTGACACCGAAAAGTTAGAATCGGTGCCACCGACAGTGGTGGGTATATACCCTGTGGACCCCGATGCTTTGAAATTCAATCTCAATTTTCGCGCCTCAGAACTCTAAGCTGCCGCCTACGAGACCCCTGGTCATCGCCCTTGTCTCCCTGCGCTCCTCCGCTGGTGGGAATCGCCATCGTCAACGAAATCCTTCCCTCGTCGCCGCTGTAGAGGATCTGCGCCAAGTTAGGGTACGGATTCGACCTCTTTTGCGCTCCTCATCCGATTCTCGTGCATTAGATTCAAGTTTATCAATAAGACACTCTTTGCACGTATTCCTATCCACTCGACATTTCCATAGTCTAGCGAATGGTGAATTTTCTAGGGTTTTGTCGTCCGCCCGATAAATATCGGTGGAACCGAAACAAACATATCGGTCTCACCGATGTGATCTTGTGTGTTGCTGAGAACTGACTCGGTGGAACCAAGTACCTCTTTTCAGTCCGACCAAAAAAGGTGCCAAGGTTCGGTTAAGTGAGTCAGTCTATCTCGGCACCACCAAAAAAATTGTTTCAGTTGTACCGATATTTATTTGATAGAATGCAAAAACCTTGAAAATTTATTGTTCAAAATTCAAAAACTAGCCTCATTTTGTGATGACTCGTCTACTTCTGCTCTCCTATACTCTATTCACAGGGTCAGTATGTCAGATATAGAGGACAGTCAAAATTTGGCAGAGCAGGGAGTTGATATGAGTTCACGCACAAGCCCAGAGCCCGGTTCGTTTTCAGATCCAGGCACCCGCAGCTCCCATGGGTTGCCCAAGGCTGCCACCAGGACCAGGAAGAAGCTAAATTCTAATGAAGAAGATTCAAACTTTATTCCTGAGGAGATTCTTACCAAGAAGCAAGAAAAGGCTGCTAAGAAGTCAGCAACTGAAGCTACTTATTCCAGAAGAGTAGTTAGCAAAGTATATGCACCTTCTGCAACTATGAGAGCACCCGAGAGTGCTAGGGCCATAATGACTATAGATCCCCCAAGGAAGTCCTTGCCTAAGAAGGCAGGGGAGAAGAAGGCCAGAAATAGGATTATCCATGTGATTCACAGAACCTCCATGTATGAAGATCCAGAGGAGGCTGCTGGTGCTGCTATTGAGGAAGAGGAGGAAGAACATGTTGAGAAAGCCCTTCCCAAGAAGAAAGCCAAGAAGCTTATGGCTGATGCTATGCCAAAGACTGGCACTTCCAAGAGCACCAAGCCTACATCCAAGAAAGCTGTTGCACAGAAGTCCAAGAGGACTACCAGAGATATTCCAACTTCTGAGAAGAACAAAGGGACTGCCTCCAAACTTGAAGATATTGATGACTTGACTACTTTGATGAATCTCAGACCACATCTTCCAGTACATGATGCCAGCCACTTAGTTGCTGAAGACATTAAGAAGAGGAAAGACTCATGACTGAAAGCCTGCAGAGCCATAGATCCTTATGCTGAGAGGAAGAAAACTGTTGTTGACTATAGGTTCTACACGAGAGAGCAACATGACTTTTATGAGACAATGCTGCTTGACAAGAGTCCAGCTGTTAGCGATATGAGGTATGTCGATTGGAAATTCATTAAGGAGAATGTGGACTACTTTCCAAGTGTCCAAGATAATTTCCACTGCATTGGTCTGGATAAGTTCATTGACAGAGAGCTTACTGCATGGAACGACAAGATGATCATGCAATTCTACTCCACTGCGCATTTCTACGGAGATGGTAGAATTGTATGGATGACTGAAGGAGCAAGGTATGAAACCACTGTTGAGGAGTGGGCTGCACTTCTAGGAGTTCCAGATGTTCAGGATGGTGATCTGGATGTATACTTAGAATCCAAGGCAAGTCACAATGACATGAAGGATATGTATACTCCTATCCCCGCAGACAAGGTGCAATCTCATAAGCTAGGACCCATCTACTATCTGCAAGCAGGCCTCCGTACAATGAACACTATTCCGAGGCATACCTTGATGCCCAAGTCAGGAGATGATAAGATGATCTGAGACTACTCCATCAACATGTTGATCCACCTTGATAGTCACACCAGGATTAGAGTCATGGATTTGATTGTTGAGACAATCAAGAGGGTTGCTGCTAATCAAAAGCGCTCTTGCTGCTATGCACCCTACATCCAGTTGCTTATCAACTCTCAGTTGGAGAAGCACATTTTTTATCTAGATCGTCCACATCTACCCCTATAGCCAGATCTCGAGGATAATGTTGTGGTGATGGACCCAGATCATCCCACATCTGCTACAGCACAGGCAGAGGCAGAAGCAGTTCGAGCCGCTTGTGCTCAAGCCCCCAGATCCAGAAACGAGCAAACGGATCTTCTGATCTCAGCCATTCAGGGCATGTAGAAGGATATCAAGGGGATTCTAGACAACCAGAACAGTCTTGTGAGGATCTTTGAGACAAGGATCAAGACTCTTGGTGATAAGGTGGACAAGGTAACAAAGACAGTTATAGAGCTTAAGAAGGAAGTTGACTCCATGCACATCCCTAGGGTCTCTTCTACTTCTTCTTCTTCTTCTTCTGATGAGGATGGATCACCTCTCAGGCCAGGCACCCAGTTCACTACTCAGGCTAGATCAGCCATACTGCCTGTACCAGACTTCAGGACCTCTTCATCAGCTCCTGCTACTGTCAGCACAACTCCTGCTCCATCAGCTCCAGTTCCTCTAGTGTCCACTCTAGATCCATCCACGATATCTGCAGAGATCTTCGCCGACACAGTGCTCTCGACTCCTTCATCGATAACCGGAGGAGATCAGCCCAAGAACACTTAGATATATGCCTTTGAACTTTTTGGTAACTTGTTGCCAAAGGGGGATAAGTGTATTTAGATCTTTACGCTTTGAGTGAGAGAGCGCTTGGTGTTTTGTTGCTTTTTCAAAAACAATTGCTTTTGGTTGCCGTGACACACTTTTTTTTTGCTTGTGATACACGCTTGATGATGTTTGATCATACGCTTTAATGTGTGATGCTACTATTTCCTATCATCTTAATGCTTATGTGATGATCATTCATCTTTGGCTGACATTGATGTGCTATGATGTTCATTCCAATTACTATCGCACACCACCAAGTGGCATGTGACATGTAAGAAGTTACCCATGACATAATCGATTGTGCATTTGCATTCAAACGCAAATTTAAAATAATGCACAAATTTAGGGGGAGCTCTTGCTTATCACATACTTCTCAAAGCGACGATTGTATTCCAAGATTATATCTTTGTCAAAGCTTTGATCTATATGTTGTCATCAATTACCAAAAGGGGGAGATTGGAAGCACATTTGCTCCCTTGGTGGTTTTGGTAATAAATAACAACATATAAATCATTGAAATAATGTTCCCACTAAGTATATTTCAGGAAAAGTTCAATGATAGGGATGGCCAAAGGATTGTGAAATTACCCCAAGATGCAAGGATATAGGTTGGCCAAGCTTCAAGCACAAAGGACTCTACATTTTACATTTGTGAGAAATCACTTTGAGTCCATAGAAAAGCCAATACTATTAAAAGGGGGTAAAGTTTTGATGATGGACAATATGCTCAAACATTCACAAGTGACAGTCACCAAAACATCCACAAACTCTTCCACCAAAGTCTGTCCAAAGCCAAATATGCAAAATCAGTGCAACCAAAATTCCTATCCCGGTGCCACCGATTATAAACCCTAGACAGACTCAGCCAAACCCTAACACTTCGGTGCACCGACACTGCACTCGATGCCATCGAGTTGGGTTGCCAAGATTCTATTACGCAAGCTCTCATTTTCGGTCCGTCCGAAAATGGTGAATCGCCGTCATTGAGATTGGAAAAATCTGACCGTTGGTCACCTTGTCGGTGCAACTGAGAATCGTATATCGGTCCCTTCGAGATTCTAAAGTTGCCACTTTTGGTCACTTCGTTACTACCGAGATTTACACATCGATGTCACCGATTTGGTCATTTTGTGTGTAACGGTTGGATTTTTTAGGATGTCTATATATACCCCTTCACCACCACCCACTCGAAAGAGAAGCACTCAGAACTATTCCATACCTATCCTACTCAGTTTTCTGAGAGAGAACCACCTACCCTTGTGTTGAGGTCAAGATCTTCTACTCCAACTATATGGATCTTTATTTCTAGCCTCCCCAAGTTGCTTTCCACCAATCCCATCTCTTCTACCAAGCCAAATATGTGAGAGAGTGATTGTGTGTTGAGGAGTCTATCATCTTGAAGCACAAGAGCAAGGAGTTCATCGTCATTACCGAGCCTATTACCTTTTGGAGGGTGGTGCCTCCTAGATTGGTTAGGTGTCGCTTGGGAGCCTCCTACTTTGTGTTCTGGAGTGAACCAAGAATGTTTGTAAGGGCAAGGAGATCGCCTACTTCGTGAAGATCTACCCATAGTGAGGCTAGTCCTTCGTGGATGAAAGTCGCATGGAATAGTCAAGGTTGCTTCTTCGTGTAACCCTCTGTGGGTAGAGCCCTCCGTGGACTCTTGCGACCGTTACCCTCTGTGGGTTGAAGACTCCATGAACGTGAAAGTACGATAGCACCACCTATCGGAACCATGGGAAAAATCATCGTGCCAGCGCTTGTGTTTGCTTTCCTAACCCTCTCTTTACTTACATGTGCAAGGTCTTTACTTTTCGCTGCTACACTCTTAGACATGCATGTGTAGGGTGTTACTTGATATGCTATGAATGCCAAAACTGCCAAGAATTAAAATTGGGAAAAAGGCAACACTTTTATTTGGTCGAGTAGTCTAATCAGCCCCCCTCTAGACCTACTTTCGATCCTACACACACCTCGCTGAAGACTATGCGATCGCTTGCAATGGGGAAGTGCCGACTAATTTCAGATTTACTTGAACCAAAGATGGGCTAAGGAAATTGGTTACAGTTTATGGCACACTAATCTCTATAAGCTGGTACTTCCTGTTTTGGTGTTGTTTACCTAAGATGATGTTGGTTGTTTACAGTAGTATGCCTGTTACATGCTAGTTAGTCATTGATAAATGCTAACTCCTTATGAAACTGGAAATTTGATTCCTGAACCCCCATATGTTGATGTTGTCATTTCTTAGAAAAGATGTATGTAATGAGAAGTCCATGGATACATATTCAATTCTAATTTCCATTCAAGATTGTGCAAATCGGATATGTGGGTGAATCAGTTTTGTGTTTAAGCCAGCACCCATGAAACCAGAAAGCAAAAAAGTAATAATCTATCATTTTCCACCGAAATGTATCACCCTGTTGTTTGGATTCATAATCTTTTCTTAAAAAGGTTGTACTCGAGCAAAATTAGTGGTTAAGACGCTAGATTTCTTCAGTGGTATTAGACTTATGCTCTACTCATAAGTTCTAGCTAATTATCTCTCAAATAAAAGAAGACTGACCTAATTAGCCTGTTGTAAATTTTGTATTGCACTGGAACATAATATTGCGAGGCTGAATTAGCATAATTAAGCATGAGTATATTTTTCTTACTTTTAAATGAGGGATGACTGCAAATGGGTTGAGTTTTGTGATGTTCAGTTTTGATTATTGAACATTCACTTTTGACCGAAGAATTGGATGTTTAAGTTGATGTGTCAGGTGTTGGAAATATGCCCTAGAGGCAATAATAAATTAGTTATTATCATATTTCCTTGTTCATGATAATCATTTATTATCCATGCTATAATTGTATTGATCGGAGACTTAGATGCATGTGTGGATACATAGACAAAACCATGTCCCTAGTATGCCTCTAATAGACTAGCTCGTTGATCAAAAGATGGTTAAGGTTTCCTAGCCATGGACATGATATGTCATTTGATAACGGGATCACATCATTAGGAGAATGATGTGATGGACGATACCCAAACTACAAAAGTAGCATATGATCATGTCAGTTTATTGCTATTGTTTTCTGCATGTTAAGTATATGTTCCTATGACCATGAGATCATGCAACTCACGGACATAGGAGGAGTGCCTTGTGTGTATCGATCGTCGCAACGTAACTGGGTGACTATAAAAGTGCTCTACAGGTATCTCCGAGGGTGTCTATTGAGTTGGCATGGATCAAGACTGGGATTTGTTACTCCGTGTGACGGAGAGGTATCTCAGGGCCCACTCGGTAATACAACATCACAATAAGCCTTGCAAGCAATGTGACTAAGTGTTAGTTGCAGGATCTTGTATTACGGAACGAGTAAAGAGACTTTCCGGTAACGAGGTTGAACTAGGTATGGAGATACCAACGATCGAATCTCGGGCAAGTAACATACCAAAGAACAAAGGGAACATCATACCGGATTAACTGAATCCTTGACATAGAGGTTAGACCGATAAAGATCTTCGTAGAATATGTAGGAACCAATATGGGCATCCAGGTCCCGCTATTGGTTATTGACCGTAGCGGTGTCTCGGTCATGTCTACATGGTTCTCGAACCCGCAGGGTCTGCACACTTAAGGTTCGGTGACGTTTCGGTAGTATAGAGTTATGCATGGTGGTGACCGAAGGTTGTTCGGAGTCCCGGATGAGATCTCGGACACCACGAGGAGCTCCGGAATGGTCCGGAGGTAAATATTGATATATAGGAAGTCCTATTTTGGTCACCGAAAAAGTTTCGGGCTCATCGGTAGTGTATCGGGAGTGCCAAGAGGGTACCGGGGGACCATCGGGAGGGGTATTTCGACCCAAGAGGCTACATGGGCCGTGGGAAGATAAATACCAGCCCTTATTGGTCTGGTTGAAGTCCCACAAAGTGCCCATGTGGCTGGGAAGAAAAGCCCAAGGAGAAAAAGGTGGAAAAAGGCAAAAAGTCTAAATAAGGAAGGAGTCCTAATCCTAATAGGATTGGAGTAGGACTCCTCCACCTCCAATTTCGGCCAGATCTTGAGGGTTTGAGGCTGCCTACTCCCCTCCCTCCCTCCTATATATACTAGAGGATTTAGAGGGAAAAGCTAACCCTAATTGCCACGTGCTGCCCTCTTCTTCTCTATATCATAGTTTCTCCTCAAGATTGGTTTCGGCGGTGCTTAGGCGAAGACCTGCCGGAATAGCTCCACCACCATCACCGGAGCACTGTCATGCTACCGGAGAACTCTTCTACCTCTCTGCTCCCTCTTGCTGGATCAAGAAGGCGGAGATTGTCATCAAGCTGTACGTGTGCTGAACGCGGAGGTGCCGTCCATTCGGCGCTAGATCGGAAGGACCGTGATCAAAGATCGCGAGACAGATTGTGATGAGATCGTGGGACGGATCGTGATGAGTTCGCAGGAAGGATCGTGATTGGATCACAGGACGGATCATGATGAGAGCGCGGGATGCTCGGTGATTTGGATTGCGAAGACGTTCGACTACACCAACCGCGTTTCTTAATGCTTCCCGCTTAGCGATCTACAAGGGTATGTAGATCCACTCTCCCTCTCGTAGATGCTCATCACCATGGATAGATCTTGTGTGTGCGTAGGAAATTTTTTGTTTTCCATGCAACGTTTCCCAACAGTGGTATCAGAGCTAGGTCTATGTGTAGATGAGATCTTGAGTAGAACACAAAGAGTTTGTGGGCGTTGATGCTTAGATTGCTTCCTTCCTTGGTCGTATTTTGGTTCAGCGGTATTGTGAGATGAAGCGGCCCGGACCAACATTACTCATAAGCTTACGAGAGATCGGTTCCCTCAACCGCAACTTGTTGCATAGATAGCTTGCGGGTGCCAGTTTCTCTCACTTTAGTTGGATCGGATTCGAGAAAGGCGGTCCTTGAGAAGGTTGAAAAGCAACTAGTGTATCACCGTTGTGGTTTCTAGATGGAGATCAAAAGCACAAGTTCATGGCCATATCATGTCACTTATGATTTGCATGTGATGTTAATCCTTTTATGCACCTTGTTTTGCTTAGGACGATGGTAGCATTATAAGGTGATCCCTCACTTAAATTTCAAGATAGAATGTGTTCTCCCCGAGTGTGCACCATTGCGAAAGTTCGTCGTGTCGGGACACCACGTGATGATCGGGTGTGATAGACTCTACGTTCACATACAATGGGTGCAAGCCAGTGTTGCACATGCAAAACACTCGAGTTAAACTTGACGAGCCTAGCATGTACAAACATGGCCTCGGAACACAAGAGACCGAAAGGTTGAACATGAGTCATATAGTAGATATGATCAACATAATGATGTTCACCATTGAAACCACCTCAACTCACGTGGTGATCGGACTTGAGTTGGTAAATTTGGATCATGTATCACTCGAATGACCGTAGGGATGTCAATTTGAGTGGGAGTTCTACAGTAATATGATTAATTGAACTCATTATCATGACATAGTCAATAGTGTCTTTGCAAATTATGTTGTATATTACTAGCTCGTGTTGTAGCTCCCTTGAATTTTTTATATGTTCCTAGAGAAATAGAGTTGAAAGATGATGGTAGCATTATTGCGGACTGGGTCCGTGATCTGAGGATTGTCCTCATTGCTGCACAGAAGGCTTATGTCCTTAATGCACCGCTCGGTGTGCCAACCCCTCTAGCGTCGTTTGTAGATGTTGTGAACATCTGACAGGCACGTTCTGATGACTACTTGATAGTTTAGTGCGTCATGCATTACGGCTTAGAATTGAGGCTCCAAAACGTTTTGAATGTCACGGAACATATGAGATGTTTCTAAGAGCTGAAATTAGGATCTCAGGCATGTGCCCGTGTTGCGAGATATGAGATCTCCAACAAGATTCTTTGCCTGCAAGATGAAAGAGAATAGCTCAATCGTTGAGCATGTGCTCAGATTGTCTGGGTGCTACAATCGCTTGAATCAAGTGGGAGTTGATCTTCCATATAAGATAGTGATTGATATAGTTCTCCAAGTCACTGTCACTAAGCTACTAGAACTTGGTGATGAACTATAAAATGCCAGGGATAGAAATATTGATCCCTGAGCTATTCGCGATGTTTGACACCGCGAAGGTAGAAATGAAGAAGGAGCATCAAGTGTTGATGGTTAGTAAAACCACTAGTTTCGAGAAGGGCAGGGGCAAGGAGGGAAACTTCATGGATGGCAAGACAATTGCTGCTCCAGTGAAGCAACACAAAGTTGAACCCAAACCCCAGACTAAGTGCTTCTATTATGAGGTGAGCGGTCGCTGAAGCGGAACAACCCTAGATACTTGGTAGATAAGAAGGCTGGCAACATCGACAAAAGTATATTTGATATACGTGTTATTGATGTGTAACTTGCTAGTACTCCTAGTAGCACGTGGGTATTGGGTACCGGTTCGGTTGCTAAATGTTAGTAACTCGAAATAAAAGCTACGGAATAAACGGAGAACTAGCTAAGGGTGAGGTGACGATGTGTGTTGGAAATGTTTCCAAGGTTGATGTGATCAACCATCGCACGCTCTCTCTACCTTCGGTAGTAGTGACAAACCTAAATAAATGTTATTTGGTGTTTTGTGTTGACCATGAACATGATTAGATCATGTTTATTGCAACACGGTAATTCATTTAAATTAGAGAATAATGGTTATTCTGTTTACAAGAATAATACCTTCAATGGTCATGCACCTAGTGATAATAGTTTGTTGAAATCTTGATCGTAGTAATACACATGTTCGTAACATTGATGCCAAAAGATACAAATTTAATAATGATAATACCAAATACTTGTGGCACTGCCGCTAAATGTCATATTGGTATAAAGCGCATGAAGAAACTCCATGCTTATGGATCTTTGGACTCATTCGATTTCGAATCGGTTGAGACATGCGAACCATGCCTCTTGGGCAAGATGACAAAGGACCCCATTTTCTAGATGGATGGAGCGGGCAAGTGATTTATTGGAGATGATACATGTTGATGTACGCAATCCAATGAGTCTTGTAGCGTGCGGTGGATATCGTTATTTTCTTACCTTCACTGATGATTTGAGTAGATATAGTGTATATTTACTTAATGAAACACAAGTCCGAATCGTTTGAAAAGGTTCAAGCAAATTCAGAGTGAAGTTTAAGATCATCGTGACAAGACGATAAAAATGTCTGCGATGTGATCGTGGAGGTGAATATCTGAGTTACGAGTTTGGCATACAACTTTAGACAATGTGAAAGTTGTTTCACAACTTACGCCACCTGGAACACCATAGTGTGATGGTGTGTCCGAACGTCATAGTCGTGCTCTATTGGATATGGTGCAATTATGATGTCTCTTATTGTTTTACCACTATAATTTTGGGGTTATGCATTAGAGACAACTACATTCACTTTAAATAGGGCACCATCTAAATCCGTTGAGATTACACCGTGTGAATTATGGTTTGATAGAAACCTAAGCTATCATTTCTTAATGTTTGGGGCTGCGACGCCTGTGTGGAAAATGTTTTCACCTAATGAGCTCGAACCCAAAGTGGACAAATGCATCTTCATAGAATACCCTAAGAACAGTTGGGTATACCTTCTATCTCAGATCCAAGTGCAAAGTGTTTGTCAAAAATGGGTCCTTTCCGGAGAAAAAGTTTCTCTCGAAAGAGTTGAGTGGGAGGAAGATAGAACTTGATGAGGTTATTGAACCTTTGTTTCAACCAAAGAGTAGCGTAGCGCAGGAAGATGTTTCTGTGAAACCTACGTTAGTTGAAGAGGAAGTTAATGATGATGATCATGAAGCTTCGGATCAAGTTACTATTGAACCTCGTAGGTCGACAAGGACGTGTACTGCTCCTGAGTGGTACGACAACCCTATCTTAGAGGTCATGTCGTTAGACGATGATGAACCTACGAACTATGGAGAAGCGATGATGGGCTCGGATTCCGACAAATGGTTAGAGGCCACGAAATCTGAGAAAGGATCCATGTATGAAAACCAAGTATAGACTTTGGTAGACTTGCTCATTGGACAGCAGGTCGTTGAGTACAAATGGACCTTTAAAGTGAAGACAGACACTGATGGTGAATGTCACCATTTATAAAGCTCGGCTTGTCGCAAAGAAGTTTCCGGTAAGTTCAAGGAGTTGACTACGATGAGACTTTCTCACTCGTAGCCATGCTGAAGTCTGTTCGAATTATGTTAGCAGTTGCTGCATTTTTCAATTATGAAATCTGGCAGATGGATGTCAAAGCATCGTTTCCTTAACGGTTTATGTTAGTGCATCTAGTGCCCCTTAGTGATTTTAGTGCGTTGAAGACTTATAGGTTAAGAGACTAATGTGTTCGTGAGTGTACACATGCTCTACAAGTTGATGAGGAGGTTGATACAACCGAAGATTACTGACCCCTAAATATACATGTCTTCAACTGAAGACTTTGGTGAAGACTTGAATACTTTGTCGAAGACTTTAAACTGAAGAAATCGGTGTGACCTTGAAGTTGTGAACGAGGACTATGAAGCGTGAAGACTTTTGTTTTCGTAGTTTCATTTCCTTTCCTTGAGTCATAGGAACCACCGTACTGTTAAAGGGGGCTGAGGTAATACTAAGGAAAATTTCCAACTGATGCTCAACTCCAACATCCTCAACCTACATATCCAATTGAGTGAAGCTTTTGGAAACCTCTTCTAGCTCAGTCAAGTTCTTCAGTGACAGAGACGAAGTTCTTCTGGTTTCTGAGGAAATTGTTCTGACTGAGGAGTTAGGACTTCTCCAGTGCAAATTGCCTACAAGTGAGGAACGTGATATGTCTGAGGTCTTTCACTGTTCGAAAATCCGACCGTTGCTGTGCTTAGCGCCAGCTGTCCCCAATCATTCCTATCCACATAATGGTCATATCATTGGGGGCATTAATGTCATATCATGTATGGATGCGCCCCCGGCTATAAATAGCCACCCCCCACAACCACTAGCTTGTTGGCTGCTCAGAGAGAGAACTGACACTTGTCATTTGAGAGCATCCCATCCTCCGAGGGCTTTTGTCCGAAAGTAAGGAAAAACCCATAATCAAACCACCAACCCAAAGTGATTGAGCATCACTGAAGAAATTCCTGTGTGGAACTGACGCTTGTTACCTTTGAGGACTGTGTATCCTCCAGACGGTTAGGCGTCATGGTCTAGTGTATCCTGCAGTTAATTGGGGATCACGAAGTGACCTTGGTCTAGAGCATCTAGCAGTAAATTGTGGATCGCCGGGTGACCAGTTTGTGAGGGTTTTGGAAGTCTGCCCTGAAGACTTACCACGAGTGTTGAGCGAGGACTGTGTGACCTTAGCTCAAGGAGAATACAGTAAGGACTGTGTGTCCTGGGACTGTGTGTCCTCTGGTTTAAATACCAGGCCGCTCCAAACCAGACGTACGACTGTCACAACAGTTGGAACTGGGTCATCAAATCATTGTCTTCATCAGGCTACCTGGTTCTATTTACTCAACTCCCTTATTCCTCATTTACATGTTGATGAAATTGATCTTTATTGTTTGAAGAATATGACTGAAGACTTTCACCATTTCCTCACCTCAAATTCTTCAAGTCACCTTGTTCATCACTACTTATCCTGTATCACCCTACTCGTAACTTGTGCATGCTTCATATCATCATGATGACTAAGCTGCCGCTATGGATTCCATGCACTGAGTACTTATTCCGCTATTAGTTATTCATCACATTTCAAATTCCTCAAGTGATGAATTTATAAAAATCGCCTATTCACCCCCCCTCTAGTCGATATAACGCACTTTCAATTGGTATCAGAGCAGGTAATCCCTGTCTCTGTGTGATTTTGGTTTAACCACCTGGAGTTTTAGTTATGTCGACTGCAGGTATGATCAAGGTTTCTGCGAGGTGTCCTACCTTCGATGGGACGGACTACCCCTACTGGAAAAACAAGATGCGTATGCATCTTGAAGCTATTGACAACGATCTCTGGTACGTTGTGGAAAATGGTGTGCCCTCTGTTGCTCCCACTGTTACAGCTGCTGATGTGAAGAGATTCAAGCAACTTGACTCTCAAGCGAAGAATATCATCTGTGGACATCTGAGCAAAGGTCAGTATGGCAGAGTGAGTGCTCTAGAGACTGCGAAGCTTATCTGGGATAGGCTGTCCAAGGTGAATGAAGGTGTCTCCACTCAACGTGACTCTCGTGTGGATGTTCTTCGCAATCTCTTCAACCGCTTCAAGAGGCTTGACAATGAGAATGTTCAGCAAACATTTGATCGCCTCACTAATATTTCCAATGAACTTCAAGCACTGGGAGCCTCCGATATCACTGACCATGAAGTGGTGAAGAAACTGCTAAGATCACTAGATTCCTCATTTGATACTTTGGCTTTGATGATTCAAGAACGTGGAGATTTCAAAGCTCTTGATCCAGCTGATATTCTCGAAAGACTCAATACTCATGAATTCCAACAAGCTGAGAAGAGAGACCTCTACGGACCAAGCTATGGAAGATCTCGTGCTCTGAAGGCAAGAGCAATTTCCTCATCTGAAGAAGAAGATTCTGACAGCAGCCTTGGAGATCCTGAAGAACTAAGTCAGGAACTAGCTATGCTTGTGAGGAAATTACAGAAGATCTCAAAAAGAGGCGGATTTGGGAAGTCATTAAGAAGTAGCTTGAGGAAATCAGATTCCTCAGAAGATTACAAGAAAAGAACAAGTCATCGATGCAAGAAACCAGGCCATTTTATCTCTGACTGTCCTCTATGGGAAAAAGACTCAAAGAAGAAGAAGAAATACAAAGATGATAGTTCTGATGACTCGAAGAAAAATAAGAAATCTTCAAAGTACTCATCTGCAAAATCCTCATCTTCAAAGTCCTCGAGACACAAGAAGAATGGTTCCAGAAAGGCTCGAGCATTCATCGGCAAAGAAATGGATTCTGAGGAAGAATCTGAAGAATATGAAGAAGAGGAAGACTCTGAAGAAGAATCAGAATCTGGTGTTGCTAGCCTTGCTCTTGCTACTACTTTCGTCAACAAGTCTATCTTCAATGCTGATGAATCTGACTGCACCAACGATTCTGATGTCAGCAATGATGACTACGCTCCCACCTATTGCTTCATGGCAAAAGGTTCAAAGGTACAAAAACATCATTCCTCTTCTGAATCAAGTGAAGGTGAATCTGATGAATTTGTGAAACCTAGCTATGCTAAACTTGTTAAGCTTGCCACTAAACAACAAAGTGCACTTGAAAAGCTTCAGAAAATGCTAGACAAAAGCGATGATCTATTAAACCGTGAAGTGGATCGTACTCAAACTTTGTCTGTCGATCTCAAAAGTCTTCAGACAAGGTATGATAACCTACAGAGTCATCATAATGACCTCTTAGCCGATCATGAGAAGCTTTCTTATGAATTTCTTCAGAGAAAGCAAGATCTTGAGAAACTAAAGGTGTCACATGAGGATCTCCAAAGGGAAAACGATTCATTACTGGCTCAACAGATCAGTACCGCTCAGGAAGAATTTGTTCCACCTTGCTTAAAATGCATCGAACTTGAAACTGCTAATTCTTCACCTAAATGTTCAAATGCTTCTATTACTGCAAATTCTTCAACTATTCCAGTGGTTTCAAATTCCTCATCCGAGGATACCACAAGTATCACTGATGAAAATGCAGGGTTGGAGGAATTGTATGTGACAGGCATATACAAAAGTCTCAAAGGGCATCAAATCCTTTGCGATGTCCTCAAAAAGCAGATTCTGAACAGGAACCCTAGAAAAGAGGGTATTGCCTTTGTGAGGAAACTCAACGCTGATGGTTCATACTACACACCTGAGCAGTATTCCAAAACCTCATGGGTTGCTACAAAAGGCTCTCATGTGGATCCATCTACTTTATCAGGCTTTACATGTGAAACTTCATACTCCTCTGATGAGTCGCTTGACTCTAACTTCAAATTCTTCAAAACTCAGAAAGGTGAAGTATTTGCTAGATTTGTTGGAACTAACTGTAGGAATGGCTCTCCATTGAAGAAAATCTGGGTTCCCAAGATCTACCTACAACATCTTCAAGTGTATGTCCTCACGACACCACTAGTGAAGAAAAGGAACCCCAGATCAAATTCTTCAAGTGGACCAAATTCCTCAAATGGTCAAGATCATCATTCTCGTGCTAATGCTTCTGTTTCGCAGGGAAAACCCAAGATCTCTGAATATATGCATTATTCTTCAAACCGTTCTGTTCATAAATCTTCGAAGAATTTCTCTGCTTATTCATATGAATACTCTAACCCTCGACCTGTGAAACGAAGCGCACTTGCTTCAATGCCTCCTTTCTCTTATGGTGCTCGTAGGATGATGAACTCTTTGCCACCCCTTGAGATATGGGTGGTGAAGAAATCAAACTAATCGTTTATTGCAGGGTCAGGTCTCCAGATGAATTTGATCATCTGAGGAACTTGCTGGAGACCTGGGGAAATGCTTGAAAGGACGCAAGCTAATCATGTAGAAATGAATTCCTCATTTCTCACGTCCTCACATTACTTGCCAGCTCTATTGTGTGATGAAATTCTATCTAATGAAATTGATGTCATATTCTTCACTCTGAAGCATATGAGTTCGTAAGTTGTACTAATTCATCTGCAGGATGATACTCCAAAAGCTACTGAGTGGGTCCTCGATAGTGGATGCACAAACCACATGACTGGTGACAAAAGTCTTCTGATGAATCTGCCACTTGCTCCATCTCATCTGAAGCATATCACTTATGCTGACAAAGGAAAAAAGCAAGGTATTGGGACTTTGTATTGTTGCTATCTCAAAGGACCGAACCATGGACAAAGTGATGCTTGTCGAATCCCTTGGGTTCAACCTCATGTCTGTCTCAATGCTTTGTGATCTTGATATGGTTGTGGTATTTGGAAAACATCGTTGTGTTGTCATCATGGAATCTGACAATTCCAAAGTCTTCGAAGGCTTTAGGAGAGGAGATTTGTATATTGTTGATTTCTCTACAGGACCTCAGCCTACCACATGCCTACATGCAAAGTCCTCAGAAGGCTGGTTGTGGCATCGACGACTTGGTCATGCGGGTATGAGGAACTTGCACACGCTTGTGAAGAAGAAGCATGTCATTGGCATTGAAGGCATCAAATTCCTCAAGGATCACCTTTGTGGGGCTTGTGAATCTGGAAAGATGACCAGATCCAAGCATCCCTCGAAGACAATCATGACCACTACTCGTCCCTTTGAATTACTTCATATGGATCTCTTTGGTCCCACTCACTATTCTGTACTAACAAATGCTTCAAGTCTGTATGGATTTGTCATTGTAGATGATTACTCTCGCTACACATGGGTGCATATCATTCTGTACAAAAATGAAGTACAGGATGTCTTCAGGCGATTTGCTTCAAGGGCCTCCACCAACTTTGGCGTCAAGATCAAGCATATCAGGAGTGATAATGGGACCGAGTTCAAGAACATGAATCTTGATGAATATCTTGATGAACTTGGTATTACTCATGAATTATCTGCCCCTTACACTCCTCAGTAGAATGGCGTTGTGGAAAGAAAGAACAGGACTCTCGTCAAGATGGCCCGAACCATGCTTGATGAATACAAGACTCCTCGTCGTTTCTGGCCTGAAGCAATCGACACTGTATGCCACATCATCAACAGAGTATATCTTCACAAATTCCTCAAGAAAACCTCATACGAGCTCATGAAAGGCAATAAACCCAATGTAAGTTATCTCAAAGTCTTCGGTGCAAAATGTTGGATCAGAGATCCTCACCACAGTTCTAAATTTGCACCGAAAGCACATGAAGGTTTCATGCTTGGTTATGGAAAGGACTCGCACACCTACAAAGTCTTCAACACCTATCATCACAAGGTTGTTGAAACTGTAGATGTGTGGTTCGATGAAACTAATGGCTCGCAAAGAGAGCACCTGCCTTCTGTGATAGATGAATAGTCTCCGGAGGAAATCATCAAGCTGAAGGCAACTGAAGATGTTATTCCTACTGAAGAAATCATCCCAGATGGTGAAGATTCTCATGCAAGGATCCCTGAAGAAAATGGTGCTGATGAAAGTCCTCAGACAAGTCAACCTGCACATCCAAGAGTAGCAAATGAAGTTCAGATTGACAAAATCATCGACAGCATCAATGCACCAGGTCCTCTCACACGCTCTAGGGCTTCTCACTTAACTAACTTTTGTGGGCACTTTGATTTTGTCTCTATCATATAACCCACCAAAGTTGATGAAGCATTCAAGGAGCCAGAGTGGATTCAAGCTATGCAAGAGGAATTGCATCAATTCAAGCTCAACAACGTATGGGAACTTGTCAAGCGGCCAGATCCTCGCAAACATAACATCATAGGTACCAAGTGGATCTACCGCAACAAGCAAGATGAAAATGGCCTCGTAGTAAGGAATAAGGCTCGACTTGTAGCTCAAGGCTACACACAGGTTGAAGGAATTGACTTTGATGAAACTTTTGCACCTGTTGCTAGACTAGAAGCTATTCGAATACTCCTTGCTTATGCTAATCATCACAATATCATCTTATATCAAATGGATGTGAAAAGTGCATTCCTCAATGGTAAGATTGAGGAAGAAGTATATGTTGCTCAACCCCCAGGTTTTGAAGATCCCTAGCATCCTGACAAAGTCTTCAGACTCAACAAAGCTCTCTATGGCCTCAAGCAGGCCCCACGAGCGTGGTATGACACTCTGAAGGACTTCCTCATGAAGAAAGGCTTCAAA
Source organism: Hordeum marinum (assembly GCA_022496015.1). Lineage (NCBI taxonomy): Eukaryota > Viridiplantae > Streptophyta > Magnoliopsida > Poales > Poaceae > Hordeum > Hordeum marinum. The sequence goes on along the minus strand of CM039677.1, from coordinate 13,257,032 downwards.
CCCGGTTCACTCGACCCAACTCTTTTCACAAAATCCTATGACAATGAACTGTTTATCTGTCAAATATGTGTTGATGATATTATCTTTGGATGTACTGACAAACGCTACAGTGATGAATTTGCCTATATGATGAGTGAAGAATATCAAATGTCTATGATGGGAGAATTGAAATTCTCCTTAGGTCTTCAAATTCGTCAGCAAGACAATGGCATATTCATCTCACAAGAGAAATACCTCAAAGATGTTCTGAGGAAATTGGACATGCAAGATTGCAAAGGCGTCAAAATTCCAATGCCTTCAAAAGGACACCTCTGCACTGACGAAAATGGTAAAGATTTCGATCAGAAGGTATACCGCTCCATGATTGGCTCTTTATTGTATCTATGTGCATCTAGGCCTAATATAATGCTAAGTGTTTGCATGTGTACTCGATTCCAAGCAACACCGAAGGAATCACACCATAAGGCTGTGAAACATATTCTTCGATACTTAGCTCACACTCCAACGCTAGGATTATGGTATCCCAAGGGCTCAAATCTTCACCTCGTCGGATACTCTGATGCTGACTATGCTGGAGATCGCGTGGATCGCAAGCCAACCTCAAGCACATGTCATTTCCTCGGACGGTCATTAGTATGTTGGTCCTCAAAGAAGCAGAACTGCGTGTCGCTCTCTACTTCAGAAGCTGAGTACATTGATGTTGGCTCATGTTGTGCTTAGTTACTATGGATGAAGCAAACCCTCAAGGACTACGGCATCAAGTTGAAGAATGTGCCTCTCTACTATGACAGCGAGAGCGCCATCAAAATAGCGTACAACCCAGTTCAGCACTCCAAGACCAAGCACATCGAGATTCGTCATCATTTTCTTCGAGATCATGTACTCAAGGGCGACATCTTCATCAACCACATTCCCACTGAAGAACAACTGGCTGATATCTTCACAAAGCCCTTGGATGAAAAGAGATTTTGCAAGTTGCGGTGTGAGCTAAATATCTTAGAATCTTCAGATGTTCTTTGAAAAAGAACACACATCCTAACACTTATGCAAAATTGATGACTTAGATGTGCAACACACGAAGTAACGTTTTTATTCAAAACTATGAAGAATAACTCTCTAAGTGTGAAGAAATTAACGAAGAATTTGATTCTTAGAACCCTACGACAATTGTACGCGGTGTCTGAAATCATTATTCTTATACGGTGGGCAACGCCACCAACCAAAAGTTGAGATTCTTCAAAATTTGATTGTCATCATTTCTGCAAATTCTTCAATTTTCAAATTCCTCAACTTTTCAAATTCCTCAACTTTTCAAATTCTTCAAAACTTTGAGACTTATTTTCATTCGACTATAAGTATCTATGAGTTTTTCAATATCCTCAACAGCATTCACTTATTGCTAAATTCTTCAAAGTTGATTTTCATCTAAGTGAATGTGATCGGACCCTATACCTCATCTATGCTAAACTCAATCCAGTCTGTTCTCAAATTCTTCATATGCGTTCTACTTTGAAACTTGTTCAAAGTCTTCACTGTGTCCTTGACAGCTGAAGAATTTGCGAACAGAAACTTTAAAACTTCTCTTCCAAAATTCTCGGCGGTTCCCGCTCAAACCGTTCCTATTCCAGCAACTGGATAACCCACGATCCCCCCCATATCTCCACTACTTAGAATGTGGGTGACACCTGTCGCACGGAGAGCAAGAGTCAGGGGTAAATCTGTCCAAAATCCTCACACGGATCCGCTTTTCACTTTCTCTATAAATACCCCTTCACTCCAACTGAGCTCGGTTACTCTCCTCTTCAACCTCTCCCGAGCTCCTGCCCCAGCGCCGCCGCTGAAATCATCGTCACCGGAGAGGAAGAGCTTCGTTGCCTCAACCTCGTTGTTGTCGTACTCACACCGGCCGCGGAAGTCTTCATCCCGCCGCCGCTGTAGTCTTCTCCCTCTGCCAAGTTAGGGCGTGGGAGATCTGAACGGACGAACCTCCCCATTTCACCTTAGAGTTCGTCGTGTTCTTCATCAGGGTAATTTTTTTTAATTTTTACTTCCCTTGGTTTGATCTTCATTTGACTCTACTATTCCTCAAAAGATGTTTATTTGTCATAGATTCAATCATCAAACACCTTACATCTCCTCATTCTTGATGATTTTCCCTGAGTAATAATTTTCTTTAAGATTCCTCAATTGTGTGAATTCCCAAATTTGCACAACTCTGGAACCTGAGACAAAGAACACTTAGTGAAATTCCTCAAGACATCCATGGTCACATTCCTCAAACCTATTGTTTTCCAAAATTTCTGAGAACGCATATGACCTCTTCAAATTCCTCGCACCTATACTCTGTTCACAGGTACAGATATGTCTGCTGATGAATCACTAGGTTCTCATCAAGTTAACTCATTTGCAGCGCTACTTGAAAAAAAGTTGTGTAACTCCTCAGAATCTTCAAGAGTTCAAAATCCTCATTTGAAGAAAATGGCTGATAAACGGACTTAGAAAGGAGGAAAGAAACCCGACATGCAGACAGCTTTTGAGATCCCTGATGAGATCTATGCAGACTATTGCACGCCTGATGAAGAAACCTATGGCAAAGAGACTACAAAACAACGAAAAATTCGTCTGCAGAAGATTGAACGGAGATGGGCTAAAGAGTGGAGAGAATATCGTTATGTTACTCCCAAGTACATGATGAAATTCGCTGTAAAGCCTCCTTGCAGCAGGCCTCCCGTCACCAAGAATCAAATAGCTGATCCTACTAGTCTCAAGACTGGTGAGGACTTTCCTGAATTATGGGAAAAGCAGCAGGCCAAACTGGCAAAGAAGGCCAAGGACGTTGTGAGGAAGTTCAATGAGGACTCTGCTGCTGCTGCCACTGCTGGTGCATCCTCAAGTGGTCCGAAGAAATCTATTCTGAAGAAGTTTGCTGTGAAACCAATTTCTTCATCCTCAAAGTCCTCACAGCAGGTTCCTCAAGCTAAAAGGCCTCAACCTAAGGCCTCTGCTGCTGGAACCGTGGCTGCTCCGTCTTCAGCAGCTGTGAAGAAATCCTCAACTTCTGTACACTTGGCAACATGCAAGAGGACTGAGGGTTTCACAAGAAAGCTGAGGAGCTCTGCAAGCCCTTCAGATACAAAGTCTTCAACCAGTCCCTCTGGACTGAAGCTGAAGAAAGCAGCTGGCAGGGGTCTTCGCCCAAGCTCTAGCAAGTCAATTGTCAAAAATTCCTCAAGAGCTAAGGATGATGATGAAGATGATGCTGATGATGACGAACTTGAATAAATCATCAGACAAAGTCAGCTAAAGGCTGCCACTGCTAAGGATAGCTCAATTCCTCTGCTGCTGGATCCGAAGACGATCCTTGACTTCATCGACATCTGGCTTGAGGATCCACAAACACCTCTCTGTGCTCTGAAATTGCCTCCAAATGTGGACCATGTCCTCACACATTTCATCACAGAAGAAAAGTGGAAGAGAGAGAAGGCCAAGAGAGCCAAGGCAAACATCGCACGCAAAGAAAAATTTCTGCGCGACAATGTGATGAATCTGACTCCAAAACAGCTTGTCACTGTTTAGTCAGAAATTCACAACCTCTCTGAGGAACAAGAAAAGCTTGACAGAGAATGGACAAGAGCAAGAGACAGATTTGTCAAGGTTGCCCAAGCTGCAGTGAAGGATTACAACACATCCACTATTGCTCGTAACGCTGCTCGCTCTAACACTCCTCAGCCTACGACTGCTGAAGTTCCTCAAGCTGCCGAGGAATCTGCTTTTGAAATTCCTCACCCTATTGAGGAATCCGCACGTGAAGAAGCCCCACCTACCGAGTACTCTGCTTCTGCACCAGAAGCTGCTACCAGTGCTGCTGAGGAAACTCGGCTCACTAATGAACATGCCAGGACAACTGCCACTGTTGTGCCTGAAGAAAATGAGAGGCCAGCTGAAGACTCAGCTGCACCTGATGAAATTGATGCTGCCGAGAAGACGTCTCTCAAAAGGAAGGCATCAGACTTTGAATCTCCTGCTGAGAAACGGGTGAAGACTTTGACAAGTTCTTCAATGATGCCGTTTGATGCCATTCCCATTTCCTCCGCACCGTCTCTGTAAATTGTTCCTTATGGCATTGAATACATCATTCCTCCGGAAGATGAAGATATCCATTCTGCTGCATCCACAGAGCAGATGGACGAAGAAATTGAGGTTGAAGACATTTCTTCACCTCCTCAACAACCACTACTTTTGCTTGAGTACAAGAAAGAAACTGCTACAGCTGAAGCCATGGATGAAGACATCGATGTTGGTAGCACCACACCTGTCATCCATGATGAATTCTGGGAAGCTGCTAATCCTTCATCCCCAATGACAACTACATTGTCTATCATTCCTCAGATGTCTGAGCATGCTGAGGATGTTCAAATAGACTCTGAACCTCTGTATCTTCCAGATCCTGAAGATTTTCCACCCAATGAAGATATTGATGTTCAGATCACTGATGAAACTCCAGCGGCTGTGGCTGATGAAGAAGAAGATGTTCAGATCACAGATGATGCTCCAACAGCACAGGAACTTCCAGGCACTGAGGAACCTGCCCTCCAGGTTGTTCCTCACTTACCTGAAGAAATGAAGGGGACTGCCATGCCTAATCTGCAACCTGTGCAGCGCATGCCATTCAAAGGCCCTGGTCGTCCCACATTCATCAAATCCAACTTCTTCAACGAGCACATGTTCTTCACAAGTCCTAACCCATATGACAATGCTCATGTTGGACGCTCAAGGTTCTGGACAGCATCTCAGATGAGTTACTATGCATCTGTGCTATGTGAGAAGAAGAAGATATTTGAGCATCATCATATTCCTCACGTGGATATGGAATCAATTCCTTCATACACGCCGGTTCTTCAAGTCTTATATGATGCTGGGTTACTTCCATTCTGTGTTGGCATCTGTGATTGGAACAAAGAGTTAATTCTTCAGTTCTATGCAACCCTATTCATCAGTGGAAATTCCTCAGACATTAACTCTTGGGTGCTAGACTGGATGACTGGTTCAAAACACTACACTGCAACTGCATCTGAATTTCTTCAAACTGTTCCTCTTCAAATTCCATCTGAGGAATCCCGCTGCATATTCAATGATCCACCAGTGCCAAACCAACTGATGAATGTACTCATGAAGAAATTGGCACCTGGAAAGCCTCTGAGGACCGTCTTTCTTGTAAAGGACCTGTTCTATGTGCCAAGGACCGTATACAGGATCCTCACCACACTGTATGTCCTTAGAAAGGGCATAATTCTGAAGACGAAGCTGTTGAGGGAATCATGAAGAATGTGCTGTTCAACATCATACATGGGATTCCCATCAACTTTCAAGATTTCTTCATGCGATCACTTGCTCAATCTGGCTCCTTTTGAATTGAAGATCTTTGCTCCATGGATCATGAATTTCCTCAGGACCAAGTCTTCAGTTCCATACAAAGCTGACTTCCAGAATCACTTTGCATTTCTTCCTCCTATTGAAGTCCTCAAGACTACCATTGCTGAAGGCAAAGGCAAGGATGTTATTGATGAAGGAACTCAACCCATGGATGGCCAGTTTCGTCAAGCTGCCTCCTACTCTACCAATGATGATTCTGCTACTCAGGACTCGACAGCAAAAGCTTCTGCTCCAAAACCTCATGCCACTGCACCTCGAGTGATGACTGACCGAGAACTTCTCCTCAGTCTTCATCAGAAAGTTGACAGAATCACAAATGGGTCAAGCGCTAGTTGGGTGCTATTCTTCACAACATGACAGTTACTCGGAACTCTGTGAAGAAGAATCACTATTATGCTCATCAAATCTTCAAGCGCACTTGGGCCACTATGTCTGTAGTCTTGCCTCCTGATGAACTTGATGAGCTGAATCTTCAAGAAAACTTTGACTGGGCTCGTCAACCTCCTAAGAAGTTCAAGAAAGTCCAAGTTCCTCAGCTAGTGGCAAGTTCATGTTCCTCATCGCGCGAATCAGATGATGCTGAGGAGACTAAAGACACTGCTGCGGGCCCTGCTTCAACGATCGACCCCGACTACACTGATGCTCCTTCACCGACACGATGAATTTCTTCAAAGGGCGTTAGTTCTCAGTTTTCATCCCTTTTTTGTCTTCGATGACAAAGGGGGAGAAAATTTGAGTTAGTCTTCAAGCGGGTCTCTATCTAAATATATGGGCTGTTTTGTTTAAGTTACAACTCTTGTTCTTCTGATACTTTTTGATTGGGTTGTAAACTTAAGTCCGATGGTGGTCTGACTCTTCTGAACTATTTCCTCGCATGTTTTAATTCCTCAAGTATCTTAATGCATGCATGCTGAATTTCGTCAGACCCCATCTTCTTCATGCATCATTTAAATTTTTTTCCACATATTTAACTGCGTGTATGGATTACAAGATATAGGGGGAGTTCTTCATGTTTCAACCTGCCATGTGCAATTGCAGTCCAAAGCAAATTCCTCAAATATGCACATCTTCAGGGGGAGCTCATCTATATCTTGCAATCAACTTCCTCATACTCTGCACTTACACTCCATATCCTTAATTCCCATTGAAATCTTAACCTATTTGTCATCAAACACCAAAAAGGGGGAGATTGTTAGTGCATCTAGTGCCCCTTAGTGATTTTGGTGCATTGAAGACTTATAGGTTAAGAGACAAATGTGTTCGTGAGTGTACACAGGCTCTACAAGTTGATGAGGAGGTTGATACAACCGAAGATTACCGACCCCTAAAAATACATGTCTTCAACTGAAGACTTTGGTGAAGACTTGAAGACTTTGCTGAATACTTTAAACTGAAGAAATCGGTGTGACCTTGAAGATATGAACGAGGACTATGAAGCGTGAAGACTTTTGTTTTCGTAGTTTCATTTCCTTTCCTTGAGTCATAGGAACCACCGTACTGTTAAAGGGGGCTGAGGTAATACTAAGGAAAATTTCCAACTGATGCTCAACTCCAAAATCCTCAACCTACATATCCAATTGAGTGAAGCTTTTGGAAACCTCTTCCAGCTCAGTCAAGTTCTTCAGTGACAGAGACAAAGTTCTTCTGGTTTCTGAGGAAATTGTTCTAACTAAGGAGTTAGGACTTCACCAGTGCGAATTGCCTACAAGTGAGGAACGTGATATGTCTGAGGACTTTCATTGTTCGAAAATCCGACCGTTGTTGTGCTTAGCGTCAGCTGTCCCCAATCATTCCTATCCACATAACGGTCATATCATTGGGGGCATTAATGTCATATCATGTATGGATGCGCCCCCGGCTATAAATAGACACCCCCCACAACCACTAGCTGGTTGGCTGCTTAGAGAGAGAACTGACACTTGTCATTTGAGAGCATCCCATCCTCCGAGGGCTTTCGTCCGAAAGTGAGGAAAAACCCATAATCAAACCACCAACCCAAAGTGATTGAGCATCACTGAAGAAATTCCTGTGTGGAACTGACGCTTGTTACTTTTGAGGACTGTGTATCCTCTAGACGGTTAGGCGTCATGGTCTAGTGTATCCTGCAGTCAATTGGGGATCACGAAGTGACCTTGGTCTAGAGCATCCAGCAGTAAATTGTGGATCACCGGGTGACCAGTTTGTGAGGGTTTTGGAAGTCTGCCCTGAAGACTTACCACGAGTGTTGAGCGAGGACTGTGTGACCTTAGCTCAAGGAGAATACAGTAAGGACTGTGTGTCCTGGGACTGTGTGTCCTCTGGTTTAAATACCAGGCCGCTCCAAACCAGACGTACGACTGTCACAACAGTTGGAACTGGATCATCAAATCATTGTTTTCATCAGGCTACCTGGTTCTATTTCCTCAACTCTCTTATTCCTCATTTACATGTTGATGAAATTGATCTTTATTGTTTGAAGAATTTGACTGAAGACTTTCACCATTTCCTCACCTCAAATTCTTCAAGTCACCTTGTTCATCACTACTTATCCTGTATCACGCTACTCGTAACTTGTGAATGCTTCATATCATCATGATGACTATGTTGCCGCTATGGATTCCATGCACTGAGTACTTATTCCGCTGTTAGTTATTCATCATATTTCAAATTCCTCAAAGTTGAAATTCCTCAAGTGATGAATTTATAAAAATCGCCTATTCACCCCCCCGCCCCTCTAGTCGATATAACGCACTTTCAATTTACTTAAGGAAAGGTTGTATGTGATACAACCAGAAGGTTTTGTCAGTCCTAAGGATGCTAAAAGGTGTGCGAGCTCCAGCAATCCATCTAAGGGCTGGAGCAAGCATCTCGGAGTTGGAATATACACTTTGATGAGGTGATCAAAGTTTTGTAGTTTATACAAAGTTTATGAGAAACTTGTATTTGCAATAAAGTGAGTGGGAGCACTATAGAGTTTCTGATAAGTATATGTGGATGACATATTGTTGATCGGAAATAATGTAGAATTTCTGGAAAGCATGAACGTTTGTTTGAAAAGTGATTTTCAAAGGAAGACCTGCATAAAGCTACCTAATTGTTGAGCATCAAGATCTATAGAGATAGATCAAAATGCTTGATGAGACTTTCAATGAGTACATACCTTGACAAGATTTTGAAAGAGTTCAAAATGGATCAATCAGAGAAAGAGTTCTCGCCTGATTTGTAAGGTGAGAAGTTGAGTGAGACTCAAAACTCGACCACGGCAGAAGAAAGAGAAAGGATGAACATTGTCCCCTATGATTTAGACATAGGCTCTATATTATGCCATGATGTGTACCGCACCTGTGTGTGCCTTGCCATGACTCTGTCAAGGGGTACAAGAGTGACCCAGGAGTGGATCACTGGACAGCGATCAAGATTATCCTTAGTAACTGAAAGACTAAGCAGAGGTTTCTCGATTATGGAGGTGATAAAGAGTTTGTCGTAAAGAGTTACGTCGATGCAAGCTTTAACACCAATCCGGATGACTCATAGTAGCAATCTGGAGACGTATAGTGGAGCAGCCATTTGGAATAGTACCAACTGGAGTGTGGTAGCAGTGCTTACAGTTTGACATAGAGATTTGCAAAGTATACATGGATCTGAATGTCGCACACCCGTTGACTATAAGACCTCTCTCACATGCAAAGCGTGATCGAGCCCCAGAACTCATTGGGTGTTAGATTCATAACAATGTGAATCACATAGTGATGTGAACTAGATTATTGACTCTAGTGCAAGTGGGAGACTGTTGGAAATATGCCCTAGAGGCAATAATAAATTAGTTATTATCATATTTCCTTGTTCATGATAACCGTTTATTATCCATGCTATAATTGTATGGATCAGAGACTTAGATGCATGTGTGGATACATAGACAAAACCATGTCCCTAGTATGCCTCTAATAGACTAGCTCGTTGATCAAAAGATGGTTAAGGTTTCCTAGCCATGGACATGAGATGTCATTTGATAACGGGATCACATCATTAGGAGAATGATGTGATGGACGATACCCAAACTACAAACGTAGCATATGATCGTGTCAGTTTATTGCTATTGTTTTCTGCATGTCAAGTATATGTTCCTATGACCATGAGATCATGCAACTCACGGACATCGGAGGAGTACCTTGTGTGTATCAAACGTCGTAACGTAACTGGGTGACTATAAAGGTGCTCTACAGGTATCTTCGAGGGTGTCTGTTGAGTTGGCATGGATCAAGACTGGGATTTGTTACTCCGTGTGACGGAGAGGTATCTCAGGGCCCACTCGGTAATACAACATCACAATAAGCCTTGAAAGCAATGTGACTAAGTGTTAGTTGCAGGATCTTGTATTACGGAACGAGTAAAGTGACTTGCCGGTAACGAGGTTGAACTAGGTATGGAGATACCGATGATCGAATCTCGGGCAAGTAACATACCGAAGAACAAAGGGAACATCATACGGGATTAACTGAATCCTTAACATAGAGGTTGGACCGATAAAGATCTTCGTAGAATATGTAGGAACCAATATGGGCATCTAGGTCCCGCTATTGGTTATTGACCTTAGAGGTGTCTCGGTCATGTCTACATGGTTCTCGAACCCGCAAGGCCTGCACACTTAAGGTTCGGTGACGTTTCGGTAGTATAGAGTTATGCATGGTGGTGACCGAAGGTTGTTCGGAGTCCCGGATGAGATCCCGGACGTCACGAGGAGCTCCGGAATGGTCCGGAGGTAAAGATTGATATATAGGAAGTCCTATTTTGGTCACCGAAAAAGTTTCGGGCTCATCGGTAGTGTACCGGGAGTGTCGAGAGGGTACCGGGGGACCATCGGGAGGGGTATTTCGACCCAAGAGGCTACATGGGCTGTGGGACGTGATCAAAGATCGCGAGACGGATTGTGATGAGATCGCGGGACGGGTCGTGATGAGTTCGTGGCATGGATCGTGATTGGATCGCGGGACGGATCGTGATGAGATCGCGGGATGCTCGGCGATTTGGATCGCGAAGACGTTCGACTACACCAACCACGTTTCTTAATGCTTCTCGCTTAGCGATCTACAAGGGTATGTAGATCTACTCTCCCTCTCGTAGATGCTCAGCACCATGGATAGATCTTGCGTGTGCGTAGGAAAATTTTTGTTTCCCATGCAACGTTCCCCAACATCAGGTCAAATATGTCTATATGATTAAGGTCTGTCGTGTGTTTCTTAGGTTTATACTTCAATGAGCAATGTTCTTTCCTAGAAGCAGATAACTTGATTTAGTGTGTTTGGTTTGTGCCAAAGGTTGCCCCACCAAAGCATTAGCTAGCCAAAATTTTGGTTGAGCTTTTGGTTGCCAATGATTTGGCCAACATTGGCAAGAAAAATGAACTAGAGTTGGCTAAAGTTCATTGGCATGCCAAAAAATTGGCAACCATCCAAACAAAGATCAACCTTTGGGTCATGACCAAAATATTGGTAGGGTGCACTTTGGCCACAATCCAAAGATACTAGGCCCACATAATTGTTCTCCTTGGGCAAGGTCGCTACAGTTTTGTGCCTATTTCAGTGATTATTAACTTTATAAGAAGGCAAATATATGATTTAAAACTTAGCATCTCTTGTTCTGCAAGATACTGCTGTCCAGTAAATAGCAGTGGTAGCGACAATCAGTTCTTGGTACAGTGTGTAGTCTGGCTGAATACTGAAAGAGTTTGGTGCAGACCTGTCCATCTCTCTGGTTGCTATGAGGTGTGCCCTTTCAGAAACCAGCATTGTGTTCTGCCACAACTGTTTATGTTTAGATAGCTTCTAACTTCCAGCTACAAAGATTTAAGTGTCCACAGTTGCAAAAGAAAAGAGTCCACAAAGGATTTTCCTTGCCAGAAGCTGTCGAGCCAAGGCGAAGGATAAATGGTTGCTTTTGTTGCCTAACCCAAAAGGATAGATGCACTGCTCTGAACTTTTAGTATGCCAGCTGTTGTTTTTATCTACTGAGTGGGTAATTTCAATGTGAAATTGAGAATGTTACCTGCTGATAAGCTGCTGCAGGTACTCATCGCCATCTTGGTCTCCTTTCAACTTAGGATTAGTTGAGGTGCGAGCTAGCTATGTAATCCCTCCGTTCCATAATACTTGTCATGGTTTTACTAAAACCATGACAAGTACTCCCTCCGTCTCAAAATAAATGACTCAATTTTATACTAACTTTGTACTAAAGTTTTAGTACAAAGTTAAGTCACTTATTTTAGACGGAGGGAGTATTTTGGGACGGACGGTGCGAGCTAGCTATGTACTCCCTCCGTTCCATAATACAGTACTTACGAGTGATGTCTGATTTAACTAGGCATTCCACTTATGTAATAATCTCCAGGCCTTGCTTTGAGTTTCTGAATTCCTGTGTTTCAACACTGCGGTGACCATAAGACCCCTGGCAAATCTTGATGATTGTCACTGGTTTCTTGTGCTGATTGGAGACGAGTTTTTGGCAGGAACTTGCCTATAGCTCTGGAAGGAAAATTTGATTCCTTAACCCCCACTTGTGTTTTGTTTGTATCGTTTTCCCTAAATTTTCTGTGTTCATTCTTAACGTACGTGTGATTTTTTTCCTACATCTTCATTATTTCTAAAATACACAATTAACATTTTTTCAAAAAAAAAATGTTTTGATTTCTTCATTTATTGTATACACCAAGAACATTTTTATACAGTTTATTTTTTTAAATCATGCTTACCATTTTAAAATAGAATGATTACCAGTTCTTTCCAATACAGGTTTGATGTCTACTTTTTTCTTAAACTTTGTACATACTTCATATGCATCTGAAGCATTTATCTGATATACATTTAATATTTTCCAAATACATGACTAACATTTTCTATAATGTCTTTTTTTGGAATACCTAAACATTTTTTAAATGTCAAACACATTATTTTTGTGTGTTAAAAAAACATACTATTTTTGTATGCTATCAGAATTTTGCATATACATTTAAACATTTATTTGATATGCATTTAATTTTTTTTCATGGTCTCACATACATTTTAAGCAACACGTAAATTTTTTAGATGTCACAAATGTTTTTTTAATATGCTATCAACTATTTTTTCAACTAAACTAACAACTGTTTTACATCGTGCTCACATTTTTTCAAATTCACGATTTTATTTTTTGTTATTCTCTAAAATATATGTACTTACAATATTTTAGAAAATAAGAATAAAATAAAACACAAATATTGAAAAATTTAAATAAATAGAAGAAAAGAAGAACTTACCTGAAACCTACCTGGGCTGGCACATTTAAGAGCTGCTCCAACTCGCTTTAAGCGACGAATATGCGTGTCCCAATCCAAGCTGGGCTGCTCTTTGGTAAGATACGCACATACCTGTCATGCGCATGAATCTTGATGTTGCTAAATCCGACAGTCACGAATCTGACCGAGACATTGTTAAATCTCAGTCAGCTGAGATTTAGCAAAACGGAAAAGGAAAAGATAATATGTGTTGTAAAAAAATTAGGTTTAGAATAGGAGTGGCAGTCGGATACTTAGGTTATTGTTTAAACCAAATTAAAAAACACGAATTTGAAAAAAAATCATGAATTTGGGAATATTTCATATATTTGAAAAAAATGTTAATATTGAAACAATTGATGACTTTGAAAATGTTCGTGAATTTGAAAAAAAATGTGAATCTAAAAAAAGTTCATGAATTTGAAAATAATCTTGCAAACTCGAAAATAGTTCATGGATTTGAAAAAGTGTCATGAATTTGAAAATAATGTTTGAGGACTTGGAAAATGGTTGTGGATTTGATTTTTTTTGGATTTAAACAGGTTCATGAATTAAAAAAAGGATAAGGTTCGTGAATATATAAAAGTTTGCAAATTTGAATAGGTTAACGAATTTTTAAAAAAAGAACATTTTTTATTTTATTAACCAAAGATGTATGACTTTGGGCTATGCTTAGCTCAGCTCCAATCAAGAATCCCCTAGGGACCCCAAGAATTCTTGGTATACACTCATTCCAATCCTCGATTCTTCTTTCGAGATTCGGGGATAATTAATCAATTGAACACGCTTCGAAGATTTGTTCCACCTTTGGAAGACCTTGCGTTATGTTACTAGATCTTGATTTTTCATATATAAACGTAATTAATCTATATCCCTTGTCAAGGATTAAAGTTGAAAACAGTTCATCAATTTGAAAAGGAAAAAAAGAAAAAAGAGAAAGAAAAGGAAAAAAGAAAACAAAAAAACTGAATGGAAAACAAGCGTAAAAGCAGAAGTCGAAAAAAAAACTACGCAAAAAGGCAAGGGAGCCGAAAACCCGTAGTCCTACGAAGAAGAAGAAGAAGAAGAAGAAGAAGAAGAAGAAGAAGAAGAAGAAGAAGAAGAAGAAGAAGAAGAAGAAGAAGAAGAAGGAAAATGAGTGTGTGGTGCAAAGAAGGACATACACTTAAATCAGACAACCTATCGAAACCCGTACGGGTGCGCCAAATATGAATAAGGTACTAAGCGGTGTAAAAGGCGCTAAAAAGGCGCTAAATAGGACGCCTAAGAAACAGTCGTTCACGGTGCGTTTGGATGTATGTATTCATGCCCCGAGTTGTGAATTGGTATTCGAAAGCTCCAATTCAGCTGTTTGGATGGCCTTTGTATTGACTGGTGGAAACGTACGTCAATACAGAGCGTGATTCTCCCCACTTGTGCATGCCCCTCGCGAATACCGAGCCCAAGGCCTTCGATTTGCTCGGAAATGCCCACTCCCACAAAACGTACCGATTCTCCTCGTCGAGGAAAACAGACGTCCGTGGAGGTCCCCCAATGCCGCTGCAGGGAGCTCCGCCCTCGTCCCTCATGCTCGCCGAACTCAAAGGTTTCCCCCTCCGCCGAGGAGCAGGGAGCTTGGCCGCTGCGCTCGTACCTCCCATTCAAAGGCCTCCAAGGAGCCTTCCCACCGCCCATTGAGGAGAGTAGCAGGCAGCTCCGCTGCCGCCCTCATCTCTCACTCTCCTCGGCTTCAAAGGAACCCCTTGCCGCCCATGGAGATGGAGGAGAGGAGCAGGCAGCTAATGCTGCCACCCTCATCCCTCCCGCTCGCTGGCCTCCAAGAAACCCTCCGTTGCCACTAATAGCCCCTCCACGAGCACCACGCTGACGACGACAGTAAAAGCCTGTCGTGCACACAGACTTGGTCAGCTAATATGAAGCTCTTTTTGTTAATTATTAGGTTACTGGTGTTTAAGTCTGAAGCAATATTACTGAGGCGTATCATATAGTAGTATCATGCATATGATACTATTGTATGATACTATCTCCATAATGCATAGTATCATAAATTAGTATCATAGATGACTTCATTTATTGACATGTATGACACATAGTAGCATAGCATTTAACATGATACGGTATCTATCTATGTTACTCTAACCCTCTCTCTCTTTTTTAATTGTGTGCCACATAAGCATGTTTGCTAGTACCAAGTATATGATACTAGCTATGTTACCCCCACTATGGCCTGCCTGAGTAAAATAGCCCGATGACTTAATTAGCGATGCAATCTTGGTCAATGGTAAGCTTTCAGTAAGCTTTAAATAGCCCGATGAATTTTGACCCGTTGCAATGCACGGTCCATTTTCCCAGTCATTAAAAAGATGGAGACTGTTATTACTAGGAGCACTCATTGGTTGTTTTGGTTCACACTAGTAATTCAATAGTTTGTATGTAGTCTTGTTGGTAATATTGAAATATCTTCTTCTTCACGTATAGAATAGACAGAGGTTGTTAGGATGTTTAAACGTTATTGTATTCTATCTCATATCAGGCCCAATTTGTGTGGGTTTGGCAAAGCCCATTGTAACCCCCTCGTCGCCTCTCTCGGGCGACACAGGGGGAACCCCACTGACGCCGGCTACTCCCCTCCAAGCTCTGCCCCAGCACCTTGCCGCCGCCTGAGGAGCTCGCCGGCAAAGCCCAGTAAGGCTCTAGGGAGGGTGGCGGCGGGGCTCCTCTCAAGGTGGCGCACGGGTGGATTTGGCGTGCGAGTTAGGCAGGCTCCGACGGGCGAGCGGGCGTGGCTCCAGCAATGGTTGGCGCGGCTCTGGGTCTGGCAGTAGGGGCAACGCGGCGGTGACCTCGGGGCGACCGGTTGCGGCGCGGGCGCAGCAGCGAGGTCACGGCGTCCAGATGCAGCGCGACCTCGGAGTGACAAGGCGAGGCTGTGCTGGGCTGTGCGGCAAGGCTTCGCAGGCCGCTGCGGGTTTGCGGCTCCGGGCTGCACGAAGCGGCGAGGGCGCACGGTTCCTGGCCGCTGCGGGCGTGCGGCTCCAGGCTGCACGGAGCGGCGAGGACGCACGATTCCTAGTCGCCCGGATCTGGCGCGGGGAGGTCGCACGGTGGCTATTTCAGGTGGTTGGCAAGGCTGTGCAGGGTGGCGCACGGCATGGCGCGGGCGGGCGGAGGCCTTCGGGCGGTGCGGTTCTGCTGCAGGGAGTGGGTGTGATGGCGCCGGTGTGCTCGAGGCGCGGTGACGCGAGGGTGCGCAAGGATGCTACGATGGCCTCGGGCTAAGCCGGTTGGACTTGCTCACGGGCAGGCCAGGGGCACCGCACCACGAGGTGGAGCCGGTGGACGTCGACCATGGGGATTGTGTGTTGTCCAGTGCTTCGGATCTACTCGGATTCGGAGGTGTGGTCTAGCTCCGGGCGAAAGTCCAGCCCTGACTTTGAGTTGGTGCCCGCAATGGCGGCGCCATGGTGTCGTTCCCCTTCTTGAAGGCGTTACCGTGGAGCTCCATGATAACCTACAAGTATAGGGCATCGCAACAGTTTTCGAGGGTAGAGTATTCAACCCAAATTTATTGATTTGACACAAGGGGAGCCAAAGAATATCCTCGAGTATTAGCAGTTGAGTTGTCAATTTAACCACACCTGAAAGATTTAGTATCTGCAGCAAAGTTTTAGAAGCAAAGTAGTATGATAGTAACAATAATAGTGGCAACAGTAGCAGCAGTGATTTGTGTAGCAAGTGTGACAGCAGTAGCGGTAAGGTAACGTAGCAAAGACCAGTATAAGAAAAGCTCGTAGGCATTGGATTTGTGATGGATAATTATGTCGGATGACATTCATCATGTAACAGTTATAACATAGGGTGCTATGTAACTAGCTCCAGTTCGTCAATGTAATATAGGCATGTATTCTGTATATAGTCATACGTGCTTATGAAAAAGAACTTGCATGACATTTTGTCCATCCCTCCCGTGGCAGCGGGGTCCTAATGGAAACTAAGGGATATTAAGGTCTCCTTTTAATAGAGAACCAGAACAAAGCATTAGCACTTAGTGAATACATTGAATCCTCATACTATGGTCATCTCCGGGAGTGGTTCCGGCTATTGTCACTCCGGGGTTGCCGGGTCATAACACATAGTAGGTGACTACAACTTGCAAGATAGGATCAAGAACACATATATATTGATGAAAACATAATAGGTTCAGATCTGAAATCATGGCACTCGGGCCCTAGTGACAAGCATTAAGCATAGCAAAGTAGTAGCAACATCAATCTTAGAACATAGTGGATACTAGTACCTATCAAAACTAACTCGATTACATGATAGATCTCATCCAACCCCTCACCGTCCAGCAAACCTACGATGAGATTACTCACGAACGATGGAGAGCATCATGAAATTGGCGATGGAGGATGGTTGATGATGGCGATGGCTTCGATTTCCCCTCTCCGGAGCCCAGAACGGACTCCAGATCTGCCCTCCCGAGGAAGAACAGGTGGTGGCGGTGGCTCCGTATCGTAAAACGTGATAAACTCTTCTCCTTTAACTTTTTCTGGACGAAAGAGATTATATGGAGCTGGAGAGGAGGTCGGAGGAGCCACGTGGGCCCCACGAGCCTGCCAGGCACGCCCTAGGGGGGGCGCGGCTCCTGGGCTCGTGGCCCATTGGTAGCTCCTCTCCGGTTGATTCTTCTTCTGGTATTTTTTATATATTTCATAAAAATTCCTCGTAAGTTTCCAGTTCATTCCGAGAACTTTTATTTCTGCACAAAGACAACACCATGGCAGTTCTGCTGAAAACAGCGTCAGTCCGGGTTAGTTTCATTCAAATCATGAAAATTAGAGTCCAAAACAAGGGCAAAAGAGTTCGGAAAAGTAGATACGTTGGAGACGTGTCACTCCATTACACGACTCTCTGGGAGAAACCTCTAGCTTCAGATGGTCAAAGCGGGCGATGACGGCGGCTACGTCCTTTCCTTCTTTGAGGCATCGCCTTGAAGAGCCAGCATAATGCAGTTTTCATGGATCTCTTCATCGTCGGGGATAGTGGGCGTCGGGGCGGCGGCTTCAGGTGGTTTCTGTTTGTGCGTCGAGATGGCGATCTCGGGAACAATGTGAGTGGCAGCTCTATGAGGTGGGGCTCTATCTCGACATTGATTGGGTGGCATCCTTGTCCCTCTTGGGCGGTAGGGGTGTCGGCTCGGTCGATGCGCCCCAGAAGGGGCGGTCTGACATTACGTCGGGGCGGCGGCCCCGGATGTGGTGCGACGCTCATGGTCTGCGAGCGGTTGCCCTCTGCAGCGTGGGCTGCGGGCAACTGGGTTGTGTGCCGTTGCTTCTCAAGGGGAGCGGTGGTATGTCAGGGTGGCGGCCCCGGAAGGCGGTGTCGGTTGATTGCGCTGGGCGCGACAGAGCGGTGGATGTTGGGGCGGCGGCCCCGAGAGTATCACTATGGTGACCATACTTCTATGGCAACGATGATGGTGGGAGCGATGTCGGTGACACGACAATTGTTGCGGTAGTCAGCTCTTCTTCGGCGTGTCCATGGTATTGCCTCGGTTTGTTTGTTGCTGTGGAGTCGAAGCTGCGGCGGCAGGGCCCTGTGGTGTACGATGACTGGCTATAGGTGTCCCATTCTGCGATTTTTTGTGGTGCCAGTCGTGCCTGGTTTTGTTCTTCTGAGTTCTCCGTCAAAGTCGGAGCTGCATTGTGTGGTCACAGGTCGACAGGTCGTCGATGAGGGTGGGCTTGGCTTGAGTGTTTCAATCTAGATGAGTGGGCTTGGCCCTTGTTGTTCCGGTTTTTTCCCGGTTTTCCGTAATTAACTGGGCAATTCTCTTCTACTTATTTAATAGATGAGGCAATTATTGCCTCTGTTTTGAAAATAAAATAAAATTGTATTCTATCTCCATATCTCCTGTAATCTCTCCAGTTCGGAGCTAACCGAACACATCCATCTGCATGTGTATCCAGGATAAGCCATCACCATCTATATAAACAATGCGGGCCTCCTAAGGGAGGTTGAGACGCTTCTACCTTTCTTTTATGGTAATCAGAGCAATGCCTCTTCCCCACGTCTAGCTCCAATCTCCTACCCTAGCCGCATGGCCTCATCTTCAACCTCCAACTTCTCTGGCCTAAACAACACCACCTCCGAGCCATTGACCCACACCAACTACATATTTTGGGTGCTCAAGCTCGCTCCCAGATCATGGGGGCTAGCTTGTTCGGGTACCTAAATCAAACAACCCCAGAGCCTACCAAAACCATCATCTCCAAGGACGCTAAAGGCAAGGAACAGGTGTCGCCGAACCCTGCCTATGCCCTCTGGCTCATCCAGGATCAACAACTAGTTGGGTATCTCCTCAAAAACCTGTCCAAGGAAGTCCTGGTTCAGGTGGCATTGATGGAAACATCCCATGCCATCTAGACGGCCCTAGAAAACATGTTCTATGCCATATCAATATCACGCGCCAACAATATCTGAATCTCCCTCTCCAATGCCCAAAAGGGATCACAATCCGCTGTTGCCTATTTTGGGTACATGCGGTCCCTTGCTGACGAACTTGATGTTGCCAGAAAACCCATCTCTGATCCAGAGCTTACTTCCTTCATCATCGTTGGGTTGGATATGGAGTATCAGCCCATCATCTCTGCCTTGGATGTGCGCACAGAACCCATCACCGTTGAGCATCCCTTCGCCATGGTCTCAAACTTCGATCAGCGAGTAGAGATGTTCCACGGTACGGGCGCAGGAGCGTTCAAACCATCCGCCAACACTGCTACACGCGGTTGTCAGGGGCCTCCCAAGGGCTACCGTAACCAGCCGAAAGGTGTAAGTGGTGGTTCATGTGGTTGCGGCGGCGGCTACCAGGGCCCCGGCAACAGCTACGCTGGTGTCTGCCACAACCTAGGAGGCGACAACAACTACAATCAAGGTGGTGGTGGCTACCACCACAACAGTAGTGGCAGCTACAACAGTCGTGGTGGCGGCGGCCGACACCACCACGGCAACAACAACCATCGGCGCTTTGATAACCCACAAGTATAGGGGATCGCAACAGTTTTCGGGAGTAGAATATTCAACCCAAATTTATTGATTCGACACAAGGGGAGCCAAAGAATATCCTCGAGTATTAGCAATTGAGTTGTCAATTCAACCACACCTGAAAGACTTAATATCTACAACAAAGTATTTAGTAGCAAAGTAGTAACGGTAACAGTGGCAAAAGTAACAGTAGCAGTATTGTAGCAATCGTAACAGTAGCAACGGAAAAGTCACTTAGCAAAGATCAATAAATGAAAAGCTCGTAGGCAATGAATCAGCGATGGATAATTATGTCGGATGGCATTCATCATGCAACGGTTATAACATAGGGTGACACAGAACTAGCTCCAATTCATCAGTATAATGTAGGCATGTGTTCTATATATAGTCATATGTGCTTATGGAAAAGAACTTGCATGACATCTTTTGTCCTACCCTCCCATGGCAGTGGGGTCCTAATGGAAACTAAGGGATATTAAGGCCTCCATTTAATAGAGAACCGGAACAAAGCATTAGCACTTAGTAATTACATGAACTCCTCAAACTATGGTAATCACCGAAAAGAATCCCAGTTATTGTCACCCTACGGGATGCGGATAATAACTCGTAATAGTTCTCTACAACTTGCAAGATAGGATCAAAAACACATATGTGTCCATGAAAACATAATAGGTTCATATCTGAAATCATGGCACTCGGGCCCTAGTGACAAGCATTAAGCATAGCAAAGTCATAGCAACATCAGTCTCAGAACATAGTGGATACTAGGGATCAAACCCTAACAAAACTAACTCGATTACATGGTAAATCTCATCCAACCCATCACCGTCAAGCAACACTATGATGGGATTACTCACGAACGACGAAGAGCATCATGAAACTGGTGATGAAGGATGGTTGGTGATAACGACGGTGTCAATTTCCCCTCTCCGCAGCCCAAAACAGACCCTAGATCTGTCCTCCCGAGGAAGAACAGGAGATGGCGGCGGCTCCGTATCGTGAAACGCGATGAACTCTTCTCTCTGATTTCCCCCCCGAATAGGTTTATATGGAGTTGGAGTTGAGTTCGGAGGAGCTATAGGGGCCCACAAGCCACCTGGGCGCGCCCTAGGGGGGCGCCCCTGGCTTGTGGCCAATGGGTGGACCCCCTCGAGTTGATTCTTTCGCTAGTATTTTTTATTAATTCCAAAAATATTCTTCATAAATTTTTAGGTCAATCCGAGAACTTTTATTTCTGCACATAAATAACACCAAGGCAATTCTGCTGAAAACATCGTCAGTCCGGGTTAGTTCCATTCAAATCATGCAAATTAGAGTCCAAAACAAGGGCAAAAGAGTTTGGAAAAGTAGATACGATGAAGACGTATCAACTCCCTCAAGCTTAACCCATTGCTTGTCCTCAAGCAATTCAGTTGACAAACCGAAAGTGACAAAGAAAAACTTTTACAAACTCTGTTTGATCTTGTTGTTGTAAATATGCCTAACTGATGTTCAGGTTTCAGCAAAGATTATAGACTAGCCACATTCACAATAACATTTAGATCTCACATTTACTCATATCAATGGCATAATCAACTAGCGAGCAATAATAATAAATCTTGGATGACAACAATTTTATCAAAACAATCATGATACAATATGATATAATGGTATCTCGCTAGCCCTTTCTGAGACCGCAAAACATAAATGCAGAGCACCTCTGAAGAACAAGGACTGACTAGACATTGTAATTCATGGTAAAAGAGATCAAGTCACAGTCATACTCAATATCAATTAATAACAAAGTATACAAATGACGATGGTGCTCTCTAACTGGTGCTTTTTATAAGAGTAGGATGACTCAATAGTAAAGTAAAATAGACAGGCCCTTCGTAGAGGGAAGCATTGATTTGCAGAGGTGCCAGAGCTCGAGCTTTTAAAATAGGGATGAATAATAGTTTTGAGCGGTATGCTTTCTTGTCAACATAACAACGGAGAGATCTCGGTATCTTTCATGCTAGACACATTGTAGGCGGTTCCCAAACAGAATGGTAAAGTTTTTACCCCTCCTCCACCAATCAATCACACTCCACAACGAGCCAAATTCACGGGTCCCGTCCATACAAACAACAATCCTCGGGGAGTTTTGTTTTATTATATTTTGATTTGATTTTTGAGCATGGAACTGGGCATCCCGAATACCATCCACTTTCTCGTGAATGATAGTGAATCAACACATATCGTGAGAATAACCCACCTAGCATGGAAGATACTGACCATCCCCAGTTGCTACATGAGCAATTTGGGCATACAAAACAGAATATTATTTGAAGGTTTAGGGTTTGACACATGCAAATTTACTTGGAACGCTAGTTAAATACCGCATATAGATAGGTATGGTGGACTCATACGGAACAACTTTGGGTTTATGGAAGTGGATGCACAAGTAGTATTCCCGCTCAGTACAGGTGAAGGCTAGCAAGAGACTGGTAAGCGACCAACTAGAGAGTGACAACAGTCATAAACATGCATTGAGATTAACCAATATTGAATGCAAGAATGAGTAGGATATAAATCACCATGAACATAAATATCGTGGAGGCTATGTTGATTTTGTTTCAACTACATGCGTGAATATATGCCAAGTCAAGCCACTTGAATCATTCAAAGGAGGATACCATCCTATCATACTACATCACAACCATTTTAAAATGCATGTTGGCACTCAAGACAAACCATTATACACTCTTAGCTAATTAAGCATGTCATGAGTAACTATAATCTTTAATTTTCATTGCAAACATGTTTCATCCATAATGAGCTGAATTCAGAACGATGAGCTAATCATATTTACAAAAACAAAATAGGTCGAGTTTGTACCAGCTTTTCTCCATCTCAACCACTCCATCATTTATCGTCATTATTGCATTTCACTTGCACGATCGTACGGTGTGAATAATAATACGAGTGCTCGTGCACTGGACTAAGCTGGAATCTACAAACAATAACTCAAAGGACAAGGCAAGGTAATATGGGCTCTCTGATAGATAGACAATAATGCATATGAGAGCCACTCAATATTTTCATTGTGGTCTTATCCTCATGACCCAAAGAAAGAAATTTCAAAACAAGAACGAGAAAAACTATTTACACGGGAAAAGTCCCAACAGGCAAAAGAAGAACGAGAAATCTTTTTAGGTTTTCTTTTAATGCTACAACTAAACAAACTAGGAGATAAAGCTAGAACTAGTTTTTTTGGATTTTCTCAAGGTTAATTAAGCACACAAGAAGAAAGCGGAAAGAAATAAAATACCATGGATGATATAATGAAAAAATATAAGCACTAACTACTAAGATGAATGTGTGAACATGAATGTAATGTTGGTGAGAAATACGTACTCCCCCAAGCTTAGGCTTTTGGCTTAAGTTGGTCTAGGGTCATGGCTGAAAATAACCATCTCCTCGATACTCCGAAGGGTGCTGAGGGTTCCACTAGTTGGCGAGCTCCTGTGCCTCCCACTGAAAAGCTGGATCCTGATACGGATCAAGGGCTGGTACCGGCTCAGGTACTGGGGGTTGCGACAGACCCCAATATCTGTAGATGTCCTCGGGCATAATAGTGTACCTACCAGAATGGATATCGAACAAAGAAAAAGCAGGCAGAGCAATAATCTCACAAGTACCCTGACTAAATACTAAGTTGTAAAGCAGCCTCCTATCATTATCCTTCCTAATAAAATCATGTGCTACCATACTATCATAGTCTAAATATCTTGTAGGTAGCAGCATTTCCTCTTCCTCGTCAAGCCTAAAGGGTATCTTAAAGTGTTTGGCTAGACGAGAGCATAGGTACCTCCGAAAATGGGGCCCTTAGAACGGTTTAAGTTCAACCGTTGGGCCATCATAGCGTCCAGACTAAAAGTTCTATCAGCAAGTAAAGCGTGGCGCAGAATGGCAAGGTCGGGAGCACTAAGGCTTACACTCTCCCCATGACCAACTAAACATCTCCCCGCAAATAATGAATAATAGCATAGAATGGGAAAATGTCAACTAGCTTTTCTTGTCCTTGACACCCCTCTCTCTTGCCCCACAGTGGTTGCGACAATAAAGTCCTCCATGTCTCTAGGACGTGGTTCACTGATGCTGCCCTCATAAGGTATTTTGCAAACATTGCAAAAATCGTAAAGTGTCATCTTCTTAGGCACATCATATAAGTAAAACTCTACCATGGGAGGATTCTTCCTAGGATAAAAGTGAAAGTTTTGCACGAAGATATTAGTGAGTAGGAGGTATTGGTCACACTTATCGTTGAGAAAGTCGGTGATGCCTGCATTCTCTGCCAAATAATAGAAATCTTCATAAATTCCGGCCGCCCTCAAGAATGCATCACTTGGCCATTCACATGGACGAACCTCCGCGACGCGAGGAAGATTGTATTTGGACATATTCTTTACCTCATTTTCATCTTCTTTAGAGTCCTAGCTTGAAGAGCCTCTTAACAATCTCCTCATCATTTCTTTCTCGAAGAACAATCCCCCAAAACAGTTTTGCAAATGAAGCTTTGCACAGGGAGATAAAAAAAATGGTAGCAAAATGAGCTAGAACATGGGCTTGAGCAATGGTGGCATTTTTTCTAGAGGAAGACGAAGTGGATGGGTGCTGGAATAAGTGAGGTGGGCCTACGTGGGACCCAGAAGCCAGGGGGAGCGCCTAGGGGGGTGGGCCCCTGATGTGCACTGGTGCAGCCCCCTGATGTGTTCTCAGTGCCAGAAATTCTTAAATATTCCAGAAAAAATCATACTACATTTTCACGGCATTTAGATAACTTTTATTTTCAGGTCACCTTTTTATTGCACGAATAATTAAACAAAAAAATATTAGTATTTTTACTTAATTAAAACTAAATAACAGAAAGTAAAAGTTGGGTGCAGAAGGTTGTGCCTCCTAAATTTATCCATCTCATGCTCATAAAAAAGAATCCATCAATAAGGTTGATCAAGTCTTATTGACAAACATTTTTCGAATGACACGAAACCGGAGAATTTTCTAATAACACTAGGTTACCTCGATGGGGATACACATGTCCCCAACAATAAGTATATCATATTTCTTTTTTGTAGTAGGGAGAGGGAAGTTAAAATCTCCAATAATAACTGTTGAGATTTTTTCAATGGAGTTGATACTATGAACTTGAGGTTGTTTCTTCAGAAAATATACCGTATGCGCATTACCATTAACATGAAAAGTGGCATTGCCCTTGTTGCAATTAATAACAGCCCCTGTAGTATTCAAAAAAGGTCTACCAAGGATGATCGACATACTGTCGTCCTCGGGAATATCAAAAATAACAAAGTCCATTAGGAAAGTAACATTTGCAACTACGACAGGTATATCCTCACAAATACCGATGGGTAAAGCAGTTGATTTATCAGCCATTTGCAAAGAGATTTCAGTAGGTGTCAACTTATTCAAATCAAGTCTACAATACAAAGAGAAAGGCATAACACTAACACCAGCTCCAAGGTCACATAAAACAGTTTAACATAATTTCTTTTAATAGAGCATGGTATAGTAGGTACTCTGGGATCTTCTAGTTTCTTTGGTATTCCATCCTTAAAGGTATAATTAGCAAGCATGGTGGAAATCTCAGCCTCCGGTATCTTTCTTTTATTTTTCACGATATCTTTCATATACTTAGCATAAGGAGATATTTTAGAATAACAGTCAAGCGCATACACAAAAAGACAGGTCTAAGCATTTCAACAAAGCGCTCAAAATCCTCATCATCCTATTTCTTGGATGGTTTAGGAGGAAAGGGCATGGGTTTCTAAGCCCATTGTTGTCTTTCTTTACCATGCTTCCTAGCAACAAAGTCTCTCTTGTCATATCTTTTATTCTTAGGTTGTGGGTTATCAAGATCAACAACAGGTTCAATCTCCACATCATTATCATTACTAGGTTGAGCATAAACATGAACATCATCATTAATATTATCACTAGGCTCATGTTCATTACCAGATTGTGTCTCAGCATCAGAAATAGAAATATCATTTGGATTCTCAAGTGTATCTATGACAGGTTCACTACCAGAATGCAAAGTCCGATCATCATTCTTTTTCCTTTTATTAATGGGACGACTAGGTGCATCAGTATTAATTCTCAGCATGCAAAGTCCTATCATCATTCTTTTTTCCTTTTATTAATGGGACGACTAGGTGCATCAGTATTAATTCTTTGAGAATCTTGCTCAATTCTCTTAGGATGGCCCTCAGGATACAAAGGTTCCTGAGTCATTTTACCACCTCTAGTCACAACTCTAACAGAATGATCATTGTTCTTACCATTCATCTCATTAAGCAAATCATTTTGTACCTTAAGTACTTGTTCTACTTGAGTAGTTATAATGGAAGCATGTTTACTAATAAGCTTAAGATCATTGATAGTTCTACTTATATAATCACCTAAGTGATCAAACATGTGAGCTCTATGTTTCAATTGTCTACTAACATAAGCATTGAAATTTGCTTGCTTAACAATAAAGTTATCAAACTCATCCAAACATTGGCTAACAGACTTAATACAAGGAACATCACCTTCATCAAATCTTCGGAGAGAATTTACCTCTACTACCTGTTTCTGGGTATCAAGACCATGTATCTCTTCAATAGGTGGTAGATTCCTAATATGTTCAGCTTTAATACATTTTTTTCATAGATTTCTTTGCCTCTTGCATATCTTCAGGACTGAGAAATAGAATACCTCTTTTCTTCGGAATTGGCTTTGGAGGTGGTTCGGGAATAGTCCAATCATTATCATTGCTCAAAATATTATTCAATAGTAGTTCAGCTTGTTCAACCGTTCGTTCCCTGAAAACACAACCAGCACAACTATCTAGGTGGACCCTAGAAACATCGGTTAGTCCATTATAAAAGATATCAACCATTTCGGTTTTCTTGAGATGATGATCAGGCAAAGCCTTAAGTAATTGGAGAAGCCTGTCCCAAGTTTGTGGGAGACTCTCTTCTTCAATTTGCACAAAGTTAAATATTTTCTGCAAGACAGCTTGTTTCTTATGGGCAGGAAAATATTTTTCAGAAAAGTAATATATCATATCCTATGGACTACGCACACAACCAGGTGCAAGAGAATTAAATATTTTATTTGTCTCCAATTAATAAAAATCTGCTATTGAGAACAAAGTATATATTGGTGAAAATATATCTGCATTTTGTAAGTACTGCCATGAAATTTCTTTAAAATGTTCACTGTGCTTGTAAACATTATCTCATCAGATAAAACATGTTCTATATGAATGAGAAAATTATTCCATAAAACCTATTTTCCCTCAAATCTTCTATTCTTAAATAGTTGCAATCCATTACCTATTTTTTCTCTTCGTGCAACAACGCCACATCATCAAGTCATGACACTACCTATTTTTCCTCTCTATGAAACTATGCCACGTCATCAAGTCTTTCATGCAATCATGCCACCTCAACAATCATGCATGTTAATTTGTTTCATTTATTTTGTGTGACGGCATAGACAGTAATTTTAGACATTTTTGATAAAAGATGGCGCCCCATTTGACTTCAGTTCAATAGATTTTGCTTTTTGTACAACATTTTTTTCACCTGCTTCATATACTTTATTGGTTTCAAAATATATACTGAGAGCATTTCTAAATTTGTGTTGCAGCACTTTTAGTTTTATAGCATCTATGCATGTATTTTATTAAGATCCCGGGGAAGCAAGGCGCGAGGCATCGACTAGTTAGTAAAATGTTACGGCCGAGAACAAGAAAAAAAATGAAAGGGAAGAGAAATGGATGACAAACAAAATAATCTAATCTGGATACAGATATCTTATAGGAAGGCCTATCTAATCTGGATACATGTTGTGACAAAATAATTTTGAACATGCTTGCAAACAGACTGAATTTTATTCTACAAGTTATTTCCCCTACCCAAAGCGCATTTGTTCCAGGAAGGTTGATCACTAATAATGTGTTGGTAGCATATAAGTGATTTCATGCCATAAAGAAGAATAATCATGGATCTAATGGGTATTGTGCAGTTAAATTAGACATGCTTAAAGCATATGATAGAGTTGAATTAGGCTTTCTACGGCAGATGATGATAAAACTTGGTTTTAATGCACTAAGGTTTGAGATGATCATGTAATCTTTCTCATCGGACAGCTACATGATTTGGTTTAATGATACAGAGACTGATGAATTAACACCTACTTGAGGCCTAAGACAGGGGGTCCACTATCTCCATATCTTTTTTCCATCAAGACCTCGCATAACAATTTTGTGATCAAGATGAAGTTTCCTCATTAATTCATCTGCCCTATCCTCGTCCAATGTGTTTCAGACAAAAAACGCATCCGGTTTATGACGCCTCTGGAGGTCCAGAAGCGATCGGCTTGTCGGGGGCACCGAGGAGACCCTGACAATTCCAGCTAATCAACTTCATTGCTATCTCATGAAGGAACCATACCAAAACCTGGTAGCATGGCGTCCTCCCCCATTTGCCTGTCCTATAATTTTGCTTGTTTGTCATTTGTTCAAGCTAATCTAAATATTCAAAAGACATAGTTTAAACATAGAAATACATAGTTTAAATTTGGAAGTACGTTGTTCGAACATAAATATTGTTAGGAGGACGTAGTTCAATTTTTTTGACAAAGGACATCATGAATCCCTTAAGTTGAAAACATGCTCCTCTTCCTTCTTTATTGCTTCGAGGATACTCAACACCGTCATTAACTCGTAGTCGTCTTCATCATTGTCCGACGACGATTCAAAGAATTCATTGTAAATGAACTCTCCATCATGCACCCTGCATATGTGCTAAAAATAAAGCCAAAACATGTTCAAGCAATTTATTGGACACGTGACGTGCGAGGTGGATCCATCAACGACCAGGTAGTCTATGACGTACCGGGATGCCGAGTGTGTCGTGGGCCAGTACCGTGGTAGGGGCGATGCTCTGGGTGACCATCAGATGGTGTCAGGTACGGGCAATGAAGGTAACAAAAGGAGGAGAGGAAGAAGAGGGAAGGTTTTTTTGTGGCTTTGGGGTGGGGCCTGCGAGTCTAAGCGGATAATCCCTTTCTCACTTTCATTGTTGGATTTGGGGGAGTTTGGATATATTGGCTAGGTTTGGGGGAGCCTATTAGGCGGTCGTTTTTGTGTCCGGATTGTCCGCCCAAGCATTTGGAGAGAAAATGGCTACATCGTTGGAGATGTCCTCAACACATACAATTTTTAGGTTATATTTTTTTCAGAGTATCCATCCACTCCAGCCTTTAGTTTTACAGCATCTATGCATGTATTTTATTAAGATTCCGGAGAAGCAACACGCGGGGCATCGACTAGTTAGTAAAATGTTACGGCCGAGAACAAGAAAAAAATGAAAGGAAAGAGAAATGGATGACAAACAAAATGATCTAATCTGGATACAAACATCTTAGGAAGGCCTAGCAAAACTCCTCCGGCCCACGCAGCCCATGTTGATAGGTCACTCGCTACGACGGACCAACGCAGCTAGTGAGAGCCATACGCAGTCGTAATTGCAATCCGCCGCCGCCGCCGCCGCCGCGCCCCGCGCCATGCTCCGCCTCCGCGAGTGCTTCGTTTCCCGTCTCCTCTCTTCTCCCCCAAACCTAGTCGGCACCTGCGGCCTCACCCGGCCCCAAGCCCTCAAGGCCTCCACCAAGCTCTCCCACCTCAAGTCCCCCGACAATCCCAACGCTGTCCTCGCCTTCCTCGCCGACCTCGGCCTCTCCGGCGCCGATGCGGCCGCCGTCGTCGTCAGAGACCGCGGTTCCTTTGCGCCAGCGTGGAAAAAACCCTGGCCCCCGTCGTCGCCGTGCTCACAGGACTCGGTCTTTCGCGTCCTGAGATCGCCCGCCTCGTCTCGCTTGCCCACCGCGGCTTCCGAAGCAGGCCCATGGTCTCCAAGATGCACTACTGCCTGCCCCTCTTCGACGACTTCTTCCGCATGCTCCAGCGCTCATCCTACCTTCTCTCGTCGGACCTGGACAAGGTGATCAATCCCAATGTCCTGTTCCTGCGGGGGTGCGGGCTAGGTGATTGCGATATTGCCAAGCTGGGTGCCTGTGTGCCGAGGATGCTGACCACTAACCCGGAGCGCGTCCGGACGATGGTGGCATGTGCTGAAAGATCAGGTGTACCCCGTGGCTCTGGAATGCTCAGGCAAGCGCTGCAGGCTGTTGCGTTTCTCAGCGAGGAGAAGGTCGCCGCCAAATTGGAGTACTTGAAGAATACGTTCAGGTGGTCTGATGCCGAAGTGAGCATTGCCGTGCGCAAGTTTCCGAGTGTGCTAAGGAAGTCAAAGGAATCTCTGAAGCGCAGGTCCAACTTCCTGTTATCTGAGGTGGGATTCGAACCTGTGTACATTGCTCATCGATCGGAAATACTTTCATATAGCATGGAGGGCCGACTCAGACCTCGGTTCTATATTATCAAGTTTCTCAAGCAAAATGGACTGCTAGATCGTGACTTGAGCTTATATTCTGCGGTCAAGATGATTGACAAGGTATTTGTGGAGAAGCTCATATGTCCTCACAAGGAAGCCGCACCACACCTCGCTGAAGATTATGCAGCAGCTTGCAAAGGGGAAGTGCCAACTAATTTCAGATTTACATGAACAAAAACTATGGAAATTGGTTACAGTGTATAGCGCAACAAAGTTATCACCCTGCATGCAAGCTGTTACTTCCTGTTTCAGTGTTCTTTGCCTAAGATTATGTTGGTTGTTTACTTTAGTATGCCTGTTACATGGCAGTTAGTCATGGCTAAATGCTAACTCCCTATGAAACTGATAATTTGATTCCTGTACCCCCATATATGTTGATGTTGTGATTCTGACTTGCATTAAAGATCATGGAAACTGGATGTGTGGGTGGACTAATTTTTTGGTGAAACCAGCACCCATGAAACCAGAAAGAAAAAGAGTAACGTTGTGCCATTTTCCTCCGAAATGTATCAGTATGATCTGCTTTCATACCAAAATTTATCTATCGTGCATGTTCAGTTTTCATTTCATTATTTTTTTTAGGTTCCATTCGTATGGCAATTATTACTAACTTTGTTTAATATTGCGGTTAGTCTCAGAAATAAATTTCTCATCTGCTCTTTCCTTTTGATATATTCACCCTTATTTTAATGATTTGTTTTGTAAACTATTGTTCACAAAAGCACTTAGATATGTTTTGTCATCAAAACTAGCCAATGTGAAGTTGCAATGCCATAAAATTCAGCCCAATTTGTTCTTTGCGCTGAGACTTTTCAACTGTTGTCCATTCTGTCATGAAAAGAGGCAAATTTTTGTGTTTAGTGATGTAACTCAGTGTTCTGAATTTCTGATTGTGTTTAATGAGTAACAGGGGTAACAGTTCCCGCTACTGTTACCATGCCAATATATACTAACATTTTCCGTGTTCAAGCACATGAAAGATCACTGTCATTTAGATCTGAAAAGAAAAGAAAATTGCAGTAGTTAGTTGTATTCTGTAAAAGCTGCAAATGGCAACTGCAGCTGATAATCGTCAAGATGAGAAATAGTATATATTCAGTGAAAACAGAATATATATACCTAGGTGATGAAGTGCCTATCCGTGAACTGGGTGTTGCAGAGCATCAGCAGATCTGGGCTGGTGTCCCCCACTGTTTAGTGACTTGATTTGAAGTACGCTAACTTTCTTTTCCTGAACTTCATCATCAAAATAGAGATGTCTGCTTTAGATTTATACGGAGATGACTGCATTGGATGTTAGGTTCAGATAGGATGGATATCAGTAGTAAAAGAACACCCTGCTGTTCAGATTCATAAACTTTTCTTGAAGGAGTTCGACTGAGCAAAACAATGGTTAAGATAGCTTGATTTTTTCATGGGGATTAGAATTATGTTTACATCTCTCAGGTAAAAGAAAAAGAATCTAGTTAGGCCGATGTAAATTTTCTGCTGCACTGAAGCATAATATGGTGATGCTGAATTACCATATTAAGCACGAGTATATTTTACTGACTTTCAAATGATGGACGCTCAAGTGATCTGCGATTTCTAATTTTCTTCATTTCTGACTATTAAACATTCTTTTTTGAATGACGAAGTGGATGCGTCGAGTGATGCTATTGGATTAAGGTAAGGTGTGCTTTGTGAGGTTTACCTTGCAATGAGCACCTGTTCTTAGAAACACAAAACTGAATTTATATACTAGAACCACATGATTGTTTTCCTTCGGCAAGGCCACCGCAGCTTTGATATCTTTTGGGGTGGGTATCAAAATCCGAATATATGATTTAAAAGTTAGCATTTTCTTTTACTGTAAGATACACTATCCAATAAATACAGTGACATTAAGTTCTTTGTACAATAAGTAGTGTATGGCTGAAGACTAAAAGAATTGACAGTATCCTGTCTTACCATCATTGTGGAGAAAACAAGGGATGCAGATCGGGCTTACTATTCATATACCCATGAGTTTTCATCTTTCGTTTTCCTTTTCTATGAGGTGAACCCTTTCAGAAACAGGCATTGTGTTCGTGCACATATATAGTTTCTAACTTGCAGCTACAAAGATTTAACAAGTATCCAGTCCACAGGTTGCAAAAGTAAAGGGAGTATCCACATCCACTATCTTGACATGTAAATTCAGTTCCTTTTCTATACTGCAGTTAACGTTTATCTGGGTCACCCCCTCAGTGGTGGGTGAGCCGGAGTGGTGTCTCACAAGAATAGTGCATGACTGTACCTGTAAGAACTAAGAAGCCGAACTCCTTGCCGGCCTGGATGACATGGCTGAATGGTATCATCTAATTATATTTTTCCAGATAATGGTTGAACGAATTATGTGTTGTCAGTTCCACTTTTTCCCATGTTCGTATTTTAAGACTGATTTGGGAAGTATCAGTGTTCAGTGATGGGCCATCTTCAGATATTAATCGTTGGTTGGTTTCCTTAGTGAAATTCTGCATTTGCCTCTCTTTTTCTGATTGCTTCATGTCATTACTTAATTTCACGCCTTGCAGTTAGCTGTTCATAGCTGCAGAATTGCAGAGAGTTCCATCCGATTGTTTGCAAACTACTAGAAACAATAACATGTGGAAATTTTATATTTTCATGGCTTTCTTTTGCCTCTGTTCTATGTTCTGTTTTCTGCTTGTCATCTTGTTTTTAAGTGCCTTTGGTTGTCAGATTGCCGCAGTTTATGATCTGGTAACAGCTTTCCTTGTCGTTGCCCCTTGTATTTCCTGTTGTTTCCATACAGGTTAATCGGGAATACATATACAAAGAAAATTGCTGTTTTCGTTGCTGGTAGAGTGAAGTCGCTATGCAGGTAACGGTCACAGCAGATTTAAAGAGCATGTTTTTTCTACTTGCATGATCTTGCTTAGATGTACACCTGGGCAGTGGGTATAGATAACCTTGTACATGAACTTGGAAAGTGCCTTAACTTAAATAGAAATAAGTTAGTGAAGTTCCACGACCTTACTTACATCCAAATTTTAATTGGTGGTGTCAAGATTTGAAGCCAAGCACCAGACTACTGAAATGGTAGTGAGGTTTGCTGATCCTTCACATACCATGCATATTTCTTGATTTCTTAATTTGGTGTAACTCGTCGAAAAAAATAGCATTATGTAGAAGTTACATTTTTTTGAAAAGTATAATATACCCCTGGCCTCTTTTATTAGTTATTCACAAGAACCATACAAGGTAATACATCAGTTAGCCGAAGCTGTCATCTAGGCAACACATGTTGCTACTCCTACCCCTTCCTTGATGAAGGTGTGTCGAATATCCGGGCCTAATACCGAACAAACATCACACGAAACCCTAACATCTATAGCCGGATGCCCCAGCCCAGCCACATACTGGGACTGGGTCCCACACCGGTCCGGCGCACTTCCGTTGCCACCGCCATCTTTCACTGGTCCATCTCAAAGCAGGAACTGATGCATTCACCTTGCCTGGCTCCCGTCGACGCCACGACGGCACCATACAACCACGACGGCACCATACAAAGCCACCATCCTGCACGTGTCCATCCACACGCGTCCGTCGCCGAAACTTTGCAGAGCCGTGCCGCCGTGATTCGTCATCGGCCCTGCGATAGATGCAACACCGCTCCTCCTCGTGTCCCCTCCAGCCATCACTTGCTCCAAAACGATGTCTCCAGAAAAAAAGGCGATACTGCGAACGCCATCATCGTCTGAACCGGTAGACCCAGATCTAGGGTTTTCACCGGAGCATCTCGAGCCTGATGACGAAAACTGCAACAATGATGCCTCGACAAGGGAACGACATCAAAGAAGCCGTCGTCGTCTGCCAGGACCGTAATCGGCGCGACTTTCATTGGCAGTTGCGCCACCAGGCGTGCGTCACCAGCGTCATTGCTTCCTTCAACCAGAGCAAACTCCAAAACGATGCACTAAAGAGGGACTATGATGCAAAAGCACCGCCATCGCTCGATCCCAAGGAGATCTAGGGTTCCTCCCGGAGTTGCCTGCGCTGTCATGGACCAGACAAGGATAGAATCCCGACGGATCTGTCGAGCTGCCGACGTGTCGCACCCGCCACTGTGCCGACTGCTATCCAGGGACCAATGCCCACACCTGGGCCCAGATCCGGCTGCACCGCCGCCGACTGATCTGGTCATGCCGCTGCCATCCCTAGCGACCGTGATGCACCGCCGACTGAAATTATCAATGGGGCTCTAGAGCTTTTGGCTGGAAATTTGATTGCCTCTGGTAGCAGTCCTGAAACTGACTGAAATTTGGTACTGTCTGCTCCAGGCATTGCCTTCAAAATTAAAGACGTTTAATGTTCACCACCGTTACCATGACAGAAATTCCATATGTTTTAATTCTGTATGCTTAATGTTAGATGATAAATGCGATTTTGTGCTGCTGACTTGCTGTCACCAGCACCCTTTCACTTTCGGCGTCACCACGGCACTTGCAAACGCAATAAAAAGCAACGCCTCCAGTATAAAAAGCATGTTACAGCACCGAAGCGTACATGCCCAATCAAGTAGCGTCAGTCAAGTTGAGCTTAATCAGTAGAGTAGGTGCGCCAAAATTAAACACGTCCAAAAGTAGACGAAACATTTCCAAACTCTGTTGTTGTCTGCGTTAATTGCGCTGACAGAAATATTCATTGAAAAAATAAAACCGAAGGTGCATCAGGCTTACAGGTGGAACGATCAAATGGATGGCTACTATCCAACTGTAACAGCGGGATGCCTTGGGTGCAGACATGGGGCGCCCTTGAAGGCTGACTCCACTTCAGCGCCTACATCTTCCAGATTTCTGTCTGACTTGCTGCTGCTTCCGCTGTATCGGTCATACATGCCGACTGGTGTAGCACCTCTCCACTCTCTCCACCCGAATTCCCGGGTGAGCTTTTGTACCATGGGCATAGCTCCTGCCTCGAAGCTCAGATACACATTCACGTCTTTGTCAGACACGAAACAGAAGTCCTCCAGAACTGGGAACAACCCCATGTCAACCACAACTTTCTCTTGGGAGACATCTCGCACGTGGAGGTTGACAAAGACGAGGGAGGGGAGCTCACCAAGAACACGAACCTCATCAGTCGACAGGTGCAACACATGCAGACTGACGATTCGGAGGCAACATAGTTCACCAATCCATTTGGGAACTCTTTTGAGCTGCCAGTATGACACGTATGACAGATGGAGTACCTCAAGATGGGGAGGAGTCAAGCTGGCTATCAGGGTCACTACATCCATGGTTCGAACCGAGGGTGAGGCGCTTGAGGTCTCGGAGCATTCCGATGGAGGCGACCAAAGCATCCCTTTGTTCCAACTCCTTCAGATTGGTCAGCTCACCAAGGCCTTTGATATCCTCTAGCGAACTCTTCGACATGTCCCGACAACGCAGGGTGCGGATTGATTTCATCTTCTTGATCCCTTCAGGCAGCCCTATACCAAATGGAAGCACCAGATGAAACAAGTTGGCCAAACAACCTATGTCTGAAGGAAAGCTTTGGGTCACCTTGCAACGTAACTCCAGAGTTTGCAAATGTACAAGCCCTTGAATTTCTATTGGGAGAGCTAGGATTGCTGATGAGGCTGAAACATTCAAATATCTTAATAAAAACAAACGGCCAATTGAAGTGAGGTCGATTGTAGTGTTCCAATTATATGGAAATTGGAAGGCAAGCACCCGTAGATACTTTTTTTTTTGAAAAGGAGGATCAAAGCCCCCGGCCTCTGCATCAATCGATGCATGCAGCCATCTTATTAAATAGCATCAAAACAAAGTATGAAGTCCACAATGCGTCCAGACGGTAAAGCAGAGTACAAATGACAGAAAAATCGAGCTGCCACATTCGACGCTTATAACAATAGACTATGATGCCTACACACCTAGCCTATTATTAGCACGTCATCCAAACCGGTTGAAGATAACCCGTGCGACCATCTCCCACCGGTTGCACCCAATATCCATAAGCTCCCTGGAGTCCACATGGCTGAGTAATGATCACATACGGATCCAAGTTGTTGCTCTGAAGATGACCTGCAAAAAGTTATTGAAATTCTTTTCATTAAAAATCATTTCATTCCTAGTGTTCCATATAGCCCACAATAAAGCACAAATCCCGACTCTAATACGTTGCGCTATTGTAACGTCTACTCCATTGAGCCACGTTGTAAATAGCGAGTTTATACATGTTGATGGGTTTAGATTAAAAGATATATGAATTGTTTGTCACAATAGTTTTGCCATAGGACAGTCAAGAAAGAGGTGTTGTATTGTCTCATTCTGATCACAAAAACAACAAGTAATTATGCCCCTCCATCTGCGTTTTGCCAAGTTGTCTTTGGTTAATACCACTCCTTTGTGTATGAACCGCATAAAAAATTTAATCCTAAGGGGAATCTTAATTTTCCAAAGATGCAAAGCTCTTGACAATGGTCCAGTGTTAATCAAGTTGCTGTAAAAGGACTTGACGGAGAATTCCCCATTCGCCTGTAAAGTCCAACGGATGTTGTCTGCCTGACCAGTAAGTTGCACTTGCATCAATCTCCTAACCAGATGTAGCCATGCAGTCCAACGTGCTCCGACTAGAGCTCGTCTGAATTGCATATTCAAGGGTATCGATTCTAACACCGTGGACACAAGCTCTTCTTTACGTTGCGCGATGTTATATA
The DNA here is from genome assembly GCA_022496015.1 of Hordeum marinum. Lineage (NCBI taxonomy): Eukaryota > Viridiplantae > Streptophyta > Magnoliopsida > Poales > Poaceae > Hordeum > Hordeum marinum. The sequence goes on along the minus strand of CM039677.1, from coordinate 13,220,074 downwards.
ACGCAGGATATTGAGTTGCTAATGGCGAATCCCCAAGCCAGATGTCTTCCCAAAATCTTGTTGAGTTACCATTACCCACAACGAACTGCACCCTTCTGAAAAAGGTTGCTTTTATCTTCATTAACCCCTTTCAAAAAGGGGAGTCACTAGGTCTAGCTATGATCTGAGCTAGTGTTTTGGAATGTAGATATTTGTTCTTCAACATTTGTACCCACACCCCATCAGTCTCCGTGGATATCCTATAAAGCCACTTGCTAAGTAGACATTTGTTCTTGACTTCTAGATTTTCTATTCCAAGACCTCCTTGGTCTTTTAGTCTCCATATAATATCCCGTCTCGCCAGTCTATATTTCTTCTTAGCCTCGTCACTTTGCGAGAAAAAACGAGACCTATAAAAGTCTAATCTTTTTCGTACCCCTATAGGCACTTCAAAGAAAGACAGTAAAAACATCGGTAGACTTGTTAATACTGAGTTTATTAATACTAACCTCCCTCCGTATGACATAAGTTTTCCCTTCCAGCGCCCCAATTTCTTTTCAAATCTTTCCTCTATACATTTCCATTCCTTGTTCGTCAATCTTCTATGATGAATAGGAATCCCAAGGTATTTAAATGGTAGTGATCCCAATTCACAACCAAATAGCTGCCTGTAAGCGTCTTGCTCATCCTTTGCCTTTCCAAAGCAGAATATTTCACTTTTGTTAAAGTTTATTTTGAGGCCCAAAAGTTGTTCAAATAAGCACAGGAGTAGTTTCATATTCCTTGCCTTCGCCATATCATGTTCCATGAAAATAATCGTGTCATCCGCATATTGTAGTATGGACATCCCCTCCATTAGGTGTGGTACGAGTCCTCCTACCTGCCCTTGTTCTTTAGCTCTACCAATAAGTATTAACAACATGTCTGCTACAATGTTGAACAATAGCGGAGACATGGAATCACCCTGCCTCAATCCCTTATGGGTTTGAAAGAAACGACCTATGTCATCATTGACTGTGATCCCCACACTACCTTTCTTAACGAAAGTGTCAACTTGCTCCCGCCATTTTTCATTGAATCCTTTCATTCTTAATGTTTGTTGTAGAAACGACCATTTTACTTTATCATATGCCTTTTCAAAATCCACATTGAAGGCAACCCCATCTAGTTTCTTCATATGTATTTCATGCATTGTTTCATGCAAGACGACAACCCCCTCTAAGATGTGTCGTCCAGGCATAAATGTTGTTTGTGTTGGTTGGACAACCAAACTAGCTATCCTTAACAGTCTATTCGTACCTATCTTTGTAAATATTTTGAAACTGACATTGAGCAAGCATATCGGTCTAAATTGCTCAATGCGTACCGCCTCCACCTTCTTTGGTAATAGCGTAATTGTTCCAAAGATTAGATGAAATAGCTATAAATGGCCATTAAATAAATCATGGAACATAGGCAAAAGGTCACCCTTAATAATATGTCCGCATTTCTTATAAAATTCTGCTGGGAACCCATCCGGTCCCGGTGCCTTATTTTGTTTCATTTGAGATATGGCATCAAAAACCTCCTTCTGTGTGAATGGAGCTGATAGCACATCATTTTCGTCAGAACTAATCTGAGAAATATCATGTATTATCCTTTCATCCAGAGAGACAAAATTCTCCTCTGGCAGCCCAAATAACCTCTTATAGTATTCTGAAATATATGTTTTTAAGTTCTCATGTCCTATTATTGTCCCTTCATCTTGCTCTAGTTGAATTATTTTTGTCTTTCGATGCTTGCCATTCGCAATCATATGAAAGAATTGTGTGTTGTCATCTCCCTGGACCACCTTCTTCACCTTAGCTCTAAGTGCCCATTTCATCTCTTCCTCTCTCAGAAGATGTTGCAATTTCTTCTCCGCGTCAATCTTGGTATTTCTATCTGTCAGGTTGAGGAGATTAGTCTCAGCCTTCACGTCTAACTCATCAATTAGTCGGATAAGCCTCTCTTTTTCCACTTTGTAAATGCCGCTCTGATTCTTCGCCCATCCTCTCAAGAACTGGCGCAAGTGTCTGGTTTTGTTTTGCCATCTTTAAATATTTGATGATCCAGCAGACTCTCTAGCCCATTCAGTGGCTATGAGATCCATGGATCCTTCTCTCTCGAACCAACCTAGTTCAAAAGAGAAAATATTCCTATTCCCCATATGATTGGCTTCCCCGGAGTCAAGCAATAGAGGTGTATGATTAGAGATGGCTCGTTGTAAAGCATGAACTGTTACCAACAGGTACTTCTGTTCCCATTCTATACTGGTGAGTACCCTATCCAACTTCTCATATGTTGGAACCGGTAGTGAGTTCGCCCATGTGAACTGCCTACCGGTAAGGTCGATTTCTCTCAAATCAAGGCTCTCAATTACCATGTTGAACATTGTTGACCATCTTCCCTCGAAGTTGTCATTATTATTTTTCGTTTTGTCGACGAATGATATTAAAATCCCCCCAACCATAATGGGCAATGTATCATCTCCACAAATTCTGACTAAATCTGCGAGAAAATCCGGTTTTAGTTCTGGTTGCGCCGCCCCGTATACGGCCACCAGGGCCCATCGAAATCCATCAACTTTCGACTTCAGACGAAACTTGATGGAAAACTCTCCATATACCACATTCATCACCTCTAATGTTTCGCATTTCACCCCCAGTAAGATCCCTCCAGATCTACCCCTCGGTGGCAAACAATGCCAATCAAAACCTACTCCTCCTGATATAGTATTAAGAAATGATGATGTAAAATTATCTCTACCTGTTTCTTGTAATGCCATGAAATCAAGCTTATGCTCTAAGGATGTTTCTCTAAGCAATCTTCTTTTAGCCAAGTCCGCTAGACCTCTGCTATTTCACAATATCCCTTTCATATGTCATCATGGAATTTTTTCTTATGTTTCACTCTTGCACTTCTCCGTACCGCTGACACATGATATATCTTTATTTTCCAAGGCCTCTTTTTGTTTATCCTGTGCCACTTCCATGGCACTTTGAGAAGTTTTTTCATGAGAATGAAAACCGTGAATCGAAGGGGCCAAATACCCCTCCGATTCCATGTCATCCGAATCATCCTGGTATCCACTTATGTTTAACATACCTTCACACAAACTTTGTAATTCTGTTCCTCCTAACCCATTTATGTCTGACTCATTCATTGGTTTTATTGCTGCTAGATTTTTGATGAATTCTATGGCTCTATCTGCTTCTAAGTCTAAAATGTCATTTATCGTTTGAGCTATTTGTTTCCCATCAGACCCAATGGAGATACCTATGTCGCTAGCATTTTGCATAATTTCAGAATCCGAAAAATTCAGAATTGATGCATTCGTATTAACTGACATACCTGTAGTCTCCTCGACGTCTCGGAGCCTGGCAGCCCTCTTTGCCCACCGGAGCATCATGTCGTCCACATCTGGATGCGTCTGGATGCGTTGACTATGTCATCGGTCCCCAGTCGTTGGGTCCGGTATCCCGCCATACGAGATCACGTCCTCCGTAGATATCATTGTATGGCTCTGGCCTCCTGGCTGAGTCCCAACATTTATATATTTAGAAGCCGATGAAATAATGAGAGACGAAGTGGCAGCCCCACCATCCGGAGTCACTAGTCCGTCCTGAGATGGCAGCACCTCCATCGTCCCAAGTGTGTCGCACGGGGACGGCGCCTGAGCCTCCAGCCCTACGCCGTTACCCCTGCGCCCATAGCAGCCCTCGGCGATTCCGGCCGGTGCACCATCCGAGCCGAGACCTCCGTCTCTGGGCGAGCCGTAGACCTCGCAGCTGGCGTCATCAGCGGCAGCGCACCCGGCGTCCCAGCCTTAGGTGTGACAGCCTCGCACAGCACGACTCCACATCCGGTCAGAGTGATCCCGCTAGTCCTCACCAACCTCTGTTGGCTAACCGGGGTGTTGGACGTCCGCCCATATGTGTCCGGGAAGTCCATCGTTTCCCCGTTCACTTTGCCATGTGAGTGTTGCTCCAACGATAACTGCGGAGCCGGGCGTTCGTGCCCATCCACCGATCCATCCGCAACCACATAAGGTTGCTCAATATCCGAGCAATGCATGTGTGAATCCCTTAGATGGCATGGCGCTGACATCACCTTAAATGATCCAAACCGCAGCGTCGTCATAGGTGTAGCTGAAGATGTACCTCCAATAATACATGGTGTATCCGTCCCCGTCGAAGACGAGTGAGTATGATCCTCCTTGGACCTATCATTGTGCTCATCATGGTTCTCATCCCCATTGTTCCCATCACGATCTCGATCACCGCCATCCACCATATCAACATCACCATCATGTGTATGTAGTATTGTGTCTTCCTCGACCTGAATGTTGAGGTCATAATGCATCCCATCATAATACCATGGAGCGTAATCAGGGATGTATTCAACATCCAACACGCTCACTAACAACCTGGCAATCCCCTGTTTGCGTGTGAATGGCATATCAACTTTCTCTGTCTTTCCCACCAGTGAACCCAGGCTCCAGATAGTAGAAAAATCGTTCCGAATGATCTCTGGAATACCTGAAAATCTGATCCAAACTTTCTTTAGCCTTGTACCTACGGGTTGTTTTTTTCTTGCATTCCTTGAACTCTAACAAGCATTTGCTCCCATTTACCTTACTAACCCCAAAGGTCAGCAGACGTTGGAGATCCTCTTTCCTCGAAAATTCTACTTGATAGACCTGCTCGTCCACTCTAACCGGATTCTACTAGTATGCTTCTGACACAAGTCTCCTCAGTTGTTGAGAAACCTGTTCAACTGTCAGCGTCCCATTGGTAACCTTCACCAATCCCGTCCTTGAACTCTCAAGACGTGGAGGTGTAGTGACAGATGTAGAACGTGGCGTCTCAGAGAACATGAGTCTTCTCTGACAAACCCCATAGATATTGATTACCGACTTAGGTGCTAACAGAAGCGGACAAGCACCCTCATCATGTCCTGGTTTCTGACAGACATCGCATAAAGCTGTGGTACAATCCATGACAAAGTGGCCCGGTATCCCACATCTATAACACGTCAGCTTTTCTTTCTTACGCATTGCTCTGTTAGCCCTTGCTGTCTCTTTGTCATCCGTTGTTGCCTTGGTGGGTACAGCCACCGTTGCCAAAGCATTCACCACGGCCACCGCCTCCTCGGGCAGTTTGGTAGTCGAAGATGTGGTACCTGTTCCGGTACTCGCAGCCATCTCAGTTGTTGATGTATTCACCTCCGTCCACTTCGAGCCTGTTTTATTCCGTCCATAGTTTCTGCCACCGCCACCTTGACCTCCTCGCTGTCTGTAAGGTGGACCCTTGGTTCCTTCCACAAATTGACCATCCGGAGGATAGAAAGGGCGGTGCCAGTGATTAGCACCCCCTCCTCTACCACCGGTGTCGTTCCATTGTCCGCGTCCACTGCCCGGACCAGCTGGTCTATCGGTCCATTGGTTCCAGTTATTCCGATAGCCCTGATAGACATCCGTACCGGCCCCAGGCCGTCCTCTACCAGCGTAAAAACCACCACGGCCTTGCCCTTTAGCTCGACCGCGGCCCTGTCCGTCGCCCTGCACTCCAGCGGAAGCAGATGTCCCGGCAGCTCGGCCACCGTCGGCCAGCCCCGGAGCTGTCCCAGCAACTCCTTGTCCTCCCCCCATCATAGGCAGTCCGGGAAGATCTTGCCCTGCCCCGTCTTGGGCGGTGTGACAGCCGATGCTGGCTTGGGCGGCCCAGACGCCGCCGGAGGCAACTGACCAGCCTCCCGTCCGGCCATGGCAGCCGTCGGAGGTGCTTCCACAGGTATCCTTCGCGCTCTCCCTTCGCGAGCAGGGAAGCCTGGCAAGGGTACGATGCGTTCACGTCGAACCCTAGCCTGTGTCACCGCGATATCGATCTCGCTCGGCAATAGGTCGCGATGGGAGACAGAAGACTCCGGCGTCGTTCGTGGGCTTTGCTTGCGGGTCGTTCAGCGCACCCGGCTGGGCCATATACCCAGCCGAGGCCTGCCCACAAGTGCCCAAACTGGACCCATTATGGCCCAACAGCGACAGCAGTCGTTGTTGCCTGATTTCTCGGATCGGCCGATCAGGATCGACCTCCGTCGCCTCCGACGGCCTCCTGAGCACCGCCGGTCGACCCTTTCGCCGTCGGAAAGTCACCGTTTTCCAATCTCGGATGAAATCAGAAAGTGTAAGAGCGGGCAAACGAACCTTTGGCAGAGGTCCCTTCCATGGTTTGATCGCCGTCGTAGACGTCCGCCGATGAACGACTCGTCGAACCACCTCCACCGCGTCGGACTCGTCATCGGATCCGGCCAGTGCCCAGAAACGAGACCCGGTCTCTCCTGCCTTGGTGTCCAGCGACCGGCGTGATTTCGGCCGCCAGGGTCGCCGTCCATTTGGACCGCCTATCACCTCCCTCCTTCAGTGGCAGAGCTCCCACCTATATCCTCAAATGGCAGCACCCATAGATACTTAAATTGTGAAAGGGTAGGTGTGTATCGGGACTCTTCAAACCGTGCATATGATCGAACTTGTGACATGCTAGTATCAGGGGTCTCCGACGTTACACCACCTACACCTGATTGGAGGGATAATCGACGAACCTTGTACTCAGAACTGTGCAATCTTGCCACGTCTTCATAGTTATATGCTACACTGATAAAATTATCTTCCGTGCTCTTGCTTAGGATTAAATCAAGCATCATATCATGTACTCTGCAAGCAAATACTTCCCCATGATATGTGTTTACGGGCTGAATCAAACTTCTATTGACAAGCTCATTGAAATAACTGTTCGCAACATCATCCAAATCTGCTCCATGTAAACTACAAACAAAGCCTTCGGTTATCCATTGCCAAACCAGGTCATTCCTCTGAATCTCACGGTCTTCCGGATACATGCCAAGGTACAAAAAACATGGCCTGAGATGAACAGGAAGATGCATGTAGCTAAGGTTGAGTATTCCCCTCATCTCTTCCAAGGTGGGTTTTGCAGCAGACTTGGCACCAAGAGAATTCTTTATGCTCTCCCATTCACTCAATGGTCTCGCTTCACGGCTAGCTAATAGGCTAGCTATGGTGACAATTGCAAGCGGCAATCCGCCACACTTCTTGAGAATTTGAGCTGAAATTTCTTTAAACTGTGGTGGGCAGACATTTTCAGACCCAAATACTCTACTAAAAAATAATCTTCTTGAGTCTTGATTTTCGAGTAGCTTCATACTGTAAATGCAGGCATGATCACTCAAACATGATGTGGTAGCTATGTCATCCAATCGTGTGGTTACCATTACTCTGCTTCCATTAGCATTGTCTGGAAAGGAACACCTAATAGTATTCCATGCTGATTGATCCCACAAGTCATCAACTATAATTAAGTACCTATTCCATTTCATACATTATATCAGTATATGGTTGCAAGGTACATAGAAGCATCAATACTAAAATGAAGGAAACAAAGTATGATAAGAATGATGTCAAATGTCGGTACTAGGAGAAGAAATACCTCTTATGTTTGAGGTGTTCTCTAAGGCGGTCAATAATATCTTGCAGCTCGTAAGCATGAGAAGAATCCCCCATGCCAAGCTTTAGTTGTAGGCCACTTAGAAGGCTTTTCACATCTGGCCTTTGGGAGACCGAGAAAAATGCCTTGCAATTAAACTGCTCCCCAACCTTATCATAGACTTGTTTGGCAAGAGTGGTTTTCCCCAAGCCTCCGAACCCTACGATGGAAATCACTTTGAGTTTCTTCTGCGAATCCATCAATAAACCGACTAGCTCTTCTCTCGGACCGTCAATACCAACAAGGCTTGCTGCCTCCATGTAGATCGCTGACATCCGTGGATCCACAGCCACAGCACCCAAACTCAAGTCGATGCACTCATCAATTTTGTACCTCTCGCACCGAGCATTTGCCTCCATTGCGAGGACCTTGAGCTCCTCGATGCGGTTGGCGATCTGATGGCGCCTCCCCAATCTCCTGAGCCGCTGAGCCATCTTCCTGACGAAGCCTTTCCTTGCACGGGCACCTTCGATGTCATGAATGAAGTCATCGATGCAGTTCTCCATATCATAGGACATCTCCCTGATGTGGTCCCGCCAGTCCTTGGCGGAGGGAACGAGCTTGTCCATGAGCTCCATCTTGTCAAGCAGAGCTTTCATGGCGCTGAGCTCGTCCTTGAGGAAAGAGGCCTGCTTCCTAACCCCCGTGAGCTTCTTGTACTCCTCGCCGAGCAGGGCCGAGAGTTTGCCGAGGAGCGGGTTCAACGCCCCCGTCATCACACTGGCTGCCATGCCGATTTGGATGGAACAGGTGGGGAGGAGGGGATGACGGCTCCGTTCCTGCCCTGTCTCTCGCCGTTGTTGTGGAGGCTCAGTGGAGAAGGGTGGGAGGGAATGGCGGATTTGGAATGGGAGAATAGGCTCAGCCTTGTTTCCTGCTGCTGTGTTCGACCGAGAGAAGGATCAGCAGTTAGCAGTGCGAGAAGTAAGGATGAGATCGGGACGAGAGAAGAAGGGATGAGAAAGCTGTCTTGTGCAATATAATGGTGGTCTGTACATTGCACCGTGGTCGAAGAGTATATATCTTAGGGCATGTACAATGATTGATAAGATAGTTCTATCTTAAGTCTTGCATGTAATTTAGAAATGACTAAAAAGAGAGTCTACAATGGGTCATCTCGCTTAGCTTTATCTTCAATCTCATGGTGAGACATATTGTGCTAAGAGGTCACTTCTTGTCTTCTCTTAAATAAGAGAAGGCAAAGCCTTTTTTATGAGTTCTCTCTCTTCCATCTCATCATTTATCCTACGTGACACTCCTAAAGGCATGGTTAATAGTATAGCCAACTGCTGGCTATATGATGTTGCCATGTCATATATAGTCATCATATATAGTCACTCATACAATAAGGTTAGCTAAAAGGTTGGCTATAAGAGTACTACTTTCTTTCACTTTCTCTCTATCTTTTTCTTCACATTTATTGCATTTGTCTAGAAATACGCATATAGCTAGGCTTTTGCATGAGAGCCCACTCCCATCATTTTTCCATCTCTCTCTCCTCCACATAGGCAAAAAAGTCATGTAGGCGGACTATAAGCCCGCTATTGTACTTGCTCTAAGATAACATCATTGTACATGCCCTTATATTTCCCTCGAGATTCGCATGTGTGTTGGTTAACTCAAAACAGTACAGTGCATTGCACTAGGAGTTAATTACTCCTGCTGCTACACAATTCGAAAATTTGTTTTATTGATACGTACTAGTAGTATAGTACTCCTAGAGATCCACGCTAAGATTAATTACTCCAACCATGATTTTCTTTAGGCCCCTCCCAATGCTCCACCTTGTACATGTGCTAAGGCTGTCACGTAGGTAAAAAAATGATGTGGTATGATATTTAAGAGAAAAGAGATGAGTGTGGTGACCTTAGGAAGAAACGGTGCTAAGCGCGTGAACCCAGACAAAATACTTAAATGAAAGAAAACCCACCAATGCATGAAGAACTGTAGTAGCTAAATCGTTAAATAACGTGTGCTTAGCTACAACAAGTTAAGCACCTATGCATTGGGGACTTTGGTTGCTAAAACTTTTAAATGTGCTTAGCACCTTATCTAAGCATCAATGCATTGGAGGTAGCCTTACTTGTCGATTGTGGGATGGTTCAAACCGGCGATGCTTTATGTCTGACTCGTTCACATTTGGCTTACCTCGCAAGATTCCTTTTTTGAAAAAAAAGAGAGCAGGAGAACTGCCTTATCTCACTCATCCCTCATCAGTAGAAGAAGACATGCAAATTTTACACCCCAAACGCGTGAGGCAGGGACAATTAAAATTCTTGATTGTACATTGAGTTGTTACATGAATATAATGTGACACAAGAAAATCGGCATATATCTCAACAGGTATCACCTAACCTAACGCTACAAACGGAATAAACACTCGATGATCGAATAGAACAAGCTGGTGTTGCGTTATTACAAGATACAGGTCGTGCAAGTTTTAATTTGTATGGACCCTTGAGTAATGAGGCCTACCTCCTCACCCCATTAACTTCTTGTACTCCTCGCCCAGCAGCTTCGTGAGCTTGCCAAGGAGCGGATTCATCACCCCCATCGTAGCACTCGCTGCCAACCCGATCGAGCTTACTCCTCGTCCTCACTCGGATCGTACTCCTCGCCGAGCAGCTTGGTGAGCTAGCTACATTTGTGTTTCTGTGTGGCAATGCAAGAAAGCAAAGACTGGTGAAGAAAAACTGCCTGGCGCAATGGTACTATGGATATACAAGCGCAGTTTTGTAAAATTGCATATGGTACTACTATGTTTTCCTCGAGATTCGCGTGTGTGTTAGCACCAGTTAACTCAAAGCTGACTGACATTGCACTCGAGTTATTCATACCGCACACTTTGAAAATCTGCTTTAGTTGGTAGTACACTCCTGGAGATCCACGCTAATTAAGATTAACTAGTCTGGCTACTTTCAAGACGGCCTGTCCGTTGCGTTTGTATAGGGGAGGGGAGCCTTTCTATGCTAGTGGGTTCTCAGCTGGTTCCAACGACAATGGCAATGCTTTTTCTCTGCCTTCCCCGGACGCTCCTTCACATTTAGGATGGATATACCACTACATTCTTTGAGAAAAGACATTACATCTTGAGTTATTAGAAGATAATACGCTAAGAATGTTTGTGTAGGTAGTAACACGCTGCCTAGCTAATTCATTTCCATGAGGTTCGCCGAGTCTACCACCAGCAAACCGTATTATATTCCATCAGATCTGCAGCAACTAAATTCGAACACTATATGCACCCAACACTGAGAGCTACTATACCTTTCGTAGTTGGCTTCATTCAATAATTCATGATCATCTTAGAGTTCTAGGTGGTGTTCTTGGCATGGTGGAGCGTTTGGATCATTAGAAATGGGAAGATCTTCATGCAGGAGACACCGCCTTTGCAAGGTGGAGGAGTGGTTTTATCTAACATACTATCTCTGTCTGGGTTTACTACTCTCCATCGTATTGTGCGTCAAAGTTTAACACATATTTCACTAGCAAAATATTAATGCATGACATAAAAGGTTATATTGCTGGATTCGTATTTGAATATAGTTTGCAATGCTATTATTATTTCTCCGTATAACTTATATTTTATTAGTTAAAACCATGGTAAAAATATGATCCAAAATACGAGTGAGGAATAGTTAGGTAGTACCTACTGCGGTGGATCTTAGAAGAGAGGGAGAGAGAGAGATCAGGAAGGAGGTGATATATTCATAGGGAAGGGGGCAACCAGAAATGCCCAACGGTGGACGGGTACTATGTGGAGTTTAGAAAAAACATTTTCCGACAACGCAAAATAATTTGAAGTTTTTTCTACATACACAAATACACATATAATACGTTCAAGAAAATTTTCATAACAGTATACTTTCTTACGTAGCATAGACAAGGAAAAAACAAATATGTTCATGAAAATGGGCCAATCATTTTTTATTGTTGGGCCAGGATTTTATTTTTTGTGCAGCTTGCAAATCATAATATTTTGTAACAAAAATTCACAGATCCATCATGAATATGAATAAGTTTTCACAATTTTTATTTTTCTAATCTTGAAAATATGATTTTTTGAATCATTTCACAAAACGGGAGCCAATGCCCCCATCCACCAAAAAGTTGCCCACACACTCCTCTCCAGCTCATACCAAAGTGGACCTTGTCTTTGCCAACTGGATCCGCTTTGGCACTGATAGCTTCAAGTCGTCGACGCCTGGGCCCCCGCTGAGCCTAGTTCTCCTGGTACGATGATGCCTTGCCCATCAATCGTGACATTTTGTCCATGCCATTTCTTTGTTGGCTCATAGAATGAAGGAGAGGTACAAGGACATGTTCCTTAGGTGGATTTCTTTCCTACCACCCTAGATGTATATATGTAAGTTTATTTCTTTATGTTCTTTCTTCTTTCCCCCTCACCGGGCTTGGCCAGTTGTAAATACCTGTAAATATATACTTTTTCTTCTTTTAATAAAGAGAGGTTGTGGGGCATTTGCCTTCCCCTGTATAGTCAAAAAGAAAAACTTAAGAGATCTAGGATAGCATGATAAAAACTTTGAAAATGTGCTAGTTGATGCTCTTAATCCACGCAAATTCATTGGGAAGGGTTCCTATATATGCTAGTGGGTTCGTCGTGGTTCAAAACGCAACCATGCTTGTTGTCTGCCTAACAATTAGGTTTTGGGACATCTACCGAGTTTATCATATCCAAATACATAGACTTGACCGAAAACACTCCGTTTTTCGTTAGTGTCCAGTGTAACCGATCTGGCTGTGTGGTAAGCTGAACATCCATCAGCCTTCTTACCAGATGTAACCAAGCGTCCCACCGGTCACCAGTTAGGTTTCTTCAGAACTGGACATTTAGAGGAATCGATCGTAATACCGTTGCAACATAGGCATGTCTACGTTGAACAATATTATATAGAGCCGGGTATTGGATAGCTGGCGGCATCTCCCCTAGCCACGTATCCTCCCAGAATCTCGTAATCGTACCATTACCAACTATAAATTTTGACCTATGGAAGAATGCTGACTTGACCTTCATCAACCCTTTCCAGAAGGGTGAATCTGATGGTCTGGCTGTAACCTGTGCTAATGTGTTGGTCTGTAGGTACTTATTACGCAGAATCTGTGCCCATGTGGCATCGGTCTCATCAAATAACTTAAACAACCATTTACTGGGTAAGCACTTATTCTTCATCTCTAAATTCTCAATCCCAAGGCCCCCTTGGTCTTTCGGCCGACAAATGTTGTCCCATTTTGCGAGTCTGTACTTACGTGTTGACTCGTCACTTTGCCAGAAGAAACGCGACCGATAGAAGTCTAGTCTTTTCCGTACCCCTACTAGAACCTCAAAGAAAGACAAAAGAAACATTGGCATACTCCTGAGGACCGAGTTAATGAGAATCAAACGTCCTCCATATGACATCAGCTTGCCCTTCCAGCAGCTTAGTTTCTTTTCAAATCGGTCTTCAATACATTTCCATTCAGCATTAGAAAGCTTACGATGATGAATCGGTATTCCCAGATATGAGAATGGCATCGAACCCAATTCACATCCAAAGAGTTTCCTGTAAGTATCTTGATCGTCTTTGGCACGTCCAAAGCAAAAGAGCTCACTTTTATGGAAATTAATTTTGAGCCCCGACAGTTGCTCGAAAAGGCATGGCAACAACTTCATATTCTTTGCTTTCTCTAGGTCATGTTCCATAAAAATGATGGTATCATCCACATACTGCAAAATAGATAACCCACCATCCACGAGATCTGGAACTAGACCACTCACTTGGCCATTCGCTTTAGCTCTCCCTATTAAAATCGCCAACATATCCACCACGATGTTGAACAAAATAGGAGACATCGGGTGCCCCTGTCGTAGACCCTTTTGTGTCTGGAAATAGTGACCTATATCATCATTCACTTTTATTCCGACACTGCCTTTTTGAGTAAAAGACTCGACCTGCTTTCTCCATGAATCATCGAATCCTTTCATTCTTAAGGCTTGTTGAAGGAATGGCTATTTGACCTTATCGTAAGCTTTCTCAAAATCCACCTTGAAGATTACTCCATCCATTTTTTTGGTGTGAAGCTCATGGAGTGTTTCATGAAGGACCACCACCCCTTCTAGGATGTTTCGGTCCGGCATGAAGGCTGTTTGAGACGGTTGCACTATACTATGTGCAATCAGCGTTAGCCTATTTGTTCCTACCTTGGTAAAAATCTTAAAGCTCACATTGAGGAGACATATTGGGCAGAACTGCTTAATCCGCACTGCCTCCGTCTTCTTCGGAAGAAGAGTAATCGTTCCAAAGTTTAGGTGGAATAATTGTAGCTGCCCGGAAAGCAAGTCATGAAACATTGGCAACAAATCACCCTTAATGATCTGCCAACATCTCTTGTAAAACTCGGTTGGGAACCCGTCTGGCCCAGGTGCTTTACTATTCTTCATTTGTGAGATTGCCTGAAACACCTCTTTCTCGGTAAAAGGAGCGGCCAAGATCTCATTCTCGTCCGTCGCGAGTTGTGGAACATCTTCTATCCTTGATTCATCTAAGGATACAAAACATTCTTCAGGTTTCCCAAACAACTATTTGTAACAGTTCGTGATGTAAAGTTTTAGGTTCTCCTGACCCACTATTGTTCCTTCATCTTGTTCGAGCTGAAAGATTTTTTTTTCTTCCGGTGTTTACCATTTGCAATCATATGGAAGAATTTTGTGTTGTTGTCCCCCTGCACAACTTTTCGCACTTTGGCTCTCAGCGCCCACTTTAATTCTTCCTCACGCAACAAATCTTTAAGACGTAGTTCGGCTACTACTTTAGTCTCAAGTTCTGTTGTATCTAAGAGAGAAGACTCAGCTTTGAGATCTAAATCATCAATGAGTTGAATAAGTCTTTCCTTTTCAATCTTATATAGTCCACTCAAGTGTTTGGACCATCCTTGAAGGATTTGCCTTAAGTGTCTAATCTTATTCTGCCATCTGTCCACATTGGAATGTCCCCCCGAATCTTTTGCCCACTCACAAGCAACCAGATCCATAAAACCTTCTCTCTCGAACCATGCCAGTTCGAAAGAAAAAGGCATTTTATTCCCAACATGAGTAGACTCCCCTGAATCTACTAGGAGAGGCGTATGATCCGAAATTCCTCTTGTCAAGGCTCTTATCGTCACTAGGGGAAATTTCTCCTCCCATTCCACACTTGTGAGTACTCGGTCTAGCTTCTCAAAAGTTGGAGTTGGGAGTGTGTTGGCCCAAGTGAATTTTCGACTTGAGAGCTCTATTTCCCTCAAGTCAAGGCTCTCAATAGTGGCATTGAACATAAAAGACCATCGACCATCAAAATTGTCGTTGTTCTTTTCATACCGCCTTCGGATAATGTTAAAGTCACCCCCAACCAACATTGGAAGTGTCTCGTCTCCACAAATTCGGACAAGGTCCGCCAGAAAGTCTGACTTCAACTCTGGTTGTGCAGCACCATACACTGCTACGAGTGCCCACTGGAACCCATCCACCTTTGACCTTAACGAAATTTAACAGCAAATTCCCCAAGGAACACATTCCTAACCTCCAAAGTTTCGCATTTGACCCCAAGTAAGATCCCACCAGATCTTCCTCTTGGGGGTAGACAATGCCAATCAAAATCAACCCCTCCTATAAGGGTGCTTAGAAACTGCGAGGTAAAATTATCTCTACCTGTTTCGGAGAGGGCTATGAAATCAAGTTTATGCTTAATAGAAGCATCTGCCAGGAACCTATGTTTAGCCAAGTCTGTGAGACCTCTGCTATTCCAGAATATTCCTCTCATCTATCATCATAGAATTTTTTAGCAGTTCGAGACCTCATGCTTAGGCGTACTACCGACGCCGGATAGACTTTCCGGTTCCACTTTCGTTTAGGCTTCAGGCACTCATCAACTTGGTCCATGTAACCAGGCTCAGTGAGTGCTCCACCCTCTGGTACCGTAAGTTCAGGTGAACGAAAGCTATCATGATCCTGAGACTGTGTGGGAGACAGTTCTATGTCTTGACAAAAATTATTGAAAATCCCTAATTCCTGAATCTCTGAATCATTTAACGGTTTAACCGCAGCTATGTTTCTAATTACTTCTATAGCTCGTTCCACCTCAATATCAAGCAAGTCGTTTACTGATTTTGCAATTTCTTTTCCATTAGTCCCTAGTGAAACTCCTAGCTCATTGGCATTATGCATAATATCTACCTCAGAAAAATGCAAAATCGAGTTGGACGTATTAACTGACAAACCTGTCATGGCTTCGATGTCACGAAGCTTGGCTGCCCGCATGGCTCGCCCAAGCTGCAGGTCATCAGCATCTGGTTGAGCTTGAAGTCGGTTGCTCATCCGTATACCTTGGGACCAAGGATCCGCGATGCCTCCAAAGGCCATGATCTCGTCCTGTGTAGGTTCGTTTAAGCGGGTAAAATTAGTCTCCTCCCGTGACTAATGTGATCATGCTGCAGACACTTGCGTGAACTAACTGCCGAGGATAACACACTTACCTCCGAGCCCGGCCCACGTACCTTCGGGGCATCTGTCCCCGGCACTACCGGTGTCCCCGGTCGGCTCGACCGCCCTGCCATCATAGACTCCGACTGCAGCATGCTCATCGGCTGAACATGTGGAGGCGTCACCCTCTCCCCGGATTCTCCCAGCTGGTTCTTCCATGCGATCAACTCAAGCTCCTCCGGTATGTCAACGGAACTGTGATGCGTGGTGGACACTTGCAGAGTCAAACCCTCCGCGTCACCACTGGCAGGACATGTCATGTCCGACCCCTTCATTTCCTGTCGTGCAAATAACATGGAAATGTCACTCATCTTTTGATGTAACAAAGTATTACTAGGCTCTGGAATACATACCTCACGACCGGTAACTCCACTAGCCGATTTAACCATCCCTCCACTTGGAGATGGTCCCTCCAACGAGCGTCCCTTGGACTCTGGCTGAGGACTCAGAACATATGCTTGCTGCCCCAGTACGCTCGTCGTAGCCTGCTCGATGCAGCCCATTGTAGCCGGCGCTGGCGGTAGGTGAAGACACCGACCAGCCTCCGCCATGATCATCTTTCTTCCTTCATTGCCTAAAGACAAACAAGACCCCACGTTAGTATCTGAAGAGCCTATCTTAAGTTTCGAAAGACGTGCAGGAGTGGACATCGCCCCAAAAGAACCAAACGTCAACGATTTCGATGGCACCACATTGGTACCACCTTGTTCGCTGCTAGTCTCGGTTTGCCTCTCCGGACCTTTGCCCCCCCCCTTGGTTTATCCTGATGACCCAAGTCCTTTCCTCCGGAGGGTCCATCCCCCTCAACTGTGTCCATGTCCTTTGGGCCATCTTCTAGCTGTCCCACTGGGGTATCCTCTAGCTCCACCTTGAGGTCATAAGTGACACCCGCATACGTCCAACCCACCACATCTGGAACGAACTCAATATTTGCTATGCTGACAAGAAGGCGTGCAACCCCATTGGCGCGTGTGAAGGTCATATCAACCTTCTCGGTCTTGCCTATGAGTGAACCCAAACTCCACGTAACGAGAAAGTTATTGAGAAACTTTGGAGGTGCACCAGAGAACCGGACCCACACCTAAGTCAGGGGCATACCCTGTGGCACCTGTTGTTTCCATTCATCAAACTCCATGATGATACTAGTCTTGGGTACCCTGCACATGCCAAACTTAAGAATACGGGCTTGATCCTCCCTGGATGGGAACTCCAGTCTGAACGTTTGCCCCTCCACTCGAACGACATGCCAGTCAAAGTTCCCTGGGGCTAGTTCTCTCATCATCTGCTCAATCTAAGGTAACCCTGACCATGCTCGGGAAGGACACATCATTGGTATGTTCAGTATGCTCGACCTCGGGGGATTCGAAGAACATCAACTCGGAACAACAAACCCCATAGATGGTTACCACTGGCTTCGGCCCAAGTAGTAATGGACACTGTGCAGACATATGTTTTGGCTTTAAGCAATATTCACAGAGTTCCATCTTGCATTCCGCCACAAAGTGACCCGATTCGCCACAACGAAAGCAAGTCAATTTCTCCTTCTTACGCGCCCATTTAGTTGGTTTCTCTCCATCCGATTTTTCAGTACCCCTTTCTGTGGAGTTATCAGGAGGCTGCGTAGCTGGTTGCTTCGTGACCGGGACCTTAACAGCAGCAAGGGCTGCAACAGCCTCCATTGCCACCTTTGGAAGTGTCGGCTGCGTCACGTTGGTATTGGACATCATTACCGGCTGGGTCGTCTTGACATGAGGGGTCTCCGGCAGATGCCTTGGAGGTAGCGGTCTCCTACCGCCCCCTCTTCCTCCACGATTATGTCTATAGAAGTTCCAAGGCTTCCGCTGATTTAGACCGGCCGGCCCTTCAACGAACCCACCTGGGGGTCCCTGGAATTCTCTGGCAGCACCCCCATCCATCTGCCAGCCATATCCGCATCCACCTTCGCTTGAAGATGACCCACGGTGTTGACCCTCGCCGTAGACATCGATCCCGTCATCACCCCAATAGCCTCGAGGCGGCAACCGTCGTTCAGTCGCATCAAACCTACCTCTTCCGTTCCCCTGGTTTGCAACAGCAGTTCGTCCAGGCGTAGCTGGCGCACCCTCTGAGTGCGGTGCATGGTGTTTCCGGGGCGGCGGTGGCCCGTTGCCCCGGCCAGCCATCCTGACGCTGCCGCAAGTCCCTTGACCTGGTGTTGTAGCCGCCGCCGGGTGAATACGTCCCGCCCGACCACTACCAATGCTTGGGAATCCCGGCCTTGCCCTGGTTCGAACCCTAGTCTCAAGTCGTCGATCGGGCAAAGACAGCTCGATTCGACCAGGCTGAATCGGTTCCGGTACGGTCTCGGAAACAGTAAGAGGATTTTGGATCACTTCCTGGGCCATATACCCAGTTCCCGAAGTGTCCGGGGCCAGCTCCGCTGCTTTAGGCCCATCAAGCCCTAGCAGGGAGTTTAGACGAGCCGTCCTCGTATCGGCGTTTGTGCCTCGATCAACCATAGCCGCCGGCGAGCTCCCCATCACCGGACGCTTCTTTTTCCGTCCTCGGTCTACCACTTTCCAAGAGCTGATAAAATCTCCTAAAGTCAGAGCAGGTAGCTCCACCTTTGGAACTGGCCCGATCCATGGCTTAATACCAACGTGCGACGTCCTTTGATCTGGTCGACGGGGGAGCGGGATCCTCTTGTCCTTGCCAATCAGCATGGAATCACCAATGCGATCCGAAGGGGGCGAAGGCACTGGAGACACCATTTCACCACCAGCCGATTGTTCATTGTTGTCAGAGTCATCGGACTCATCCAGCATTAACGCCCAGAACCGGTTAGCTGTTATCCCCGGATAGGAACCATCAATCTTCTCCGCACAATCCACATTTTTTGCTATCGAAAGATCGATGACATCGATATTTTCATCCAATCTCGGTAATCCCTACATCAAACGATCAATCCTAACAAAATACAAATCAATCTTAAAGAACATACCTGCGACCAAGATCTCATCTTCTTCGAGATATCACCCTGTCAGGATCTCGTCTTCGTGATCCAGAATCGTTGTCCATCTCGATGGTGCATGCGATTGAACCACCCCCATGCACCAGCTCTATGTAGATTCGTCTGCCAAAAAATGGACTTCCCATCTCTTGTGGCCATGATTCGAAACCGAAAGACGCTGGTCCTCGGCTCCTCCTCATGGATGACGGGAATGGAACCCTCATTCAGATCCGATCGTGATGGACCCCTTCGCCAACGAAGAATCCGCCTTGGAAGGGTCCTCCGCCGTCGTGGAGAGTGCCCCCGCCGAATCCGCCTTGGAAGGGTCCTTCACCGTCGTGGAGAGTGCCCCCGCCACCATGGATAGGGTAACAGATGTGTACCGACGCCGAAAAATTTAAAAAATGGGAGAGTTTTTCACTTTCCGTCCTCTGCACCAACTAGGGATGCATACGGCCATTTTAATATGAGTACCAAGATAAAGATGGTCCTCGGATTTTTTTAAATGAGTATCAAGATATTTTTGATGAGTAGTTTCACCACACATCAAACTTGATCCTTAATAAATGGGAGAAAACCCCCTGTGCATCACCTGTCAATTCTACGAATTGAACTCGGGTCATTGGACTGCAAAACCGCATGCCCAACCACTGAGCAAAGGCTCCAATCTGCCTAAAAAATGGGGGAGAATTTCACTTCCCCGGCCTCTGCACCAACTAAGGATGCATACAACCATTATGTGTGAGTACCAGGATTTTTAACTTGGTTAATAACCAAGCCTGGTCCTCTAGATAAATTGTATGAGTACCAGGAGAGCCTGATCCTCAAGAATAAATAGGAACCTAAATTCGCTTCCATGAGGATTTAAACTTAGGTAATGGGTTTGTGCATCCACTCCCCCAACTAATTGAGCTAGTTCCATGGTGTACTAACTACTAAGCAGAAGTTGATCCAATTAACCACATTATACTCCGTGAGATTCACCGGCAACTAAACCCAAACAATCTGAACACTCCATTCGGAGCTAGAACTATACGTTTTGTAGTAGGCTAGGTTAACTGAAATTCATTTTTGCTCTAGGGAGCACATGCATGTTCCTGTGTGTCAAAAATGAATTTTACATGCAAATTTTCAGGGGAAAAGCGTAAGCAATTTGACCTGTGCAAAAATAAATAAATTCAAACACCAAATGTTACACTTAGTTTTTTTTTACCGACGAACACTGCTATCACATATGGCATGACAATATTCAAGCACACTTGCTACACTAATGTGACAATATTCAAGCACATGACAATTTTATTTAATATTTATTTTTAATTTTACTGTTCAAGGATCATATGTTTGGAATAGTAGATCTACAAGACGATCAAAACCTATGTATGCTATTGGAGCCCATACACACTCGTCGGGATCTTTCTGCATGTCATGTGTCGATCGGTTGGTTTTATAAGAGCATCTTCAGCGGTTGGCCCCCCAGGGGCCGATTTTAGCGCCGTCTGGAGGCGAGCCGACGCTAAAATCGGCCTGGGGGCTCGACCACCCGGTCGCGTCCAGCCTTTAAATTCAAACATTTCCATTTCCCGCGGGGTTCGGCGTGCCCATAGTTCGGCGCCATCATGCCATCGGCCGGCGATCGATCGTCACAGGTTCGGTGAAACAAAGCCAAATAGTCAGGCGTACAAAAAATGCCAACACTATCAGAGTGGGCGAGGTCCTCCTCAAGCGGCCTGCTCGCCGCCGTCTGCCGGAGCTGTCGGCGTGGGCGAGGTCGGCGTATCGGGCACTTCCAACCTCGGAGACACGGGCGGAGGGCTCGGCGGCGGTGTCGGCGGTGCCGGCGGGGCGGGCGGCTGCATCGGCATGCAGTTGAGGATGAGGTCGCGCTCCACCAGGTACTACGCCTTGACCAGCGGGCCCATGTCCGCCATGACGCCTCCCATGAGGAACGCCAAGTCGGTATTGCGCTTCTTCGCGGCGACATTCGTCCTGAGGAGGTCGAGCTCGCCGTCGTACATGTCGCCGGCGCCCTGGTTGACCTCGGCACCAAACCCGGGGCATGAGGCGGACGCGGTTGAGCCGGTGTTGATTATGTCCTCCATCTCGGCCTCGCCGTTGGCATACTGCGGCACGGGCGTGTAAGGAAGAGGGCCTCTCCGGGCGGTCGCGGACGAGCTACAGTACGCCGGTGAGGGGACGTAGCCATACTAGGCGTTGGGGTGGCCGGCGGAGAAGGCAGAGGGCGTGCGTGAAAAGGTAATGTTGGCGTTGAACCCACCAAGGGCGTCGCTGTCAGCGTACTCCGGCGAGGGCGCGTACCCCCATCCGGGCGAAGGGATGGTCGGCAAAGGAAAGTGTGGGTTGCCCGGGGCGATTTGAAGGCCGGCGCCGTGGGGAAACGGCCCCGCGGGACACTTCCTGCTCAACCGCAGCCGCCGCCGCCACCGCGTCCCGGGCTTTCTTCATGAGGAGCCTGTTGCGGCGATCGGCGGTCACCGCTTCCCTTCGCTCGACGTCGGCGTTCCACTCGGCGTTCCACTCGGTGTTCCTCATCCCTGCCGGTCTCGCCATCGGCGCACGGGGCTTGCGCGGCTTGGCAACGGCGGAGCCGGTGGCTTGGCGAGGGGCGGCGTACTTCTTCGGCGGCATGGCGGCGAAGAAAGGGAAGGAAAATGAAGGGAAATGGATGAACCGGCGGGTGAAACGGTGGGAGAAGGAGGGAAAAGTAGGAGAAAGCGGCGGGAAGTAGAACCCTGTGTCGCTGACAACTGGGCCCCACCTGGCTTTTCACTACAGCCGGTGCACCCAAGAGACCCCCAGCGCCCTGGGTTCGGCCTGGGTTCGCCGGCCCAAAAAAAGGCCTCAACCGGCGAAAAACGGGGTTCAGGGGCCGCGACTGGGCGTTTTTTCGCCCGCCGGCGATAAAATCGGCCCCTGGGGGTCCTTTGGGGCCACGGCTGGAGATGCTCTAAAGCTTAGCTAAAGACACTTTTGATTGTTCTGGGGTAGTTGATGTGGGAGGAAGTTGGAAAAGGTTGTTGATGGCGGTGGTTTGGGCCCCTGTTTCCCGTCGGGCCTCGGCGGGAGCATTGATTTGGGTGGCCAAGCCTTTGATGGTGCCTTCGTGTGTACCGTTTTTGCGGTGCAGGGCCTAGGTGCTTGCGCGACGCGGAGGTCAGTAATGGGTGCGATGGTGCCAGCGGTGGTGTGGCGACATGGATCGACCCGACCTCCGGGGACGCCAAAGCTCGAGGTGATGGTTGCGTCTACGGAGGCCTTCTTCTCGACCTGGTAAGGACGCTTGCCATGGTCGGACAGGGGATGGTGAGGTCTCGTGCTCATGTGCTTGCCGGACTTGGCAGCTGGCATGCTGCAGAGAGGAATGGGATGCGCTACTCTAGGCAAAAGCTTAATTAGTGTCGACCTGATCGACATCAATGATGGCGATGCTCGCCTTCTTGAAGGCATCATCGTGGAGCTTCCATGCCCACTCTTTCGTGTGCTTCAGGCGAAAGCCTCGGATCCTTGTATGTATCGGACGACGATGACGACGACGTCTTCGATGTTGTTTCCTCCCTTAGGACGATGTCTTGGAGCCACGGATCCATGGTTGGTTGCTTAATGTCTCGACTGGAGCGTGATTGATTTTTCGAAGTGTATGGTGGCGGCGGTCATTGCCCTGGTCATCCTGGTGCTAATGTTTGACCTCTCTCTTGGGTGCTTGTGGCGGTGGTGAGGTCTCGGAGTTCAATACCCTTCAACGACGCATGAGGTTTTATCTCACATAGTGTTATGGTTCTCTCTATTTGTGATGGTGGTTGTGGTGTGGCCTAGAGGAGCTGCAGGGTTGTCTCGGCGCAACATTGCCCTTTGACACTGTTTATGGCTTTCTTTGTCGCGACGTGCCTAGACAGTGGGATGCTCTTCAAGGTGCAGAGAGATTGCAAGGGAGCTGGTGACTTCTTATCTACGTCTTCTCAGTGGTGGATCTTCTTTTGATTGATCCAACAAAGCTAGTTCTCGTTTTTCTCGATCTGCGTGGCAGTGATGGGAGCTAAGTTCTTGGTTTTGACTCCTCATTGTAGATCGCTTATTATTCTACTTCTGTTATTCCTTGTTCTTCTTGTGTGTGTTGTAATTTTGTCCTCCTTCTATTGCTCCTTGTTCTTCTTGTCATGTTGTGTGTGTTGTAACTCGCTTCTTGTTCTTCTTCTGTTCTACACACTCAATTGTATCTCAG
The DNA here is from genome assembly GCA_022496015.1 of Hordeum marinum. NCBI lineage: Eukaryota > Viridiplantae > Streptophyta > Magnoliopsida > Poales > Poaceae > Hordeum > Hordeum marinum. The sequence goes on along the minus strand of CM039677.1, from coordinate 13,196,774 downwards.
TCTTATCTCAGGTGCTACTTGTTGTACCCACTCTGTTGTATCCCAGTCTTATATAAATGAAAATGGTTCAGGTCAGCGTAAGCTCACCGTAGCACCGTCAAAAAGTTACTTTCTCAATTTCTTTGTCCCGCCGTCTCTGATGTGATGAACTAATCATTGTGCAAAAACGTTTAGCACATCTCAATTTTAATTTATTGTACTTTTTAATTTACAAGAAAATAATACAATTTTTAGACTATGCTAAATAAAATAAGTAAAAGTTGTAGAAAAAAAATTAAAGTTGATGCTATCCCCAATAAAATGTTAAAATATATATTGATATCTATGAAAATTTCCATGTATGATGTAAAATGAACATATATGTCAAATAAAATGTTTACTCTGAATTTTTGATTAATGGAAATGTTCCACTTGTAAAGTAAAGTGTTTTTTCTATTTACAATTATTTTTGTAGAAATATTTTTTATTTTGTAAATTCTTCCTCGGTACATATTTTGAAGTCTAATAAAATGATTTGCATATGTGATAAAGTTTAAATAATAATTCTGTTGGATAGAAATCTATCATATGAAATATTAATTGATAAAACATATGTTTTCTCAAAAATAACAAAATACTAGCGTTGATGTAAAAAATATCAGTTGGTGAATGAAAAACATCCATTTTATAAGCAGGGTTGAACGTAAAATATTATTGTATATTATTAGGTAAAAATAAAATTTGATAAACGTAAAGCAAACAATAATCTAGAAATGGAGGAGAACACATTATTATATTTTGTTTGTAAAAAGTGGTCAAAAAATGAAAATAAAAGCAAAAAATAGGAAAAGGCACAACCAAGAAAACAATTAATTAAATTGAGAAAGGAAAAGCAAAGTTGAATGAACAAAAAAATGACAGAAAGAAAACCCAAGCTAACTAAAAGTGGGATGTGAAATGTCCTTATAGCCAACAATGAGGAGGGGGGAGGGGATTCTAGAACCATCCAACCCAAAGGAGAACAAGCAATGATAATGTGACAGCTCAAGCTCATCGTAGTCGTCAAAACAACAGTTTAGGACATTATCTATTGTTTTATTTATGTAAAGGAATTTTTTACTACATTCTAATAATTATTGCACGAAACAGAATAAAACATACAAACCTATTATTTCTCTCACACTAAAAGGAAAAAATACCAAGAAGAAAGTATCTATTAGTGAAAAATAATACCGATGAAGAAAGTATCTACATCCGCAACCCCCATTTCCCCGAACCCTAATACCTTTGCCGTGGAGGAGTACCTCGTCGGCACCTGCAGCCTCACCCGACCCCAAGCCCTCAAGGCTGCCGCGAAGCTCTCCCACCTCAAGTCCGCTGCCAACCCCGACGCCAACCTCGGTCTCTCCGGCGCCGCTGCCGCCGCCGTTGTCGCCAAAGACCCGCAGTTCATCTGCGCCAGCATTGACAAAACCCTGGCCCCCATCGTCGTCGGGCTCACCGGCCTCGGCCTGTCCAGTCCTAAGATTGGCCTCCTCATCTTGCTCCCCACAAAAACTTCCGCTCCAGATCCATCGTCTCCAAGATGCACTACTATTTGCCCCTCTTCGGCTCCTTAGACAACTTCCACTAGGCTTTCAATCGCTCACCCTACCTTCTCTCGCGGGACCTCGACAAGGTGGTCAAGCCCAATGTCGAGTTCCTACGGGAGTCACTAGTAGAAAACAGAGCTTTCGTCACAGCTCGATCTACACATTAGTCCCGGTTGGCTTACGAACCGGGACTAATGTGAGCATTAGTCCCGGTTCGAGCGGCTAGGGCGCCGGTCGGGCATTAGTCCCGGTTCAAATGGGACCTTTAGTCCCGGTTGGAGACACCAACCGGGACTAAAGGGGCCGATACCCTTTACTCACGGTTCGTGTCTCCAACTGGGACTAAAGGCTGGTTAGAGACACGAACCAGGACTCTGGGTTGGGGCTTTAGTCCCGGTTCGCATCTCCAACTCGGACTAAAGGCTAGACCTTTAGCCCCGGTTAGAGATATGGACCGATACTAAAGGGTTTTGAAAGTTTTTTTTGTTTTTTCTATTTGTTTCCTGTTTTTAGTTTCTGTTTTAAATTGCTTATATCTTTTAGGATATTTGATGTTTTTGAGTGATTCTTTTTGCATTAGATTCAAAATTTTGTCTAGTTTGCGTTTTCGCAATTACTTTTCAAATTTGAATGGTTTAAATTTGAATTTGTTAAAATTTGCTTCAAACCCTAGATTGTGAATAACTTGAGTTTAAAAATAGTTTTTAATTTAATTCTTTTTGCTCCTAGGCACATGTTAGATGGTGCATGTTGAACGCACAAAAATAGCGAATGAAGTGGGAAATGTCTGAAAATTGATGATGTGGCTTAGAATGGTGCATGTTGAACGCACAAAAACTCTAGAGTTTAAATAAGTTCTAAAAAATGAAATGCCTTTGTAACAGATGAGTTTTCGTCCAAAAACCCTGATACTTCGAAAGGGATTGTCCAGTTTGTACACGAAGTGCATCTAGTTTTTACCGTAACCCTCTCAACTTTTTACCACATGCTATATGGGTGAAATAATGATACCATGTCAAGTTTCAACCTTTTCAGAGTTCATTTGTAGTGCTTTTCAATTTCAGGGTCATTTAGCTCAAATTTTTTAATAAATGCATGAAAAATAGCGCATGAAGTGGGAAATGGTTGAAAATTGATGATGTGGCTTTGAATGATGCATGTTGAACGCATAAAAACTCTGGAGTTTAAATAAGTTCTAAAAAACGAAATACCTTTGTAATAGATGAGTTTTCGTCCAAAACTCTGATACTTCGAAAGGGATTGTCCAGTTTGTACACGAAGTGCATCTAGTTTTTATCGTAAGCCTCTCAACTTTTTAGCACATATTATGTGAGTGAAATGATGATACCATGTCAAGTTTCAACAAGATTAAAAAAAGTGTTATGAAAAAGTAAAACGACTATAACTTTTGCATACGATGTCGAAAACAAAGTGTTATGAAAATAATTTTGTTAAAATAAATGATGTCATATTTGGATTCCTCACATTTTTCTAATAATAATGGATATATTATTTGTTAAATTTTGATTTACAGATTTAAAGATAGTAATTATGCCATATTAAATGAATAAATTGCAAAAATCAATAAAATAATATTATTACTTATTTTATTTTCATTGAAATTCATCATTATTATTAATCGTTTATTGTTGTTTATTTTAATAATTGTTTGGAATTCAAAAAATTAAATCATGTTACATGAAGAACCAAGGGTTAATAGGATTGATAGTTTAGTATTGTCAGGAAAACAACAAGTGCAGACTTGGAAACTAGGGGTGATAGAATCCGAAAGTTAAGCGTGCTTGGATTGGAGCAGTGAGAGGATGGATGATTGGCCGGGAAGTTAGATGATTTGAAATGAGGGGTGATTAGAGATTAAATTATTAAATAAATTTAGAGCAATAAGGAGGGATGATTAGAGATTAAATTATCAAATAATTCAAAGATTTGATAATCAGAAAAAAATAAAAAAATAAAAAAATATTTAGAAAAATATTTTTAGTACCGGTTCGTAACACCAACCGGGACTAAAGGTCCCGCTCTAGAAAGCTGCCGCCTAGATATTAGGCATGCCGCGTAGCTCTGGGATGTTGAGACAAGCGCTACAGGTTGTCGCGTTTCTCAGCGAGGAAAAGATCGCCAGCAAAGTGGAGTATCTGAAGAATGCGTTCAGGTGGTCTGATGCCGAGTGAGCATTGCCGCCTGTAAGGCGCCGATGGTGCTGAGGAAGTCAAAGGAATCTCTGAAGCGCAGGTCTGAGTTCATGGTCTATGAGGTGGGGGCTGGAACCTGTGTCCATTGCTCATCGATCGGTAGTTCTCGGTCTTAACCTGGAGGGCCGGCTCAGACCCCGGTACTATGTTATAAGGTTTCTCAAGGAAAATGGACTGCTAGTTCGTGACCCAAACTTCGTTACTGCGGTCAAGATGACTGAGAAGGTATATGTGGAGAAACTCATATCCCCTTACAAGGAAGCTGCACCACACCTCGCTGAAGACTATGCAACCGCTTGCAATGGGGAAGTGCCGACTAATTTCAGATTTACTTGAACCAAAGATGAGCTAAGGAAATTAGTTGCAGTTTATGGCGCAACTAATCTCTGTAAGCTGGCACTTCTTGTTTCGGTGTTCTTTGCCTAAGAAGATGTTGGTTGTTTACTGTAGTATGCCTGTTACATGCTAGTTAGTCATTGATAAATGCTAACTCCTTATGAAACTGAAAATTTGATTCCTGAACCCCCATATGTTGATGTTGTCATTTCTTAGAGAAGATCTAGTTAATGAGAAGTCCATGGATATATATTTGATTCCGACTTCCATTGAAGATCGTGCAAATCGGATATGTGGGTGGATCAATTTTGTGATGAAACCAGTACCCTGAAACCAGAAAGCAAAAAAGTAATAATGTCATTTTCCACCGAAATGTATCACCCTGCTGTTTGGATTCATAAACTTTTCTTAAAAAAGTTGTACTCGAGCAAAATTAGTGGTTAAGACGCTAGATTTCTTCACTGGTATTAGACTTATGCTCTACTCATAAGTTCCAGCTAATTATCTCTCAATTAAAAAAAGACAGACCTAACTAGTCTGATGTAAATTTTGTACTGCACTGGAACATAATATTGCAAGGCTGAATTACCATAATTAAGCATGAGTATATTTTTCTTACTTTGAAACGAGGGATGACTGCAGATGGGTTGGGTTTTGTGAGGTTCAGTTTTGACTATAGAACATTCACTTTTGATCAAAGAATTGGATGTTTCAGTTGATGTGTCAGGTCAAATATGTCTATATGATTAACGTCAGTGGTGTGTTTCTCAGGTTTATACTGCAATGACCAATGTTCTTTCCTAGAAGCAGATAACTGGATTTATGTACTAGGCCCACATAATTGTTCTCCTTGGGCAAGGTCGCTACTGCTGCGTGCCTATTTCAGTGATTATTAACTTTATAAGAATGCAAATATATGATTTAAAACTTAGCATCTCTTGTTCTGCAAGATACTGCTGTCCAGTAAATAGTAGTAGTAGCGACAATCAGTTCTTGGTACAGTGTGTAGTCTGGCTGAATACTGAAAGAGTTTTGGTGCAGACCTGTCCATCTCTCTGGTTGCTATGAGGAAACCAGCATTGTGATGGGGGTTTTTTTTTGGAGAAGGAGAGGATGCCCTTGGCCTCTGCATCTAGAATGATGCATACAGCCATATTATTAGAATTCAAATAAAGTCTCAATGTCTGAAGTTTGTAAAGGCCTCACAGTTTGAGCCAAAAAAAGTAAAAGGACGTACAATAAAAAGCCTTATCCGGTGCCACCAAATAGACTACGATGCCTACACACCTAGCCTATTAACAGCTCGCCATCCAAACCGGCTGAAGATAGCCCGTGCGACCGTCTCCCATCGGTTGCACCCAATATCCATATGCTCCCTGTTGTCCACATGGTTGAGTAATGACCACGTATGGATCCATGACGTTGCTCTGTATATGACCTGCAAAAAATTGTTAAGTTTCTTGCCTTGAAAAATTATATCGTTTCTAGTATTCCAGATAGGCCAAAATAATGCACTAATGCCAATGCGTATATGATTAGCTAGTGTTGCATCGACTCCGTCGAGCCACGCCCCAAAAAGCAAATTGATATTCATTGGTGCTTGAATATTAAAAGTTATTTGAATTGTGCGCTAAAGTAATTTAGCTAGTGGACAATCTAAAAAGAGGTGTTAAATTGTTTCATGTTGACCGCAATAGCAACAAGTAGCATTTCCGTTCCAGTTTCGTTTTATCAGGTTATCCTTTGTTAATATGACACCCTTGTGCACAAACCACATGAAAATTCTAATACGTAACGGAACTTTGATTTTCCATATATGCAAAGACCTTGATAGGGTCCATGGTTAATTAAATCCATATGCATCGACTTCACCGAGAAAGAACCACTCATGGTTAATTTCCAATGAATTCGATCTTTCTGATCATAGAGTTGTACATCCATCAACCGCCTGACCAGATGTAACCATGAGTTCCATCTCTCTCCCACTAAAGTTCGTCTAAATTGAACATTAAAGGGTATGGACTGTAGTACTGTGACAACATAATTTGCCTTACGTATAGCAATATTATATAATGTGGGATATTGTATAGCCAGCGGTGCCTTCCCCAACCACGCATCCTCCCAAAATCTGATCGTGGTACCGTTACCAACCAGAAATTTAACTCGGTGAAAAAAGGATGTTTTCGCATTCATTAAACCTTTCCAGAATGGCGAGCCATTGGGTCTAGGTGAAACCTGTGCTAGAGTCTTGGATTGTAGATACTTATTTCTCAAAATTTGTATCCACATTCCATCTGTCTCCATGGATAAACTGTATAGCCATTTGCTAAGTAGGCATCTATTTTTAACTTCTAAGTTTTCAACTCCTAATCCCCCTTGATCTTTAGGTCTGCATATAATATCCCATTTTGTTAATCTATATTTCCTCCGGGTCTCATCACTTTGCCAGAAGAAGCGTGATCGATAAAAATCTAATCTCTTCCGTACCCCTATAGGTACTTGAAAGAATGATAGAAGAAACATCGGTAAACTAGTCAATACCGAATTTATCAGAACCAGTCGGCCTCCATAAGACGTAAGCTTACCCTTCCAGCAAGCCAGTTTTTTTTCGAATCTATCTTCTATGCATTTCCACTCCTTGTTCGTCAGTCGTCTATGATGAATCGGAATCCCAAGGTAACTAAACGGCAATGAACCCATTTCACATCCGAAAAGTTGCCTATATGCGTCCTGTTCTTACTTGGCTCTTCCAAAGCAGAACAATTCACTTTTATTAAAGTTAATCTTCAGTCCAGACAGTTGTTCGAATAAGCAAACAACTAGCTTCATGTTTCTAGCTTTTGCCAAGTCATGTTCCATGAATAGGATTGTATCGTCCGCGTACTGTAGTATGGATACTCCCCCCTCCACCAAGTGGGGAACTAAACCACCTACTTGGCCGTTCTCCTTAGCCCGACCAATGGGAACCGTCAACATGTCCGCAACTATGTTGAACAAGATAGGAGACATGGAATCCTCTTGTCTTAAACCTTTATGTGTCTAGAAGTAATGGCCCAAGTCATCGTTAACTTTAATTCCCACACTACCCTTTTCCGTGAAGGTATCTACTTGCTTCCTCCAAGACTCGGTAAATCCCTTCATTCGCAAGGCTTGTTATAAGAAAGGCCATTTGACCTTGTCATATGCCTTTTCGAAATCCACCTTGAAGATAACCCCATCAAGTTTCTTTTTGTGAATTTCGTGAATTGTTTCGTGCAAGACTACCACCCCTTCAAGAATGTGTCTTCCCGGCATAAATGTTGTTTGAGATGGTTCAACAACAGAGTGAGCAATCTGTGTCAATCTATTTGTAGCCACCTTTGTAAATATTTTGAAGCTGACATTAAGTAGACATATTGGTCTAAATTGTTCAATGCGAATAGCGTCCCCCTTCTTTGGCAACAACGTTATTGTTCCAAAGTTTAGGTGAAATAGATGTGATTGTCCATTGAACAAGTCATGAAACAAGGGCAGCAAATCCCCTTTGATTATGTGCCAGCATTTCTTATAGAACTCAGCGGGGAACCCATCTGGTCCCAGATCCTTATTGTGTTTCATTTGTGCTATAGCATCATACACCTCTTTTTCAGTGAACGGAGCAGCCAGAACATCATTCTCCTCATGTGTAAGTTGAGAGATATCAGATGTAATGCCTTCATCAAGAGAAACATAATTCTCCCGAGGCGCCCTGAATAGCTTTTTGTAATACTCCGTGATATAATGTTTCAAATTATCATGCCCAACAATTGTGCCCTCATCCTGTTCAAGCTGAAATATTTTCTTCTTTCTATGCTTGCCATTTGCAATCATGTGAAAGAATTTAGTATTATCATCACTGTGGACCACCTTCGTCACTTTTGCCCGAAGTGCCCACTTCATCTCTTTCTCTCTGAGGAGGGTTTGTAGCTTTTTTTCAGCTTCAATTTTAGTGTTTCTGTCCATAGTGAGTAGTACTGAGGATTCTGCTTTGACATCTAAATCATTAATGAGTTGAAGCAGCCTCTCTTTCTCCGCTTTATAAATTCCAACTTGGTTTTTGGCCTAGCCTCTTAAAAACTGGCGTAGGTGTGTAATCTTATTCTGCCACCTATCCATATTTTTATGCCCCTCAGTTTCTCTTGCCCACTGGGTAGCAATGAGGTCCATAAAACCCTCTCTCTCGAACCAACTCAATTCGAAAGAAAAGGTATTCCGATTACCTACATGGTTCGGTTCGCCTGAATCCACCAATAGTGGTGTGTGATCGGAGACGACTCTTTGTAAAGCTCTTACCATGACCATCGGAAATTTTTGTTCCCAATCAACATTGGTAAGAACCCGATCCAACTTCTCATGTCGGATTCGGTAGCAAATTGGCCCAAGTAAATTATCTCCCGGTGAGGTCAATCTCTTTTAAATCCAAACTCTCAGTGATTGCATTAAACATGAATGACCACCTTCCATGACCACCTTCCATCGAAGTTGTCATTGTTTTTGTCTTCACGTCTCCTAACAATATTGAAATCACCTCCAATTACAATGGGCAGTGTCTCCTCCCCACACATTCTCACCAAATCTGTGAGGAAGTCAGACTTGAACTCCGGTTGTGTCGCCCCATACACAGCGACCAACACCCATCTAAAACCGTCAACTTTCAACCTCAATAAAAATTTGACAGTAAACTCACCGTAGACCACACTGAGGACCTGTAGGGACTCATACTTGACCCCTAGCAAGATTCCTCCAGACCTTCCCCGCGGGGGTAGGCAATGCCAATCAAAATCCACTCCACCCGAGATAGTGTTTAGAAATTGTGGCGTAAAATTATCTCTGCCCGTTTCTTGTAAGGCCATGAAGTCTAGTTTCTGTTCAAGTGAAGTTTCTCGAAGGAACCTTATTTTAGCCAAGTCCGCAAGACCTCTACTAATCCAAAAGATTTCTTTCATATTTGATCATGGAAATTTTTCTTGTGTTTCACTCTCGCACTCCTCCTTACCGCAAAGGTAGGGTATATTTTTCTTTTCCATGGTCTTTTAGACGTCTCCGGCACCACGTCTAAATTTTCTGTTGCCCCAAAGCATAATGTGGTGATGCTGAATTACCATATTAAGCACGAGTATATTTTTTTAACATTGGAAGACACTGCAAGTGGATTGAGGTTTCTAATGATTAGTTCTGACTTCTGACTATTAAACATTAATTTTTCTTTGAAGATGTGGGTGTATTGGTTGATGCGTCAGGTCAAGTATGTAAATATGATTAAGGCGAGTGGTGTGTTTCTCAGGTTTAAATTGCAATGACCAACGTTCCTAGGAACACGAACTAAACTTATGATTATACACTAGGTTTCTCAGGTTTCAGTTTTATATAAATTCAGTTTTGTGTTTTGGCTACACATTTCTTTCAGTGCAGACCTGTCCCTCTGTCTGGTTAGTATATATGAGGTGTGCCCTTTCAGAAACCAGAATTTTGTTGTGCCACAACTGTTTATATTTATACAGCTTCTAACTTCCTACAACGATTTGAGTATCCACATGTTGCAAAAGAAAAGATTATCCACATGTTTATATTTATTTTCTTCTAAATAAAAAGTGTGTTGGTCTAGTTTAGGAAGTGCCTATCCACGTGGTGACTCCAACTTGCTTTCTTGGCTGTCAGATACAGTGTGCGTCTGTAGAGCATCAGCATATCTGGGCTGTTTTTATTTTCATTTTTTACTGCTTAGTGACTTGAACCAAGGTATGTTAACTTTCATTTCTTGAACTCCATGATCAAAATAGAGAAGAACTTAACAGACACAAGAGGGGCGAAATGAAACTCATATGCAAAATGTGCATGCTTGTGTTGACCTCTGCTTTACATTTGTATGGAGATGAATGGATTGGATTTTAGGTTCACATAGGATGGATATATCTAACCTCATTGCGACTAGGAAAAAATCACCCTGCTGTTCAGATTGATCAACTTTTCTTAAAAGAGTTTTACTTCAGCAAAATTAGTGGTTAAGATAGCTTGATTTTTTTGCTGGGATTAGACTTATGTTTACTCAGAAGATCCAGCTGAGCTAACTATCTCTCAAGTAAAAGAAAAACGGACCTGATTAGTCTAATGTAATTTTTCTGCTACGCTGAAGCCTAATATGGTGATGCTGAATTATCATATGTAAGCATGAGTATGTTTTCCTCACTTTGAAACAATGGGCGCTGCAAGTGGTTTGAGGTTTCTAATGTTCAGTTATGAATATTAAACATTCATTTTTTACTACACATAAGTTTCGATTGATGTGTCAGGTCAAGTATGTATATATGATTAAGGCGAGTGGTGTGCTTCTTAGGTTTACATTGCATTGACCACTATTCCTAGAAACACAAACTGAATTTATGATTATACACTAGGCCCGCATGATTCAGTTTTATATAAATTCAGTTTTGTGTTTTGGCTACACATTTCTTTTGGTGGAGACCTGTACCTCTGTTTGGTTAGTATGAGGTGTGCCCTTCAGAAATCAGCATTCTGTTGTGCCACAATTGTTTATGTTTATACAGTTTCTAACTTCCGATTTTAGTATCCACATGTTGCAAAAGAAAAGATTATCCACACTGATTTACATCCAGTAAAGTCAGTTCTCTCTCCACACTGATTTACATCCAGTAATCAGCTTGTTTCTTCTATATAAAGTCAGTTCTGCTTTAGCTATATTTTATTGCAGTTAATAATGCATCTACAGTGCCTTCTATGTTACATGAAACAATGACATGGATGATGTGACTATGTGAGCAATTGCAGGCCTTAGCAAAAGCAGAACCTAAGCGATGAAACCAGAGGATAAAGAAGTTGGGAAGGAGAAGGAAACAACAGTCCAGGAAGAGAACTCAAACTCATAGAAATAGAGCTAGCAGTGGATCTTGAAGGACTCTCTCTCCCTGCTGGTGTCATTGAATGCCAGGTACCTGGCAAGATTCCTTGCCTCCTCCACCGGTGTCGCTCCGATGCGCCACCACATCTTGGGCACGACGAGGGTCACTGCCGATAACCTCGTCGCTGTGGAGTTGGAGACCATATCCACATGGTGATCGACCCTTGCCAGCACCCTACAGCTATTGGTGATTAGTCCATTACTCCATCTGGTACCGAAGTTGATGACAGATGCATCGGGTATTGCAGGATGAGTTGCCACCTTCTGTCATGGGACGGCACCCTGGGATTGGGAGAGCATGGTGAGGAGGTGGTGGTCACAGTGTGGGAAGAAAAGCGTGGCGGTTGGGGTTTGAGCATGGAGAATGGGTGAGCCGGAGCGGTGTCTGACAAAAACAAAGTGCGTGGCCTGGATAACATGGATGAATGGTCTCATCTAACTATATTTTTTTTTCAATATCGTGGTTGAACGAATTATGTTCTGTCAATTCCATTTTTTCACCACGTTCAGGTTTTAAGAGTGATTTTGTATCAGTGTTCAGTGATGGGCCATCTTCAGACATGGGAAATGAGCTCATGCTCTCCTTCCACTACGAAAGGCATGTAGCCTCAAACTCGGCTTACTCTTTGATTTTTGTTTTTGTTTTTGGAGAACTGCTCCCCTTTGTACCTGGTGGATATATTATTTTGTTAGTAAGAAATCCATCTATTTCAATCTGATCTAGATTTTCTTCTTCTGGTCATTGGTTGATTTCATTTGTGAAATTCTGCACTTGCTTCTCTTTTTCGAATTGCTTCATCTCAATAGTTAATTTCGCGCCTTGCAGTTTGCTGTTTATAGCTGAAGAATAGCAGATAATTCCATCCAATAGTTTGCAAACTACTAGAAACAATATCATGTGGAAAATTTATATTTTCATGGTTATATTTTGCCCCTGTTCTATGTTCTGTTTTCTGCTTGTCATCTTGTTAATAGATTCTTTGTAAGTGCTTCCTTGTATTCACATTCTTGTGCTTTGGTTGTCGGATTGCTGCTGTTTATGATCTGATAACAGTTTTCCTTGTTGTTGCCCCTGGTATTTTCTGTTGTTTCCATACAGGTTAATCGGGAGTGCATATACAAAGAAGAGTACTGTTTTCATTGCCGCCACAGTGAAGTCTCTTTGTAGGTAACGGACACAGCAGATTTAAAGAGCATAGTTTTTCTATTTGCTTGATCTTACTTTGATGGAGACCTGGGTATAGATAACCTTGTACATGAACTTGGAGAGTGCCTTACTTTCATCTCAATTTTAATTGGTGGTGTCGAGATTTGAAGCCAAGCTCCAGTCTACTGAAATGGCAGTGAGGTTCGCCACTACTTCACATACCGTGCATATTTCTTGATTTCTTAATTTGGTATAACTCGTATACAAAAATTATGATGCATTCTGTAGAAGTTACTAATGGACAAAATTTTATTTGATCAGTGACTTGATTGCTTTTATTTAGATTCGAGCCTCCTTGCATAGTAGAGCATAACAGGTACTTAGACACTGCTATTAATTTCTCTTCTTCTTTGAGATGTAATGCAACTCCGCCTATGTTGTCTCAACATAGCCGGTCCCAAGCCCGGGTAAAGGAGGAGGGTTGTGATAGGCTTGGCGAGCCAACGTGAAAACCCAGCCACTCTTATGGAGATGAAACCCAAAAGATTTTCGTTGGGGCGTAACCCTCTCAGCGACGCGCCACATCGGAACCCGGGTGTGGTGGAAAATGGGCAAGGGCCGGGCCGTCACCCCCCAGGTGGCGCACCGTATCGTGATCTGGATACGGTCGCAAGTGAGCGAGGATCGGGTCGTCGCATCCTTAGTGGCGCGCTACATCGGCGCCCGGGTGTAGTGGAAAATGAGCGAGGGTCTTCGCATTTGACTCGACGAGTGCGAAGGGTAAGGAAGCTAGCCGAGCCTAGGAGGATTCGATTAGGTAGCTGGAACGTAGGGTCTCTGACAGGTAAGCTTCGGGAGGTAGTTGATTCAGCGGTGAGGAGAGGCATTGGTATCCTTTGCGTCCAAGAGACCAAATGGAGGGGACAGAAGGCGAAGGAGGTGGAGGGTACCGGCTTCAAGCTGTGGTACACGGGGACGGTTGCAAACAGAAATGGAGTAGGCATCTTGATCAGCAAGAGCCTCAAGGATGGAGTGGTAGACGTCAAGAGACGTGGGGACCGGATTATCCTGGTCAAGCTGGTAGTTGGGGACTTAGTCCTCAACGTTATCAGCGCTTATACCCCACAAGTAGGCCACAATGAGAACACCAAGAGGGAGTTCTGGGAAGGCCTGGAGGACTTGGTTAGGAGTGTACCGATCGGCGAGAGGCTCTTCATAGGAGGAGACCTCAATGGCCACGTGGGCACATCTAACACATGTTTTGAAGGGGTGCATGGAGGATTTGGCTATGGCATCAGGAATCAAGAAGGAGAAGATGTCTTAAGCTTTGCGTTAGCCTATGACATGATCGTAGCTAACACCTTCTTTAAGAAGAGAGAATCACATCTAGTGACTTACAGTAGTGGGCAGCACTCTAGCCAGATTGATTTCATCCTCTTGAGAAGAGAAGACAGGCGTGCATGCCTAGACTGTAAGGTGATACCTGGAGAGAGTGTTGTCCCACAGCATAAGCTTGTGGTTGCTGACCTCCGTTTTCGGATTCGTGTCCAGCGGGACAAGCGTGCCAAAGACGCTAGAACGAAGTGGTGGAAGCTCAAGGGGGAGGTAGCTCAGGTGTTCAAGGAGAGGGTCATTAAGGAGGGCCCTTGGGAGGAAGGAGGTGATGCAGACAACATGTGGATGAAGATGGCGACTTGCATTCGTAAGGTGGCCTCAGAGGAGTTTGGAGTGTCCAGGGGAAGTAGAAGAGAAGCTAAAGATACCTGGTGGTGGAATGATGTTGTCCAGAAGGCAATCAAGGAGAAGAAAGATTGTTTCAGACGCCTATATCTGGATAGGAGTGCAGACAACATAGAGAAGTACCAGATGGCAAAGAAGGCCGCAAAGCGAGCTGTGAGTGAAGCAAGGGGTCGGGCGTATGAGGACCTCTACCAAAGGTTAGACACGAAGGAAGGCGAAAGGGACATCTATAAGATGGCCAAGAGCCGAGAGAGGAAGACGAGGGATGTTGACCAAATCAAGTGCATCAAGGACGAAGCAGATCAACTCCTGGTGAAGAACGAGGAGATTAAGCATAGATGGCGGGAGTACTTTGACAAGTTGTTCAATGGGGAGAGTGAGAGCTCTACCATTGATCTGGATGACTCCTTTGATGATACTAGCAGGCGTTTTGTGAGGCGAATCCAGGAGTCGGAGGTCAAGGAGGCTTTAAAGAGGATGAAAGGAGGCAAGGCGATGGGCCCCGATTGTATCCCCATTGAGGTGTGGAGAGGCCTCGGGGACATAGCGGTAGTATGGCTAACCAAACTTTTCAACCTCATTTTTCGGGCAAACAAGATGCCAGAAGAATGGAGACGGAGTATATTAGTACCAATCTTCAAGAACAAGGGGAATGTTCAGAGTTGTACTAATTACCGTGGAATTAAGCTGATGAGCCATACAATGAAGCTATGGGAGAGAGTCATTGAGCACCGTGTAAGAAGATTGACAAGCGTGACCAAAAATCAGTTTGGTTTCATGCCTGGGAGATCAACCATGGAAGCCATTTTCTTGGTACGACAACTTATGGAGAGATATAGGGAGCAAAAGAAGGACTTGCATATGGTGTTCATTGACTTGGAGAAGGCCTATGATAAGATTCCGCGGAATGTTATGTGGTGGGCCTTGGAGAAACACAAAGTCCCAACAAAGTACATTACCCTCATCAAGGACATGTATGATAATGTTGTGACAAGTGTTCGAACAAGTGAGGGCGACACTAACGACTTCCCAATTAAGATAGGACTGCATCAAGGGTCAGCTTTGAGCCCTTACCTTTTTGCCTTGGTGATGGATGAGGTCACAAGGGATATACAAGGAGATATCCCATGGTGTATGCTCTTTGCGGACGATGTGGTGCTAGTCGATGAGAGTCGGACGGGGGTTAACAGGAAGTTGGAGTTGTGGAGGCAAACCTTGGAATCGAAAGGTTTTAGACTTAGTAGGACTAAAACCGAGTACATGAGGTGCGCTTTCAGTACTACTAGGAACGAGGAGGGGGAGGATGTTAGCCTTGATGGGCAAGTGGTGCCTCAGAAGGACACCTTTCGATATTTGGGGTCAATGTTGCAGAAGGATGGGGATATCGATGAAGATGTGAACCATCGAATTAAAGCCGGATGGATGAAGTGGCGCCAAGCTTCTGGCATTCTTTGTGACAAGAGGGTGCCACAAAAGCTAAAAGGCAAGTTCTATAGGACGGCAGTTCGACCCGCAATGTTGTATGGCGCTGAGTGTTGGCCGACTAAAAGGCGACATGTGCAACAGTTAGGTGTGACGGAGATGCGCATGTTGAGATGGATGTGTGGTCACACAAGGAAGGACCGCATCCGGAATGATGATATACGAGATAAAGTTGGGGTAGCGCCAATTGAAGAGAAGCTTGTCCAACATCGTCTGAGATGGTTTGGGCATATTCAGCGCAGGCCTCCAGAAGCCCCAGTACACAGCGGACGGCTTAAGCATGCTGATAATGTCAAAAGAGGCCGGGGTAGACCGAACTTGACATGGGAAGAGTCTGTAAAGAGAGATCTGAAGGACTGGAGCATCACCAAAGAACTAGCCATGGACAGGGGTGCGTGGAAGCTTGCTATCCATGTGCCAGAACCATGAGTTGGTCGCGAGATCTTATGGGTTTCACCTCTAGCCTACCCCAACTTGTTTGGGACTAAAGACTTTGTTGTTGTTGTTGTTGTTCTTTGAGATGTAATGCCTATTGCGTAAGGTGCATACTGCCAGTGCCTGAATCCTTCTAGGACAATGGCTACTTATTTTTAGTGCGTACCGCAGAATCATACACATACTGTTGTGAGTTATTTCTTATGATATCACCTGTTGTATATATCTTTTTAGTAGCTATTTTGAAATCGAAATCGAGATTGTTACCTGCTCATAAGCAGCCTGCAGGTACTACTCTGCCTGAGAGGCAAAGATGAATTATTTTGAACTTCGGATAATTTAAATTGGGAGCTATGTATGTGCCAGTTACATTTGATTAACAATGCGTTCCACTTGTGTGATCACCTCCGGTGTCTTTTTTAAATTTCTGAATCCCTGTGTTTCACCGTTGCGGTGTCCATCGGACGCGTATTATAAATGGTGTTGTGTTCTGTTTATATAGGCGAGGAGTAGTAGGAATCGTGGCGATGTAGCTTTTGGCTGGAAGTTTGGTTGCTGCTCTGAAATCAACTGAAATCATGTGCCCCGTGCATTTGCTGTTGTGATCTGTATTGTATGCTTTCCCATTGTGGAAGAAGCTACAGTTGGTAGATTTCAGAACTTGAAACCAGAAATTCCGTATTGTATGTTTAATGTTTGATGATAAATGCGATGAAACATTTTACAGCACCGAAATATGCAACGACGCCGATGCGTTTCCCATCAAGTCACATCAACTTGAGCTTAATCAGTAGAGTACGTGCACCAAAATTAAACACGTCAAAAAGTTTACAAAGAACCCTCAAAAAAATTACAAATCGGTGGACGAAGCATTTGCAAACTATGCTGCTTGTGTTAATTGCGCTGACAGAAATACTCATTGACAAAATAAAACTTTAGGTGCATGAGCATTAGGCTTTACAGTTACAGTGCTCGAGAAAAGAAAATATAATGACGCATGTTACAGACAACAAAGTGGTGGGTCGATCGCATGGATGGATACTTAACATTAATCAAGACAGCAAAGTGACGAGGAATTTAATTAAGTTACAGACAATCAAGAGGTGGATGGATTGGATCGAATGGATGGCTAACCAACTGAAACAAAGGGATGCCTTGGGTGCAGACTTGCGGCGCCCTTGAAGACAGACTCGACTTCAGCGCGCGCATCTTCCAGAATTTTGTCTGACTCGATGTTAATGTAGTTGAGCCACACGTAGATTTTCTGGAGGCAGGGCAGGCAGTCCATGCCGATTGGTGCAGCGCCTCTCCACTCTGTCAAGCCGAAGTACAGGGTGAGCGTTTGTAGCTTGGGCATAGCTCCTGCCTCGAAGCTCAGATACACATTCACATCTTTGTCAGACACAAAACAAAAGTGCTCCAGAACTGGGAACAACCCCATGCCAACCACAACTTTGTCTTGGGAGACATCCAGCACGTTGAGCCAGACAGAGACGAGGGATGGGAGCTCACCAAGAACACGAACCTCATCACTCGACAGATGCAACACCTTCAGACTGAGGATTCGGAGGCAACATAGGTCACCAATCCATTTGGGAACTCTTCTGAACTCCCAGTATCGTAGATAGAGTTCCTCGAGACGGGGGGGAGGATCATGTAAGGAGTCCAGCTGGCTGTCAATGTCACTGCATCCACGGTTCCAAGTGAGCTCAAGACGCTTGAGGTCTTGGAGCATTCCGATGGAGGATACCAAAGCATCCTCTTGTTCCAAGTTCAAGCGCTTGGTGTAAGTGCTTAAGTATAATTCCTTCAGATTGGTCAGTTCACCAAGGCCTTTGATATCCTCCAGCGAACTTTTTGACATGTCCTGACAACGCAGGGTGCGGATTGATTTCATCTTCTGGATCCCTTCAGGCAGCCCTAAACACATTGGAAGATTCAGATGGAGCAAGCTGGCCAAACAACTTATATCTGAAGGAAAGCTTTCGGTCACGTCGCAACGTAACTCCAGAGTTTGCAAATGCACAAGCCCTTGAATTTCTTCCGGGAGCACTACGACGTCTGATGACGCTGAAACATACAAATATCTCAGTAAAAACAAATGGCCAATTGCAGTGAGGTCGACTGTCGTTTCCCAATTATCTGGAACCTGAAAGGTAAGCACCCGTAAAAACTTAAATTGTGAAAGTGGGGGAGTGTATTGGGACTCTCGAAACCGTGCATATGATCGAACTTGCGACATGCTAGTAGCAAGGGCCTCAGACTTTGCACCACCTACACCTGATTGGAGGGATAATCGACGAACCTTGTACTTAGAACTGTGCAATATTGCCACGTCTTCATAGTTATATGCTACACTGATAAAATTATCTTCCGTGCTCTTGCTTAGGATCAAATCAAGCATCATATCATGTAATCTGCAAGAAAGTACTTCCCCATGATATGTTCTTCCCGGCTGAATCAAACTTCTATTGACAAGCTCATTGAAATAACTGTTGGCAACATCATCCAAATCCGCTCCATGTAAACTACAAACAAAGCCTTCGGCCATCCATTGCCGAACCAGGTCATTCCTCTGAATCTCACGGTCTTCCGGATACATGCCAAGATACAAAAAACATGGTCGAAGATAAACAGGAAGATGCATGTAGCTAAGATTCAGTATACCCCTCATCTCTTCCAAGGTGGGTTTTGTGGCAGACTTGGCACCAAGAGAATTCTTTATGCTCTCCCATTCACTCAACGGTCTCGCTTCCCGGCTAGCTAACAGGCTAGCTATGGTGATAATTGCAAGTGGCAATCCTCCACACTTCTTGAGAATTTGAGCTGAAATTTCTTTAAGCTGTGATGGACAGACATTTTCGGGCCCAAATACTCTACTAAAAAACAATCTTCTTGAGTCTTGCTCTTCGAGTGGCTTCATACTGTAAATGCAGGCACGATCACTCAAACATGCTGCGGTAGCTACGTCATCCAATCGTGTGGTTACTATTACTCTACTTCCATTAGCATTGTTTGGGAAGGCACACCTAATAGTATTCCATGTCGATTGATCCCACAAGTCATCAACTATAATTAAGTACCTATTGCAGTTCATACATTATATCAGTATATGGTTGTAAGGTAAAGAGAAGCATCAAAACTAAAATGAAGGAAAGAAAGTATGTTAAGGATGATGTCAAATGTCAGTACTAGAAGAAAAAAATACCTCTTATTTATGAGGTGCTTTCTAAGTCGGTCAATAATGCCTTGCAGCTCGTAAGCATGAGAAGTATCCCTCATCCCAAGCTCTTTTTGTAGGCCACTAAGAAGGGTTTTCACATCTGGTCTTTGGGAGACCGAGAAAAATGCCTTGCAATTAAACTGTCCTCCAACCTTATCATAGACTTGTTTGGCAAGCGTGGTTTTCCCCAAGCCTCCGAACCCCACGATGGAAAGCACTTTGAGTTTTTTCTCAGAATCCATTAACAAACTGACAAGCTCTTCTCTCGGGCAATCAATACCAACAAGGCTTGCTGCCTCGTTATAGAGCGCTGGGATCCGGGGATCCACAACCACAGTGCCATGGCTCGAATTGATGAAATCATCGACCTTGTACCTCTGGCGCCGAGCATTCGCCTCCACCGCGAGATCCTTGAGCTCCTCGATGCGGTTGGCGATCTGATGGCGTCTTCCCAGCCTTCTCAGGCGCTGAGCCATCTTCCTGACAAACCCTTTCTTTGCACGGGCACCTTCGATGTCATGAATGAAGTCGTCGATGCAGTTCTCCATATCATAGGACATCTCCCTGATGTGGTCCCTCCAGTCCTTGGCCGATGGATGGAGGTTATCCATGAGCTCCATGGTGTCAAGCAGAGCTTTCATGGCGCTGAGCTCGTCCTTGAGGAATGCGGCCTGCTTCCTGACCCCTGTGAGCTTCTTGTACTCCTCGCCAAGTAGCTGGCTGAGCTTGCCAAGGAGAGGGTTCAACGCCCCCGTCGTCGCACTCGCTGCCATCCCGATCAAGCTAGTCTCGGATTAGCTAGCTAGTTGCTTTTGTGAATAAGATGAGCTAGAGGCAAACCGCAACAGCGCTGCCGCGAAGCCTGAGAGCAGGCGAGGAGAGGCTCGTTGCAGCTGGTGTGCTGCTCGGTGGGTTTGGGAGGGGAGATGCACAGCACAGAGAGGATGGAATGGATGGTCCATTAAATCAAGAGGAGAGAAGAAATGATATTATTATCTTTTTCAGAGTGGAGAAGAAATGGGATGCACGTCCGTTGTGGAAGCAGAACAATGTAACTAGTGCCGGCGGAATATTTCATATTTAATGCCGTATGTCATCCTTAAATTGCTTTCCTATGTGCTGCGTTTGCGTATGAAGAAAACAAAGTTTCCAGCTGGTCATGATCACATCCCATTAGCGACCTAGTGCGCTGAAATTAGTGCCATGTTTAGGCAGAAAGGCAAACCTGCTCCTACACTTTAGATGCTAGAGTAGACGGAGACCACCTTGCACGGCTTTAATAAGATAAATAAAGGAGGTTCAGATCACCTTGCCCACACGTTTACATTTTTATTTTATTTTTTTGAAAAGGAGGATTACCCCCGGTCTCTGCATCTTGATGATGCATGCAGCCATCTTATTAAAAATAAAAGGCTCCAACAAAGTGCAATATCCGAAAAAGTTCTAAACAATTGGAAATCAAAATGAAAATTACACGTCTGGCAATATAAAAGAGGCTACGGTGACTAAACGCCTAGCCTATTAATGTGCCGCCGTTCAAATCGGTTGAAGATAGTCCGAGCTGCCATCTCCCACCGGTTGCACCCAATAACCAAATGCTCCCTGGACTCCGCACGCGTGAGTAACGACCACATACGGATCCAAGCTGTAGCTCTGTAAATGACCTGCAAAAAGTTGGTGAAACTTTTCCTGTTAAAGATAATATCATTCCTACAATTCCATATAGCCCAAAGCATGACACATATTCCTATTCGAATGTGTCTAGCTAAGGTGACGTCCATTCCATTAAGCCACGTCCCAAATAACATGTTCATACTTATTGGGGGATTTATGTTAAAAGCTATATGAATAATGCGCCATAAAAGTCTAGCCAGAGGACATTCGAGAAAGAGATGTTTAATAGTCTCATTTTGCTCGCAAAAACATCTGGAGTTATCCACCCATCTTCGTTTAATCAGGTTATTTTTTGTCAGTATCACTCCTTTGTGAACAAACCACATAAATATCTTAATCTTCAGACATACTTTTACCTTCCAAATGTGTGGAGAAGTAGGTATTGTTCCGACATTAATAAGGTCCATATACATTGATTTCACTATGAATCTACCATTTGTAGTTAACTTCCAGTGAATTGTGTCTGGTTGGTCAGATAGTTGAACTTCCATCAACCTACGAACCGATTTTTTTTAGAAAAGCATGCACTAGTAAAAAAAGGCCCATTTGTCCCGGTTCGTAAGGTCCATCTGTCCCGGTTCTGGAACTAGGACTAAAGGGTCGGGACTAAAGCCCAAAACCTTTAGTCCCGGTTCGCTTACCAACCGGGACAGAAGGGGCTCCACGTGGCCGGTGCTGGAGCCCAGGCAGGAGGACCTTTAGTCCCGGTTGGTAACACCAACCGGGACCAAAAGGCATCCACGCGTCAGCATCTAGCAGTTGCTGGGTTTTTTTGAAAGGGAGGGGAGTTAGGGGGTTTTAAACGGTTAATTTAGGGGTTTTATATTGTTTTAGCTAGCAAATTGATAGAGAGAAGTGTCCTCTCTTTCTCCGTGCTTGGTCGACGCTAGCTACTATAGAGAGAACTCGACATGCTAGCTAGTAAGCAAATGAAGGAACCATTAAGTACAGAAGATCGTCATGAACATATAGAGATAGAAGTGATCGACCTCTCTTTCTCCGAGAGATTGGTCGTATAACAAGTTTTCGTATATATATCCGACGCTACTAGCTACATATATACAATATAAGATTTCTTACAATCCCTAACATCTAATGTCAACTTTCAGATGGTATTCTCCGGCTTTATTTATGACGTGGTCAAGAAAAAATCCCGCCAATTCTTCTTGAATTGCTCGTATGCGATCATGTGGTAGGAGTTCATCCAGCATCTGCCACATCTAATTTGAAGAAGGGGGTCAATACATATATATGGTAATAAAATAAAATTGTGAATATTATTGCTTACGCACTTGAAATTGTTTTTCAGAGTAGCCCCGTGTTGGTGATATAACCACGGTGAGACCCGTCTTACAGGCTCCGGGTCTCAATAGGCGGCTCGTACGTTAATCTGAGAGTGGGCTGAGAAGACCGAAGCCCAAGACGTTTGGCGGATTGACAAGATGGGCCGAAGCGAGGCCTGGATAGAGAAGACCCAGGTGGGTAAGCCGCCCGGGGACAACTTGTCCAGGAAGGCAAACTAAGGTAGAGATAGACTCGGACATGTAATGAGAGTAGGATACACTTGTATGTCCCATGGTCTTGACCTCCTATATAAAGGCGAGACCCGGGGCGACTTAGGGATCAGGCTATCGAGAACTAGGTCAAGCAATAGCTCCCTTGTAATCGATACATCAAGCAATACATGCACAAGCAGGACGTAGGTTGTTACCTCATCTTGAGGGGACGAACCTGGGTAAACTTGTGTCCTTCGTCCCAACCAACCCCTTTGAGTCCATCACATTAGTAATGGCCTCGAATCCAAGTCCGTTCATCTGGACATCTGCTGTGATAAAACCACGACAATTGGCGTCCACCGTGGGGCCTGCTCTCGGTGGTGTTGAGTTCTCAAAGGGTTCTCTCCTAGGGCTCGAGGGATTCGTGGTCAGAATGATGAATAAGAGTCGTCGCGGCCGGCTCTACATCGACGACGCTGGCTAGGGGCTTGTTGTCGGCTCTATGGAATATGGATTCCGGGTTCCTTTCGGCGGGATCCATGTTTTCATCGGCAGGATTGACGGATCTACGCCCGGGCCGGACGTCTGCACCGACATTGTTGAGCCGGCCCGGCGTGCGCAACCCGCCCGTGTTGTGCGGCCCGCCCGTGTTAACCTGGGCCGGAAGCACGTCTTTGTGGGATTCACTCAAGGTATGGATCTTGAAGCTTCTGCATCGCATGAGACTCTTGTCTATTCAGAGGACGAATCTTCGAGTGGGGGAAACAGAGTCGATCTACCAGCTCCACAACGGTGGGCTCGGGGGCTACGACGAGCCTTACCCTGAGTCAGATCGTTTGAGCCGGATGATCTTGGACCGCCGGTTCATGCAGCAGTGTTCATGGCAGGGTCGGCCTCGGGTGCGAGTAGCACGGCTGCTGGAGCAGCAACCTTGGAGGCTGACCCGCCGCCGCCGGCTCAAGTTCTTCTAGATCTGATGAATGAGCTCGCGGCCCTGATGGCCACTGAAGTTACATCAGATAACCAAGACGCGCGTAACTTAGAGATTATGAGGCTCAAGGACCGGATGGCGGAGGAGCAACAGAGGATAGCTGAGCTAAAGATCCATATGGAGGAAGAGGCAGAACGTATTAAGACGGATGCTTTCCGCCTTGGGCTGGAACAGCAATCGGCGGCTGGGGTGCATCGGATGAGGCATTAATCCCGCTTACCAGAACGTTATGAGGCTAGAAATATCTTCAACACGCCAGGAACAGGACGGGCAGCGGATGCACCTAGAGATCGGACGGCGGCTCGACCGACGCCACACCCGGCCCGACGAAACCAGGCTTCACCAGTGGTCTTTCCAACACCAGCGGGTCATTATGCTAACCCGGCTGAGAATATGGTGGCCGTGGCCACCCGGATTGAAACAATCCCTATTCCGGATGAAGCACCTTTTGCGGCAGAGGTACAGAATGCCATTGGGAACCTTCAGACGGCGATGGCCCAGCAGGATAAGTATACTCACAGCCGGAGCCGCGTTCATTCAACCCCTCTCCCCAGCCAGAGCTTTAGCCGGCGCTATGAGTCGCCAGCGGTTTCCAGCAGCTATCGGCAGAGAGGACCTCTGGGGGACGATCAGGCGGCTCTAGATGCGCAAGTGCTCATAAACCGGGCGAGAAACCAGCAAGAGGCGGAAGCTTTGGCCACGGCGACTCACCAAGAGCCCGCGCCCTTTGTGTCAGTAGGAGCGGGAGTAACTACCAGGGCCGTGGGAGTGCCATGCTTATCGTCGGCTCTACGAAGTGAATGGTTGCCGAAGGATTTCAAAGGACTTCGCAAGGTTCCGAATTACACTGCTGATTTGGCTCCGGAGGCCTGGATCGAAAGTTATGAGCTGGCTATGGAGATGCTGGATGTCAGTGAGGTGGTGTGTGCTAAGTACTTCATCATGATGCTTGAAGGCCCGGCTCGCACGTGGTTAAAAGGGTTGCCACCCAATACCATCAATTCGTGGGCTGAGTTAAGGGCAAGGTTCATCAAAAAAATTCAAGGGACTTGCAAATAGCCTATGACCATCGTGGATCTCGATCATTGCGTCCAACAGGAGGGTGAGTCGGCTCATCATTGGGTCCAACGGGTGTCGACCATCATCCACTCATCTGAACAGATCACGACGACTCAAGTCGTGCTGATCTTAGAGAAGAACTGTCACTTCATGCCTTTGAAGCAGAAGCTTGGCCGGCTCAAGCGTACGTGTCAGGACATGGGAGAACTCATGACGGCTCTTACGAAGTACGCTGACTCTGATAACACAAAGGATCCGGGTTCTGATGAGGAGAAGACCGGCCAAGGTAAGAAGAATAACCTAGGCAAGGGTACGATGAACAATAGTAACTAGAGTAACCGGAAAAACTCGGACGGCGGGTCAGAACTGGTGGCCAATGCAAGCACTGGCCAGAATCATCCTAAAGGCAACGGGAAGTTCAAGCCGCCTTTTAATAAAAACAAGACTCCTTTCAATTTGGAGGAAATGCTCAGAAAGCCCTGTCCGAAACATAGCCAGCCCGGTAAGCCTTCAGCGCACACATGGGGTGATTGCCATATCATGCAAAAGTTCAAGAATTACCACATGCAGCAACACAACAACCAGGGCGGTGGCCCGCCCAGCGGGTCAGGAGCAGGATTTGGATCCGGCGGCTCAGGATCCGGTCATCATGGTCAGGGCAATCAAGGAGGACATCCGCAGCACTCTGGTAACAACAACCAGTAGCAACATAACCAGTCTGAGTATCAGAGTAATCCAAAGCAACTCGGTTCGGGCCAGTATCATGTTTTCACGACCAGCCTTAACAAGCGGGATCAGAAGTTGCGCAAGCGAGCGGTTAATGCGGTTGTGTCGGCTCTGCCGCAGTACTTGAAGTGGTCTAAATATGACATAACGTGGAGCCAGGAGGACCACCCGCCGCATGTTGATGACCTGGGGCGGCTTGCCTTAGTTGTTGCCCCCCAAGTGGGAGGATATATGGTGAATAAAGTACTTATGGATGGAGGCAGCAGTATCAACATCCTCTATTATGATACCTTCTAGCGGATGAAGCTGCTTGACAAGGATCTTAAGCCCTCATCCACCGTTTTTCATGGTGTGGTGCCAGGCAAGTCGGCTTATCCGGTGGGCAGGATTTCCTTGGAAGTCGCCTTTGCTGACGAATATAACTATAGGGTGGAGTCCTTGTGGTTTGAAGTGGTCAAGATCAAGAGCCCTTACCATGCGTTGTTTGGGCGGCCGGCTTATGCTAAGTTCATGGCTAGGCCTTGTTATGTCTACTTATAGCTCAAGATGCCCGGATTAAAAGGTACGATTACCGTTCATGGTGATCGGAATATGGCTATTGAGTGCGAAGAAGGAGACGCGGCTTATGCAGAATCCAGTTGTGCTTAGGAGGAGCTTAAGTTTTATAAGGAGAATGTTGACCCAGAGGATATGACCCCGCTGAAAAAGCCCACAACGGAGGTTGAGCCACCCCTCAAGTTTTCGGCGAATGATACCAAGGCAATAGATTTCACTCCGGGCGACTCATCCAAACAGTTCATCATTGGGGCTCACATGGATCCCAAATAGGAAAGCACGCTCATCGAATTCATCCGTGAGAATCAGGACATCTTTGCATGGAAACCTTCTGACATGTCGGGTGTATCGAGAGAGTTCGCTGAGCACAACCTTCATGTGCATCCTAAGTTTAAACCTGTCAAGCAGTTTCTACGGCGGTTCAATGAGGAGAGACACAAGGCCATTGGGGAAGAGGTCGCCCGGCTCTTGGCGGCGGGTTTCATCGTAGAGGTCTTTCACCTAGAGTGGCTTGCTAACCCGGTGCTTGTGCTCAAGAAGAATGGCACGTGGCGGATGTGCGTGGATTATACGGACCTTAACAAGGCTTGTCCGGCTGATCCCTTTGCTCTCCCTCGTATTGATCAGATCATTGATGCTACAGCGGGTTGTGAAAGCCTATGCTTCCTGGATGCTTATTCAGGATATCATCAGATCAAGATGGCAGTTAAGGACCAATAGAAGACGGCTTTCATTACGCCTTTTGGAGCCTTCTATTATGTATCTATGCCTTTCGGGCTCAAGAGTGCCCAGGCGACTTATCAGACTGTGTGCAGAATTGCCTTCGCAGTCAGATCAGGCGTAATGTTCATGCTTATGTGGATGATATTGTGATCAAATCAAGGAAGAAGGAGACCATTTTGGACGACTTAAGGGAAACCTTTGACAATCTCCGGATCTATAAGATGATGCTTAACCCGGCCAAGTGTGCCTTTGGTGTTCCGTCTAGCAAGCTCTTGGGATTTCTGGTTTCTGAGCGTGGCATTGAGGCTAACCCGGATAAAATCAAAGCTATCACCTCCCTGGCAGAACCGACGTGTATTAACGATGTCAACACCTGGCAGGACGGACCGCCGCATTGAGCCGGTTCATAAGCCGTCTTGGTGAGAAAGCTATCCCCCTATATCAGATGATGAAAAAGACAGACAATTTTGTCTAGAGTAAGGCGGCGGGTGAAGCATTTGAGGCGCTCAACAAGCAGCTCACTGAGCCGCCGGTATTGGCTGCTCCGGCTGAGAAAGAACCTCTGCTACTGTATGTGGCGGCTAACAACCGGGCGGTCAGCGCTGCAATTGTGGTCGAGTGCAAGGAAGCCGGGAAGGAGTATCCGGTTCAGAGGCCGGTTTATTATATCAGTGAGGTCCTGACAGAATCCAAGCAGAGATATCCACATTGGTAGAAGCTAGTGTATGGGGTATTCATGGCCAATAGCAAGTTAAAGCACTATTTCTTAGAGCACTAGATAACCTTGGTCAGTTCTGCTCCATTGGGGGACATAATTCAGAACAGAGAAGCCACTGGTAGGATTGCTAAGTGGGCATTGGAGTTGGGACCTCTCAATATGAAATACGTACCCCGTACGGCGGTCAAGTCTCAAGCCCTTGTGGATTTCATAAATGATTGGACAGAGTGTCAAGCGCCTGAGGAAAAGCCGGATAACACCTACTGGACTATACACTTTGATGGATCCAAGCAGCTGGAAGGATCAGGGGCAGGAGTTGTTTTGACATCTCCCAAAGGTGATAAGTTCTGTTATGTACTCCGGCTGATGTTCCATTGCACCAATAATGAGGCTGAATATGAAGCCCTGCTTCATGGTCTCAGGGTAGCCAAGGAAATGAATTTAAGCCGGGTAAGGTGTTTGGGCGACTTAGATCTTGTGGCTCAGCAAGTGTCAAGCACTTGGGATTCCAGGGACCCGCGGATGGCGGCTTATCATCAGTCGGTGGATGTCATTGCTGGTCACTTCAAAGGTTATCAGGTAGATCACATTGATCGTCGCAGGAACGAGGCGGTTGATGCCTTGTCAAGGTTAGGCTCTCAGCGAAAGCTGGTGCCGCCCAATATCTTTATTGAAGTCTTACATCACCCGACTGTCAAGTTACCTTCAGAGAAAGATTTGGCTATTCCTGACCCAAAGGGGCAATTGGTGGCGGCTCTACATGCTATACCAGATTGGACAGTGCCTTACCTGGCTTATTTGACCCGAGGCGAGTTACCTGATGATGAAAATATGGCCAGACAGGTCACCCGGCGATCTAAGTCCATGACAATAGTTAATGGTGAGTTGCACAAGTGCAGTGTTACCGGGGTATTTCAACGTTGCGTCTCACCAGAGGAGGGTCAGGAAATCTTGAATGAAATTCACGCTGGAGATTGTGGACATCACGCCGGCTCAAAATCTCTAGTGGCCAAGGCCTTCCGGCACGGTTTTTTCTGGTTGAAGGCTCACAAGGATGCAGAGGATCTGGTCAGAAAGTGTGACGGCTGTCAAAAATTTGGCCAGCATGCTCATGTTCCGGCTCAAGAATTGCGCATGATACCAATTACTTGGCCGTTTGCAGTCTGGGGGCATGATATGGTCGGACCTTTCAAGAGGTCCAAGGATAAGAAAACGCACCTCTTGGTAGCGGTTGATAAGTTCACCAAGTGGGTAGAGGCTGAGCCGGTCAGCAAGTGTGACGCGGCTACGGCAGTTCAGTTTATTAAAAGATGATCTACCATTTTGGTTACCCTCACAGCATCATCACGGATAATGGCACAAACTTGTCCAAGGGGGCTATGAAAAAATTCTGCGATGAGGAGCATATCCGGCTTGATGTTTCGGCGGTTGCTCATCCATAGTCCAATGGTCAGGCAGAACGGGCTAATCAAGAAATCTTGAGAGGTATCAAGCCACGGCTTATGGTCCCTTTACAACGGACGTCGGGTTGTTTGGTGGAAGAGTTGTCGTCCATCTTATGGAGCATCAGAACTACCCCCAACAGATCCACAGGGTATACACCTTTCTTCATGGTTTACGGTGCAGAGGCCGTGTTACCAAGTGACATCCGGCATGACTCGCCACGAGTGGCGGCTTACGTTGAGACGGACAATGAGACGGCGCGTCAAGACGCGTTGGATTCTTTGGAGGAGGAACAAGAGCAGGCGGCTGCCCGTTCGGCGATCTATCAGCAAGACCTGCGCCGCTATCATAGCCGTAGGGTCAAGACTCGGACATTTCAAGAGGGTGACTTAGTGCTCCGGCTGATTCAAGACCAAAAAAATATGCATAAGTTATCTCCGCCATGGGAAGGGCCTTTCGTGGTTAGTAGAAATCTCAACAACAGGTCATATTATCTCATCGACATCCGGGATGACTCAGATACTTCGGGTCAGGAGACCCGCCGGCCATGGAACATAGCGCATCTGCGACCTTTTTACACTTGAGTTGTTAAAGACTCGCCATTGTACACTATCATTATACATATCATATTTATATATGAATAAAGTAGCATCCCTGCAAGCCGGGGCCTTTGCCATGTCGCATATCTTCATCGATGTAGGAGAAATCCAAAACATTGGCTGTCGAAGGGGGCTTCCTACCTTCAGGTATAGCTTATCTAACCCTAACAGCCAGCTTTATGCCAAAAAAGTTGATAAGTCAACTTTGATTGTCGAAGGGGGCTTCCCACCTCCGGGTGTAGATTATCTATCCCTAACAACCGGCTTTCATGCCAAAAATGTTGACAAGTCAACATTGGTTGTCGAAGGGGGCTTCCTACCTTCGGGTATAGCTTATCTAACCCTAACAGTCGGCTTTATGCCAAAAATGTTGACAAGTCAACTTTGGTTGTCGAAGGGGGCTTCCCACCTCCGGGTGTAGCTTATCTATACCTAACAACCGGCTTTCATGCCAAAAATGTTGACAAGTCAACATTGGCTGTCGAAGGGGGCTTCCTACCTTCGGGTATAGCTTATCTAACCCTAACAGCCGGCTTTATGCCAAAAAAGTTGCCAAGTCAACTTTGGTTGTCGAAGGGGGCTTCTGACCTCCGAGTGTAGCTTATCTATCCCTAACAACCGGCTTTCATGCCAAAAATGTTGACAAGTCAACATTGGTTGTTGAAGGGGGCTTCCTACCTTCGGGTATAGCTTATCTAACCTAACAGTCGGCTTTATGCCAAAAAAGTTGACAAGTCAACTTTGGTTGTCGAAGGGGGCTTCCCACCTCCGGGTGTAGCTTATCTATCCCTAACAACCGGCTCTCATGCCAAAAATGTTGACAAGTCAACATTGGCTGTCAAAGGGGGCTTCCTACCTTCGGGTATAGCTTATCTAACCCTAACAGCCGGCTTTATGCCAAAAAAGTTGACAGGTCAACTTTGGTTGTCGAAGGGGGCTTCCCACCTCCGAGTGTAGCTTATCTATCCCTAACAACTGGCTCTTACGCCAAAAATGTTGACAAGTCAACATAGTCATACAGGGGACTTCCTGCCTTACGGGTATAACTTACCAAACCCTGTCGGCCGGCTCTTAAGCTAAGCAATGAATACCATCTATTCATGCAGGAAATCAAGCTGCGAAGATCCGAAAAGGCATACAATGAGAAGCACAAGGAAAATGACATATATATATATATATATATGTGTGTGTGTGTGTGTGTGTGTGTGTTAATCTGGACTTTCATATGTGCGCGATGGCACAATTCAAGAAAGGCAAAAGTTGCTACTAGTCTATTACAGACTCGCTTTGTGGAGCCCAAAAATATCAAGTTTGTTACACCGCTCATGGCGGGTCATAAAGAGCCAGCTATCAACAGGTATCTACAACGCGATCAGCTGGCTGGCGAGTCACCCTGCTCCGGGTCTTCGGCTGCCTTGATCTGGAGATTGTCCAAGTCCCAATTGTAGTTGGTTAAAGCCGCAAAGGTTCCTTCTTCAAATAAGGGGGACAGGTCAAGTTCAGAGGCAAAAAGATTCTTACTATGGGCGGGTGTTAGATCTTTGCTCTCGAAGAGAGGGCCACGGATCCGCTTCTGATCTGTACTATAAGTCGCCTGGTAAGTCGCCAGGTTAACCTCTTCTGCTAAGACGGAGGCCAGGACTTTGGAATTCTTCATGCACCGGGCATAGTCAGCCTGTGAAAATTCAGAGCCATCGTCCTTCTTGGAGGGAAACCCGTCCATCATTTCAGCCGGAGTTAACTCGGGGGCAAAGGCCAGCGCCCGGCTTATAGCTACGATCGCCCCCTGACGGGTGGCTGATTTCTTCAACTCTAGGATTTGATTTGGCATCCTGGACAGAAGCTCTAGGACCCCTTTGAGAGTGGAAGGGATAGCGTCCTTATACTGTATGACTTTGATAGTACACATAGCGCCGCAGTAAAGTTGCTCTGTCAAGGTATATATGGCCTTCAGGGGCAGCAAGCTGTCAGAGGCAAGTTGGCGGCTCCTAGGACCTGCATAAGATGGAGATCTCGTTGTAAGTCGCCAGCACAAGTACAATACACCAATTGAGTTAAATTCGTCAAAGAACTTACCAAAAAAGTGCGGTTGTCATCTTTGTGATGTGGCGTTTCAAGGATTGTAGTTCATCAGATACAATCATGAGCCGCTGATCAGCATCATCCGCCCGTTTAGTCAAGGCGGCTTCTTCAGCTTTGGTAGATTCCTTGAAGGTGGTGAAGTCGGCCTTGATTTTGGCCAGCTCTTCAGAAAGGAGTCGGCATTTCTCATCAGCTTCACTCCGGGCGGCTTGCTGAGTGGCTAGATTGCTTTTTAAGCCGGACACTTCTGACCCGGCTTCGATTAAAGCTTCCTGCAACATATCAAAGCATGGAATAAACCGACAGAGGGAGAGAAAAAATTCAAAAATACAGCAAGTCTCAAACAGATTGCAAGCAATATACATGACACTTGGGGGCTAATGTCTATTTTTAAGACAGTTCCGGGTCATCTTTATCAAGTTAACCCAGAACTTGGGGGCTACACATTGGTTCTTCAAGCTACAAAAGATGAAGTCTCGACTCAACCATTGTCAAGCTTTAGTCCGCACTTGGGGGCTACAATTGGATTTATCATCTATCTTATATAAAGCTCCGGTTCAGTGTTATCACCTTTGAGCCGGCCGTTGGGGCTGACAACGATGAATTGTGGTTACCACTAAGCAAGATGAGATCTACATGCTAAATATTTCTATTTCTACCAAGATAGAAGAGCCGTATTATTATCAGTCAATATTACCCCAGCCCTTGGAGGCTACATAAGGGTATAAGGAGAAAAAAGGAATACCTCATATTTTATCTTCATTAAGTTAACCAGTTTGAGCTCCAGATCCGGGCTTGTAGACAGCCGGCTCATGTAGCCAGCATGAAGTTCGTCAGCCGTCATTTTCTCTAAGGCGGGGAGCTCAAACTCCAATTTCCTAGAAGCTTCAGCCGTTTCACTATGCTTGGTCAACACGTGAGGTGAAGGAGAGCGCAAACCGGCACCGGTAATCACGACGTCCGGGGCAGCGATATCATCTGCAGGCTTGGCAGGGCTCGGTGGCTTGGAAAGGTCCCTTTGCGGGCTCTCTGGAATAATGTCGTCAGCAGTCGGCTCTGTAGAAGTCGCTAGGGGGTCCGCAACCTTCATAGGCGCGTCTGGCTTGGCAAGCTCCGGATCTTGAGCAGTAGGGTCGGGGGAGGGCTTGTTGGTTTTCCTCCGCTTGGCTTGAGCCCTAGAAAAGCATGACAGTCAGATTCCAAGGGTTACAACCGCTAAAGAGCCGGACATAAGGCTGGAAAAACACGTACAGCGGATTAATCTTTGGACGCGGCAGAGCGGTGGCCGTAGAGTCGCCGGACGAAGGTGATCCTTGAGAAACAGTTCAGGTAATATAAGGCAGTGTTGAGATTACAAAGCAAAAGCTAGTAAAATCAAACAGAGAAGAAATACATACCTCTGCGGGGCGCTTCTTCTGATCCGGTGAGTTAGTTAACCCGGACATGAGATCAGTAGAGCCGGTGCTCCGGGTCTAGCGTCGGTCAGCTTGCTGTTGCTTTTTCAAAAGAAATTGGGAATCCAAATAAGCAAGAGGATGAGAAAGAGTAACTTTTCGAATGACCCGCCGTATCTTCTGGGGTACAAAACATTCTAAGTCTGATGAAACATAAGTTACCTCAGGGGCGTTGGCGCGGCTCATCTCTACCTCGTCCCGTGAATAAGTTGTTATCGGTAAGGTGAATAATGAGGTAACAAAAAGTAGTCAAATTATACCTCTGAGCTGGACGATTCTGGCGGTTCAAACCATTCCTCTTGAGGAGTGGTCTTCTTTGTCCTCTTGGCCGGGGCCTTCTTCTTGATTTTCTTCACAGGAGGAACATACTTCTTCTTCCAGAAGTCGGAGTCATCCTGAAAAGGTAAGCCGGGTAATAGAGATGAGTTTCCAAGACATAACTAAAACAAAGAGAATAGACTAGGAAGATTCGCCTTACGTCTGGGGCCGGATTAGTGACACAGAAAGGCGCCAGCCCAATGGCGCTGCAAGCTCCTGACGTCTCATGGACAAGACTCCGGATGACAGTGGTAATATCATCTTCGGTCAATGTCGTCCGGCTGAAGCATAGGGAATCATCATACCGGCTCGGGTATTCACACATGAGGCGGCTTCTCTGGCTCAAAGGCATAATCCTCCAAGAGATCCAGCAGCGGATCAAGTCCAAACCCATCAATACATTGGCCATGAGGGCTCTAATCTTGGTGTGAGCCGGCTCGTGCGTTGCATGTTCAGAAGTTGACAGCCGGCCGGGAAGCTCGGAGGTTGTCTTGAGCCGAGAGGGGCGGTAACCCGGCAGCGGATGTTCACCCTTCGGAGAGGTATCTTTACAATAAAACCAAGTCTTATTCCAATCTTTTGGATGACTCGGCATTTGCACAGCCGGAAAGGTTATATCCCGGCACCTCTGAATGGAAATCCCACCAAGTTCTAAGCTTGGGCCGGCCTTCACTTTAGTTTGCCGATTCGCATAAAAGAATTCCCGGAAGAGACCCACAGACGGCTTAGTTTGCAAGTAGACCTCGCAGAGCACATGGAAGTTGCATATGTTTGAGACGGAATTGGGGGCAAGGTCTTGAGGATGCAGCTTGTAAAAATGAAGGACGTCCCGAAAGAATTTTGAGCCGGGGGGTACGAACCCACGTTCAATGTGATCCGAAAAAACAACTACCTCGCCTTCCTGAGGAACGGGCTTCAGTTCATTGCCCGGAACCCTCCAATGGATGACCTCTTTAGTAGGGAGGGTGCCCGTGTGTACAAAGTCCATCAGGAAATCTTTGGTGATGCAAGAGCTGACCCAGTTGCAAGAGTTTGATGCGCAAGACATGGCGACGGTTTAAAATTGTGCAAAGTAACCATATACGGCGAGTCAAGAAATGGCAGATATCTATGGGCGGCTTAAAAGCTTAAGACTTTAAAGATGGGATGCCAAGATCCGGCTGGTGAGAGCTGGAACTACACGGTGGGTCAAGGTTGCTAGAAGACAGAGTGAAATTTGGCTAAGTGCTGAAAACAGGTTTTGCTAAGTATCGCTAAGATTGCGGATCTACAAAAGCAAAGGAAATGTTTCTATTTTCAGACCTAGAGACGAACTAGCAAAAACGAAGAAAGTTTAAAACGACGGGCGGAGCTGTGGTGAATCCAAGTAGCATTAATATCGGTCTCATACATAGCGGCGTAGTGGGGACAAGATATCGTCAACGGTTCAGGGGCTAAATATGGTCGGCATTGATGGAAGCCCGAGTTCAGGGTGGCGGCGGAGCTCCATGAAACCATACCGGAACGATTATGGATCTAGAGGAAGAAGGACTCATCGGAGATGGTGCGATGAACGCGGAAGGAGTTCTGGAACGAGTCAGGTTGATGCAGCGGCCTTGTCGATGGCGATGAGGAGACGGTGCCGGAGCGGAATGCGCTGGAGCGGAGGCGTCGGGAGGAAGGAGATGAAGAGTGAGCGGGAGGAAGGCAAATGCTGCCCCTCGCGGTCCTATTTAAGAGGAAAAGACGGAAAACGGGCGCGAAAATCCAGGTGCCGGTTGTCATTTGACCGATGCGGACGCCTCGATTCCTGGACTATCCATTTAATAAGGGAAGATCTGTTGCGTGTGCGAGAGAATCTTTCTATCAGATCTGGCATGACGTCATGGCGGGTCATTATTTTTCGGGTAACTCGCCGATGATTAAGAAGGAGGCTGAAGTGAGCAAGCTCAAATCTACCTGGGGCCTAATGTTGGGGATATAACCCCACGGTGAGACCCGCCCTACAGGCTCCGGGTCTCAATAGGTGGCTCGTACGTTAATCTGAGAGTGGGCTGAGAAGACCGAAGCCCAAGACGTTTGGCGGCTTGACAAGATGGGACAACTTGGCCAGGAAGGCAAACTAAGGTAGAGATAGACTCAGACATGTAATGAGAGTCGGATACACTTGTATGTCCCGTGGTCTTGACCTCCTATATAAAGGCGAGACCCGGGGCGACTTAGGGATCAGGCTATCGAGAACTAGGTCAAGCAATAGCTCCCTTGTAATCGATACATCAAGCAATACAAGCACAAGCAGGACGTAGGTTGTTACCTCATCTTGAGGGGCCGAACCTGGGTAAACTCGTGTCCTTCGTCCCAACCAACCCCTTTGAGTCCATCACGTTAGCAATGGCCTCAAATCCAAGTCCGTTCACCCGGACATCTGCCGTGATAAAACCACGACACCCCGCTTAGGGGTTGTCGCGTTGTAGATGAACTAGCAAACGTAGTATCACATAAATTATTCCCGGTTTCCTGCATGATAAATGGTATTGATGAAACTAGAATCAATGGGAGATGCGTGGAACTAGTAGTAGTACATACTTTCGGGTGTGTAAATCGCAGCTACCCCAGCAGTGCCGGAACAATTGTTGTGAACTCTTTCCAAAGCCTGTCAGACAAAGAAAACAATTACTTGATATCAGGAAATGAAAAAAGTTTCCGTATGATGCAATAATGATCGATTGAACTTACTTTTGGAGAATTTCAGTCATGTCCGCATATTCCTGGGGATCTTTTCATTTCGAGTCTAAGACGGTTACTACTCCCCGCTCAAGCTGAATCTCTAGCAGAATAAAGTGGAAACTGCGCACGCATGCATAACTCATCAATTACATTACTATAAACCTCGAGTAATAAGGGAAACCAAATATGCACAAGACAGTAACACTCACTTGAAGTTGTAAGGAAAGAGTATTGTCCCTTTGTTTTGATTTTTAAGCAACGATTGTAGCAAGTTGTCCTTGGTTTGTGTGGGATACTTTTGAAAATTATACTCATGTATGACATTTGGGTTAATGAACCCAATGTCATAGATTTGTGCTTTTCTGCATTCGACAATCTTCAATCTGCATAATAAAGTAGTGACGACAATTATATATACATGCAATGAAAGAGTTGAGCTATATACATAGAGAGACTTAATTACAGAAGTAGTACTTACAGACAGTAGCAAGTCACGATTGTTTTGTCGAGGGCCTTTTGATTGTATAACTGGAATATCTCCTCAAATTCAATATTCAACAGTTCCATTCCAACGAGGTTGTGCTCCTCTTTAACTAACAGTATCAAAGAATCCTTCCCAGACTCGCGGCAGGTTTTCATGTACCATTCATGGAATTTTCGCATCATCGTTGTTACAGGAGGAGGATCAGGTTTGACGAGAGGCCGCCCATGCCGGTAACGGAATTCGTCCACCTCCAACGGCTTAAACTGTACATCATCGCTCAGGTAATCACCAGGTTTGTACTGGGCACCATCCCCGGATGATTAGCGACGATATCGCTAGACACCTTGAGCGGGGGGCATGATTGGTTCGCCTGTTCGCCGAGCTGGGGATTTTTTTCCCACTTATACATTTTGCTAACCTTGCATCACTGGAAGTATTTCCCGACCTCCACGCATTTTGATATGTCTTTTTAATACAGCAGTCAAAGTTGGAATCTGGCGGAGGCGGTGGTGGTCGCTTCAGGGCATCGATAGTGCGCATCGCTTTCACCGGATCTATCTTCTCCTTCGATGGTGGAGTTTTCTTTGCAAAATGGGCCCTCAATTCGGCCTGACATATCTCCTCGTTTTCAGACTTGGTCCTCTCATATGGTAACTTTTCCATAGGCTTGAGAGATGGACCGTATTTGTATCCCCTCCTGCCTATGCTTGTACTACTAGCCGCCGGAGCGGCGACGGCTCCCTTCCGTCGTTGCTTACTAGGCGCCAGAGGAGCCGGAGCGACGGCGTCTGTCTTTCGCCATTGCCGACGAGGCTGAGGAGGAGGCGTACTATTCCGACATGCCGGAGGAGCCGAAGGAGGAGGCGGAGTGCCCTCACACGTCGGAGGAGCCGTAGAAGGAGGCGGTGTGCCCTGATCACTCATCGGAGGAGGAGGAGGAGGAGCCGGAGTGCCCTGATTCGCCTGAGGAGAAGGAGGAGGCAGAGGCGTCCAGTTTGGAAGCTTGATGTACTCCTTCTGCCATAGACATGTACTCCTCAGGGCACAAACCAGCTTATTCTCTCCTTCACCTGTACAGTGGTCAAGCTCGAGCTCCTCAAATTCCTTCATTACTTCATCCACCATCACAACAACATAGCCATGTGGAATCGGACGGCAGTGAAAAGTTCCGTTGGATTGAGGAGGTGCAACAGAGCCGACAGCCGCCTTTAAAGTGAGGTTCCGACATTTCGTTATAAGCTCGCAATGTTGAGCCTCCGTTTGCACGGGGTAGCTAGGAGACGTGAAGTCAAGATGAACGGGCTCCATGGAAGCGACGCTGCTTCTCCGCTGAGATGGCTGGGTAGCTTCTGGGTAGCTCCGTGCCGTTGAGATGGTTGGCCGGCAGCTCGCTGGCTCTCAGCTTCCTCTAGCTTTTGTATTCTTGCATTGAGCTTCTGAATTTCGCTCAGCTCCACTTTCCTCTTTCTCTCCCGGCTTCTGTAACCACCTGCTTCGGGAAACCCAACCTTCCACGGAATGGAACCTGGTGTGCCTCGTGTTCGTCCAGGGTGCTCAGCACTCCCTAGGGCCTCAGTCAGCTCGTCCTTCTCTCTGTCTGGAATGAACGTCCCTTCTTGCGTTGGGGTGATATACTTCTAAAGCTTGTTCATGGGTATTGCAAGTTGCTCGTCCGTCCAATGGCACTTCCCTGTTTTAGGGTCCAACATTCCCCCAACCCCGAAGAACCAAGTCCTTAAACGGTCTGGCCAGTTCAATGTCTGTGGTATGATGTTTTTAGCAATCAGGTCATTCTCAGCTTTGTCCCACAACGGCCGGGCTTTGAGGTAGCCACCTGACCCCGTGTGATGGTGATACTGCTTCTTTGCAGCATTGACCTTGTTTGTCTCTGACATTTTCTTACTCTTGTCCGATGTCTTGTAATCCACAAATGCGGGCCAGTAATCTCTTATCTTCTCAAATCGTCCACTGAATTCTGGAGTCTTCCCTTTGTCGACAAACTTTGAATTCAACTCATTCTTCCACCTCCTGGATAGATCTGCCATCTTCTTAAGAGCACACGCCTTGACTAGTGGCTCTATAACTAGCTTATTCGGATCCTCCTCTGGAAGTAGGGTGAAATTTGCCTTCAACACGGTCCAAAGATCATCTTTCTGTCTATCAGTGACATAATCACCTTTAGGGGCGCCGTCCTTATGCTTATTCCATTGCTTGATGCTGATCGGGATGTTGTCCCTAACAATAGCTCCGCACTGAGCAGAAAATGCATTCTTGGTCCGCTTGGGTTCAATCGGATGGCCATCAAGCAGAAAATGCAAGTCGTGAAATTCTATACATCACATGATCATCTCATACATCACATATATCACATCATGTAATTGACCATATCACATCACAACATACCCTGCAAAAACAAGTTAGACGTCCTCTAATTGTTGTTGCATGTTTTTACGTGGCTGCTACAGGTTTCTAGCAAGAATGACTCTCACCTACGCATAAACCACAACGGTGATACATAATTTGCTTTTCAACCTTCTCAAGGACCGCCTTTGTCGAATCTGATCCAACTAAAGTGAGAGAAACTGACACCCGCAAGCCAGATCTATCCATGGTGATGAGCATCTACGAGAGGGAGAGTGGATCTACATACCCTTGTAGATCGCTAAGCGGGAAGCATTAAGAAACGCGGTTGGTGTAGTCAAACGTCTTCACGATCCAAATCGCCGTGCGTCCCACGATCCAATCACGATCTGTCCTGCGATCCATCCCACGAACTTGATCACGATCCTTCCGATCTAGCACCGAACGGACGACACCTCCGCGTTCAGCACACGTACAGCTTGATGACGATCTCCACCGTCTTGATCCAGCAAGAGGGAGTGGAGAGGAAGAAGAGTTCTCTGGCAGCCTGACGGCGCTCTGGTGATGGTGGTGGAGCAATTCCGGTAGGGCTTCGCCTAAGCACTGCAAAAATCCAATCTAGAGGAGAATCTATGCACTAGAGATTAGGGTTGCACGTGGCTGGAAAAACTAGTGCAAAACCCTAGAAATCCACTAGTATATATAGGACGGAGGGAGGAGGAGAGGCAGCCTTGACTCCAAGCCTTGGAGGCTTCGGCCGAAGTGGGAGGTGGAGGAGGACTCTCCTCCTCCACTCCTAGTAGGACTAGGATTCCTCCTTTTTGCCTTTTTTCCACATTTTTCCTTTGGGTTTCTTTCTTCCAGCCACATGAGCCTATTTTGGTTGTTCCACCAGTCCACTAAGGGCTGGTTATTACTTTCCCACAGCCCATGAAGCCTCTTGGGTCGAAATACCCCTCCCGAAGGTCTCCCGGTACACTACCGGCACTCCCGGTACACTACCGATGAGCCCGAAACTTTTCCGGCGACCAAAACGGGACTTACTATATATGAATCTTTACCTCCGGACCATTCCGGAGCTCCTCGTGACGTCCAGGATCTCATCCGGGACTCCGAACAACCTTCGGTCACCACCATACATAACTCTATACTACCAAACGTCACCAAACCTTAAGTGTGCAGACCCTGCGGGTTCGAGAACTATGAAGACATGACCGAAACACCTCTATGGTCAATAACCAATGGCGGGACTTGGATGTCCACATTGGTTCCTACATATTCTACGAAGATCTTTATCGGTCGAACCTCTATGTCAAGGATTCAGTTAATCCCGTATTATGTTCCCTTTGTTCTTCGGTATGTTACTTGCCCGAGAATCGATCGTCGGTATCTCCATACCTTGTTCAACCTTGTTACTGGCAAGTATCTTTACTCGTTCCGTAATACAAGATCTCGCAACTAACACTTAGTCACATTGCTTGCAAGGCTTATTGTGATGTTGTATTACCGAGTGGGCCCTGAGATACCTCTCCGTCACACGGAGTAACAAATCCCAGTCTTGATCCATGCCAACTCAACACACACCCTCGGAGACACCTGTAGAGCACCTTTATAGTCACCCAGTTATGTTTCCACGTTTGATACACACAAGGCACTCCTCTGATATCTGTGAGTTGCATGATCTCATGGTCATAGGAACATATACTTGACATGCAGAAAACAGTAGCAATAAACTGACACGATCATAAGCTACGTTTGTAGTTTGGGTCTTGTCCATCACATCATTCTCCTAATGATGTGATCCCGTTATCAAATGACATCTCATGTCCATGGCTAGGAAACCTTAACCATCTTTTGATCAACGAGCTAGTTCACTAGAGGCATACTAGGGACATTGTGTTTGTCTATGTACCGACACATGTATCCATGTTTCCAATTAATACAATTATAGCATGGATAATAAACGATTATCATGAACAAGGAAATACAATAATAAACACTTTATTTATTGCCTCTAGGGCATATTTCCAATAGTCTCCCACTTGCACTAGAGTCAATTATCTAGTTCACATCACTATGTGATTTACATTGTAATGAATCGAACACCCATGCAGTTCTGGTGTTGATCATGTTTAGCCCTTGGAAGAGGTTTAGTCAACGGTACTGCAACATTCAGATCCGTGTGCACTTTGCAAATATTTATGTCTTTCTCCATGATGTAATCACGGATGGAGTTGAAGCGTTGCTTTATGTGTCTGGTCCTCTTGTGAAACCTTGGTTCCTTGGCCAGAGCAATGGCACCAGTGTTGTCACAAAACAGGTTCATTGGATTCAGTGCACTGGGCACTACTCCAAGATCTATCATGAACTGCTTCATCCAGACACCTTCCTTCGCCGCCTCCAAGGCTGCGATGTATTCCGCTTCGCACGTAGAATCAGCTACCACGCTTTTCTTGGAACTGCACCAGCTTACCGCTCCCCCGTTAAGAATAAATACGTATCCGGTTTGCGACTTAGAGTCGTCCGGATCAGTGTCAAAGCTTGCATCGACGTAACCCTTTACGACGAGCTCTTCTTCACCTCCATAAATGAGAAACATTTCCTTAGTCCTTTTCAGGTACTTAAGGATATTCTTGACCGCTTGCCAGTGCTCCATACTTATGGCAAGGCTGACATCAGGTCTTGTGCACAACATTGCATACATGATAGAGCCTATGGCTGAAGCATAGGGGATGACACTCATCTTTTCTCTATCTTCTTCAGTTACTGGGCATTGAGTCTTACTCAACTTTACACCTTGTAACACAGGCAAGAACCCCTTCTTGGACTGTTCCATTTTGAACTTCTTCAAAACTTTATCGAGGTATGTGCTCTGTGAAAGTGCTATTAAGCGTCTCGATCTATCTCTATAGATCTTAATGCCTAATATGAAAGCAGCTTCTCCTAGGTTCTTCATTGAAAAACTCTTGTTCAAATATTCCTTCACGCTTTCCAGCATTTCTATATTGTTTCCAATCAGCAATATGTCATCAACATATAATACTAGAAATGCTGTAGAGCTCCCACTCACTTTCTTGTAAATACAAGCTTCTCCGTAAACTTGTATAAACTCAAACGCTTTGATCACCTCATCAAAGTGCTTATTCCAACTCCGAGATGCTTGCACCAGTCCATAAATGGATCGTTGGAGTTTGCAAATTTGTCAACATTCTCTGGATCGACAAAACCTTCGGGTTGCATCATATACAACTCTTCCTCAAGGAGACCGTTGAGGAACGCTGTTTTGACATCCATCTGCCAAATTTCATAGTAGAAATAAGCAGCTATTGCTAACATGATTCTGATAGACTTAAGCATCGCTACGGGTGAGAAAGTCTCATCGTAGTCAACTCCTTGAACTTGTGAAAAACCCTTTGCCACAAGTCGAGCTTTATGGACGGTAACATTACAGTCTGCGTATGTCTTCTTCTTAAAGATCCATTTGTTCTGAGTGGCCTTTCGCCCTTCAGGTAATAGTTCCAAAGTCCATACTTTGTTTTCATACATGGATCCCATCTCGGATTTCATGGCCTCTAACCATTTCTCGGAATTCGGGCCCATCACTGCTCCTCCATAGCTCGTAGGTTCATTGTTGTCCAACAACATAACCTCCAAGACAGGGTTGTCATACAACTCAGGGGTAGTACGTGGCCTTGTCGGCCTACGAGGTTCAATAGCAGCTTGATCTGAAGCTTCATGATCATCATCATTAACTTCCTCTTCTACCGTCGTAGGTTCCACAGAAACATCTTTCTGCGCTGCGCTACTTTCTGGTTGAAGTAAAGGTTCAATAACCTCATCAAGCTCTATTTTCCTCCCACTCAATTCTTTCGAGAAACTCTTTCTCAAGAAATGTTCCATTCTTAGTGACAAACACTTTGCCTTCGGATCTGAGATAGAAGGTATACCCAACTGTCTCTTTCGGGTATCCTATGAAGACGCATTTTTCCGCTTTGGGTTCCAGCTTTTCAGGCTGAAGCTTTTTGACATAAGCATCACATCCCCAAACTTTAAGAAACGACAACTTCGGCTTCTTGCCAAACCACATTTCATATGGCGTCGTCTCAATGGATTTTGATGGTGCCCTATTTAAAGTGAATGCAGCTATCTCTAATGCATAACCCCAAAACGATAGTGGCAAATCAGCAAGAGACATCATAGAACGCACCATATCTAATAAGGTTCGATTACGACGTTCGGACACACCATTACGTTGTGGTGTTCCGGGCGGTGTCAACTGTGAAACAATTCCACACTATCTTAAGTGACTGCCAAACTCATAACTCAGATATTCACCTCCTCAATCAGATCGCATGAACTTAATCTTCTTGTTACGATGATTCTCAACTTCACTCTGAAATTGCTTGAACTTTTCAAACGTTTCAGACTTGTGTTTCATTAAGTAAATATACCCATATCTACTTAAGTCATTAGTGAAGGTGAGAAAATAACGATATCCACCACGCGTTGTAACATTCATTGGACCGCACACATCAGTATGTATGATTTCCAATAAGTCACTCGCCCGTTCCATTGTTCCAGAGAACGGCGTTTTAGTCATCTTGCCCATGAGGCATGGTTCACATGTGTCAAGTGATTCAAAATCAAGTGACTCCAAAAGTCCATCAGTATGGAGCTTCCTCATGCATTTTACACCAATATGACCTAAACGGTCGTGCCACAAGAAAGTGGTACTATCACTATCAACTCTACATCTTTTGGCATCAATGTTATGAACATGTGTGTAATCACTATCAAGATTCAATATGAATAAACCCCTAACATTGGGTGCATGACCATAAAAGATATTACTCATATAAATAGAACAACCTTTATTCTTGAGATCCCGTTATCAAATGACATCTCATATCCATGGCTAGGAAACCTTAACCATCTTTTGATCAACGAGCTAGTTCACTAGAGGCATACTAGGGACATTGTGTTTGTCTATGTACCCACACATGTATCCATGTTTCCAATTAATACAATTATAGAATGGATAATAAATGATTATCATGAACAAGGAAATACAATAATAAACACTTTATTTATTGCCTCTAGGGCATATTTCCAACACTATGATCGTCAACTTTTCATCCTTGCGCAACCTCTTCTTTGGGCCTCGTCTCGTTACCGAAGTTTGGCTCGATCTGGAGGGCTATAAAAGAAGAAAGAAGAGTTAATTAATATATGTACATACCAAACTAATTAATGCATCAATTAGCTAGACAGCACAGGCTTAATTAATATATATACCTCGGCGGACTTTGCAACAGCTCCCTCCTCCGATCTGTCACCGGAGCCGTCATCATGGTCTCCTTCTTCCTCCGGCATTCGGTCACCGGAGCCATCATGATCATGTCCTTCCTCCTCCATCGTTCGATCACCGGAGCCGTCATAATCCTCCCCTTCCAGACCATCGGTGTCGTTG
Source organism: Hordeum marinum (assembly GCA_022496015.1). Classification (NCBI taxonomy): domain Eukaryota; kingdom Viridiplantae; phylum Streptophyta; class Magnoliopsida; order Poales; family Poaceae; genus Hordeum; species Hordeum marinum. The sequence continues at coordinate 13,152,834 of CM039677.1, read as the reverse complement.
AGAAACGACAAGATATCACGTCCGCCGTGGATTATGTCCCCAACAATTGTTCTTGTTCTTCGTCTCTTGAATCCATAGTTTCTGCAAATATTACAACATGGCAATTAATATACAAACATGAATGTCCGACGTCCGAACCGCCTCTCTCATGAATGTCCGACGTCCGGACCGCCTCTCTCATGGATGTCAAACAAGGGATTATGTTAACCTTTAAGGGTTTGGGGTGGCCTCGACAACACTTCTAGGGTTTGGGGTGGCCTCGACAATGCTTTTTCAGTCCCGGTTTGGGTGCCCTCGAGAGTTTATCGGGTAGGGACGGGGTAGATCGGCAACGACGCTCTTTCTTCTAGGGTTTGGGTGGCCTCGATAGTTGGTCAGGTGGGCGGACCGCCTCTCTCTCATGCATGTCCGACGTCCCCTCTCATGTTGAAGTTATCGGGGAGGGGGTAGATCGACAACGATGCTCTTTATTCTAGGGTTTGGATGGCCTCGATAGTTGGTCGGGCAAGCGGACCGCCTCTCTCACTCATGCATGTCCGACGTCCCCCCTCATGTCGAAGTTATCGGGGAGGGGGTAGATCGACAATGACGCTCTTTCTTCTAGGGTTTGGGTGGCCTCGATAGTTGGTCGGGTGAGCGGACCGCCTCTCTCTCATGCATGTCCGACGTCCCCTCTCATGTCGAAGTTATCGGGGAGGGGGTATATCAACAACGACATACATTCCGGATCTGTTGGAAAGCTCTCGAGGAGCTGAGGCCAATGTGATGATAGGGGGCCGGGGTGCTCCCGTGGCCTTGTTGATAGATAGAGCTGATGCCAACATGATGATAGAGCCGATGCCAACATTTTCATTTAACAAAAAAAACTACCTTCAAAAAAAGACTTGCTTCACCGCAGGTGCTTGGTGCGACGTGGACTCGGTGAAAAAACTTTATGAAAATGCGGTGGTGGCCGGGCCGGGCGGTTTTCTTTTCCTTCTTCATTTTTACTTTGTTTTTTCTTATATGTTTGTTTTCGTTTTCACTCTACATTTTCATGCATATGAAAAACAACGAAGACTTTTTACATGAACATATACACACATATACACGAACATATATACATATACATGAAAAAAACATATACATTAACATATACACACATGACACATATACATGAACATATATGCATATACATGAAAAAAAACATATACATGAACATATACGAACATATACATGAAAAAAAATATACATGAAAAAAACATATACATGCGGCTCACTGGGGGGGCGGCGACGGGGAGGCGACGGGGACGGCGGCGACGGGGAGGCGACAGGGAGGCGATGGGGACGGCGCCTACAGGGAGGCAATGGGGAGGCGACAAGGACGGCGGCGACGGGTAGGCGACGGGGACGAGGACGGTGGCGACGGGGTCGGAGGCGACGAGGACGGTGGCGACGAGGACGGCGGCGACGGGGCCGGCGGCTTGGGGACGCGACGGGGCCGGCGACGGGGAGACGACGAGGACGGGGCCGACGACGGGGAGACGGCGAGGACGGGGCCGACGACGGGGAGGCGATGAGGACAGCGGCTCGGGGAGGCGACGGGGCCGGCGACGAGGATGGCGGCTCGGGGAGGCGACGGGGACGAGGACGGCGGCTCGGGGCAACTATAGATGAAACCTGCGAAATTTCCTATGTGCATCTTATATACAAGAAGCATTGGTCCCGGTTGGTGGCACCAACTGGGACCAATGCCAACCTTTAGTCCCGGTTGGGGCCACCAACCGGGACCAAAGGTCTCTTTTCGGCAGCCCAAAGGGCGGGAAGCAGAGACCTTTGGTCCCGATTGGTGGCACCAACCGGGACTAAAGGTGGGCATTGGTCCCGGTTGGTGCCACCAACCGGAACAAAATTGCTGCATTGGTCCCGGTTGCAGCCACCGACCGGGACTAAATGGTTGGTCCTGGCTGTGGTGGGAGTTTAGTCCCACCTCGCCAAGCGAGGGGCGCTCGCACCGGTTTATAAGCCCACCCCTCCCTGCCTTGTTGAGTTCCTCTCAAATTGAAAATAGATGCCCTTATGTGGGAAATTTGACCTGAAATCAAACTGAATTTCAGTCTGATTTCCGGTCGAATTTTACTTACATAAGCGCATCTATGTTCATTTTTTTATGTTATCCAAAGGGATTTCATTTTTTTGAACTTATTTTAACTCCATACTTTTTGTGTGTTCAAAATGCACCATTCACACATCATCAATTTTCAACCCTTTCTCACTTCATTTGGTATTTTTCATGCACTTACTGGTTTTTTTGAGCTAAATAACCCTGAAATTGAAAAGCATTTCAAATGAACTTTGAAAAGGTTGAAAGTTCGCATGGTATCATCATTTCATCCACATAGCATGTGCTAAAAAGTTGAGGTGGTTACGGCAAAAACTGTATGCATTTCGTGTGCAAAATGGACAATCTCTTTCGAAGTATCACGGTTTCGGACGAAAACTCATTTGTTACAAAGAGATTTCATTTTTTTGAACTTATTTGAACTCCATACTTTTTGTCTGTTCAAAATGCACCATTCACACATCATCAATTTTCAACCCTTTCTCACTTCATTTGATATTTTTCATGCACTTACTGTTTTTTTTGAGCTAAATAACCCTGAAATAGAAAAGCACTTCAAATGAACTCTGAAAAGGTTGAAAGTTCGCATGGTATCATCATTTCATCCACATAGCATGTGCTAAAAAGTTGAGAGGGTTACTGCAAAAACTGTATGCATTTCGTGTACAAAATGGACAATCTCTTTTGAAGTATCACGGTTTCGGACGAAAACTCATCTATTACAAAGGGATTTCATTTTTTTGAACTTATTTGAATTCCATAATTTTTGTGTGTTCAAAATGCACCATTCAAAGCCACATCATCAATTTTCAACACTTTCTGACTTCATTTGGTATTTTTCATGCACATACTGATTTTTTTGAGCTAAATAACCCTGAAATTAAAAAGCACTTCAAATGAACTCTGAAAAGGTTGAAAGTTGGCATGGTATCATCATTTAACCCACATGGCATGTGCTAAAAAGTTGAGATGGTTACGGCAAAAACTGGATGCACTTCGTGTACAAAATGGACAATCTCTTTCGAAGTATCACGGTTTCGGACGAAAACTCATCTGTTACAAAGAGATTTCATTTTTTTAACTTATTTGAACTCCATGCTTTTTGTGAGTTCAGAATGCACCATTAAATTCCACATCATCAATTTTCAACCCTTTCTGACTTCATTTGGTATTTTTCATGCACTTACTGGTTTTAATGAGCTAAATGACCCTAAAATTGAAAATCACTTCAAATGAACTCTGAAAAGGTTAAAAGTTGGCATGGTATCATCATTTCACCCACATAGCATGTCATAAAAAGTTGAGAGGTTTACGGCAAAAACTGGATGCACTTCGTGTACAAAACGGAAAATCCTTTTTTTGAAGTATTAGGGTTTCGAACGAAAACTCATGTGTTACAAAAGGCATTTCATTTCTTCACATGTCACTGCAATGATATAGTTGTGGAGAGAAATTCTTCACTTTTTCTTCGCTTGTGTCCTTTGCTTATTGCGCCATAACCATGGATAATCTTCATCGTTTAAGAGGGTGCTTGGGTCAGCCTTGACTTTGAAGGGAGGAATTTCATGAAACTTTTCATAATCTTCAGACATGTCTATCTTGCCCTCCAATCCCACGATGTCTCTTTTTCCTGAAATAACTATGTGGCGCTTTGGCTCATCATATGATGTATTCGCTTCCTTATCTTTTATTTTTCTCTGTATGGTAGACATCTCCTTCACATAGAAAATCTGTGCCACATCATTGGCTAGGACGAATGGTTCATCTGTGTACCCAAGATTGTTCAGATCCACTTTGTCATTCCGTACTGTGGGTCTTCTTGTACCCCTCCTCTTGACAGATTGACCCATTTGCACTGAAACAAAGGACCTTGAAATCATGTCCATAGTCAAGTTCCCATATGTCCACTATGTAACCATAATATATGTCCTTTCCCCTCTTGGTTGCTGCATCAAAGCGGACACCATTGTTTTTGTTGGTGCTCTTTTCATCTTGGGCGATCCTGTAAAATGTATTCTCGTACCCTTTATAAGTCAATACAGTCGAAGATGGTCCCCTGGCCAACGAGTACAGCTCATCAGAAACAGTGTTGTTACCCATGAGACGTGTTTGCAACCAACTGCCGAAAGTCCTGATGTGTTCATATGTAATCCAGTCGTCATACTGCTCCGGGTGTTTGGACCGCAGAATATTCTTGTGTTCATCGACATACGGGGTCACCAAGGTGGAATTCTGTACAACTGTGTAGTGTGCTTGAGACCAAGAATGCCCGTCCCTACATATTATTGAGTTCGCTCCTAGCGTGCCTTTTCCAGTCAGTCTCCCCTCATACAGCGACTGAGGGAGACCAATCTTCTTAAGGTCAGGAATGAAGTCAACACAAAACCCAATGACATCCTCTGTTTGATGGCCCATGGAGATGCTTGCTTCTGACCTAGCGCGGTTACGAACATATTTCTTTAAGACTCCCATGAACCTCTCAAATGGGAACATATTGTGTAGAAATAAAGGGCCCAGAACGACAATCTCGTCAACTAGATGAACTAGGACGTGCATCATGATATTGAAGAAGGACGGTGGGAACACCAACTCGAAACTAACAAGACATTGCACCAAATCACTCCTTAACCTTGGCAAGATTTCTGGATCGATCACCTTCTAAGAGATTGCATTAAGGAATGCACATAGCTTCACAATGGCTAATCGAATGTTTTCCGGTAGAAGCCCCCTCAATGCAACCAGCAGTAGTTGCGTCATAATCACATGGCAATCATGAGACTTTAGGTTCTGGAACTTTTTCTCTACCATATTTATTATTCCCTTTATATTCGACGAGAAGCCAGACGGGACCTTCATACTGAGCAGGCATTCAAAGAAGATTTCCTTCTCTTCTTTGGTAAGAGCGTAGCTGGCAGGACCTTCATACTGCTTTGGATGCATGCTGTCTTTTTCACGCACACGTTGCTGTTCCTCCCGTGCCTCCGGTGTATCTTTTTTCTTCCCATACACTCCCAAGAAGCCTAGCAGGTTCACGCAAAGATTCTTCATCACGTGCATCACGTCGATTGCAGAGCGGGCCTCTAGGTCTTTCCAATAGGGTAGGTCCCAAAATATAGATTTCTTCTTCCACATAGGTGCACATTTGTCAGCGGCATTCGGAACAGATAGTCCGCCAGGACCCTTTCCAAATATTACTTGTAAATCATTGACCATATCAAGTATGTGATCACCAGTACGGAGGGCAGGCTTCTTCCGGTGATCTGCCTCACCTTTGAAATGCTTTCCTTTCGTTCGACATTGATGGTTGGTCGGAAGAAATCGACGATGCCCCGGGTACACATTCTTCCTGCATTTGTCCAAATATATATTGTCGGTGTCATCTAAACAGTGTGTGCATGCGTGGTATCCCTTGTTTGTCTGTCGTGAAAGGTTACTGAGAGCAGGCCAATCATTAATGGTTACAAACAGCAACGCATGTAGGTCAAATTCCTTCTATTCGTTCTCATCCCACACACGTACACGTCTTCCATTCCATAGTTGTAAAAGTTCATCAACTAATGGCCTTAGGTACACATTAATATCATTGACGGGTTGCTTAGGGCCTTGGATGAGCACTAGCATCATAATGAACTTCCGCTTCATGCACAACCAAGGAGGAAGGTTATACATACGTAGAGTCACACGCCATGTGCTATGTTGGCTGCTCTGCTCCCCAAAAGGATTAACGACATATGCACTTAAACCAAACCATACGTTCCTCGGGTCACCTGTAAAGTCGCTCCACTTTCTCTCGATCTTTCTACACTGCGACCCGTCAGCGGGTGCTCTCAACTTCCCGTCTTTCTTATGGTATTTTTTGTGCCATTGCATCAACTCGGCATGCTTTTGTTTCTGAACAGACGTTTCAACCGGGGTATTATAGGAGCATACCACATCACCTTGGTAGGAACCCTCTTCCCGGTGCGCTGGCCCTCAACATCAGCAGGGTCATCTCTTCTGATCTTATACTGTAATGCACCGCATACCGGGCATGCGTTCCGTTCCTCGTACTCACCGCGGTAGAGGATGCAATCATTAGGGCATGCATGTATCTTCTGCACCTCCAATCCTAGAGGGCATACAACCTTCTTTGCGTACGTACTGTCGAACAATTCATTATCCTTTGGAAGCTTCTTCTTCATTATTTTCAGTAGCGAACTAAATCCATTGTCAGATACACCATTGTCTGCCTTCCATTGCAGTAATTCCAATGTGGTACCGAGCTTTTTGTTGTCATCTTCACAATTTGGGTACCACCCTCTTTTGTGATCCTCTAACATGCGATCGAACTTCAACTTCTCCCTTTCACTTTCACATTCTCTCTGTGCATCAACAATGATCCGGCGAAGATCATCATCGGGCACATCGTCTGGTTCCTCTTGATCTTCAGCTTCCCCCATTACAGCATCACCATATTCAGGGGGAGGGTAGTTGTCATCATCCTCTTCTTCTTTGTTGTCTTCCATCATAACCCCTCTTTCTCCGTGCTTGGTCCAAACATTATAGTGTGGCATAAAACCCTTCTGAAGCAGGTGGAAGTGAAGAGTTTTAGAGTTGGAGAAAGACTTCGTATTCTCACAGACAGTACATGGACAAGGCATAAAACCATTCTGCTTGTTTGCCTCAGCCGCTTCGAGAAAATATGCAGGCCCTTAATATACTCGGAGGTGCGTCGGTCACCGTACATCCATTGTCGGTTCATCTGCGTGCGTTATATAATAAAGTGTATTAAAAACCATTACAACATATCATGAATAGAGAAGTGAACAATAATAAAAGTAAGAAAATTATACGAGTAAGTATATTATCTTTTAGCAAGAATATAAGATCAAGAGGCTCACCATGCGCGGGCGATCGACGGCGGTTTCAGGACGGGGACAGGACAGGACGGGCCGCCAAACCTAGACAAATCTTGACGAAAATGGAGTTTGGACAACGAGCTTCGAGAGGAGAAAGATTAAGTTTGTCTTAGGCATTTCATCAAACACCTCGTGTGCATAGGAAGTGAGCTAGAGCACCACAAAGCTCTCCCCTCGCCGGCCAAAAATATAGAGCAGTGTGGAGCGCTCTGCTCGCTGGCGAGGGGGTATATATAGGCATTTCATTGGTCCCGGTTCGTGGCTGGAACCGGGACTAAAGGACCCCCGTTGGTCCCGGATCCAGCCACGAACCGGGACCAATGGTTGTGGGCCAGGAGCGAGGCACGTTGGTCCCGGTTCGTGTCTGGAACCGGGACCAAAGGTTCCAGACGAACCGGGACCAATGCCCCACGTGGCCCGCCCGGCCCCCTGGCCTCACGAACCGGGACCGTTGCCCCCATTGGTCCCGGTTCGTGACTGAACCAGGAATAATGTGCTGGCCCGGCCCGAACCAATGCCCTGTTTTCTACTAGTGATGATGCATACGGCCCTTTTATTAAATGAACGAAAGTAAATAGTGTGCAGATCCAAACATGCTTCGTCAGAGCAAAGTGACAATAGTAAATGGAAACAAAAAAAGGCCACAACCGTCGAAAATAGACCTAGATGCCTAACCATCTATTCTATTAGTGGACCGCCATCCAAACCGGTTGAATATATCCTGCGCTACCATCTCCCATCGGGCACACCCAGTAACCAACGGCTCCCTGGTTTCCGCAAGAGTGAGTAACGACCATGTACGGATCATAGCCGACGCCCTGTGAAGTACCTGCAAGAAATGTATATGTGTTGACCTGTTAAAAACCAAATCATTCCTGCAATTCCAAATAGCCCATAGTAATGTGCATACCCCAACGCGAATATGTCTAGCAGTACTAGTATATATCAACTCCGTTTAGCCATGTACCAAATAGTGTGTCAGTGATATCTGGAGGATCAATGTTAAAAGTAACTCGAACAGTTTGCCATAGTAGTCTTGCTAGCAGACATTGGAGAAAAAGGTGTTTGATATTTTTCGGATTACCACAAAAGCAACAACTTGTATTGCCTGGCCAATTACGCTTAGCTAAATTATCGTTAGTAAGAATCACCTTCTTGTGGACAAACCACACAAAAACTTTGATTCTCAAAGGAACCTTCACCTTCCAAACGTTTTTGGTCTTTGGTAAATCCGATGTGTCAATGAGATCAAGGTACATTGATTTGATTGTAAATGAACCTGAATCTGTAAGCTTCCACTTAAATTGTATCAGGCTCATCTGATAAATGTATGTCCATAAGACGTCTGACTAAGTGCAACCACTGAGTCCAACGATGTCCAATCAGAACTCGTCGGAACTGTATGTTTAGTGGGATAGATTGAAATACTGTGGCAACATACGCTTCTTTACGTTGCACAATATTATATAAGCTAGGCAGGGTATTGTAAAGCTAGGGGCGTCTCCCCCAGCCACGTATCCTCCCAAAATCTCGTGGCATCTCCATTCCCAATTGTAAACCGAGTCCTATGAAAGAAGTGTGCTTTCACCTTCATCAAGCCCTTCCAAAAAGGGGAGTCTGTCGGTCTTGCAATGACTTGGGCTAATGTTTTCGATTGGAGATACTTATTACGTAGAATCTGAGCCCACATCCCTTCAGTTTCCATTGATAATCTATATAGCCACTTACTCAGTAGACATTTATTCTTAACCTCTAAGTTTTGAATCCCCAAACCTCCTTGCTCTCTGGGTCTGCAAACTATGTCCCATCTAGTAAGTCTATACTTTTTCTTAACCTCATCACTCTGCCAAAAGAACCTAGATCGATAGAAGTCCAGTCTTTGTCGTACCCCTACTGGTACTTCAAAGAAAGAAAGGAGAAACATGGGCATACTTGTAAGCACCGAGTTGATCAAGATAAGTCTCCCTCCATAGGATAAAAGCTTTCCTTTCCAGCAGCTTAGTTTCTTCTTGAAATGGTCCTCAATACGCTTCCACTCTTGGTTCGATAGCTTTCGATGGTGAATTGGTATGCCCAAGTAACTAAATGGCAAACTACCCAACTCACAACCAAACAGCTGTTTATAGTCCTCCTGAACTTCTTTAGCACTGCCAAAGTAGAACAGCTCGCTCTTGTGGAAGTTTATTTTCAACCCCGATAATTGTTCAAACAGGCAGAGAATGAGTTTCAGGTTTCTCGCTTTCGCCATGTCATGCTACATAAACAAAATAGTGTCATCAGCATATTGCAGGATGGACACGCCCTCATCCACTAGATGCGACACTAGTCCTCCCACCAGGCCTTCCTGTTTCGCCCTTCCTATTAGTATTACAAGCATGTCCGCAACTACGTTGAATAGAATAGGGGACATTGGATCTCCCTGCCGGAGACCCTTGTGTGTTTGGAAAAAATGACCAATGTCATCATTCACTTTGATGCCAACATTCCCCTGCTGTACAAAGGATTCGACTTGCCTCCTCCATAGCTCGTCAAATCCTTTCGTGCGCAGAGCTTGTTGTAAGAAAGGCCATTTAACTTTTTCATATGCTTTTTCAAAATCCACTTTGAAGATAACCCCGTCTAGTTTCTTCGAATGAATTTCATGTAGGGTCTCATGGAGCACAACCACTCCCACTAGAATATTTCTACCAGACATAAATGTTGATTGACTAGGTTGCACCACTACATGTGCAATTTGCGTCAATCTATTAGTCCCTACCTTGGTAAATATTTTGAACGACACATTGAGCAGACATATTGGCCTGAACTGTTCAATCCGCACTGCCCCTTCCTTCTTTGGCAACAACGTTATAGTCCCAAAGTCTAGGTGGAACAACTGCAGGTGCCCATCAAACAAATCCTGAAACATAGGTAGTAAATCTCCTTTAATAATATGCCAACATCGCTTGTAAAATTCAGCCGGGAGCCCATCTGGTCCTGGTGCCTTGTTGTTTTTCATTTGCGAATTGCATCAAACACCTCTTTATCCGTAAATGGTGCAGTTAATACCTCATTCTCATCCCTTCCAAGTTGAGGTATACCACCGACCAAGGTCTCGTCCATCGTCATATTCGTATCATCAGGAGGCCCAAAAAGCTTTTTATAGTAATCTGAGATGTACAACTTTAGGTTCTCATGCCCAACGATAGTACCCTCGTCTTGCTCTAGTTGGTAAATTTTCTTCTTCCTGTGTTTACCATTGGCAATCAAATGAAAAACTGCGTATTATCATCGCCTTGAATAACCGGGCGCACTTTTGCTCTAAGTGCCCACTTCAGCTCTTCCTCTGTAAGGAGTTTTTTGAGATCATGTTCTGTCTCCGCTTTGGATGCCCTCTCATGTTCATCCAACAACACGGACTCAGATTTAATATCGGTTTTGTTTCTTGAGTTTATAGACACCACTCTTGTGCTTCGCCCAACCACGTAGAAACGGTCTCAAGTGTCTAATTTTATTCTACCATTTGTCAACATTGGTTCTTCCCCCCGTAGCACTATTCCATTATCTTGCTACAAGGTCCAGGAATCCTTCTCTTTCAAACCATGCCACCTCAAAGGAAAAGGCATTCTTATTACCCACATGGGTTGCCTCCCCCGAGTCCACAAACAGAGGTGTATGATCTAATATGATCCTAGGCATCGCTCTAACTGTCACCCGTGGAAATTTCTGCTCCCATTCCACACTAGTGAGTACTCTATCCAACTTCTCGAATGTTGGATTAGGTAAAGTATCGGCCCAAGTAAACTTTCTACATGTGAACTCGATTTCACGCAGGTCAAGGCTTTCGATGATTGTATTAAACATAAATGACCATCTGCTATCAAAGTTATCATTATTTTTCTCATCCCTTCGCCTAATAATGTTGAAGTCTCCCCCCCCACTAAGATGGGTAACCTCTCATTACCACAGACCCTCACAAGATCCGCTAGAAAATCCATCTTGAATTCTGGTTGGGCCGCACCATAGACCGCGACTAGTGCCCATTGGAATCCATCATCCTTTGAGCGAACTTTGAATTTGACAGCAAAATCTCCCGACACTACATTTCTGACCTCTAGTGTCTCACACCTCACCCCAAGTAAGATCCCTCCACACCTTCCTCTGGGAGGTAGACAGTGCCAATCGAAGTCAGTGCCACCCGATATTGTGTTCAGAAACTGAGAGGTAAAATTGTCCCTGCCAGTCTCCATTAAGGCAATAAAATTGAGCCTATGCTCAATCATTGCTTTTGCTAGGAATCTCTATTTAGCCAAGTCACCAAGACCTCTGCTATTCTAGAATATTCCTCTCATCGGTCGTCATAAAATTTCTTTGCAGTCTCAAATCGTGCACTCCGACGCACTGCCGATACTGGATAAACCTTCCTCTTCCAAGTGTGTTTTGGTTTCTCCTCCTCGGTTACCCGGTCCACATAACCGGTTCCGAGATTCAAACTTTCTATTGGTTGCATAAAGTTATTCTGCTCAGAGTTACTACTAGTCTCCTCTTCCTCGTTAAATAGGGATGACGGCATGAGATCCTCACACAGACGTTCCATAGCCCCCATCCCTAGTTCATTAATCTCGTCATCATTCAATGGTTTGACAGCAACAATATTACGCAACATAGTCATAGCTCGCTCAGCTTCTAAGTCAAGTAAATTATTAACAGTCATGGAAACTTCCTTAGCATTGCTACCCATAGACACCCCCAATACGTTTGCATTCAAAATAATTTCTTTTTCTAAAAAATGCAGAATGGAATGGCTAGTGTTGATGACCATACATGTCGTAGTCTCAATGTCTCGAAGCTTGGCCGCTCTCATCGCACGGCCCATCATCAGGTCATCCGCATCCGGCTGCTCCTGGAGCCTACGACTCGTCCGCCTCTCCACAGTCGCCGGATCAGGAATGCCTCTGAATGCTACCACCTCCTCGGTGGTAGGAAGCAGCATGGAGGGACCACCCGGCCCTCGTCCCGCGGAAGCACGCCCGCCAGGCATCGCCGAACGGACCTGGGAGTCCCTCCTGGCTCCTTGCCCGGGGTTGCACGCCACATCCCAGGAGCCTCCTGCCCTCGGCGTCGCGGCATCACCCTAACTGGCCAGGAGGGGCGAGGCAGGTCGGTTGCATGACCTGCCCGGGGAGGTAGGCGATGCCCGATGCCGGCCTGAACCTCCTGGCGAACGTCGCCCCGGAGAAGCGGACACTGGCAAGCGCGTGTCCACAACCACATCCGCGGCCACCTGAACTGACACCGGCGACACCGGCGAGCGCGTGTCAGCCGCGTTTGCGGCTACCTGAACCGACACTGGCGACACCGGCGAGCGCGTGTCCACAGCCGCAGTCGTGGCCACCTGAACCGACACCGGCGATCCATCGCTCACCGGCATGACCTCGTCGATGCTTTGCCTTGGTCCAAACGTGGCAGCGGTAACGGCTGCCATGGTGGATCAATCCACCCCCATCACCCCATGGCTAATCGAGGTGGACCTAGGTGAGCCTCCATGAATCCCGGCGTCCCTCCTCCGTGTAGGAGAATGGGTGACTTTCGGTGATAATGGCGGAGACATCAGAGGCAACAAAATTCCTACGGGTCCTGGCATTCCGCTCTAACACCCCACAGCTTAGTTGGTGCTGACGAGGATCCAAAAGATCCAAAATGCAGCTGCTGCGAAACAGAAGAATCAGCCACCCTTTCACTACGAGATTTAGGCTCAGGAGTCTTGGTTAGAGGAGCAGCCCCTTTCTTAGCCTCTGGGCGTGCCGGAGCATCCGGTTCATGTTGTCCATCCCTATCCTTTCCCTCGTCAGTGTCCATATCAACAATCTTTGCCAAGTCTTGAAACTCAGCATTTTTCTCTATCTCTATCTCCAACAAATAGCTTTTGCCATCGTACGTCCAACGAACCGTGTCCGGTATGTGTTCAACACTAATCACGCTGACAAAAAGACGAGCCACCCCATAGAATGGGTGAAGGGCATATCAACCTTCTCCGTCTTGCCAATAAGCGACCCCAGACTCTAAGTCACTCTGACATCATCAAGGGCCGACTGGGGTAGTGGAATTCCTTCTGGTTCCTGCCGTGCCCATGGTTCAAATTCAAGTACGCAAGCGCTATTCGGAACCTTGCTCATCCCAAATGTCAGGAGTCTACCTAGATCCTCCTTGGTCGGAAAATCCACTCTAAACACCTGATCCTCCAGAGACACTAGATCCCAGTGAAAGGAACCAGGAACCAACTCTCGAAGACACTGCAAAACTTGATCAGAAGTCATTCTCCCACGAACCACCCGCACCACTCCAGTCCTGGAGCTCTTAGGAGTAGGTGCAGTAGAAGACGCGCGTGGAGACTCAAAAAACATCAGCTCAGATCAGCAGACCCCATATATAGTGACAACAGGATTTGTTCCCAGAAGAAACGGGAACTCTCCTGAATCATGCTTTGGTTTCCGGCACAGGTCACATAACTCAACCTTGCATTCTGCTGCGAAGTGCCCTGGTTCCCCGCACCGGTAACACGACATTTTCTCTTTCTTTCGAGCCCACTTAGATAGTTTCTCGCCTTCAGATTTTTCGGACTTTTCAGAGATAGCATCCTTCAACTGCAACCCTTTAGAAGTCGGTACCTTAACTGCTGCTAGTTCACCAACCATCTCCATCACCACGGCCGGAAGGTTCGGCTCGGTCGCACCCACTACAAAGGAATGTGCCATGGGTGCATCCCATAGGACCGGCTGCTGGTCGTGAGTAGCCGCGTCCGCCGGCGGGGGAGGTGGAGGAGGCCATCTTCCTCTTCCTCGGCCTCCCTGATATGGCTGGTGCCAACTTCTTTGTCTATTATGAGGGCCTGTGACTCCATGCACAAAGGGACCGGGAGGCCTGTTGAAACCCCGTGTTCCGCCGTACACCCGACCGCCGCTGGTAGACGACGAACCCCGGTGTATGCCCTCACCGTAGGCATCATAGCCATCATCTCCCCAATATCCTGTCTTGTTCCGGTTCTCATTGAAGTGACCAGGCCCTCGGCCGTCGGCTGGAGGTCCCCGGCCTCGTCCGGCCCCGTTCCCATCATTGCCACATGCGCCTGCAGGTCTAGCAGCCCTCGCCGGCTGCAGCTGTTCCTGCTGTTCGGCTCTAGCCGGGGGCTGCTGCTCTTGACGGCCCGTTTAATGTGTTTGGTGGCGCGCAGGCTGACCCCCACGATCGGCCATTGGGGCAGTCACCGCCGGCGAAGGAGCAGCAATCCTCGCCGCCGACCCAGTCCAAGCGATCTGAAACCTGGCCTCGCCTCCCTGGGAAACCTAGCGACACTAGGTCCCAGGATATTGCTATCAATCGACCGACTCCGCCTCGCAAGTGAGTCTTCGTTGGTTTTCTGGGCTGCCAGCTGGGCCTCATACCTAGCCATCAGACAGCCCATGTTAGAGTCTACCGGCCCATCTGACCCTAGTAGCTCGTTCAACCGTGCAGACCGCAAATCACGGATCGACCCAGCGGTAGCCGACGGCTTCAGCGTCGCCGGCGCCGCCGTCGGAGGACCTCGTCGATGCTTCTTCTTGTGTACCATCTTCCATATGAATGAATGAAAAAATCTGCTAGGGTTGGTTTTGGGAGACGCACCTTAGGGATTGGCCCTCTCCATGGCCGGATCGCCGCCGTCGATGTCCTTCGATGTACCAGCCTCCGCACCAGCTCTGCCTTCTCCGTCTCCGGTAGGCCAGCTCTTGCCGGATCATCAAACGGGACGATCGAATCAACGTACTCTGCAATGGTTTCCTCTTCGTCTCCATTCTTGAACGCCTCGCAGATCCGATCCGAGGGAGTCGTTGAGACCTCATCCGGCAAGACGCCGGCGTGCTCCGCCTCCGCCTCATCATCGGTTACCTCCGCTAGCGCCCAAACCTACCTCCCACCCGCCGGTCAACTCCAGCGCGATGGCCACCTATCGTCGCCAGCACGGTCTATTGGACCAATTCCTGCATAAAAGTGCGCCTATTGAGATCAGGTGGATGAAAGAGTAAAGTAAATAAATAAAAAGATGAACCAAATGGAGCCATGCATTCCACCTTTCTCCTACCAGAGATCTCCTAAATTGAATATTAAGAGGGATCGATTGTAAAATTGTAGCAACATAAGCCTCCCTACGTTGCACAATATTATATAAGCCGGATACTGTGTCGCTAGGGGCGTCTCTCATAGCCAAGTGTCTTCCCAAAACCTGGTTGTATTACCATTCTCAATGTGAAACTTGACCCTATGAAAAAATGATTCTTTTGTCCTCATTAAGCCTTTCCAAAAAGGTGAGTCTAACGGTTTCACTGTAACTTGCGCCAAGGTTTTGGATTGTATGTACTTATTTCTTAGAATTTGTACCCATGTACCTTCCGTCTCCACTAATAATCTATGCATCCATTTCCTCAATAGACATTTATTCTTAATTTGTAAATTTTCAATTCCTAACCCGTCTTGATCTTTGGGTCTACACATCATATCCCATTTAGCGAGTCTGTATTTTGTCTTGCTATCATCACTTTGCCAAAAAAATCGTGATCGATAGAAGTCAAGTCCTTTCCGTACCCCTATCGGTACTTCAAAGAATGATAATAGAAACATCGGCAAGCTTGTCAATAGTGAGTTTATTAACACAAGCCGACCTCCATACGACATAAGCTTGCCCTTCCAACAACTTAATCGTTTTTCAAATCTGTCTTCTATGCATTTCCATTCCTTATTAGTTAGTTTCCGGTGATGAATAGGGATACCCAAATAACTAAACGGCAAGAACCCATCTCACAACGAAATAATTGCTTGTAGGTATCTTGTTCTTCCTTGGCGCGCCCAAAGCAGAATAATTCACTCTTTTTGAAATTAATCTTCAGTCCTGATAATTGTTCAAAAAGACACAGAACTTACTTCATATTTCTGGCCCTGGCTAAATCATGTTCCATAAAGATAATCGTATCATCCTCGTATTGTAGGATGGATATCTCTCCATCTTCAAGATGTGGAACTAGCCCTCTTACTAGGTCAATATGATGACTATGACGGTGAAATTCTCCCCTTTTCAATAATTTATACTTGCTTTGGGCCACCTTTTCGGAAAGCATATATGTTGCCACCGGATTCGTATCCCGTCAATGGAATCTATCAGATCAGGATGAAGGAACAAATATTTTTTTCTTTTTCTTTTTCTTTTTCTTCGAGAGTAGAGAAGAATTGAAATGGAATTAACCCAAACCGTGTGGGTACACGTCAGTTTTGCATCGGGCAAACTCAAAACAGTAGACACGGGTGTACGTGCATATATTCTAAAATGCAAAAAACTTTAGTACATTGGTTAAGAAAATACTCCCTCTGCTCACACATATACTATGTTTCCGATATTTTAATTGAACTACATATGGACTGAAATGAGTAAACAAACATGCAAAAATGTGTCGGTATGCATCCGATTCATGAAAAAGTTGGACCAATTCATAGTGTGGGCACATGGTAAACATAGCTGTATTTCCTTCTCGACCGGATGGAAGACTGATACTCATAGAGTGGCCTTGGTGAATGGGGATGCTTCCCGTGATCATGTGAAATTGTTGTAATGAGATGATGTTCTTGACCTATTTGTTGCTCCATAATCCCACCTCGATCAAATTCATTGATTTGTTGTAAGTCTTCCCTTCCATCCTTCTTTCCGAGATTGCAGATTTCATCTTAAAAATGCTAATGAGAAAATCACATCATGGCTCAATGGTGTCATGTAATTGTATTTTTCAAAATCAGGGTTGACCGAAATATGTGTTGCCAATTCCATTTTTACCATGTGCAGATTAGATTTGTAGAGTATCTAGTGCAAAAGACAATATAATATTCCTTCTTAAGATATATTCTTTTGTCTATGAAATTTGTTTATGTATATCAAATACAATGCTCATTGCACTTCTAAAAATTAATTCACATTAAAAATTTCGTAGTAATGAGAAAACTATACCATGAAACCTTTTTTTATCGAAGTAATGATATATTAATGTTGAAAGAAAGTATCTATTGGGAAAAAATCTCCATTTATATAAGAGTAAAGTGCATTGTAGGTCCTTAAACTATTACAGGGGTATCATGTAAGTCCTCAAACTATGAATCGGCATTCAGGTCCTCGAAGTGGAGTAAGTGTGTCATTCAGGCCCAAGATCTACTGGGCCCTGCCTCACCGGCTAGGTGGCGCCGTTTACCCGTGACATCTCCTACAGGGGGCCCGCAAGGAACTAGCATGTGACGTAAATCTGCAAATAAATTCAAATTCATGGTTTCAAAAAAATGTTTGCGGATATTAAAAATATGTTCAAAATTTTAAAAAATGTTTGTTAATTTATAAAAATGATCCCAAATATGGGGAAAAAGTGTGCGGCTTTAAAATAATTTTATAAGAAGTTACCAAACCATAAATTCGGAAACAAATGTAAGCGACTCTAAAAAAATGTTAGCGAATGGTAAATTTAAAGGGAACAAAAATATGCTCCCGAACGATATATTTGAAAATATTTTAACAAACAACAAAAAATGTTGGCGGCTTTAAGAAATTTAAAAGAAATGAAAATATGCTCCGGAATGAAACATTAAAAAAATATGCTTCTGAATGAATTAGAAATAAAGTTCGTGAACGATGAATTTTGAAAAAATATTCGCAACTTTAAAAAATTGTGAACGAAAATTTTGAAAAGAAAATAAATATCTAAGCAGACGACAAAAAAATGTCTGCGAATCATGAATTTTGAAGTTTTTTTTTTGCACAAATTTAGTGAATGTTCATTAATTTTATAAAGAAATTTCTTTTTAAAAATGTTTGTTAACTAACAATGTTCATGAATTTACAAAATGTCCATGAATTTACAAAATGTCCATGCATTTGAAATATCTTCATGAATATACAAGATGTTCATTAATTGAAATGTTCATGGTCTCAAAAAATGTTTGCAAATAGTGAAAAAATATTCACACATTTAAAATTTGTTGACGAATCATAAATTTACGTGGTTTGGGAACACCTTTTGAAATTTATTGTTTGTGGACATTTTTTTAAAGTGATGAACATATTTTCCATATTAACGAACATTCTTTAAACCATTAAATTTGAATTTATTTGGAGTGAAGTGCAATTATCATTCCCTTGAATCTATTTGAATTTTTTTTGCATATTTCTGTGACCGATCGTCACCTTGTGCGGCCCCTTGTCCGATGTGTCATGGTCAACAACACCAGTTGGCCGGTAGGCAGGGTCGGATAATTTTTGGACTTGAATGACACAATTATTGTACTTCGAGGACCTGAATGTTGATTTTCATAGTTTGAGGACCTATATGACACCATTAAAGTAGTTTAGGGGCCTACAATACATCATAGAAAAATATATTGCATCTCTTTTGGTTTATAAGTCATTCACACATTCCTAGGTCATCATTTTGATCAACAGAATGCGAGTTATATGCCATAAATACCATACTATCAAATTCGCATTCGATTGAAGTTTCTAATAGTATATTTTTTGTGAGACATAACTCAAATTTCATTGGTTAAATTGATGATCAAGGAACACACACATGACCTATAAAGTAAAAGGGATGGAGTAGTTGATTGTTCAGAGAAAAAATGTCCAAAATGGAAATATGGGAAAAAATATTACACAAAACTAGTAAATATAAATTTGTACCAAAATAGGGAAGTGTAAATAAATAAGAAAACCAGGAAAATGTAAAAATAATAATTTGGATATGGACTTTTATTTTCCAACAGTAAAATAATTTGGATATGGACATACATTATATATCAGGCAGCCCTATGAAGTCCTGTAAAACAGAGCCCACACACCACCGAACGAAATGTAGCCCATTTACTCTGACAGGCCAAATCGAGGATACATAGTTGCAAAAAAAAACGTTGATGTTTCGTAGAGAAGCCTGGTCCATCGCCGAATATATTTGCCGCCGTCCACCGCCGCCTACGCTGTCCACCGAAGCCGCCATGCTATGCCTCCGAGAGTGCGTTGTTTCCCATCTCCTCTCATCTCCCTCTAGATGTTCCATCTTCCCACTCCGCAGCCTCCTCTCCACCACCGCGGCCCCCATTTTCCCAAATCTCGGTGGCTTCGTTGTCGACGACTAACTCGTCACCTCCTCATCGGCAAGGGTTATGATAGCCACCACGTCCGATCGCATGTATAGCCTCGTCGCCACTTTTCTAGTTAACAAAATGTTACTGTACTTCTGAGTATGGAAGAAAAATGGATGGCAAACAAAATAATCCCTTTTGTTTTTTTGAGAATCTGGATGCGAACATCTTAGGGAGGCCTATCAAAAATGGACAGCAAACAAAATAATCTGGCCCACGTAGCCCATATTGACTGGTCACCACGACGGAGCAAGCGTAGTAGCAACCAGTAGCAATTGCAATCCACCGGAAATATCTCTGTCGCCGCCGGCGCCGGCCGCCGCGGCTGCTGCGCCCTGCGCCATGCTCCGCCTCCGCGAGTGCTTCGTTTCCCGTCTCCTCTCTTCTCCCCCCACCTCTGCCATCTTCCCACTCCGCCGTCTCCTTTCCGCCGCCGCGGCCCCCGTTTCCACGAATCCTAGCAGCTTCGCCGTCGAGGAGTACCTCGTCGACACCTGCGGCCTCACCCGACCCCAAGCCCTCAAGGCCTCCAAGAAGCTCTCCCACCTCAAGTCCCCCACCAAGCCCGACGCCGTCCTCGCTTTCCTCGCCGGCCTCGGCCTCTCCGGCGCCGATGCCGCCGCCATCGTCGCCAAAGATCCGCTGTTCCTCCGCACCAAAGTGGACAAAACACTGGCCCCTAAGGTCGTCGGGCTCAGTGGCCTCGGCCTGTCGCGTCCTGACATCGCCGGCCTCGTCTCCCTCGCCCCCGAATGCTTCCGCTCCAGAAACATCGTCGCCAAGCTGCAGTACTACATGCCTCTCTTCGGATCCCCCCACAACTTATTCCGGCTGCTCGCGCGCGGTTCCTACCTTCTCCATTGCGACCCCGAGAAGGTGGCCAAGCCCAAAGTCGTGTTCCTGAGGGGGTGCGGGCTAGCTGATTGTGATATTGCCAAGCTGTTTATCCATGCGCCGAGGATGCTCACCACCAACCCGGAGCGTGTTCGGGCGATGGTGGAATGTGCTGAAAGACTGGGTGTGCCCCGTGGCTCTGGGATGTTCAGGCCAGCGTTGCAGGCTGTCGCATTCCAAAGCAAGGAAAAGATTACTGCCAAAGTGGACTACTTGAAGAATACCTTCAGGTGGTCTGATGCCGAAGCGAGCATTGCTGTGCGCAAGTATCCGGGTGTGCTGAGGAGGTCAAAGGAATCTCTGAAGTGCAGGTCCGAGTTCTTCTTCTCTGAGGTGGGGTTGGAACCGGCATACATTGCTCATCGTCCGGCATTGCTCTCTTATAGCTTGGAGGGCCGAAACAGACCCAGGTACTATGTTATCAAGTTCCTTAAGGCAAATGGTTTGTTAGGTCAGTACCGGGACTACTATAGCATAGTCATGCTAAGCGAGAAGGTATTTGTGGAGAAGTTCATATGCCCTCACAAGGAAGCCGCACCGCACCTCGTTCAAGACTATGCAACCGCTTGCAAAGGGGAAGTGTCAACTAATTTCAGATTCATATGAACGGAAAAGGGCTATGGAAGTTGGTTACATTGTATTGTGCAACAAAGTTATCACCCTGCGTGTAAGCTTAGTACTTCCTGTTTCGGTGTTCTTTTCCTAAGATGATGTTCGTTGTTTTCTGTAGTATGTCAGTTTGGTCATTGCTAAATGCTAACTCCTATGAAAGTATGAAACTGATAATTTTATTCCTGAACCCTGCTATGCTGATGTTGTCATTACGTAGAGAAGATCCCTGAAATAAGAAGTCCATGGATATATTTGCGTTTCTGACTTCTGTGGAAGATCATGGAAGCCATAAAACAAAAGAAAATCTTTAACATGCTAACGAGAAAATCATTACATGGCTGAATGGTCTTATCTAATTATATTTCTCTAAATCATGGTTGAACGAATTATCCGTCTGCAATTCCATTCTTTCCAATGTTCAGATTTTAATAGTGATTTGGGAACTGGGATTTGCCTAAATGGGGCAGAGCGCAGCTGCCAAGATGGTGCTCAAGGAGATCATGCTGTCCTTCCACCAAGAAGACCATTTAGCCTCAAACTTGGTTTACTCATTTCCTTGAGAATTATTATTACTCCTCATTTTATATGCTGGATTTGATCTTTTGTTAGTAAGAAGTCCATGTATTTTAATGCGATTTAGATATATGCTTCTTCCTGTCATTGGTTGGTTTTTATTAGTGAAATTCTGTACTTGCTTCTCTTTCTCTCATTGTTTGATGTCATTAGTTAAACTCATGTCCTGCAGTTGTTCATAGCTGCAGAATTGCAGAGTTCCATCCACTAGAATGCAAACTAGTGGAAACAATATCATGTGGAAATATTATATTATCAAGGTTATAGTTTGCCTCTTTCTGTCTGTTTTTTTTTTGTTTGTGTGTGATCTGGTATCCTTGATGTCTTTTTCCCTGCTCGTGGACTTGAACGGAGGCAAGTTAACCATCTTTTCCTGAACTTCATGATTGAAATAGAGAAAAGCTTATGGGGCTCAAGAGGGAAAAAAAATGAAACACTAGATGTACATGCCTGTGTTGATCACTGTTTTATATTTGTATGGAGATGAATGGATTGGATGTTAGATTCAGATAGGATGGATATATCTAAGCCCATTACCACTGGGACAAACTCACCATGCTGTTCAGATTCATAAACTTTTCTTGAAAGGGTTTTACTTGAGAAAAATTAATGGTTCACTGGGATTAAACTTATGTTTACTCAGAAGTTGCAGCTAACTATCTCTCAAGTAAAACAAAACGAACCTAATTAGTCTGACGTAGTTTTTCTGCTGCACTGAAGCCTAGTACGGTGACGCTGAATTACCATAAGTAAGCATGAGTATATTATTCTTACTTTGAAACAATGGACGACTACAGATTTATTGTTTGACTGAAGAAGTGGTTGTTTCGATTTATCTGTCAGGTTAAGGTGAGTGTGTGCATATCTCAGGTTTACATTGCAATTACCACTGTTCCTCGAAACACAAAATGAATTTATTATCATATACTCCCTCCGTTCCTAAATATAAGACCTTTTAGAGATTACACTATGGACTACATACGGATGTATGTAGACATATTTAGAGTATAAATGCACTCATTTTGCTCCGTATGTAGTCTTATAGTGGAATCTCTAAAAGGTCTTATATTTAGGAACGGAGGGAGTACTAGGCCCACCTGATTCAGTTTTATATAAACTCAGTTTTGTGTTTTGGCTGCACATTCCTTTTGGGCTTCCTTTTGGCGCAGACCTGTCCCTCTGTCTGGTTGCTATGAGGCGTGCCCTTTGGGAAACCAGCATTGTATTGTGGCACGGCTGTTTATGTTTATATAGTTTGTAACTTCCAGCTACAAAGATTGAATTATCCACATCCACATCTATTGAGTTCTTTCTCTACACTGATCCACGTCCAGTAATCAGCTTGTTTCTTACAAATAGTTCTGCTCTAGGTATACTATTGCAGTTAATAACTTAATATTGTATCTTCAGTTCATTCTATTTACTTAATACTATTTCTACAAATTTCGACCATGGTATGTTATATGAAATTAAAAAATGGAAAATACGAAAGAATGTTGCAAGAGAAATTTAATGAGTGATTGCACTCTCCCTCAACAAGAGCAGCGCAGCTCGTGGCATTCTAGGCATCATCATCTGACACACTGGCACTGGTGTTTTCCTTGCGAGAAGCAGTCGAGCCATGGCGAAGGAGAAGATGCACTGCTCTGAACTTTTAGAATACCAGCTGTTATTTTTATCTTTTAAGTGGTTAATTTCAAATTAAAATCGAGAATGTTACCTGCTGATAAGCTGCTGCAGGTACTCATCGCCATCTTGATCTCGGTTTGAGAAGTAGAGATGACCTCCTTTCAACTTAGGATTAGTTGAGGTGGGAACTATCTATGTACTCCCTCTGTTTCATAATACTTGTCGTGGTTTTAGTTCAGATTTGAACCAAAACCATGACAAGTATTATGGAATGGAGGGAGTACCAGTTATGTCTGATTTAACTAGGCATTCCACTTATGTAATCATCTCTGGTCCTTGCTTTCAGTTTCTGAATTCCTGTGTTTCACCGCGGCGGTGACCAGCAGACACCACCGGCAAATCTTGAGGATGGTCAATGGTTTCTTGTTCTGATTGGAGACGAGCTTTTGGCAGGAAACTTGCCTGGAGCTCTGGAAGCGACTGAAATTGGTAGTCTATGCTCCAAGGACTCCATCTCTACAGTATGTACACGGGAAAACAGAAATTCCATGTGTTTGAATGGTGTCAGTTTGGCATCCGATTGATAATAAATGTGGTGACATTGTGAAACTCGATTGATCGGTGTAAGTTTGAATTGGTACATGTACTCTGTATTAGGGGGTGCAAACTGCAAAGTAAAAGTTCCAAGATCATGAGGATGTTAACACCCAAATTGAAGAGATAGAAGAGCGGCGACCAAATTCATCGAGAGGCAAATTGATCAAATGCATGGCTACTGGTAGACTGTGTTTGGATATCTTGGAGGCAGGGCATGCAGTCCATACCGACTGGTGTAGCACCTCTCCACTCTATCCACCTGAATTTCTGTTAGAACCTTTTAAATTGACTTTTTTTTTGTTATCTATGTCTTGTTTGTATCGGTTTTCCTCGGTTTTCTATGTGCATTTTTCATGTACATCTAAATAGTTTTCTACGTACATGTTAAACATTTTTAAAATACACAATTAATATTTTTTAAATTAAATGTTTTGATGCCTACATTTTACTGTATACATCAAGAACATTTTCTACACATTCTCAACATTTTAATACATGATTAGCATTTTTAAATACAATGATTACTAGTTCTTTCAAATACATGTTTGATGTCTACTTTTTTCATAAACTATGTACATATTTCATATGCATCTAGAAAATTTATTTGATATAAATTTAACATTTTACAAATACATAATGAACATTTTTTTATAATGTCATAATGTTTTTGGACATGTATGAAAATTTGTAAAATGTCATAAGCATTTATTTGTATGCCATGAACATTTTGCATATATATTTGAAATAGTTATTTGATTTACGTTCAACATTTTTCATAATGTCACATACATTTTTTGTAACATGTATTTTCCAAAATGTTGCAAACATTTTTTTAATATTCAATTAACATTTTTTTAATTAAACTAGCAATTGTTTTACATTGTGGTAACATAATTTCAAATTCAAGAATTTATTTTATTTTCATTGTTTTAAGCTTTGAAGTAAATGTATTTACAATATTTTAGAAAATAATAATAAAACAAAACAAAATGAAGAAATAAAAAACAGGAAAAAGACGAACTGACCAGCCCATTCGTGAGCTGTCGCTCCAACTCGTGCTAAGTGAGGTATAGGCGCGTCCCCTTCCAAGGTGGGCTGCTCTTTGGTACTAAGAGACATATCTGGCTATGCACATGAATCTTGAATTCTTTATATGGCTATAAATCCAATAGTCACAAACGTGACTCAAGACATTGTCAAATCTCAGCTTAGCAAAACCGAAAAAGTAAACTATACTTTGTGATGTACACCAATTTTGACAAAAGAAAATCATTACATGCTTAGAGCAGGCATGTGGGACGGGTGTTTAGGTCATTGTGTTAATCCAACATTGTTACACAAATTTCAGTCGCATCCAAAACATTGCACCATTCATATGAGAAAAACAATTGACTATTTCATAGTGAGGTCCTACTGAGCACTTTTAAGAGCTGGTTGCCCCAAACAACGCCCATACACATGTTTTGATTAGGACGACCCAGAAAAGCACCCTTGCTCGCTTCATCATATCTCGCTGGCTTTCCTTACTGTTAACCATTTACCCCTTTGAACCCTAACTGCTTCATTTGTTGACAATTCATTTTTCAAAAATGTAGAAGTTCATGAATAAAAAAAGTTCACAAATTTGAAAAGGTTTGGAAATTAACAAATTCATGAATTTGAAAAAAATGTTCATTACTTTGAAACAATTTCATAAATTTCGAAACGTTGGTGAATTCGAAAATTTCATGAATATGAAAACAATTCATGCATTTGAAAATATGTGGATCTTAAAAAAGTTCGTGAATTAGAATTTTTGCATGCATTTCCAAAGAGTTCATGGATTTGAAAAATCTTCGTGGAGTTGGAAAATGTTCACGAATTTGAAAAAAATATTCTGGACTTAAAAGGTGGATGAATAAAAAAAATGGTTCATGATTTTTTTTTTGCAAACTTCAAAAAGTTGATGAATTTCAAAAAGGAAAAATGAAAAAAATAAAAGAAAGGAAAGGAAAGGAAAAAAAAGAAAACTAAAAAACTGAATAGAAAAGCGGCCTAAAAACAAAGGTAAAAAAACATTTAATGGAGAGGAAAACAAGTCGGGGTAATCCGACGGCTTGAGTTGGTCATAATCATCAAAGCAATTAATTCTGATCAAAAAATCCTAACCATCGTACTACCTATATTTAGGTATATCTTGAAAAAGGTCATTCAAGTAGAAACGGAGGACTGGTACTCGAAAATGTTATCCAAATTTCAGAGATGTCCAAATACAAAACACTTAGTTGCCAATCAGATTTGAAAAACATAGTAGTATCATTTTTTCTTGGAACAAATGCATTCATTTTTTTTTTTGTAAAATATTGTGGTATCAATTTTCTTCAACTATCAAAAGTCTGGTTCAATAAAGCCCACAAACACACAACACCAAACACCGATGACACGCAGTTGCAATTGCAACAATCCATCAAAAACTCTCTGACACCGCGGGCCACCACCCGTGACCACCACCTGCGTCATGCTCCGCCTCCACAAGTGTGGTGTTTTCTATATCATCTCTCCTTCCTCCACCTCTCCCGTCTTCCCACTCTGTCGTCTCCTCTTCGCAGCCCTCATTTCCCCGAACCCTACTACCTTCACCCTCGAAGACTACCTCGTCGACATATGCGGCTTCACCCGCAAATTTCATTGAAAAGAGCAACCAATTTCATGAAACCAATTAGTTTCCAAATTAATAGAAATATTGCAATTTTTGTAATAAAGTACCTACTAGTGGAAAAAAATATCCACTTCTACAAGCAGTGTAAAGAAAAAGGCTAGAACATAGTTGTAGTAATAAATCCATAATGCCGTGAATAAGAAGTGAGTCTAGCTCACTTGGTTAGGGTAGTAGATGTATAACATAACTATCTGATTTGAAGTCCTTGAATTTGGGTTCTGATTGTTTCAAAAAACAAAAATATTGTAGGGGCTTCCCATACCGCATTCCTTAAAAAAAAGCGCAACAACATATTGCACAAAAAAAATGTATAGAAAATGGTCCAAAATTATATAAAAAAATGAAACACTAGGAAAGGAAAAATCGAAAGATGGATAGTCGGTTAACTAATTAATTAAAGAAATACGAAAAAATAAGTAAAACTTCAAAACGGAAAAAAAATATAAGAGAGAAAAAGGGAGACCCCCATGCTAACTAAAACTGGGCCAAACACGAAACAAATGGATACGCGGAATATTACTAATCTCGCGATGAGTGAGGAAAAGATTATCTGAACATTTGACTCGAATGAAAACATGCCACGAGGACAAGCATCAACGATCTCCCTCTGCCATGAGAACAATGCCATCTCAATTCTCCGCTACGATGAGCAGCAATGCCGCTGATCTTTTTTTGCCGCCACCACCGTTAGTAGCATCGCTGACCTCCCTCGACTCCACGAGGAATAGGTTGTGAGCAACTGTTGATCTTGTTTTACATCACCAACCCCAGTCTTTGTTCCTCCTATGGCATCTTCTACAAGGTCAACGGCGATACACCACCGCTTCCTCTTCCCTTGTGTGAACCCAAGACATCACGTATTCACCTATGTCCGGTCTAATACGATATGTTTTCGTCACAATGAATACGGTACCTATGCTCCAACCAAACGCTTTCTTAAGCTGCCAATCGGATCGAAAAAACATATGAGTTTTTGTTAACAAACGCATGTTAGTTTTTTATTTTCTTTTTTTTTGGGTGCAAATTTTTTTTGAGTTATTTTTGGAGCAAAACATATAGGAGTATAAAACTTCCAACTCACGGCCATAATAAATAATTCCAAGCAGCATTCTTTTGCGGGCCTATGAGAAGTCCAGTCCAATATAGCTCACAAACACACGACAGCGGAAAGAAATGCAGCCCATTCTGGCCGAACGGCGACTACACAGTTGCAACCGAGAACAGTCCATCGGGAATCTCTGCCGCCGCCGGCGCCGCCGGCGACCATGCTCCGCCTCCGTGGGTGCGTCGTTTCCTATATCCTCTCATCTTCCTCCACCTATGCCATCTTCCCACTCCGCCGTCTCCTCTCCGCAGCCGCGGTCTCCGTTTCCCTGAACAAAAGCAGCTTCGCCGTCGAGGAGTACCTCGTCGACACCTGCGGCCTCACCCGACCCCAATCCCTCAAGGCCTCCAAGAAGCTCTCCCACCTCAAGTCCCCCACAAAGCCCGACGCCGTCCTCGCCTTCCTCGCCGGCCTCGGCCTCTCCGGCGCCGACGTCGCCGCCGTCGTCGCCAAAGATCCGCTGTTCCTCCGCACCAAAGTGGACCAAACCCTGGGCCCTAAGGTCGTCGGGCTCACTGGACTAGGTCTCTCGCATTCTGAGATCGCCCGCAGCGTCTCCCTCGCCCCCGACCGCTTCCGTCGTAGAGCAATAGTCTCCAGGCTGCAGTACTACCTGCCCCTCTTCGGCTCCTTCCACAACCTCCTCCGGCTGCTCAAGCAAGAACCCCACCTTCTGTCGTCGGACCTCGACAAGGTGGTCAAGCCAAATGTTGTGTTCCTGAGGGAGTGCGGGCTAGATGTTTGTGATATTGCCAAGCTGAGTATCCATGGGCCGAGGATGCTCACCACCAACCTGGAGCGTGTCCGGGTGATGGTGGCATGCGCCGAAGGTATAGGCGTGCCCCGTGGCTCTGGGATGTTCAGAATAGCGCTACATGCTGTTGCATTCCAAAGCAAGGAAAAGATTGCCGCCAAAGTGGACTACTTGAAGAATACCTTCAGGTGGTCTGATGTCGAAGCGAGCATTGCTGTGCGCAAGTATCCGGGTGTGCTGAGGAGGTAAAAGGAATCTCTGAAGCTCAGGTCCGAGTTCTTCTTCTCTGAGGTGGGGTTGGAACCGGCATACATTGCTCATCGATCGGAAATACTTTCATTTAGCATGGAGGGCCGACTCAGACCTCGGTACTATGTTATCAAGTTCCTCAAGAAAAATGGATTGCTAGATCGTGATATGAGCTTATATTCTGCGGTCAAGATGACTGACAAGGTATTTGTGGATAAGCTCATATGCCCTCACAAGGAAGCCGCACCACACCTTGCTGAAGATTATGCAGCAACTTGCAAAGGGGAATTTCCAACTAATTTCAGATTTACATAACAAAAAAGGGCTATGGAAATTGGTTACAGGGTATGGTGCTACAAAGTTATCACCCTGCATGTAAGCTGTTACTTCCTGTTTCAGTGTTCTTTGCCTAGCATGATGTTGGCTGTTTTGTGTAGTATGTCTGTTGCTAAATGCGAACTCCCTATGAAACTGATAATTTGTTTCTTGAACCCTTATTTGTTGATGTTGTCATTCGTTAGAGAACATCTCTGTAAATGAGAAGTTCATGGATGTATTTGTGTTTTTGACTTCCATTGAAGATCATGGAAATTGGATGTGTGGCTGACCAATTTTATGATGACCCCAGCATTCACAAACAGAAACCAAAAGAGTAATGGGTGTTGTTTTCCACCAAAATGTATCAGTATAATCTGCTTCCATGCCAAAATTTATTTACCATTCATGTTCGTTTACATTTCCTTGTCTTTTAGGTTCCAGTGTATGTCAATTAGTACTAACATTGTTTTATATTTAGGTTAGACTTAGAGACACCGAGACTTTTTACTGGTTGCCCATTCTATAACCTAAAGAGCGGCAAATTGTTGTGATTTGTGATGTATTTGTGTTCTGGCTGTGTTTAATGAGCAACAGGGGTAACAATCACAGACATTTAGATCTGAAAAAGAAGAGAAAATTGCAGCAACTACTTGTATTGTCTAAAAGCTGCAAGCTGCAGCTGATGACCGACCAGATGCGAAATAGTATATATTCACTGAACACAGAATATATACCTAGGTGATGAATAGTATATATTCAGATAAGATGGATATCAGTACGGAAAACTCACCCTGCCGTTATTTTCTTAAAAGAGTTCTACTTGAGCTAATGGTTAAGATAATCTTGATACTCCCTCTGTCCCAAATAAGTGTCCCAAAGTTGAAACACTTATTTTGGGATGGAGGGAGTATTTTTTCACAAGGATTAGAATTATATTTATGCAGAAGTTACAGCTAACTATCTCTCAAGTAAAAGAAAAACAAATTAGTCTCAATATGGTGATTCTGAATTACCACATTAAGCATGAGTATATTTTTCTGACTTTGAAATGATGGACGCTGCAAGTGGTTTGAGGTTTCTAATGATCAGTTCAGACTATTAAACATTAATTTTTGTCTGAAGAAGTGGGTGTTTCGATTGATGCGTCAGGTTAAAATTGTATATGTGATTTAGGTTAACATTGCAATGACCACTTTTCTTGGAACACAAAAGTAAGTTATTATTATATACTAGCCCCCCATGATTCTGGTGTATAAAAATTCAGTTTTGTGTTCTGGCTACACATTTGTTTAGGTACAGACCTGTCCCTCTGCCTGGTGCTATTAGGTGTGCCCTTTCTGAAACCTGCATTGTGTTGTGGCACAGGTATTTATGTTTACATAGTTTATAACTTCCGGCTACAAAGACTTAAGTATCTACATGTTGCAAAAGAAAAGAGTATCCACATCGAGTAGTATCTAACATTCAAATTCAGTTCTTTCTCCACACTGATTCACATCCAGTATTCAGCTTATTTCTTACAGCTAGTTCTGCTTTAGTTATCAACCCCATCCCTTGGAAGAAAGAAGGTAGCACTGAAGATTGCAGTTAATAACTTAAAATTGTATCTTCGGTTCATTCTATTTACTTAATATTTCTGTCAGGACTACTACAAATTTCGACCATGGTATGTTATATGAGATAAACAAATGGAAAATATTGGCACTGATGTTTTCCTTGCCAGAAGCAGTTGAGCCAAGGTGGATGATGCAGCCCAGGAGGAAGTGGTGAAGACCATTCGTTGAGTGGCCCTATGCTACCTGGCCGGGCCTCCTTATGACAAAAATATTATTGGATTTGGCACTTGATTGCTTTCCCTTATGCAGTAGTAGAGCATAACATGGTTTCTAATGTTCAGTTCTGCCGACCTGAAATTTAGTGGTAGTATACTTACTGTACCACCTACTGAAATGAAGTGATTCCTAATCAGGATGCACTGTCCTGAATTTCTTTTAGGACAACGGCTGCTGTCGTTTGCCTAAATACCCCAAAAGGACAGATGCTCTGTTCTCAACTTTTAGGATACAAGCTGTTGTTTGTATCTTTGGGCGGCTAATTTCAAACTGAATGGTGCTGAGTTGGAATCCCATTCTAAGGATTCTTGTGGTTCCGGGGAATCCAGTTACAGGAGAACCAGGAACAATTGAGATTGCCAACTGCTCATAAGCAGTTAACCATGTCTCCAGCCGGCTGGGATTCTGTTCGACCAATGTATTTGTTTGGCCTGGAGTCCTGATGTCAATCGTCCTTAATGGATGCTCGTCGAATTTGGTACTTACTCCAGTCGATTAGCATTTTTTACCACACATAAAA
Source organism: Hordeum marinum (assembly GCA_022496015.1). Lineage (NCBI taxonomy): Eukaryota > Viridiplantae > Streptophyta > Magnoliopsida > Poales > Poaceae > Hordeum > Hordeum marinum. The sequence goes on along the minus strand of CM039677.1, from coordinate 13,121,877 downwards.
TTCGATTGATGCATCAGGTGTTGCTGTTACATGTTTGGTTTTAGTGCTTCGCCAAGACACTTACTGAACTTGCTGATGAGATGCAAGGGTTGCGGTAGTGGTAGTCTTGTACCGCCTACTGAAATGTAATTCCTAAGATGCACTGTGTTGAAATTTTTTTAGCAGGACAATGGTTGCTGGTGATATTTGCCGGTGCCGAACTGCAAACTGATAGATAAACTGTTCAGAGTTATGATATCAGCTGTTGTTTATATATCTTTTGAGTGGTTAATTTGAAACTGAAATCGAGATTGTTATCTGCTCATAAACTGCAGGTACTATTTGCCATCTTTATCTCCGTTTGACATGATGAACTCTTTCCAACTTCGGATTAGTTGAGTTGGGAGCTATGTACAAGGTATGTTTACCATGCGTTTATGATTGACATTTTGAAAGAGACAATGGTTAATCTTAAGTTTGAGAAAAAAATACTGAGAAAGACTATTGATCAACCACAAATGCATTTATCATGAGTTCTAGTTTTTCTACAAAGTTTAGAAATTCAAATATTTCAGGAGACTTATTTCTAGTAAGTTTTGAAACACATCCAATGATTGTTATGGCATTTAATTATTTGCAAATTAAATTTTAAGTGAAAAACTAAGGAATTGCATGAAAGTAAGCCCAAGAAATCTCATTATGCAAACTCTATGAAATTATGGCCCTTCTAACAAATTTAAGAATCTAATTATATACTAATTCCGAGTTTTTGTAGTGAAAGCATTTAGTGATTTTCAGGATATTGCACATATTCAAATTTTCAGTGGAAAGCTAATAATCCACTATACCAATTCCAACAAATTTAATTATACTAATTCCTACAAATTATGAATCATGATACTAAATTGGGAAATTTTAATCTGCATACAAACAAGAATGTTTTAGGATATAAAATTCAGATTACACGCACCGTCTCTGAATACAAGGCGACTTCATATTCTTAGGTCTAACTTTGACCATTAATTCTACCAATAAAATGGGAGTTATATGCTGCAAAAAGTACGCCATTGGTTCTGTTATGACCGGCGTGTCATACAGCCGAAGGAGGCCTAATGGGCAGGTTTAGTTAGGGGCTTAGCCCAAGTTATCTTACTTTCCAAGTCATCTTAGTTATATAAACAGATGTAAAGACTCTTTTTAGAATTAAGCAATAAGATCAAACTCTATTGCCGGTTTCCAGAGGAGCCGGAGCCCCTAAACCCTAGCCGCACCTCTCCAGCCGCCGCCTCCCCCGCTCGCAAGGACGGCGCCCAGACGCCGGCCGCCGCGATCCCGCCAACGTCCATCTCCCTCCTTCCCCTACACCCTCCGGCCAAGACCTGGTAGAGCTCCTGCTCCTACCAATTTGGTATCCAGAGACAGGCCGATCATGTCGTCTTCCCAACCCGCCACCACCATACCGCCTGCCACCACCCTCCTGATCACCATCTCCGCCCCGCTGCAGGCCATCTCCACCGCGCCGTTGGGGACGCCGGCCGCCCTGCCGGCTACAACAGTCGCCCCGGGCCCTAGTGCCTATGTCTCAGAGGAATTTACGGGCGCCCTGCGCAACCTCGCAACCGCCGTTCAAGGGATCCGACGGTACCTGGCAGTGGCGCTGTCGGCCCCAGCCGCCGGGATGCCGCTGGGTCCCTACGGCCCATGGCAGCCGCCACCACTGCCGGGCCCCGCGTCCGCCGGGCCACTTCAGCTGTCGCCCGCCCCCGGGTCGACCCAGGCGTTGGCGGCCTCGCCCGCGTCGACCGCCCTCTTCCAGCAGCCGCTGCAGCTGCCCGGGCCGCCCTAGTTCAACTCCGCGCCGCCGTCCACAACACCAGCAGGCCTTTTGATCCAGCAGGTTCGGTTCCCGTCTTCACCGTCCCGACTTCCGGATTGGTTGGCCGGGTCCGTTTCGTCCCCGGTCTACACGATGGCGTCGGAACAGCCAGCGGCCACGGTGCAGTACGGGGGAACCTCCCGCTCCGCGGGCCTCTACGCCAGCCGCGACGGGCCGCCTTTCCACGGGGGACCCTCGGTGGCCATTGACCAGATGCCGTCACCCTCGCTGCTCCGCACCGCTGAGTCGTACGGTCACAACGGCCCTACTCCGACACCGTCGCGCTTCGCCAAGATTGACTTCGCCACCTACGACGGTATAGAGGACCCCCTCAACTGGCTCAATTAGTGTGAGCAGTTCTTCCGGGGGCAATGCACGCTTGCATCGGACCGTACATGGCTCGCCTCATATCACCTCCGCGGCGCGCCGCACAGACGTGGTATTACGCCCTTGAGCAGGATGAGGGCGGCATGCCCTCCTGGGAGCGGTTCCGCGAGCTTTGCCTCCTTCGCTTCGGTCCTCCGATACAAGGGAGCTGGCTGGCGGAGCTCGGCCGACTGCCTTTCACCTCCACGGTACAGGACTTCGCCGACCGGTTCTAGGCCTTGGCATGCCACGCGCCCGACGTGATGGCTCAGCAGCGCGCCGAGCTCTTCGTCGGTGGCCTGCCGGACCACATCTGCGTGGACGTGGAGCTTCGGGGCCCCCAGGACCTCCAGACGGCCATGTACTACGCCCGCGCCTTCGAGCGTCACGCGCAGGCCTTGCAGCAGGCGGCACCGGCTAGGAGTGGCCGACAGCCGGCCAGGGCCACCCAGCCTACGGTTGTGCCGGGCCGTCCGCCCCCGGTACCTCCTGCGACGACTACCCCGGCCGCGACACGGCCCTTCCGCCGGCTCTTCCCAGCCGAGCAGCTCGAGCGCCGTCGCCAGGGGTTGTGCTTTAACTGCGATGAGCCTTATGTGCCGGGCCACGTCTGCCCGCGACTCTTCTACTTGGAGGCGGCCGACTACGTCGAGGAGGATCCCGCCGCCACCGGGCTCAGCGACTTGCCCGCACCGGTTGTTGCGGAGGACGCGCCGGCCCCAGCTCCAGCAACAGCTCTTGTGGTCTCCCTCCATGCCCTCGTGGGTATATGAGCGGAGAAGACAATGCTCTTGCTGGTGATGATCCACGACAAGCGTCTCATGGCTCTCCTGGATACGGGCTCTACGCATAACTTTCTGCTTGAGTCGACCATGCGCCGCTTGGCGCTTCAGCCGACGGGCGGGGAGCAACTCCAGGTTACCGTCGCGAACGGTGACCGCCTCCGCTGCCACGGGATTGCGTGGAACGTCCCCATCACCATCGTTGACGAGCACTTCACCATCACCTGCACCGACATTTAGTTGGGCTGCTTTGACTTCATCCTCGGCGTCGACTTCTTGCGGACCCTGGTTCCCATCCTATGGGACTTTGACGCCTTGACGATGACCTTTGGGCGCCTGGGTCGCCGCGTCCGGTGGGAGGGCGCAGGAGGCGCTTCCCTCGCGGCGCCACAGTCGCAGCTGGCCGCGATTGCTGCCGAGTCCGAGCACCCCTTGTTGGACCATCTTTTACAGCAGCACAACGACCTCTTCGACGAGCCTCAGGGTCTGCCGCCGGCCCGGGTGTATGACCACGGCATCCATCTCCTGCCAGGCACGGCGCCCGTGGCGGTGCGTCCTTACCGCTATCCCCAACTGCAGAAGGACGAGCTGGAGCGGCAGTGCGCGCTTATGCTCGCCCTGGGCATCATCCGGATCTCCACATCACCGTTTTCGGCACCGGTCCTCCTCGTTCGCAAGTCGGACGACTCGTGGCGCTTCTGCATCGACTACCGCGCCCTTAACGCCGTGACGCTCAAGGACTAATTTCCCATTCCGGTCGTCGACGAGCTTCTGGACGAGCTTCATGGGGCGTGCTTCTTCACCAAGCTCGACCTTTGTTCGGGCTACCACCAGGTGCGGATGCACCCGGACGATGTCGCGAAGACGGCGTTTCGGACTCATCAGGCCACTTCGAGTTCTTGATGATGCCTTTTGGCCTCTCCAACACCCCGACGACTTTTTAGGCCTTGATGAACAACGTCCTCCGCCCCTACTTGCGTCGGTTTGTGCTCGTTTTCTTTGATGACATTCTTATCTACAGCACCACATGGGCGGGGCATCTTCAGCACGTTGCCATCGTCTTCAATGAGCTTCGAGCGCATCATCTTCATCTTAAGCACTCGAAGTGCTCGTTCGGGACGCCTTCAATCGCCTACCTCGGCCACGTCATCTCGGCCGAGGGGGTGGCCATGGATGCTGACAAGGTGGCGGCCGTGGCGGCCTGGCCAACGCCGCACTCTTCGCGGGCTCTCCGCGGCTTTTTGGGCCTAGCCGGCTACTATCGGAAGTTTATCCGGGAGTTCGGCCTCATCGTGTCCTCGCTCACGTGCCTGCTCCGACGCGACGCCTTCGCTTGGGATGCGGAGGCAATGGAGGCATTCGAGGCCCTCAAACGGGCCCTCACGACCTGTCCGGTCCTTCAGATGCCTGACTTCGACCGGCGGTTCATGGTCGACTGTGACGCCTCCGGCGTGGGGTTCGGCGCCGTTTTTCATCAGGGTGATGGGCCACTCGCCTTCTTCAGCAGGCCTTTCGCCGCGCGCCATCACAAGCTCGCGGCTTATGAGAGGGAGCTCATTGGTTTGGTGCAGGCCGTGCGCCACTGGCGGCTCTATCTTTGGGGCCGGTCGTTCCGGATTCGCACGGATCATTACAGCCTCAAGTTCTTATTGGACCAGAGGCTGTCTACCGTGCTGCAGCACCAGTGGATCAGCAAGCTCTTTGGCTTTGATTTCACCGTCGAGTATCGCCCGGGCCGCCTTAATACCGTGGCCGACGCTTTGTCCCGTCGCGACGACCACGACCCGGCCACCGGCGCCTTCGACGGGGCGGCCCTCTGCATCCGCTCCGGGCCCTCGTTCGCCCTCTTCGACGACATCCGCCGGGCCACCGCAGATGCCCCCGATGCGCAGCTCCTTCGGCAGCGCCTGGAGGCCGACGACTTTCCGGAGCCGTGGCGTTTGGTGGATGGCCGGCTCCTGCATGGGCGACGCCTCTTCGTGCCGGATCACGGCGATCTTCGTCACCAGGTGCTGCTGCTGGCTCACTCAGCGGGCCACGAGGGTGTGCAGAAGACTCTCCACCGTCTCCACGCCGATTTCTACATCCTCGGCGACCGGGCCCTGGTTCAGGACTGGGTGCGGTCTTGTGTGACATGCCACTGGAACAAGACGGACACACTTAGGCCGGCAGGGCTGCTATAGCCTCTGGAGGTGCCCTCCCAGGTCTGGGCCGATATCTCCATGGACTTCATCGAGGGCCTTCCCAAGGTCGGCGGCAAGTCCGTCATCCTCACAGTGGTCGACCGCTTCCCCAAGTACGCCCACTTCATCGCGCTTGGCCATCCCTACACAGCTGCCTCCGTGGCCCGAGCCTTCTTCGACGACATAGTTCGCCTCCACGGGTTTCCCTCTTCGATCGTCAGCAACCGGGACTCGGTGTTCACGGGACATGTTTGGCGTGATCTCTTCAGGATGGCGGGCGTGAAACTCTGCTTGAGCACGGCGTTCCACCCGTAGACGGACGACCAGTCCGAGGTGGTCAACAAGGTGATTGCCATGTATTTACGTTGTGTTACAGGTGATCGTCCTCGTGCTTGGGTGGACTGGCTTGCATGGGCGGAGTACTGCTACAACACCTCTTATCACTCCGCCGTGCGCGCCACGCCGTTTGAGGTGGTCTATGGCCGACCGCCCCCGCCCATCCTACCGGTCGACTCGGCGACAGCTAGGACAGAGGCGGCGGGTGACCTTCGCAGGCGCGATGAGATGCTTACCGAGGTGTGCCAACGCCTCCTTTAGGCCCGGTAGTTGACCAAGCACTACTATGCCGGCCACCACCGCGAGGCGGAGTTCGCGGTGGGTGACTGGGTGTGGCTGCGTCTTCTTCATCGCTCTACGCAGTCCCTTGACCCACGCGCGAGGCGCAAGCTGGGTCCGCACTACGTCGGGCCATTTTTCGTGCTGGAGCGCATCGGGAGGGTGGCCTATCGCTTGCAGCTTCCGGCCGGTGCCCGCATCCACGACGTCTTCCATGTGGGGCTTCTGAAGCCCTACCGTGGGGAGCCACCGGCGGCCATGCTGGCGCTACCTCCGATCTCCGACGGGTGACTTCTTCCCGGGCCAGCAAAGGTGTTGTGGGCCCAACTTCGTCGCGGAGTATGGCACTTGCTGATACAATGGGAAGGCCTGCCGGAAGAGGACGCGACTTGGGACCAACGTGACGAGTTCAGTCAGCACTATCTAGACTTCCAGCTCGAGGACGAGCTGTTTGCGCAGGCGGGGAGAGATGTTATGACCGGCGTGTCATACGGCCGGAGGAGGCCCAATGGGCAGGTTTAGTTAGGGGCTTAGCCCAAGTTATCTTACTTTTCAAGTCATCTTAGTTATATAAACATACGTAAAGACTCTTTTCAGAATTAAGCAATAAGATCAAACTCTATTGTCGGCTCCCAGAGGAGCCGAAGCCCCTAAACCCTAGCCGCACCTCTCCAGCCGATGCCTTCCCCGCTCGCAAGGATGGCGCCCAGCCGCCGGCCGCCGCGATCCCGCCATCGTCCATCTCCCTCCTTCCCCTACACCCTCCGGCCAAGACCTGGTAGAGCTCCTGCTCCTACCAGGTTCACATTTCAAAGAATTTCTGATGATATATTTTTATGACACATAACTCATATCTTAAGTGCAAGGCTAATAAGAGAGTCAGTTGCTAGCTCTATCCTTTTCTTTTTAAGGATCTGCTAGCTCTATCTCGGTGCCACATCATTTCTAGTCAATTTAAAAGTCTATCCATACAGTAGCTGTGGGCCCGGACGCGGACATTTGGCCCTTGAAATCTGCATTTTCATTATTATCTTGTCTCCAGTATACAAGAAATCACATTTGTTTTGGCCCCACGAATCTGCTGAATCACATGCGAGCAACTTTGAGCTGTTTTAAAGCAATTCACATCATATATAATTAGATATTGGGACCACATCATATGTAATACAAAATTCTCACGCCCAACACGAGAAAGAGAGATGCCGTCACTTTGTAGTTTGTACTAACAAATTACAAATATGAAAGAGACTCATCAACTGCACGCCTTCAACTATATATGTCTAGCTTGCTCCTTGGTACCTGCTCATCAGACATCCATCCACTTGAACTTACTCCTACAAGGTTTGTAACAGGCACAAGATGGCCCATGTAGCAAAGCAAGAACTCCAGCGTAGTTCCCTCGGTCAAGCGCTGACGGCCAACAACCTGGTCGAGCTTATGCCGTCGCTGCCCATCGAGAAGCGGTTACTGCTGCCGCCCGCCGGCTCACAGAGGCGGCAGTACCGTGGGTACTGGTTCCCGGAGTGGCAGCTGTCGGCTCTGGCGGCAGCCCACGATCAGTTCGAGCCCAAGCCGACGGACATCTTCCTGGTGAGCTGCCCCAAGTCCGGCACCACCTGGCTTAAATCACTGGCCTTCGCCACCGTGCACCGGGACGTCCACCCGCCGTCTGGCCGCGACCACCCTCTGCTGCAGGAAAACCCGCATGGCTGCGTCAAATTCATCCAGGCAATCTACCGGCAACCGGTCGACGTTGCGCGGGGCATTGTAGAGGCGTACCCTTCCCCGCGCATCTTTGGCACCCACTTCCCCCTGTCCTTGCTGCCGGAGGGCATCGGCGGCGATGGCAGCGGGTGCCGGATCGTCTACATCTGCCGGGATCCCAAGGACGTGGTCGTCTCGTGGTGGTGGTTCATGCGCACCTACGTCGCAAACCCCGAGCAGGTCCGGTTCGAGGAGGTGTTCGACTTGTTCTGCGAGGGCCGCACGGGCGCGGGCCCTTATTGGCGCCACGCCCTCGAGCACTGGGAGGAGAGCCGGAGAAGGCCCGACAAGGTGTTGTTCCTCAGGTACGAGGAGCTGCTGCGAGACCCGCGGGGCAAACTTAGGAGGCTGGCCGAGTTTTTGGGGTGCGCGTTCTCAGAGGCGGAGGAGAAGGCCGGCGTCATGGACGCCATCTTGGAGCTCTGCAGCCTGGACAAGCTAAGGAAGCTGGAGGTGAACCAGAGAGGCAACAAGATTATGGATGGAACCGTGATGAACCATTCCTTCTTCAGGAAGGGGGTGTCCGGTGACTGGATCAACCACTTGACGCCCGAGATGGCGGCGAGGCTCGACGCAATCGTCGAACAGGCGCTGCAAGGCACCGGACTTCGCTTTGGCATCTCTACGCCACAGTAATCAGTCAATCGTTTATTCCTGGTAGCCCTGGAGGAACTGTCAAGGCATTCTATACCATCACACGGCATATCCTATGTGCCTCAGCTCAGGGTTTTTATCTTTCCTTTTTGTAAGCCGATTCATCGATCGGCATCAATGCTTGGCTTGCTTTGCATTGTTGTTCAATAATCAACAATATATGAGTGTGTGCATGCTGGTGCTATCCACATGTTGCAATAGAAAAGAGCATCCACATCCAGTAGTAGTATCTGACATAGAAATTCAGTTCTTTCTCCACACTGATCCACATTCAGTAATCAGCTTGTTTCTTACTGTTAGTTCTGCTTTAGTTGTATTCTATTAATTGCAGTTAATAAACTGAACATGTATCTTCTGTTCATTTTATTTACTTAATTGTTTTATGAAGACTATAACAAAAAATATCAACAATGCCCCCTCAGCAGGAGCAGCAAAACTCGTGGCATTCTAGGCATCATCATCTGGCACACTCGCACCGGCATTTTCCTTGCAAAAAGCAGTCGAGCCAGGGGAGATGTCGTTGCCTAACGCCAAAAGGACTGCTCTCAACTTTTAGGATACCAGGTGTTGTTTTTGAGAAGCCGCTGCAGGTACTAATCGCCATCTTGATCTCAGTTTTTGAGAAGTAGAGATGAACTCCTTTATGTTTGATTTAACTAGGTGTTCCACTTGTGTAATCATCTCCGGTCCTTGCTTCCAATCTCTGAATCCCTGTGTTTCACCGCGGCGGTGACCGCCAGACCCGACCGGCAAATCTTGAGGATTGTCAATGGTTTCTTGTTCTGACTAGAGACGAGTGATAAGCATCATGACCATGGAGTTTCTGGTAATAGTGCAGGAACCATGATTAAATTTTTTGCTATTCTCATAATGCCTGCACCGTGACCACTCAACTTGTTGACCGTAAAGAGTGGACAAACAAGAGAGTGGTTTTTTTTGCAGGACTAGCCAACGGGCCAGATAGGAGGCACCGTGGAGCTCGGGCTAGCTAGGAAGGAAATTTGCCGAAGTCACGTGGCTTGTCTCAGGGGTGGTCTTCAACACTTTCGACCTGAGCATCTGCAAAGTCTTTGGTCCATTACGTCATCCCCTACGTCGCGCGACTAGGGTTCTCCATACTTTTCCGGCGAGAGTCTCTCATTTCCGATCAAGATTTTACACGGCTCCCACCGTACCTCCACTCGGGCTGAGTAAGGGGAAAGCTTCCCCGTCTGCCCAGCCTCGGTAGCGTTTTTACGGAGGGGAGTAGGGTTTTTGCGATCCATGGTTGACTTTGAGATCCATGGCGTCAGGAGAGGAGACACATCAAGCTTGCCCGTCTGCCCATCCTCTACTTTGTGAAGTGGTAGTAATTGAAGCGAAAGCATTGGTAGATCCATGTGACCCCTCGCATTATGGGTGTGTATGTATCTCTGAAGATTGTAGACAATGTTGAATGGGCATTGGCTTTTGAAGGAGCTCTAGATTTCTTGCCATGGAACAAGAGGCTTGCGACCCTTTACAAAAATTGTTACATAAGGCTACCCTATGTAAACACCACCAGGTTAGTTAGTTGGTGGGCATGGCTATGTGCCGCCTGCGGCGACTCCTATTGGAGGGTCGCCTCGAGGAGCCAATAGTGGGCTGGTCCAGTAAGCACATGGCCTCGTGATGCTAGGTTGTCCATGTTTTTTTATCTTGTTTATTTAGAAAAAAATACTATATGCATATATTATGATAAAATAAATTAGTTAATTTTTAATAAGTGTTCATCACATATTTAAAAAATAGTAAAACTAGAGTATGGAAATGTTTGCTCAATCTTTAAGAAATGTTGGTACTATTTCAAATTGTACCCCCTCCGATCCACACTATGGCTGCTTTATTATAAGGTTGTACTAAAGTAGCGACAAGTAATATGCATTGGAAGGAGTATGTGACATTACAAAAATGTTCATATGTTTCGGAAAATGTGAAAACAATGTGCAAAAATGTTCTTATGTTTCGGAAAATGTGAAAACAATGTGCAAAAATGTTCTTCCAATTCAACAAAAAATGATTCTTACCTATCAAAAAATATATGTTATATTTTAAAAAATGTTCATGTGTTTCAAAAATGACAATTTTATAAATTATTTTTATCCAATGTATAAAATGTTCACACGGTTCCAAAATAATGTTTCATATAAGACAAAAAATGTTTTAATGTGTAGCCCAAAAAAATGTTCATGACAAGTATTTGAAAAAAATGTTAACCATGTGTCATAAAATGTTAAAGGAATATAAAAAATTTGTTAAGATATGTGCATAAAATTTACAATATGTACAAAAAAAGTAGGCACCAAAACATATATTTGAAAAAATGTTAAGCATATATTTAAAAAATGTTAAACGTGTATACCATCACTTCTCATGACTGATTCGCCAGGATATATGCTTAACATTTTGGCGACACCTTGTGTCGGTGGGATCCACTTGGTCCCGGGCTGCATCGGTGTTGTAGTGGCCACCCCTTGGACTCTCTTCAGCTTACAATTGTCCAGCTCCTTTATGTATCGCATGATGAAATTGTGGGTGGAGTGGGGGCTTTGGAAAAATTGTTCAAGGAGAGCTTGCCGGCGTACATACCATATGGCCCAGAGAGTGACTATCACCTGAATGAATTTGTCATGCGGGAGTCCCTCCATCACCGACAAAATCCATCTCTTTCCATCCGGTTCATGCACACTATTGATAAACTCTACGAGATCGGAATCCTGTAGCGCCCATATATGTAGCAAGCTACGGTGCAATGGAGAAGTGAGTTTTGCCAGTAATCTTGAGCACTACATAGACCACAGTCAGAGGCCGTGGACATATTACGGTGTTGCAATAGATCCGCTAGCTGTCGGAAGGGATTGTTGAGAAAGGTGTCATAGATTTCTTTTGACTTTTGACAGGACTTGAACCCTCCACATATTGGTCTAAATTTTCTTCTCTCCCTCGGCATTGGAGGTATCAACTCACCCTGCAAGCCACACTTCACGCCCAAGTTTTGTTGACACAAGCATGTGATACGCTGATCGGACTGAGAACACACTGTTTTCTTTTTCATGAGCCCATCACCAGAAGTCGTCTAATTGTCTTTGTGCATATGGGAACTGACCGGATTGCCGCAACACCCATGTGAAGGAATACTTCATCAAGAACAACGCTATCCCACTCACCATCAACATTTAGAATGTCACACACCCGTTGGGGAGGGTCATTGACACGGCTGGTGATTGGACTCATATTGGATTGGAAGGGCGAGGCAACCATGTGTTGCCAATTTTTTGTAGTTTGTCCACCTATCCACCTGATGATGCCATGTTTCCAAGTATCCAACCGTCCAGAAATTGCTCTCCAAATTTGCGATGGAGTCCCTCCCAATTCCTCCCGCAAGAACTCACAACAAGGAAAATGTTTTGCCTTAGGATCCTTGCGCTCAGAGAGCTTGGCTCTGTGAGAACTCGCCATGCATGTCGTGCCAGAAGTGCGAGATTGAAAAGTTCTTCTCAGAATCCTAATCCTCCGCAATACTTTGGCCTTGTCATCACACTCCAAGAAGCCCAGCTAGCTTTTTTGCCGTCTTTAATACCCCACCAAAATTTGCGGATTAGGGTGTTGATTTGCTCACATAAACCTCGAGGGAGCCTGAAATAAGACATAGAATATACTGGTACAGTTTGGGCTATAGACTTGATAAGGACTTCCTTTCCTCCCACTAACATCAACTTGGCCATCCAACCTTTGACTTTGTTCTATACTCTATCTTTCAGAAATTTGAAGGCCCCATTTTTGCTATTGCCAACATCAGAGGGCATTTCCAAGTATCTTTTCGACAAAGACTCGTTAGTAACATTCAAGGCATTCTTGACATCCATTCTGAGGCTATTTGGGCACCCATTGCTAAAGAAATCAGAGGATTTTGACAAGTTAATTTTCTGACCAGAGGCATTGCAATAGCTCTCCAACAAAACAAACCACCTGGAGCGTAGCAGTTACCGTTTTCGTCCCTCTTCAAGGAAAATCGGATGCGACCAAATCCCGTCGACTTCAGTTAGCCGGGCCCGTGGATTCCTCCACCATCTGCCTGCTGTTTTGGTAGCGGGGGGTGGGGTGAGGGATCCCGGTGCTCTGTGCCGGGCTAGTTAGTAGTATATGGCAAGTTTTCCTAAACGGTGGCGTCTTGATGGCGGCGACACCACGTGGAGAATAATGTGTTCCTCACTCCAGTTCCATCACAGGGCTTCTTTTCCTCGAGGCTTTGGGGAGGGTGTGGAAAGCATTTTGTGCAGGAGTTTGCCATCAGATGTTGCTTTATATGGTGACGATGGTTTCTTCAGTGTGGTTGTTGCTTTGGCATTGGGTTGTGGATTACATGCAGGCGGATCCAGTGTTCTTCGTTGACCGGGGACGACGGATCTGAGGCCCAAGGAGTCCAAGGAGCACAGGGTTGAACCTCAGTCGACATGCCACAACGATATGTGCTCTGTCATCTATGACAATGCATTCTTCGGCTCAAAAAGCATTGATGTGATCCTCCTTCAACGACAATGTCAATGGTATGGCCGGTGGTTCATGGACGGCGACGATTTGGGTCAGCAATCGACCCCTTAAATGCCAATTTATAATTTTCTTTAATGTGGGGGTGTTTTTTGCTTATCTGCCAAGCTAGCTGTCTTGACCGGCGTTGTTTACTGTGATCCACATATGTTGTATTTTTCAACTTCATATAATGATGAATATGTTGTTTCAGAAGAAAAAAATAATCTCCAACAAAGAAAACAACTTTTTTGCTTCGTATGTTTTTTTTCAGACAACTTCGCAAAGCTTTATTAATTGGTCACAATGTTTACATGGACGGATGGTAGATTCCCGGGATGCCCTAACCAAACATGGCGGCCACCACCAAGAGATAAAGCATGCTTCGCTAAGTTGTGAGCTTCAAAATTTGAGCTCCTAAATTCATGACTAAAAGTGCAGAAATCAAAATTTGAGGAATGATATATTATTTCATGTACAATTGCGCCGTAAGTAGCCCGATTGTCTCTCTGTAAATCTTGAACCACCACCTTGCAATCTGATGTTACTTCAATCTTCCGCAAACAGAGGTCATCCGCCAGCGCCAAAGCTTCTCTGATGGCTAGTGCTTCCAGAATTGTAGGATTAGTAATGTGGGTAAAGCGTAGTGTCGAAGCACCCATGAACATGACTAGAAACGGCAGCATCAACATTCAGCTTAGCATTGCCTGCCATCGGGGGCCTCCACGACGAAGGACGCACAGCCGCCGACGCAAAGGCACCTTGAGTTCTGCTGTTTACAATCTGTAACTCGTCAAGGTAGCTGGATATGGATGTGCTAACTGAAAGAGGTGCTTGAAATATGTTCTCATGGATAGCCTTCCGACGGACTCTCCAGAGTGCCCATAGAGTCACTACCAGCCGATCAAACAGCTCCTTGGTCAATATTCCATGCATAGAAAACAACCAATCCTTCGGTTCTCTTCCCCTTGTTCAACCATTTGTTCTACCAGCTCCTCAGGCGCAAGCGCCCACACGCTCTGCCACCAGACATGAGATCGGCGCATGTTTCCAAGTGTCCACTGCCCCACAAAACGGGCATGTGTCTTCCGTTGCCATGTGCCGGTGCTTCAAAACAGATCCTGTTGGCATTGACTGTCGGGCGAGACGCCAAACAAACACCTTCAGTTTTGAGGGTACTTGCATGTGCCAAATCATGGACCATTTATCAGTTTCATTGATATCGTACGAGGTGCCACCATCCTCACCCAGCTGGGCTTCATGGGCATGTTTCATCCTGAGAATCATGCGATAAGCCGACCGCACACTGAACCGTCCCCGACCATCTTCATGCCATGCCTAGAAATCATCTACTCGGCGTGTGCACAGCGGGATCCGAAGGACAACCTTTGCATCGATCTGAGGGAACACAACTCGGACCAGGTTCTCGTTCCAGCTCGCAGAAGTAACATCTATAAGCTGCGCAACTCTGACCGGAGCATTTGGCACAAGAGCTGTGACAGGGCGCTTGAAATTGTCCCTGGGGAGCCAGTTATCTAGCCAGATATTAGTAGTCTCACCATCCCCAATCCTGCGAATAAGACCCTATGCCAGAACGTCTCGTCCAAAATTGCCCGCCAAATCTATGACGGATGCGCGCCCAGCTCGGCCTGAAGCAGCGAGCAATCCGGGAAGTAAACAACCTTAAGAATCCTGGCACTCAGAGATGAGATCTCTGACAAAGTTCGCCATGCATGTCTTGCTAGAAGCGCGAGGTTAAAAATCTCCATGTCACGAAAGCCCAAACCTCCCAAATGTTTAGGCATAGTCATAGTATCCCAAGCAACCCAGCAAGGTTTCCTCTTCCCCTGCTTTGATCCCCACCAAAACTGGCGAATGATGGAAGAAATACTATCACATAAGCCCCGAGGCAGTCTAAAACAGGCCATTGAGTAGACTGGGATTGCTTGTGCTACAACCTTGATTAGAACTTCCTTACACGCAGATGATAGTAATTTCGCCATCCATCCCTTGATCTTTTCCCACACTCGGTCCCGAAGGTATTTGAACGTACTGTTCTTCGAGTGTCCAACATCTGTTGGCATGCCAAGATAGCGCTCACTTAGAGATTCGTTATGGACCTGCAAGTTGTTCTTAATCATTTCCCTCAGCTGTACTGGGCATCCCTTGCTGAAGAAGATTGAAGATTTCTCATTATTGATCCTTTGTCCCGAAGCAAAGCAGTATGTATCAAGTAGGTTTGACACCACATTTGATCCTTCCCCACTCGCCTTGAATAGCAACATGCTATCATCTGCAAATAGAAGGTGGTTCACGGTCGGAGCCGTAGGAGCTACCTTGATACCTGTCATCGATGATTGAGAACTTGACTTAAGGAGGCATGAAAGGCCCTCTGCTGCAATCAAGAATAAGTAGGGGGAAATTGGGTTTCCCTGCCGAATACCTCTTGTAGGCTTAAAAGAATCCAGTTTTCACCATTGAAGCACACCAAAAAGGACAGTGAAGAGACCATGCCCATCACAACATCTATCCAATGTTGATCAAACCCCAACTTAGCCATAATCCCCGTGAGATAGTCCCACTCGACACGACCGTAGGCCTTCATCATATCCAACTTCAAGGCACAAAAGCTATTTGCTTTGGCTCTAGAACGCTTCATGAAATGCAAACATTCATATGCACATATGATGTTGTCAGTGATAAGCTTTCCAGGGACAAAAGCTGACTGTTCCTCAAAGATTATGTCTGGTAGGATAACCTTCAGTATATTGGCAATAACCTTTGAAGCTATCTTATACAAAACATTGCACAAACTTATCGGTCGAAATTGAGCAAGTGTTGTTGGGTTTGTTACCTTTGGGATCAATACAAGCACCGTGTCATTGATGGATTCCAGGCTCTCCTCGCCCCTCACGATTCTCAACACAATTTTTGTTACCTCATCACCACAAACATCCTAGTGCCGCTGATAGAAGTGGGCAAGAAAACCGTCGGGTCCCGAGGCTTTGGTCGGGAACATCTGAAAAAGAGCGACCTTAACCTCCTCCTTGGTTTATGGCACGCATAGATTCACGTTCATAGCCGCTGTCACCTTTCGAGGCACGTGATCTAGTACCGCCTCCATCTGTTGCAAACCTTCAGATAGGTACAAGGTCTGGTAAAAGTCATTCGCAAGGGCCTTTAGCTCTCTCGGATCCGAGATCTCCACCCCTAAGGAATTCTGTAATGCCTTGATCATATTTGTCTTGACTGGTTCGCAGATGGAAGAACTTAGTGTTCTTGTCTCCAGCCGAAAGCCACTCAATCCTAGCTCTCTGTTGCCACATAATCTCCTCCCCGTGGTACATCTCAATCAGGCGCTCATTTATCTTCAGCTCTACATGTGATGGACCCGTTCTCAAAGGATCATTCTTGAGATCATCAAGCATTCCCTTCAGTTTCTTAATTTCTTTCCTGACACTGCCAAAGGTGTCCCTTCTCCACCTTCCCAAGTCCCCAGTGAGATCATGCAACTTTTGACGTAACTCTGCCATAGAAGTGGAGGGAGGTCCAGCCCCCCAGCCTGTGCTTATTAGGTCCTTAAACTCATCATGTGTCTCCCACATCAGCTCATATTTGAAGGAGCATTGGGCATGTTTAGCCGCCCTAGCTTCCAGTTGTAGCAACAGAGGGGAATGATTAGGGGTGACCCCCGACAAGTGTGTAACCGAGGCAAGCGGATATCTTGCCAACCAAGCTGAGTTCACCAAAGCTCGATCAAGTCTGCATTTAGTATAGCTGCCACCTGCTACCTTCTTCTCAAAAGTTCAAAAGTTGCCTCTATATCCCAAATCTATTAGCATGCAAACATCTAGAACCTCCCTGAAAGCTTGTATCTGAGCGTTGCTGCGCTAACCAATCCCTTGATGTTCATCTGGATGTAACACCTCATTGAAATCACCAATACAGAGCCAAGGAAGGTCACTCAATGTGCTTATGTTTTCAAAGTTGTCCAGGTTTGATGCCTCAAATGAGTTTGTGCCTCCCCGTATACACATGTCATTATCCACTTCGCCAAGCCTTGCTCCTCAATGGAAACATCAAGATGATAGACAGAATAACCAAGGACATCAATTGTTATTGAGTTGTTACAAAACAAACCTATGCCACCACTTCTGCCTTGACTACTAACGGCAAAAGAATTATCAAAACCTAGCGTTCCAGCCAACGCTTCTACCCTATTTCTATCCAATTGAGTTTTAACAATACATAAAAGGGTAGGGGTAAATTGCCTCGTGAAATCGCGGAGCTCTCGGACTGTCACAGCTTTACCCGCACCACGACAGTTCCAACAGAAAATATTCATTGGGCCCGGCGGCACTCCTCGAAGGAGCACGCCAAAGATGAGATGGTCTTGCCATGGCCGCCCATGTTTTCTTCATCTCTATCCTCTGCCGCTGCACTCATCCGAGGTCCTTTCGGGTCTTGCTTACTGCTTGGGCTCGGTGGAACATAAGGAGGTGCTGGTAGCCCCAACAACTCCTTTAGACCGACAGTATGAGCTCCACGGTTTGATTTCACCTCATCCATAGACCTATTTCTGTTGATGTCTTTTTTTGACAAAGAAATTGGGGCCTTTATTGCTTAATAGACAATCAGTTACAATCCGCCACAAGGTTGCTCACAAGGAAACCTGGGCTTTCCTCTATCCAACACTCAGAGCTACTAATAGAAGTAGCATATTTAGCACATAAGTCTGCTGGAATATTAGCATCCCTCATAACATGCCGAACCGAAAAGGAGGCAAAATAATTAGATCTATCCCTAATTTCATCGAAGATAGGTGCCACAATTGACCTTGAACTATGCCCCGAAGTCCAGAGGTTGACTACCTCTAAACAGTTTGATTCCATCACCACATGTGAGAAGCCTCTAAGTAGGGCGAAAATGGTACCCTCTCGCAATGCAAGAGCCTCGGCGATGAAAGGATAAGATACACCCGGAAAGGGTTTACTCCATGCCCCCATAAAGGAAAGGTGATATCTAGCGACACCCCCTCCACCTCCATTCTGGGCATGCACATCAATGGCCCCATTTGTGTTTAGTTTCACCCAGCCTGGTTTAGGGGGGCGCCAATTTTGGCCTATTAGTAAACAACGATGATCCTGGTGTTGGAAATATGCCCTAGAGGCAATAATAAATTAGTTATTATCATATTTCCTTGTTCATGATAATCGTTTATTGTCCATGCTATAATTGTGTTGATCAGAGACTTAGATGCATGTGTGGATACATAGACAAAACCATGTCACTAGTATGCCTCTAATAGACTAGCTCGCTGATCAAAAGATGGTTAAGGTTTCCTAGCCATGGACATGAGATGTCATTTGATAACGGGGTCACATCATTAGGAGAATGATGTGATGGACAAGACCCAAACTGCAAACGTAGCATATGATCGTGTCAGTTTATTGCTACTGTTTTCCGCATGTCAAGTATGTGTTCCTATGACCGTGAGATCATGCAACTCACAGATATCGGAGGAGTGCCTTGTGTGTATCAAACGTCGCAACGTAACTGGGTGACTATAAAGGTGCTCTACAGGTATCTCCGATGGTGTCTGTTGAGTTGGCATGGATCGAGACTGGGATTTGTTACTCCGTGTGACGGAGAGGTATCTCGGGGCCCACTCGGTAATGCAACATCACGATAAGCCTTGCAAGCAATGTGACTAATTGTTAGTTGCGGGATCTTGTATTACGGAACGAGTAAAGAGACTTGCCGGTAACGAGGTTGAACTAGGTATGGAGATACCGACGATCAAATCTCGGGCAAGTAACATACCGAAGAACAAAGGGAACGTTATACGGGATTAACTGAATCCTTGACATAGAGGTTCGACCGATAAAGATCTTCGTAGAATATGTAGGAACCAACGTGGACGTCCAGGTCCCGCCATTGGTTATTGACCGTAGAGGTGTCTCGGTCATGTCTACATAGTTCTCGAACCCGCAGGGTCTGCACACTTAAGGTTCGGTGACGTTTCGGTAGTGTAGAGTTATGTATGGTGGTGACCGAAGTTTGTTCGGAGTCCCGGATGAGATCCCGGACTTCACGAGGAGCTCCGGAATGGTCCGGAGGTAAAGATTCATATATAGGAAGTCCCAGTTTGGTTTCCGAAAAAGTTTTGGGCTCATCGGTAGTGTACCGGGAGTGCCGGTAGTGTACCGGGAGTGCCGGTAGTGTACCGGGAGGCCTCCGGGAGGGGTATTTCGACCCCAAGAGGTCCATGGGCTGTGAGAGAATAATAACCATCCCTTAGTGGGCTGGGAAAACAGCCACAAAGGCCCATGGCGCAGGAGAGAAAGTCCTAAAGCAAAAAGTGGAAAATCAGCCAATAGGAGGCAATCCTACTCCAACTAGGATTGGAGGTGAAGTAGGATTGCTTCCCACCTCCTATTTCGGCTGACCCAAAGGCCTTGGCTGCCTCTCCTCTCCTCTCCTCCTATATATACTAGTGGATTGGGTAGTTTTTGGACAGAATTTCCGGCCACGTGCTACCCGTTCCACCAGTGCATAGTTTCTCCTCTAGATCGGTTTTCTGCAGCGCTTAGGCGAAGCCCTGCCGGAATTGCTCCACCACCATCACCGGAGCGCCGTCACGCTGCCGGTGAACTCTCTCTCCTCTCTACCTCCTCTCGCTGGATCGAGACGGTGGAGATCGTCATCAAGCTGCACGTGTGCTGAACGCGGAGGTGTCGTCCGTTCGGCGCTAGATCGGAAGGACCGTGATCGAGATCGCGAGACGGTTTGTGATGTGATCACGGAACGGATCGTGATGAGTTCGCGGGACAGATCGTGATCAAGATCGTGAGACGGATCGTGATGAGTCCGCGGGACGGATCATGATGTGTTCGCGGGATGGTTCGTGATTGGATCGTGGGACGCTCGGCGATTTGGATCGCGAAGAAGTTCGACTACACCAACCGCGTTTCTTAACGCTTCCCGCTTAGCGATCTACAAGGGTACGTAGATCCACTCTCCCTCTCGTAGATGCTCATCACTATGGATAGGTTTGCGTGTGTGTAGGAATTTTTTTGTTTCCCATGCGACGTTCCCCAACACCTAGGGCATAGCCAGGACTGACAGGTCATCTCTCGCCCGCTTAATGGATTGTCGGGGGTCAAAACCCTCCTGATCATGTGTCCCTCGGTTTCGGGCAGTCCATATTGTATACATGACTATGATGATCTTACATCTGTCAGCAGCTGAAATTATGTCGTCCAAGACAATATCTCTCGCCCAAGTGCTAGGATGCAGTCAAGGTAGTTTAAGGTACAATTCCTCTCGTGCTGCTGCCCAAAAGCTTTTGGCATGGGAACAATGCACAAGTGCAAGCATCAGATCTTCATCTGAAGATTTACATAAATTGCACGTAGCGATCGTCCTTATGTGATGATGTTGCAATGGAGTGTAGTCGGGAAGAAATCCCCATACCACTCTTCACCAAAAACCCGCACTTTCGGTAGTATTTTGAGTTTCCACGGGGCGGACCAAAGCTGTTTTTCTGACGCTGATGTCTCTGACACCGTCCCTTTCTCTAGAGCGCGGTGCTCGTTGTGAGTCACAAGAGAGTGATATGCTGATTTAACAAAGTATTTGTTGGAAATATGCCCTAGAGGCAATAAATAAAGAGTTTATTATCATATTTCCTTGTTCATGATAATTGTTTATTATCCATGCTATAATTGTATTGATTGGAAACACATTACATGTGTGGATAAGTAGACAACACTTTGTCCCTAGTATGCCTCTAGTAGACTAGCTCGTTGATCAAAGATGGTCAAGGTTTCCTAGCCATTGGCATAAGATGTCATTTGATAACGGGATCACATCATTAGGAGAATGATGGGATGGACAAGACCCAAACTATAAACGTAGCATATGATCATGTCAGTTTATTGCTACAGTTTTCTCCATGTCAAGTATATGTTCCTATGACCATGAGATCATGCAACTTACGGACACCGGAGGAGTGCCTTGTGCGTATCAAACGTCGCAACGTAACTGGGTGGCTATAAAGGTACTCTATAGGTATCTCCGAGGGTGTCTGCTAAGTTGGCATGGATCAAGACTGGGATTTGTTACTCCGTGTGACGGAGAGATATCTCAGGGCCCACTCGGTAATACTACATCACAACAAGCCTTGCAAGCAATGTGACTAAGTGTTAGTCCCGGGATCTTGTATTACGGAATGAGTAAAGAGACTTGCGGGTAACGAGGTTGAACTAGCTATTGAGATATCGACGATCGAATCTCGGGCAAGTAACATACCAAAGAACAAAGGGAACATCATACGAGATTAACTGAATCCTTGACATAGAGGTCGACCGATAAAGATCTTCATAGAATATGTAGGAACCAATATGGGCATCCAGGTCCCGCTATTGGTTATTGACCATAGCGGTGTCTTGATCATGTCTACATAGTTCTCGAACCCGCAGGGTCTGCACACTTAAGGTTTGGTGACGTTTTGGTAGTATAGAGTTATGCATGGTGGTGACCAAAGGTTGTTGAGAGTCTCGGATGAGATCCCGGACATCACAAGGAGCTCCGGAATGGTCTGGAGGTAAAGATTGATATATAGGAAGTCCTGTTTTGGTCGCCGGAAAAGTTTCGGGCTCATCGGTAGTGTACCGGGAGTGTACCGGGGGACCATCGGGAGGGGTATTTCGACCCAAGAGGCTACATGGGCTGTGGGAGGGTGAATACCATCCCTTAGTGGGCTGGTGGAAGTCCCACACAAGGCCCATGCGGCTGGGAAGAAAAGTCCAAAGAGAAAAAGGTGGAAAAAGGTAAAAAGGTGGAAATAAGGAAGGAGTCCTAATCCTAGTAGGAGTGGAGGAGGAGGACTCCTTCTCTCCACTTCGGCCGAACCAAAGAGGGGATGGCCCTTAAGCCAAGCCTCCTCCTCCTCTCCTCCTATATATACTAGAGGTTGTAGGGTTTTGGCACTTGATTTTCAGCCACGTGCAACCCTACCCTCTAGTCCGTAGTTTCTCCTCCAGATCGGTTTCAGCTGCACTTAGGTGAAGCCTTGCTGAGATTACTCCACCACCATCGCCGCAACACCGTCACGCTGCTAGAGAACTCGTCTACCTCTCCGCTTCCTCTTGTTGGATCAAGAAGGCGGAGATCGTCATCAAGGCGTACATGTGCTGAACGCGGAGGTACCGTACGTTCGGTCCTAGATCGGGACGGATCGTGATTGGATCGCAGGACGCTCGATGATTTGGATCGCGAAGAAGTTCGACTACATCAACCGCGTTTCTTAACGCTTCCCGCTTAGCGATCTACAAGGGTATGTAGATCCACTCTCCCTCTTGTAGATGCTCATCACCATGGATAGAGCTTGCGTGTGCGTAGGAATTTTTTTTGTTTCCCATGCAACATTCCCCAACAGTGGCATCATGAGCTAGGTCTATGTGTAGATGAGATCTTGAGTAGAACACAAAGAGTTTGTGGGCATTGATGCTTAGATTGCTTCCTCCCTTGGCCATGTTTTGGTTCGACGATATTGTGGGATGAAGCGGCCCGGACCAACCTTACTCGTACGCTTACGAGAGACCGGTTCCATCAACTGACGTGTAACCTCGTTGCACAAAGATAGCTGGTGGGTGTCTGTTTCTCCTACTTTAGTTGGATTGGATTTGACAAAGGCGGTCCTTGAGAAGGTTGAAAAGCAACTTATGTATCACCGTTGTGGTTTATGCGTAGGTGAGAATTGTTCTTGCTAGATAGCCATAGCAGCCACGTAAAACATGCAACAACAATTAGATGACGTCTAACTTGTTTTTGCAGGGTATGTTGTGATGTGATATGGACAATTACATGATGAGATATATGTGATGTATGAGATGATCATGTATTGTATAGAGTATCACGACTTGCATGTCCATGAGTACGGCAACCGGCAGGAGCCATAGGGTTGTCTTTAATTATTGTATGACCTGTGTATCAATCATTAAGCGCTATGTAATGCTTTACTTTATCGCTAAATGGTAGCAATAGCAGTAGAAGCATGGTGGGCATGACAACCCCGATGTCGACACGTTGATGGAGATCAAGATAATGGAGATCATGGTGTCGTGCCGGTGACTATGGAGATCATGTCGGTGCTTTCTAGATGGAGATCAAAAGCACAAGTTCATGGACATATCATGTCACTTATGATTTGCATGTGATGTTAATCCTTTTATGCACCTTGTTTTGCTTAGGACGACGGTAGCATTATAAGGTGATCCCTCACTTTAATTTCAAGATGAATTGTGTTCTCCCCGAGTGTGCACCGTTGCGAAAGTTCGTCATGTTGAGACACCACGTGATGATTGGGTGTGATAGACTCTACGTTCACATACAACGGGTGCAAGCCAGTGTTGCACATGTAGAACACTCGGGTTAAACTTGACGAGCCTAGCATGTACAGACATGGCCTCAGAACAGAAGGGTCGAACATGAGTCATATAGTAGATATGATCAACATGATGATGTTCACCATTGAAACCACCTCAACTCACGTGATGATCGGACTTGAGTTGGTGAATTTGGATCATGTGACACTCAGATGACCTGAGGGATGTCAACTTGAGTGGGAGCTTTAGTAATTTGATTAACTAAACTCATTATCTTGAACAATAGTCTAAGTAACCTTTGCATATTTATGTTGTAGATCAATGGCTCGCGCAGTAGCACCCCTGAATTTTAATGCTTTCCTAGAGAAAGCTAAGTTGAAAGATGATGTAAGTAACTTTGTTGACTGGGCCCGTAATCTGAGGATTATCCTCACGGCTTCCCAGAAATCATATGTCCTTGATGCACCGCTTGGTGACCAACCAGAAGACATGTCATCTGAAGACGTTAAGAACGCTTGGGAGGCACGTTCTCGAGATTACTTAATAGTTCAGTGTGCAATATTGTATGGCTTAGAACCAGGACTTCAAAGACGTTTTGAACATCATGGAGCATATGAGATGTTCCAGGAGTTGAAGTTTATCTTTCAGAAGAATGACCGGATCGAGAGGTATGAGACCTCCGATAAGTTCTATGCTTGCAAAATGGAGGAGAACGGGTCTATCAGTGAACATATACTCAGAATGTCTGGGTATTCGACTTGTCTGGCGGAGTTGGTAATTGCCCTTCCGCTAGAGGAGATCATTGTCAGAGTTCTTCAATCACTGCCACCTAGTTACAAGAGCTTTGTGATGAACTATAACATGCACGGGATGAACAAGTCAGTCGCCGAGCTGTTTGTGATGCTAAAAGTTGCTGAGTGTGAAATCCAGAAAGAACATCAAGTGTTGATGGTTAATAAAACCACTAGTTTCAAGAAGAATGGCAAGGGCAAGGGCAAGGGCAAGAAGGGTAAAACCAAGAAGGATGGCAAAGCAGTTGATACTTCTGTAAAGAAGCCCAAGGCTAGACCCAAGCCAGAAACTGAGTGCTTTCATTGCAAGGGAACTGGTCACTGGAAGCGAAACTGCCCCAAGTACCTGGCTGACAAGAAGGCGGCCAATGACAAACAAGGTATATATGATATACATGTTATTGATGTGTACCTTACTAGCTCTCGTTGTAGTGCCTGGGATTTGATACCAGTTCGGTTGCTCACATTTGCAACTCAAAACAGGAACTACGGAATAGACGAAGGCTGGCAAAGGACGAAGTGACGATGTGCATGGGAAATGGTTCCAAGGTTGATGTGATCACTGTCGGCACGCTCTCTCTTCGATTACCATTGGGATTAGTGATGAACCTGAATAATTGTTATTTAGTGCCTGCGTTAAACATGAACATTATATCTGGATCTTGTTTATTGCGAGACGGTTACTCATTTAAATCAGAGAATAATGGTTGTTCTATTTATATGAGTAATATCTTTTATGGTCATGCACCCAATGTGAGGGGTTTATTCATATTGAATCTTGAAAGTGATGATACACATGTTCATAACATTGATGCCAAAAGATGTAGAGTTGATAATGATAGTACCACTTTCTTGTGGCACTGCCGTTTAGGTCATATTGGTGTAAAACACATGAGGAAGCTCCATGCTGATGGACTTTTGGAGTCACTTGATTTTGAATCACTTGACACATGTGAACCATGCCTCATGGGCAAAATGACTAAAACGCCGTTCTCTGGAAAATTGGAACGGGCAAGTGACTTATTGGAAATCATACATACTGATGTGTGCGGTCCAATGAATGTTACAGCGCGCGGTGGATATCATTATTTCTCACCTTCACGCATTAGAGACAGGTGCATTCACTTTAAATAGGGCACCATCGAAATCCGTTGAGATGACGCCATATGAACTATGGTTTGGCAAGAGGCCAAAGTTGTCGTTTATTAAGGTTTGGGGATGTGATTCTTATGTCAAAAAGCTTCAGCCTGAAAAGCTGGAACCCAAAGCGAAGAAATGCGTCTTCATAGGATACACGAAAGAGACTGTCGGGTATACCTTCTATCTTAGATCTGAAGGCAAAGTGTTTGTCGCTAAGAACAAAACATTTCTTGAGAAAGAGTTTCTCTCGAAAGAAGTGAGTGGGAGGAAAATAGAGCTTGATGAGGTTATTGAACCTTTACTTCAACCAGAGAGTAGCGCAGCGTAGAAAGATGTTTCTCTGGAGCTTATGACAGTTGAAAAGGAAGTTAATGATGATGATCATTCAACTTCTGATCAATTTACTATTGAACCTCGTAGGTCGACAAGGGCGCGTACTGATCCTGAGTGGTACGGCAACCCTGTCTTGGAGGTCATGTTGTTGGACAACAATGAACCTACGAGCTATGGAGGAGTGATGTTGGGCCCAGATTCCGAGAAATGGTTATAGGACACGAAATCCGAGATGGGATCCATGTTTGGATTAATCATGTATTCCATGGTATGTAAAACAACCAGATATGTCCAATACTCCAAAAGTTGTTGCGAGTATGGATACCAAAGTATCAAAGTACTGATCATAGGACAACAGTAAAAGATGTCATTGAGTGCTAGAGTAGTACTGATGACATGGTTTCTCGCAAGCAGAGATTATGAAGTGCTCGTTGTAAGTAATTACATCGATACAGTCTTCATCAATGCTCCATGTGATTTTCGGTTTAAGTTAAGGGTTTTGTGTAATACACAACATGGTGGCACGATAGTTGGAAATTGTTCCAAACAAGATACTGTGGCGAATTCTATAACAAAGGCTAAGTATGTTGATGCTTTGGAAGCGACAAAGAAGTTGTTGAATCATATAGTTCATTCATGAACTTAGTATGGTTCCAAGATGGCTTTGGTCTATGAGACACTATTGCAGATATTTTCTCCATAGCTCAGCCTGAGGAATCAGGTTTCGACCAATGATTCACACATATGCAAAGCCAAGTTCACACAAAATACAAATTTTGTGATAGCGTGAAAACGCGAGGATATCCATAGTTACACATGGAGCTGAAGTTGTTAGATCTATTGGACATCAGGCTATACCACAAGCGAAGCATATTTTACACTAGTATGCCACAGGTGTAAAGTGCATTAGCATTGACTAGATTATTGACTCTAGTGCAAGTGGGAGTCTGTAGGAGATATGCCCTAGAGATATGTAGGAGATATGCCTGAGAAATGGTTGTAGGCCATGAAATCCGAGACGGGATCCATGTATGAAAACAAAGTATGGACTTTGGAAGTATTACCTGAAGGGCGAAAGGCCATTCAAAACAAATGGATCTTTAAGAAGAAGACGTACGCGGACGGTAATGTCACCGTCGGTAAAGCTCGACTTGTGGAAAAGGGTTTTTCACAAGTTCAAGGAGTTGACAACGATGAGACCTTCTCACCCGTCGCGATGATTAAGTCCGTCAGAATCATGTTAGCAATAGCTGCATATTTCCACTATGAAATTTGGCAGATGGATGTCAAAACAACGTTCCTCAATGGTTTCCTTGAGGAAGAGTTGTATATGATACAACCGGAAGGTTTTGTCGATCCAGAGAATGCTGACAAAGTTTGCAAGCTCCAGCGATCCATTTGTGGACTGGTGCAAGCATCTCGGAGTTGGAATAAGCGCTTTGATGAGGTAATCAAAGCGTTTAGGTTTATACAAGTTTATGGAGAAGCTTGTATTTACAAGAAAGTGAGTGGGAGCTCTATAGCGTTTCTAATATTATATGTGGATGAAAGCGTGAAGGAATATTGAACAAGAGTTTTTCAATGAAGGACCTAGGAGAAGCTGCTTTCATATTAGGCATTAAGATCTATAGAGATAGATCGAGACGCTTAATAGCACTTTCATAGAGCACATACCTTGATAAAGTTTTGAAGAAGTTCAAAATGGATCAGTCCAAGAAGGGGTTCTTGCCTGTGTTACAAGGTGTGAAGTTGAGTAAGACTCAATGCCCAGTGACGGTAGAAGATAGAGAAAAGATGAGTGTCACCCCCTATTCTTCAGCCATAGGCTCTATCATGTATGCAATGCTGTGCACAAGACCCGATGTCAGCCTTGCCGTAAGTATGGCCGGAACGTTTCGAAGTGATCCTAGAATGGAGCACTGGGCGGCGGTCAAGAATATCCTTAAGTACCTGAAAAGGACTAAGGAAATGTAGCTCATTTATGGAGGTGATGAAGAGCTCGTCGTAAAGGGTTACGTCGATGCAAGCTTTGACACTGATCCGGATGACTCTAAGTCACAAACTGGATATGTATTTATTCTCAACGGGGAAGCGGTAAGCTGGTGCAGTTCCAAGCAAAGCGTAGTAGCCGATTCTACATGCGAAGCGGAGTACATCGCAGCCTCGGAGGCGGCAAAGGAAAGTGTCTGGATGAATCAGTTCATGACAGATCTTGGAGTAGTGCCCAGTGCACTGAATCCAATGACTCTGTTCTGTGACAACACTGGTGCCATTGCTCTGGCCAAGGAACCAAGGTTTCACAAGAGGACCAGACACAAAGCGACGCTTCAATTCCATCCGTGATTACATCGAGGAGAAGGACATAAATATTTGCAAAGTGCACACGGATCTGAATGTTGCAGATGTAGGAGATATTCCCTAGAGGCAATAATAAATGTTATTGATTATCTCCCTGTTCATAATTAGGTTTTATGTTCCATGCTATAACTGCTATGGTTGTCGAGTCTACAATAACCACGAGGCTTGAAGGAAGACTTATATGCACGTGTGGAATAATAAACGGTAAATTGTATTCCTAGTCTGGCCTCTAAGACTGGCTCAAGTATTGTATGATGATCCTGTTTTCCTGATCATGGGCATGGCTATGCCGGCAATTTTGAGGGCACAATGTTAGAAGAACATTTGTGTTGAATCGACCCAAATTGATGTTATGCTATTAGATACATTCGTCATAAGTTAACGGTTAATAACACAGAGAAGTTAATGTTTGCATAATTCCTTAGACCATGAGAGTATCGAGTTTCCTCATGCTCGCTTCATGAACTTTGGGGTTTGTTAAACGTCATCCGTAAATGGGTGGCTATTACGATGGCTTACGGGTTCATGGAAAAGTATGTCAAGTAACTGTTGGGGAACGTCGCATGGGAAACAAAAAATTTCCTACGCACACGCAAACCTATCCATGGTGATGAGCATCTACGAGAGGGAGAGTGGATCTACGTACCCTTGTAGATCGCTAAGAGGGAAGCGTTAAGAAACGCGGTTGGTGTAGTCGAACATCTTCGCGATCCAAATCGCCGAGCGTCCCGCGATCTCATCACGATCCGTCCCGCGATCCAATCACGATCTGTCCCGTGAACACATCACGATCCGTCCCGCGATCTCATCACGATCCGTATCACGATCTTGATCACGATCTGTCCTGCGAACTCATCACGATCCGTTCCGCGATCACATCACGAACTGTCTCGCGATCTCGATCACGGTCCTTCCGATCTAGCGCCGAATGGACGGCACCTCCGCGTTCAACACACGTGCAGCTTGATGACGATCTCCACCGTCTTGATCCAGCAAGAGGAGGTGGAGAGGAGAGAGAGTTCATCGGCAGCGTTACGGCACTCCGGTGATGGTGGTGGAGCAATTCCGGCAGGGCTTCGCCTAAGCGCTGCAGAAATCCGATCTAGAGGAGCACCGGTGAAACGGGTAGCACGTGGCCGTAAAATCTGTGCAAAAACCCTCTATTCCACCAACATATATAGGAGGAGAGGAGAGGAGGTCTGGCGCAAGGAGAAACTCCAATAGGAGTCGGCCGAAGCTAAGGGGGAGGAGTCCTACTCCTCCTCCACTCCTAGTAGGAGTAGGACTCTTCCTTTTAGCCTTTTTTGCACCTTTTCCTTTAGGAGTTTTGCCTCCTGAGCCATGGGCCTTATTGTGGCTGTTCCTCCAGCCCAATAAGGGCTGACTATCACTCTCCACAGCCCATGGACCCTCTGGGGTCGAAATACCCCTCCCGGAGGTCTCCCGGTACACTCCCGGCACTCCCGGTACACTACCGATGAGCCCGAAACTTTTCCGACGACCAAACTGGGACTTCCTATATATGAATCTTTACCTCCGGACCATTCCGGAGCTCCTCGTGACATCCGAGATCTCATTCGGGACTCCGAACAACCTTCGGTCACCACCATACATAACTCTACACTACCGAAACGTCAGCAAACCTTAAGTGTGTAGACCCTGCGGGTTCGAGAACTATGTAGACATGACCGAGACACCTCTACGGTCAATAACCAATGGCGGGACCTAGACGTCCACATTGGTTCCTACATATTCTACGAAGATCTTTATCGGTCGAACCTCTATGTCAAGGATTCAGTTAATCCCGTATAACGTTCCCTTTGTTCTTCGGTATGTTACTTGCCCGAGATTCGATCGTCGGTATCTCCATACCTAGTTCAACCTCGTTACCGGCAAGTCTCTTTACTCGTTCCGTAATACAAGATCCCGCAACTAACAATTAGTCACATTGCTTGCAAGGCTCATTGTGATGTTGTATTACCGAGTGGGCCCCGAGATACCTCTCCGTCACATGGAGTAACAAATCCCAGTCTTGATCCATGCCAACTCAACAGACACCCTCAGAGATACCTGTAGAGCACCTTTATAGTCACCCAGTTACGTTGCGACGTTTGATACACACAAGACACTCCTCCGATATCCGTGAGTTGCATGATCTCATGGTCATAGGAACATATACTTTACATGAAGAAAACAATAGCAATAAACTGACATGATCATATTCTACGTTTGTAGTTTGGGTCTTGTCCATCACATCATTCTCCTAATGATGTGATCCCGTTATCAAATGACATCTCATGTCCATGGCTAGGAAACCTTAACCATCCTTTGATCAACGAGCCAATCCATTAGAGGCATACTAGGGACATGGTTTTGTCTATGTATCCACACATGCATTTAAGTCTCCGATCAATACAATTATAGCATGGATAATAAATGATTATCATGAACAAGGAAATATAATAATAACTAATTTATTATTGCCTCTAGGGCATATTTCCAACAGTCTCCCACTTGCACTAGAGTCAATAATCTAGTTCACATCACCATGTGATTCGCATTGTTATGAATCTAACACCCAACGAGTTCTGGGGCTCGATCATGCTTTGCATGTGAGAGAGGTCTTATAGTCAATGGTTCTGCGATATTCAGATCCATGTGTACTTTGCAACAAATGGCTGCTCCACTATACGTATCCAGATTGCTACTACTAGTCATCCGGATAGGTGTTAAAGCTTGCATCGACGTAACTCTTTACGACGAACTCTTTATCACCTCCATAATCAAAAAACATTTCCTTAGTCCTCTGGTTACTAAGGATAATTTCGACCGCTGTCTAGTGATCCACTCCTGGACCACTCTTGTACCCCTTGACAGACTCATGGCAAGGCACACATAGGTGCGGTACACAACATGGCATAATATAGAGCCTATGGCTAAGGCATAGGGGACGACGTTCGTCCTTTCTCTTTCTTCTGCCGTTGTCGAGCTTTGAGTCTCACTCAACTTCACACCTTACAAATCAGACGATCCATTTTGAACTCTTTCAAAATCTTGTCAAGGTATGCACTTATTGAAAGTCTCATCAAGCATCTTGATCAATCTCTATAGATTTTGATGCTCAACAATTAGGTAGCTTTATCCAGGTCTTCCTTTGAAAATCACTTTTCAAACAACCATTTATGCTTTCCAGAAATTCTATATTATTTCCGATCAACAATATGTCATCCACATATACTTATCAGAAATTCTATAGTGCTCCCACTCACTTTATTGTAAATACAAGTTTCTCATAAACTTTGTATAAACATTAAAACTTTTATCACCTCATCAAAGCGTATATTCCAACTCCGAGATGCTTGCTTCAGTCCATAGAAGGATCACTAAAGCTTGCAAACCTTTTAGCATCCTTAGGACTAACAAAACCATCCGGTTGTATCACATGCAACCTTTCCTCAAGTAAACCGTGAAGGAAACGATGTTTTGACATCCATCTGCCAGATTTCATAATTGAAAATGCAGCAACTGCTAACATAATTCAACAGACTTTAGCATTGCTACGAGTGAGAAAGTCTCATCGCAGTCAACTCCTTGAACTTGTCACAAACATCTTTGCAACAAGTCGAGCTTTACAAATGGGGACAATTACCATCAGCGTCTGTCTTCATTTTAAAGATCCATTTGTACTCAACGACCTGCCGTCCAACGAGCAAGTCTACCAAAGTCTATACTTGGTTTTCATACATGGATCCTATCTCGGATTTCATGGCCTCCAACCATTTGTCGGAACCCGGGCCCATCATCGCTTCTCCATAGCTCGTAGGTTCATCGTTGTCCAACAGCATGATCTCCAAGACAGGGTTGTCGTACCGCTCAGGAGCAGTACACATCCTTATCGACCCACGAAGTTCGATAGTAACTTGATCCTGAAGCTTCACGATCATCATCATTAACCTCCTCTTCAACTAACGTAGGCTTCACAGAAACATCTTTCTGCGCTGCACTACTCTCTGGTTGAACAAAGGTTTAACAACCTCATCAAATTCTATCTTCCTCCCACTCAATTCTTTCGAGAGAAACATTTCCTCGAGAAAGGATCCATTTAAGCAACAAACACTTTGCACTTGGATCTGAGATAGAAGGTTCACCCGACTGATCTTAGGGTATTCTATGAAGATGCATTTGTCCGCCTTGGGTTCGACCTCATTAGGTGAAAACATTTTCCACACAAGTGTCGCAGCCCCAAACATTAAGAAATGACAGCTTAGGTTTTTATCAAACCACAATTCACACGGTGTCATCTCAATGGATTTAGATGGTGCCCTATTTAAAGTGAATGTAGTTGTCTCTAATGCATAACCCAAAAATTATAGTAGTAAAACGATAAGAGACATCATAGCACGCACCATATCCAATAGAGCATGACTATGATGATCAGACACACCATCACACTATGGTGTTCCAGGTGGCGTTAGTTGTGAAACAAATTTCACATTGTCTTAAGTTGCATGCCAAACTCATAACTCAGATATTCACCTCCACGATCATATCGCAGTCATTTTTATCTTCTTGTCACGATGATCTTAAACTTCACTCTGAATTTGCTTGAACCTTTCAAACGATTCAGACTTGTGTTTCATTAAGTAAATATACACTATATCTACTTAAATCATCAGTGAAGGTAAAAAAAATAATGATATCCACTGCATGCTACAAGACTCACTGGATTGCATACATCAACATGTATTATTTCCAATGAATCACTTGCCCGCTCCATCCAACGGGGTCCTTTAGTCATCTTGCCCAAGAGGCATGGTTCGCATGTCTCAACCGATTCGAAATTGAATGAGTCCAAAGGTCCATCAGCATGGAGTTTCTTCATGCGCTTTATACCAATATGACATTTAGCGGCAGTGCCACAAGTATGTGGTACTATCATTATTAACTTTGTATCTTTTGACATCAGTGTTACGAACATGTGTATTACTACGATCATGATTTCAACGAACCATTCTCACAGGGTGTATGACCATTGAAGGTATCATTCATGTAAACAGAATAACCATTATTCTCTAACTTAAATGAATAACCGTATTGCAATAACCATGACCTAATCATGTTCATGCTCAACGCAAAACACCAAATAACATTTATTTAGGTTCGTCACTAATCCTGAAAGTAGAGAGAGCGTCCGATGTTTGATCACATCAACTTTGGAAACATTTCCAACACATATCGTCACCTCACCCTTAGCTAGTTCTCCGTTTATTCCGTAGCTTTTATTTCGAGTTACTAACATTTAGCAACCGAACCGGTATCCAATACCCAGATGCTACTAGGAGTACTAGCAAGGTACACATCAATAACTCGTATATCAAATATACTTCTGTCGATGTTGCCAGCCTTCTTATCTACCAAGTATCTAGGGTTGTTCCGCTTCAGCGACCACTCTCCTCATAACAGAAGCACTTAGTCTCGGGTTTGAGTTCAACTTTGGGTTGCTTCACTGGAGCAGCAACTGACTTGCTATCCATGAAGTTTCCCTCCTTACTCTTGCCCTTCTCGAAACCAATGGTTTGATTAACCATCAACACTTGACGCTCCTTCTTGATTTCTACCTTCGCGATGTCAAACATCGCGAACAGCTCAGGGATCAATATTTCTATCCCTGGAGTTATATAGTTCATCACCAAGTTCTTAGTAGCTTAGTGACAGTGACTTGGAGAACTATATCAATCACTATCTTATCTGGAAGATCAACTCCCACTCGATTCAAGCGATTGTAGCACCCAGACAATCTGAGCACATGCTCAACTATTGTGCTTTTCTCCTTCATCTTGCAGGCAAATAATCTTGTTGGAGATCTCATATCTCGCAACACGGGCACGAGCTTGAGATCCTAATTTCAGCTCTTAGAAACATCTCATATGTTCCTGACGTTCAAAACATTTTGGAGCCTCAATTCTAAGACGTAATGCATGACGCACCAAACTATCAAGTAGTCATCAGAACGTGCCTGTCAGATGTTCACAACATCTACAGACGACACTAGAGGGGTTGGCCCACCGAGCGGTGCATTAAGGACATAAGCCTTCTGCACAGCAATGAGGACAATCCTCAAATCACGGACCCAGTCCGCAATATTGCTACCATTATCTTTCAACTCTATTTCTCTAGGAACATATAAAAATTCAAGGAAGCTACAGCGCGAGCTAGTAATCTACAACATATTTTGCAAAGACACTATTGACTATGTTCATGATAATGAGTTCAATTAATCATATTACTTAAGAACTCCCACTCAAGTTGACATCCCTCCGATCATTCGAGTGATACATGATCCAAATTCACCAACTCAAGTCCGATCTTCACGTGAGTTGAGGTGGCTACAATGGTGAACATCATCATGTTGATCATATCTACTATATGACTCATGTTCGACCTTTCGGTCTCTTGTGTCCCGAGGCCATGTCTGTACATGCTAGGCTCGTCAAGTTTAATCCGAGTGTTCTGCACATGCAAATCTGGCTTGCACCCATTGTATGTGAACGTAGAGTCTATCACACCCGATCATCACATGGTGTCTCAACACGACGAACTTTCGCAATGGTGCACACTCGGGGAGAACACAATTTATCTTGAAATTAAGCGAGGGATCACCTTAAATGCTACCATCGTCCTAAGCAAAACAAGGTGCATAAAAAGGATTAACATCACATGCAAATCATAAGTGACATGATATGGCCATGAACTTGTGCTTTTGATCTCCATCATGAAAACACCAACATGATCTCCATCGTCACCGGCATGACACCATGATCTCCATCATCTTGATCTCCATCAATGTGTCGCCATCGGGGTTGTCACGCCCTGCATGCTTCTACTACTATTGCTACCGCTTAGCGATAAAGTAAAGCATTACA
This sequence comes from Hordeum marinum, assembly GCA_022496015.1. Classification (NCBI taxonomy): domain Eukaryota; kingdom Viridiplantae; phylum Streptophyta; class Magnoliopsida; order Poales; family Poaceae; genus Hordeum; species Hordeum marinum. Next base: position 13,087,177 of record CM039677.1, on the reverse strand, counting down.
TAGCGCTTAATGATTGACACGCAGGTCATACAATAATTAAAGACAACCCTATGGCTCCTGCCGGTTGCCGTACTCATCGACATGCAAGTCGTGATAATCTATACATCACATGATCATCTCATACATCACATATATCACATCATGTAATTGGCCATATCATATCACAACATACCTTGCAAAAACAAGTTAGACGTACTCTAATTGTTGTTGCAAGTTTTACGTGGCTGCTACGGGTATCTAGCAAGAACGATTCTCACCTACGCATAAACCACAACGGTGATACATAGTTTGCATTTCAACCTTCTCAAGGACCGCCTTTGTCGGATCCGATCCAACTAAGGTGAGAGAAACTGTCACCCGCAAGCCATCTAAGCAACAAGTTGCATCGAGGGAACCGGTCTCTCGTAAGCGTACGAGTAATGTTGGTCCGGGCCGTTTCATCTCACAATCCCGCTGAACCAAAATACGACCAAGGTAGGAAGCAATCTAAGCATCAATGCCCACAAACCTTTTGTGAACCTATCCATGGTGATGAGCATCTATGAGAGGGAGAGTGGATCTACGTACCCTTGTAGATAGCTAAGTGGGAAGCGTTAAGAAACGCGGTTGGTGTAGTCGAACATCTTCGCGATCCAGATCGCCGAGCGTCCCGCGATCTCATCACGATCCGTCCCACGATCCAATCACGATCCGTCCCGTGAACACATCACGATCCGTCCCGCGATCTCATCACGATCCGTATCACGATCTGTCCCGCGAACTCATCACGATCCGTTCCGCGATCACATCACGAACTGTCTCGCGGTCTTGATCATTGTCCTTCCGATCTAGCGCCGAACGAACGGCACCTCCGCGTTTAGCACACGTGCAGCTTGATGACGATCTCCACCGTCTTTATCTAGCAAGAGGAGGTGGAGAGGAGAGAGAGAGTTCACCGGGAGCGTGACGGCGCTCCGGTGATGGTGGTGGAGCAATTCCGGCAGGGCTTCGCCTAAGCGCTGCAGAAATCCGATCTAGAGGAGCACTGGTGAAACGGGTAGCACGTGGCCGTAAAATCTGTGCAAAAACACGCTATTCCACCAACATATATAGTAGGAGAGGAGAGGAGGGCTGGCGCAAGGAGAAACTCCATTAGGAGTCGGCCGAAGCTAAGGGGGAGGAGTCCTACTCCTCCTCCACTCCTAGTAGGAGTAGGACTCTTCCTTTTAGCCTTTTTTCCACCTTTTCCTTTAGGACTTTTGCCTCCTGCCCCATGGGAATCATTGTGGCTGTTCCTCCAGCCCAATAAGGTCTGGATATCACTCTCCACAGCCCATGGACCCTCTAGGGTCGAAATACCCCTCCTGGAGGTCTCCCGGTACACTCCCGGCACTCCCGGTACACTACCGATGAGCCCGAAACTTTTCCGGCGACCAAACTGGGACTTCCTATATATGAATCTTTACCTCCGTACCATTCCAGAGCTCCTCGTGATGTCCGGGATCTCATCCGGGACTCCGAACAACCTTCGGTCACCACCATACATAACTCTACACTACCGAAACGTCACCAAACCTTAAGTGTGCAGACCCTGCTGGTTCGAGAACTATGTAGACATGACCGAGACACCTCTACGGTCAATAACCAATGGCGGGACCTGGACGTCCACATTGGTTCCTACATATTCTACAAAGATCTTTATCGATCGAACCTCTATGTCAAGGATTCAGTTAATCCCGTATAACGTTCCCTTTGTTCTTCGGTATGTTACTTGCCCGAGATTCGATCGTCGGTATCTCCATACCTAGTTCAACCTCGTTACTGGCAAGTCTCTTTACTCGTTACATAATACAAGATCCCGCAACTAACAATTAGTCACATTGCTTGCAAGGCTCATTGTGATGTTGTATTACCGAGTGGTCCCCAAGATACCTCTCCATCACACGGAGTAACAAATGCCAGTCTCGATCCATGCCAACTCAACAGACACCCTCGGAGATACCTATAGAGCAGCTTTATAGTAACCCAGTTACGTTGCGACATTTGATACACACAAGGCAGTCCTCCGATATTCGTGAGTTGCATGATCTCATGGTCATAGGAACATATACTTGACATGCAAAAAATAGTAGCAATAAACTGACACGATCATATGCTATGTTTGTAGTTTGGGTCTTGCCCATCACATCATTCTCCTAATGATGTGATCCCGTTATCAAATGACATCTCATGTCCATGGCTAGGAAACCTTAACTATCCTTTGATCAACGAGCCAGTCCATTAGAGGCATACTAGGGACATGGTTTTGTCTATGTATCCACACATGCATTTAAGTCTCCGATCAATACAATTATAGCATGGATAATAAACGATTATCATGAACAAGGAAATATAATAATAACTAATTTATTATTGCCTCTAGGGCATATTTCCAACAGTAACTTGATAACTCATGATTGGGATTTGCTCCTCCGACGTTGGAGAGATATCTCTGGGCCCTCTCGGTGTTACGGTATCCATCATCGTCTGGCCAGACACTTTGTGATTTGATCACGGGGATGCCGGAACACGGGAACAAGAAAAGAGAACAATATCGGCAATGAGGTAACTGGCATATTGGACAAGTTGTTGACCCACGAGGATGCCTACATGTCTCACCTCGGGTAATTGTAACATATCGCAAAGCAACAGGAATAGCTGACGGCAACTGGAGGTTCACTCGAATACTCATTCGTGTGGGTATAGGGGTCAATATGGGTGTCCACGGCTCCGATGTTGATCATTGATCGGAAGGGGTTCCGGGTCATGTATATGCTTCACCGAACCTATAGGGTCACACGCTTAAGGGTCATATATCTGTTGAATACTAGACAGGGAGTGTGAGAGAAAATCACCAAAAAGTTTTGGACACCGAAAAAGTTTTGGACAGCGGAAAAGTTCCGCAGACAAAACACCGGAACGTTTTTGGTAAAACTAAAAAGTAGTTTCAGGGGATACGATTAAGTCAAATTGGTTTCGGCACATGCTTGATAATACTTGGAGGGTGCCAGAATCATTCTGGAAACTTCTGGGAATTTTCCGGAAGAAAAACCGGAAATGTTCCGGAGCTGCCGGAACCGCTTCAGATTCTTTTCGCAGATGAAAATCACTATTCCGGAATTGTTCTGGATCGCATGAAAAATTATTTTAGTGTGGTACTAGAATTTTTCTAAGCCCACATAAATATTTTCAGTTCGATCGGACGCTGAAAAATGTCGTCGTGAATAGTGAAAGTGCTTTTTGGATATTTACGGAAAAGCACCTTTTTGGATATTTCCAAAAAGGCTTCTAGAAGGGATTGGGGAGCAAGGTATCTCCTCATGGGGGCCCCCCAAGGGTGGAGCTCCTCCATGGAGCTCCACATGGCACCCCTTTTCCTTCTTATGATTTTTTATGTGTGACATAAAGTGGGGGTAGTTTGGTATTTTCAAGTCCCACCCTACCCCTTGGTTTTCCTATAAATAGAGGAGATGTGGGATGCCATCTCTTCATCCTTGAACTCTCATACACATGCCATGCATTATCTGGCTTCTTCTCTCCCTCCCACGAAAAGAGTTTCGTAGAGCCGAAAGGCTGTCTGGGCTCCGGTGGGAACTAGTTCTAGACGGCGAAGCCCTGCCGGATAGATAACACCGTATGTGTGCAACTCTGTAGAGAGATCGTAGTTTTGGTCTTAGTTCGAGAGTGCCTCCCGAAGGGCTGTCCGTGTGACCGTCCGAGTTTTGGAGGTCCTCCCGAAGGGCTGTCCGAGTGACAGTCCAAGTTTCGGAGGTCTTCCCGAAGGGCTGTCCGCGACACCATCCGAGGGACTGTCCGACCGCCTCCCGAAGGGCTGTCCGCGGGGAAGACGAGGGTATATATCCTCATGGTTGGGAGGTTGTAAAATCCTAGCTGTGGGGATCTACACCGCCGTTCGTCATCGACTCTACTTCTGCTGCGCTACGAGTCGGTAACGAAAATGATCAAACCTTGTATGCAGTCTCCATAGTGGTCCTGGGCTGGTGCGTAGGTCGGAACATTTTTATTTTTTGCTACGTTCCCTAACAGTGGTATCAGAGCCGTGCTATGCATAGATGCAGGTTGCGATCTAGAATACATAGAGATGTATGGGTGTTGCATAATATAATTAGGTAGTAGATGATATCTATTGCTGAAAATTATTTGTGCGGGTAGCAGATGAAATCTGTTACCCGATGTTCCTTTTGCTTCCCCTGAATTTGCATAGTCCTGATCTTGACAGAATGGTCGAATCTCACAAAGTTCTGGCAATCCGCGATCCTTTCATGCTGCTCCTGAGTATGCTGATTGACAGATCAACAAAGTGCTAACAGTTCTTTGGGTTCCACCATAGTTGAGAAAGATGGATGTTTTGCAGACGAAAGGGCAATGCAGATGTGATCTGCACGGGGGTCATGTGTATGACGAAGTTTAGTATGGGGCTCAAGATTTTATTATCCCGTGTTTTATACACCCTAGAAAGTTAATCTAGCAACTTGAATTATCATGCTTGATGATGGATGTTGGTAGATTCGGTTTGTTTCAAAACCTTAGAAGCCACGTAAAACAAGTTTTTGCATGAACCGATTAGAGGCGTCTAACTTGGTTTTGCAGGATGGTTTGCATGTGCATATGATGTGGTATAGAAATGCTCATATTAATTTGATTATGTATGAGATGACTATATGATGTAATATTAACATGACCTGCGTGTCATGATTCGGCATGATGGCTGGAGCCATATGATTGTCACTTTAATGACCTGCGTGTCAACCTTAAGTAATGCACTTATTTTATTAGCTATAGAGATAGCAATATTATCTGGTGGATCGATAAGTTGGTGGCAATCTTCGCAAAGGTGAACACCGACGCAAATGCCGAAGACAAAGAAATACAAAACTTCTCCGTCAGAAAGGGCTATACCATATCATGCTATTATGAATTGCCTGAGATGTTTATCCCTTATGATGCACCCTTCTTGATTGCGCGGTACTCGCCTTTTATTAGGGTGATCTCTCACAAAAATATAAAGTAGTTAGTGTTCTCCCAAGTGTAGCACCGTCACGGCACCTATCTTTTCGGGATGCGCCGTGTCACACGGGTACGAACAATTAGAGAAGTGTGAGGCGGGTTAGTTGAGACCTCGCAGCGAGATCACTTGGTTGTCTTGACGTTCAGGCAGGACCGTCATGATCTCGGAACACACACATCGAAAGATGAACAAGAGTCACATAGAGATGTGATTGGCAAGTTGGCCTACCGGTTGAGATTTTTCGTCATCAGTGGTGTTACACCAATGGCGAACAATTTAAATGCGGGTCTTGTATCAGTCACAATCAATTATGAGAGATATTGTTTTGAGTGGGAGCGCACTATAGAATTAATTCTTTTAATTCTCAGTGCAGTTAATTATGAACTTTGTCTAAGTGTAGATTGCATAATAATTGTAGGATAATGGCTCGCGTTTCCACCTTCCCTAATAAAATCGAATAGTTGTTAAATATCTGGTTAAAACTTTACGGTTGGTAACGTAATGTGAGGATTGTCCTCAAGAGTGCCGAGAAGGACTTTGTCCTATCGCATGTTTTCAGTATTATCCCGCTAATGCTATGGATCATATGACTCTCGTCCTTCGATCCAAAAGCTAGAATTCCTTTTCAGTCAAAGTGCAATATGTTTGCTTCCATGAGACCGGAACTTCGAAAGTTTGGATAGTTATATGATATACATGGAATCTGAAAATCTTTTTCAGAAACAGACAAAAGCTAAAAGATATGAGATATCCAAAGCTATGTTTGTTTGCAAACTATTAGTAAAGGAGTTTACTATGCATTAGACTGATAAGAGAGGGATCTAGGAGAACGCCTGTCATATGATGAAAGGTGAATAAAACAACAACTTAAAGAGAAAGGAAGTGTCCGAAGGGTGTTAGTAATACTTTCACGCCTAGGAAGTCTGGGGAAAACGCCACTCTTAAGTTGGGTGCTTCTTCTGAGAGTAGGAGAAATACTGAAAAGTTAAACTATTAGAAGTATAATGGCAAAAAGAAAGGAGACTGGAATATCCAGCTCATGTATGAATGTCATACAAGTTTTTGATGTATTGAAGGCTGGTCAAAGATATAGTTCTTGGGAATTATAATTAAACATGTTAATCACTAATTCTTGGGTATTGTGAGTTGGTCACAAAGATACCCGCTCTATTGCATTCTGTTGCAACTCGATGTAAGAACTACTATGGCCTGAAAGACTAGCCAGGGATGAGGTTTAGATACACGCGGGGAACATAGTAAATGTTACGATGCCTTCCATCGGTGTATTCCCTATGTATTAAGTTTCATAATTCATTTTAGAGTTTCACACTCTAGCCCTTTGCATAAGGTATCTTGCAAGAAGGTTGTTCATAAGAGAACTTTTCATGTTCGGTGTTATAAATAACATAAGGGCCATACTTTCATTATGAATGAGATGTATGTTATGAATATTGATAATAATACATTACCTCTGGGTTTACTTTTATAATTCATTTTAGAGTTTCATACACTCTAGCCCATTGCACAATGTTTGTTGCAAAAGAGTTGTTCATAAAAACAACAATTGTTGTTCAGTATTATGAATAACATGAAGGGCCATGCTTCCATCCTAGATGGGATGTCTGTTATGAATATTGATGGAAATATGATACATCCATAACACCGACGCTAAATGTCGCAAGACTAAAAGAATACCACATATGTGTGGCACTGCATTTGGTCACATTGGAGAAACCCGCATGGAAAATTCCATTATGATGGATTTTGAAGTTGTGTGATTTTGAATCATCTGACACTTGCAACTTTCCTCCAAAAGGTGAACTAACTAAAATACCATTCACAGGCCATAAGGAACGAGCAAAAAACTTATTGGTGATCATACATTTGATGTATGTAGTCCGATAAATGTTGTTGCAAACAGTGGATTTGTCTACCTTCAAAAATGACTCAAGTAGATATATGGATATTTACTTGATGAGACGTAAGTCTGGATCTTTTGAAATCATTCGAAAGGTTTTCAAAAATGAAGTGGAAGTTATTGTACCAAGAAAATTATGTTTCTGCAATTTGATTGCGGAAAGGAATATTTGAGTTACAAGTTTAGCGAATATCTGATGAGTTGTGAAAAGAGTTCCATAACTTGCACCTCCCGGAACACCACTACAAGTGGAAAGTCCGTGAAAATGTAATCGAACCATTTATGACATGGTAAGATCAAAGATGACATAAATAGATTTGCCATTATCCCTTTTATAGAGTGATGCTTTAGAGACTGCGGCTTTTACACTGAAAAGAGATCCATCAGGTCTGTTGAAATGACACCATGGTATGGTACGCCCAACCATGTTATATCTTTTCTTAACATTTGGAATATGGGGCTTGTGTAAAAGGTTACAAACCTATTCCAAATCAGACAAGTGCTACTTTGTATGGTTATCCCAAGTCATTGGGTATTCCCCCACCACTATACCGAGGCAAGGGTTTTGCCACAAAACGGTATGCTTTTAATGAGAATAGTTTTTACAAAAGGTGAGTGGGCGGACAGTGCAACTCGACGAGATAACCAGTATCTTCGTCATCAGTTCAAAGGAAAGAAACCCTGGAAGTGATTCCGTTGTTTCCTACTACGACTGATACGGAAGTCTCTACAATAAAATGTATGGACTTCGGTCAAACGTGCAGCTGAACCACGTAGGCAAAGCTCGTGCAAACCTATGAGGTGCGCAAACGAGATATTGTTGTTAGACAACAGTATACCTACAATACACAAGGAAGCGTTGATGGGCCCTGACTCCAGGATTGGCTAAATGCCAATACAATCCGAGATAGTTTCCATATAAGTGACTCAAGATTAAAACCTTGATACACCTTTCAGAGGACTTAGAGTCTAACAAATATTTATGGAACTAAAAACTGATACGGATAAAAAAGTTTTATCCATAAATCTCGACTTGTTGAAATAACAAGTTCAAGGAGTTGACTACGATGAGGTTGTTTCATCGTAGCGATGCTTAAGGTCGGTTCGGATTGAAATAGCAATTAATACATATATCAATCATGAGATATGAAACATGGAGACAAAAGTATTTCCATCTGATAGAAATGAAACCTAGGACTTGTATGTGATACAGTCCAAAGTAATTTGTCGATCCAGAGGATTCTAGTAAGTATGCAAACTTCAGAGTTCCAGCAATGGAGAGAAGAGAGAAAAATGGAGTTGGAATCTTCGTGGTTTGATGAAATGGTCAAAAAGGGTTTTTGACTTCATAAATGGGTAATGAAGATGCTTGTGATTCAAGAAAGTAAGTAGGAGCATAATAATATTTCTAAAAACGTTGCTTGACACGTTATTTTTTGGAAATGAATTTCTTGACACGAATTAGGACTTCATTAGAAAATAGTTTTTCGATGAAGTGCTTAGGCTAAATAGCCTCAATATTAGGCATGATGAACTATGCAGAGAGATTTACCTAATGGGGCTAAGCTATGAATACATATTGACAAGATGCTAAAACTTTTTAGCATTTAAAATGCCAAGGAGTGATTCTCGCCGAAGTCACATGAAAAGAGTTTTTGCAAGACTCGGTGTCCCAAAACACTGATGAGTAAAATACATGATGGAGATTCCACACTCTTGTGTTTGGATTAATCATGTATTCCATGGTATGTAAAACAACCAGATATGTCCGATACTCCAAAAGTTGTTGCGAGTATGGATACCAAAGTATCAAAGTACTGATCATAGGACAACAGTAAAAGATGTCATTGAGTGCTAGAGTAGTACTGATGACATGGTTTCTCGCAAGCAGAGATTATGAAGTGCTCGTTGTAAGTAATTACATCGATACAGTCTTCATCAATGCTCCATGTAATTTTCGATTTAAGTTAAGGGTTTTGTGTAATACACAACATGGTGGCACGGTAGTTGGAAATTGTTCCAAGCAAGATACTGTGGCGAATTCTATAACAAAGGCTAAGTATGTTGATGCTTTGGAAGCAACAAAGAAGTTGTTGAATCATATATTTCATTCATGAACTTAGTATGGTTCCAAGATGGCTTTGGTCTATAAGAAACTATTGCAGATATTTGCTCCATAGCTCAGTCTGAGGAATCAGGTTTCGACCAATGATTCACACATATGCAAAGCCAAGTTCACACAAAATATGAATTTTGTGATAGCGTGAAAACGCGAGGATATCCGTAGTTACACATGGAGCTGAAGTTGTCAGATCTGTTGGACATTAGGCTATACCACAAGCGAAGCATATTTTACACTAGTATGCCATAGGTGTAAAGTGCATTAGCATTGACTAGATTATTGACTCTAGTGCAAGTGGGAGTCTGTAGGAGATATGCCCTAGAGATATGTAGGAGATATGCTCGAGAAATGGTTATAGGCCATGAAATCCGAGATGGGATCCATGTATGAAAACAAAGTATGGACTTTGGAAGTATTACCTGAAGGGCGAAAGGCCATTCAGAACAAATGGATCTTTAAGAAGAAGATGTACGCGGACGGTAATGTCACCGTCGATAAAGCTCGACTTGTGGAAAAGGGTTTTTTACAAGTTCAAGGAGTTGACAACGATGAGACCTTCTCACCCGTAGCGATGATTAAGTCCGTCAGAATCATGTTAGCAATAGCTGCATATTTCCACTATGAAATTTGGCAGATGGATGTCAAAACAGCGTTCCTGAATGGTTTCCTTGAGGAAGAGTTGTATATGATACAACCAGAAGGTTTTGTCGATCCAGAGAATGCTGACAAAGTTTGCAAGCTCCAGCGATCCATTTGTGGACTGGTGCAAGCATCTCGGAGTTGGAATAAGCGCTTTGATGAGGTGATCAAAGCGTTTAGGTTTATACAAGTTTATGGAGAAGCTTGTATTTACAAGAAAGTGAGTGGGAGCTCTATAGCGTTTCTAATATTACATGTGGATGAAAGCGTGAAGGAATATTTGAACAAGAGTTTTTCAATGAAGGACCTAGGAGAAGCTGCTTTCATATTAGGCATTAAGATCTATAGAGATAGATCGAGACGCTTAATAGCACTTTCATAGAGCACATACCTTGATAAAGTTTTGAAGAAGTTCAAAATGGATCAGTCCAAGAAGGGGTTCTTGCCTGTGTTACAAGGTGTGAAGTTGAGTAAGACTCAATGCCTAGTGACGGCAGAAGATAGAGAAAAGATGAGTGTCACCCCCTATGCTTCAGCCATAGGCTCTATCATGTATGCAATGTTGTGCACAAGACTCAATGTCAGCCTTGTCGTAAGTATGGCCGGAAGGTTTCAAAGTGATCCTAGAATGGAGCACTGGGCGGCAGTCAAGAATATCCTTAAGTACCTGAAAAGGACTAAGGGAATGTTGCTCATTTATGGAGGTGATGAAGAGCTCGTCGTAAAGGGTTACGTCGATGCAAGCTTTGACACTGATCCAGATGACTCTAAGTCACAAACTAGATACGTATTTAATCTCAACGGGGGAGCGGTAAGCTGGTGCAGTTCCAAGCAAAGCGTGGTAGCCGATTCTACATGCGAAGTGGAGTACATCGCAGCCTCGGAGGCGGCGAAGGAAGGTGTCTGGATGAATTAGTTCATGACAGATCTTGGAGTAGTGCCCAGTGCACTGAATCCAATGACTTCTGTTCTGTGACAACACTGGTGCCATTGCTCTGGCCAAGGAAGCAAGGTTTCACAAGAGGACCAGACACAAAGCGACGCTTCAATTCCATCCGCGATTACATCGAGGAGAAGGACATAAATATTTGCAAAGTGCACACGGATCCGAATGTTGTAGATGTAGGAGATATGCCCTAGAGGCAATAATAAATGTTATTGATTATCTCCCTGTTCATAATTAGGTTTATGTTCCATGCTATAACTGCTATGGTTCTCGAGTCTACAATAACCACGAGGCTTGAAGGAAGACTCATATGCACGTGTGGAATAATAAACGGTAAATTGTATTCCTAGTCTGGCCTCTAAGACTGGCTCAAGTATTGTATGATGATCCTATTTTCCTGATCATGGGCATGGCTATGCCGGCAATTTTGAGGGCACAATGTTAGAAAAACATTTGTGTTGAATCGACCCAAATTGATGTTATGCTATGAGATACGTTCGTCATAAGTTAATGGTTAATAACACAGAAAAGTTAATGTTTGCATAATTCCTTAGACCATGAGAGTATCGAGTTTCTTCATGCTTGCTTCATGAACTTTGGGGTTTATTAAATGTCATCCGTAAATGGGTGGCTATTACGGCGGCTTACAGGTTCATGGAAAAGTATGTCAAGTAACTTGATAACTCAAGATTGGGATTTCCTCCTCCAACGATAGAGAGATATCTCTGGGCCCTCTCGGTGTCACGGTATCCATCATCGTCTGGCCAGACACTTTGTGATTTGATCACGGGGATGCCGGAACATGGGAACGAGAAAAGAGAACAATACCGGCAACGAGGTAACTGGCATAGTGGACAAGTTGTTGATCCACGAGGATGCCTACATGTCTCACCTCGGGTAATTGTTGTTGGGGAACGTCGCATGGGAAACAAAAAATTTCCTGCACACACGCAAACCTATCCATGGTGATGAGCATCTACGAGAGGGAGAGTGGATCTACGTACCCTTGTAGATCGCTAAGCGGGAAGCGTTAAGAAACGCGGTTGGTGTAGTCGAACTTCTTCGCGATCCAAATCGCCGAGCGTCCTGCGATCTAATCACGAACCGTCCCGCGAACCAATCACGAACCATCCCACGATCTCGTCATGATCCGTCCCGCGATCCGATCACGAACGTCCTGTGGCCTTGATCACGATCCTTCTGATCTAGTACCGAACAGACGGCACCTCCGCGTTCAGCACACGTGCAGCTTGATGACGATCTCCACCGTCTTGATCCAGCAAGAGGAGGCAGAGAGGAGGAAGAGTTCTCCAGCAGCGTGACGGCGCTCCAGCGATGGTGGTGGAGCTATTCCGACAGGGCTTCGCCTAAGCACTGCAGAAAACCGATCTAGAGGAGAAGTTATGCACTAGAGGAACGGGTTGCACGTGGCTGAAAATCTTGTGCCAAAACCCTAGAATCCTCTAGTATATATAGGAGGAGAGGAGGAGGAGGCTTGGCTGCCAAAAAGGCAGCCCTTGGGTCGGCCAAACCAAGGAGGGAGGAGTCCTCCTCCTCCACTCCTAGTAGGATTAGGACTCCTTCCTTATTTGGCCCTTTTTTCCCTTTTTCCACCTTTTTCCTTTTGTTATTTTCTTCCCAGCCTCATGGGATTTGTGTAGGAATTCCACCAGACCACTAAGGGCTGGTATTAATCCTCCTACAGTCCATAAAGCCTCTTGGGTCGAAATACCCCTCCCGATGGTCTCCCGGTACACTACCGGCACTCCCGGTACACTACCGATGAGCCCGGAACTTTTCCGGCGACCAAACTAGGACTTCCTATATATTAATCTTTACCTCCGGACCATTACGGATCTCCTCGTGATGTACGGGATCTCATCCGGGACTCCGAACAACCTTCAGTCACCACCATACATAACTCTACACTACCGAAACGTCACCGAACCTTAAGTGTGCAGACCCTGCGGGTTCGAGAACTATGTAGACATGACCGAGACACCTCTACGGCCAATAACCAATGGCGGTACCTGGACGTCCACATTGGTTCCTACATATTCTACGAAGATCTTCATCGGTCGAACCTCTATGTCAAGGATTCAATCAATCCCGTATAACGTTCCCTTTGTTCTTCGGTATGTTACTTGCCCGAGATTCGATTGTCGGTATCTCCATACCTAGTTCAACCTCGTTACCGGCAAGTCTCTTTACTCGTTCCGTAATGCAAGATCCCATGGCTAACATATTAGTCACATTGCTTGCAAGGCTTGTTGTGATGTTGCATTACCGAGTGGGCCCTGAGATACCTCTCCGTCACACGGAGTAACAAATCCCAGTCTTGATCCATGCCAACTCAACAGACACCTTCGGAGATACCTGTAGTGCACCTTTATAGTCACCCAGTTATGTTGCGACGTTTGAGACACACAAAGTATCCCTCCGGTGTCAGTGAGTTGCATGATCTCATGGTCATAGGAACATATACTTGACATGCGGAAAACAACAGCAATAAACTGACACGATCATATGCTACGTTTGTAATTTGGGTCTTGTCCATCACATCATTCTCCCAATGATGTGATCCCGTTATCAAATGACATCTCATGTCCATGGCTAGGAAACCTTAACCATCCTTTGATCAACGAGCTAGTCTATTAGAGGCATACTAGGGACATGGTTTTGTCTATGTATCCACACATGCATTTAAGTCTCCGATCAATACAATTATAGCATGGATAATAAACGATTATCATGAACAAGGAAATATGATAATAACTAATTTATTATTGCCTCTAGGGCATATTTCCAACAGTCTCCCACTTGCACTACAGTCAATAATCTAGTTCACATCACCATGTGATTCACATTGTTATGAATCTAACACCCAATGCGTTCTCGAGTTCGATCATGCTTTGCATGTGAGAGAGGTCTTATAGTCAACGGGTCTGTAACATTCAGATCCGTGTGTACTTTGCAAATCTATGTCAAACCGTAAACACTGCTACCACACTCCACTTGGTACTTTACCAAATGGCTGCTCCACTATACGTATACAGATTGCTACTACGAGCCATCTGGATTGGTGTTTAAAGCTTGCATCGACGTAACTCTTTACGACGAACTCTCTATTACCTTCATAATCGAGAAACAGCTCCTTAGTCCTCTGGTTACTAAGAAAAATTTCGACCGTTGTCCAGTGATCCACTCCTAGACCACTCTAATACCCCTTGACAGACTCATGGCAAGGCACACACAGGTGCGGTACACAGCATGTCATACTACACAGAGCCTATGGCTAAGGCATAGGGGATGACGTTCGTCTTTTCTCTTTCTTCTGCCGTTGTCGAGCTTGAGTCTTACTCAACTTCACACCTTTATAAATCAGGCGAGAACTCTTTCTCTGACTGATCCATTTTGAACTCTTTCAAAATCTTGTCAAGGTATGTATTTATTGAAAGTCTCATCAAGCATCTTGATCTATCTCTATAGATTTTGATGCTCAACAATTAGGTAGCTTTATCCAGGTCTTCCTTTGAAAATCACTTTTCAAACAACCATTTATGCTTTCCAGAAATCCTACATTATGTCCGATCAACAATGTGTCATCTGCATATACTTATCAGAAATTCTATAGTGCTCCCACTCACTTTATTGTAAATACAAGTTTCTCATAAACTTTGCATAGACTCAAAACTTTGATCACCTCATAAAAGTGCATATTCCAACTCCGAGATGCTTGCTTCAGTCCATAGAAGGATCACTGAAGCTTGTACACCTTTTAGCATCCTTAGGACTGACAAAACCTTCTCGTTGTATCACATACAACCTTTCCTCAAGTAAAATCGTTAAGGAAACGATGTTTTGACATCCATCTGCCAGATTTCATAATTGAAAAATGCAGCAACTGCTAACATATTTCCAACAGACTTTAGCATCGCTACGAGTGAGAAAGTCTCATCGCAGTCAACTCCTTGAACTTGTCACAAACAACTTTGCAACAAGTCGAGCTTTACAAATGGTGATAATTACCATCAGCGTCTGTCTTCATTTTAAACATCCATTTGTACTCAACGACCTGCCATCCAACGAGCAAGTCTACCAAAGTCTATACTTGGTTTTCATACATGGATTCTATCTCGGATTTCATGGCCTCCAACCATTTGTCGAATCCGGGCCCATCATCGCTTCTCCATAGCTCGTAGGTTCATCGTTGTCCAACAACATGACCTCCAAGACAGGGTTGTCGTACCGCTTAGGAGTAGTACACATCCTTGTCGACCTACGAAGTTCAATAGTAACTTGATCCTGAAGCTTCATGATCATCATCATTAACTTCCTCTTCAACTAACGTAGGCTTCACAGAAACAACATTCTGTGCTGCGCTACTCTCTGGTTGAACAAAGGTTTAACAACCTCATCAAGTTCTATCTTCCTCCCACTCAATTCTTTCGAGAGAAACTTTTCCTCGAGAAAGGATCCGTTTTAGTAACAAACACTTTGCACTTGGATCTGAGATAGAAGGTTCACCCAACTGATCTTAGGGTATTCTATGAAGATGCATTTTTGGGTTCGACCTCATTAGGTGAAAACATTTTTCACACAAGTGTCGCAGCCCCAAATATTAAGAAATGACAGCTTAGGTTTCTATCAAACCATAATTCACACGGTGTCATCTCAACGGATTTAGATGGTGCCCTATTTAAAGTGAATGTAGTTGTCTCTAATGCATAACCCCAAAATTATAGTAGTAAAACGATAAGAGACATCATAGCACGCACCATGTCCAATAGAGCATAACTATGATGTTCGGACACACCATCACACTATGGTGTTCCAGGTGGCGTTTAGTTGTGAAACAACTTTCACATTGTCTTAAGTTGTATGCCAAACTCGTGACTCAGATATTCACCTCCACGATCATATCGCAGTCATTTTTACCTTCTTGTCACGATGATCTTAAACTTCACTCTGAATTTGCTTGAACCTTTCAAACGATTCAGACTTGTGTTTCATTAAGTAAATATACACTATATCTACTCAAATCATCAGCGAAGGTAAGAAAATAACGATATCCACTGCACGCTACAAGACTCACTAGATTGCATACATCAACATGTATCATTTCCAATGAATCACTTGCCCGCTCCATCCAACGGGGTCCTTTAGTCATCTTGCCCAAGAGGCATGGTTCGCATGTCTCAACCGATTCGAAATCGAATGAGTCCAAGTATCCATCAGCATGGAGTTTCTTCATGCGCTTTATACCAATATGACATTTTGCGGCAGTGCCACAAGTACGTGGTACTATCATTATTTAACTTTGTATCTTTTGACATCAATGTTATGAAAATGTGTATTACTACGATCAAGATTTCAAAAACCATTCTCACTGGGTGCATGACCATTGAAGGTATTATTCATGTAAACAGAATAACCATTATTCTCTGACTGAAATGAATAACCGTATTGCAACAAACATGATCTAATCATGTTCATGCTCAACGCAAAACACCAAATAACATTTATTTAGGTTCGTCACTAATCCTGAAGGTAGAGAGAGCGTGCGATGTTCATCACATCAACCTTGGAAAAATTTCCAACACACATCGTCACCTCACCCTTAGCTAGTTCTCCGTTTATTCCGTAGCTTTTATTTCGAGTTACTAACATTTAGCAACCGAACCAGTATCCAATACCCAGGTGCTACTAGGAGTACTAGAAAGGTACACATCAATAACTCATATATCAAATATACTTCTGTCGATGTTGCCAGCCTTCTTATCTACCAAGTATCTAGGGTTGTTCCGCTTCAGCGACCTCTCACCTCATAAGAGAAGCACTTAGTCTCGGGTTTGAGTTCAACTTTGGGTTGCTTCACTGGAGCAGCAACTGACTTGCTATCCATGAAGTTTCCCTCCTTGCTCTTGCCCTTTTCGAAACTAGTGGTTTGATTACCCATCAACACTTGACGCTCCTTCTTGATTTCTACCTTCGCGGTGTCAAACATCGCGAACAGCTCAGGGATCAATACTTCTATCCCTGGTGTTTTATAGTTCATCACTAAGTTCTAGTAGCTTTAGTGACAGTGACTTGGAGAACTATATCAATCACTATCTTATCTGGAAGATCAACACCCACTTGATTCAAGCGATTGTAGTACCCAGACAATCTGAGTACATGCTCAACGATTGAGCTATTCTCCTTCATCTTACAGGCAAATAATCTTGTTGGAGATCTCATATCTCGCAACACAGGCACGAGCCTGAGATCACAATCTCTGCTCCTAGAACATCTCATATGTTCCGTGACGTTCAAAACGTTTCGGAGCCTCAATTCTAAGCCGTAATGCATGACGCACTAAACTATCAAGTAGTCATCGAAACGTGCCTGTCAGATGTTCACAACATCTATAGACGACGCTAGAGGGGGTGGCGCATCGAGTGGTGCATTAAGGACATAAGCCTTCTGTGCAGCAATGAGGACAATCCTCAGATCACGGACCCAGTCCGCAATATTGCTACCAACATCTTTCAACTCTATTTCTCTAGGAACATATAAAAATACAAGGGAGCTACAGCGCGAGCTAGTAATCTACAACATAATTTGCAAAGACACTTTGACTATGTTCATGATAATGAGTTCAATTAATCATATTACTTAAGAACTCCCACTCAAATTGACATCCCTCGGGTCATTCGAGTGATACATGATCCAAATTCACCAACTCAAGTCCGATCATCACGTGAGTTAAGGTGGCTTCAATGGTGAACATCATTATGTTGATCATATCCACTATATGACTCATGCTCGACCTTTCGGTCTCTTGTGTTCCGAGGCCATGTCTGTACATGCTAGGCTCGTCAAGTTTAACCCGAGTGTTCTGCGCGTGCAAATCTGGCTTGCACCCATTGTATGTGAACGTAGAGTCTATCACACCCGATCATCACGTGGTGTCTCAACACGACGAACTTTCGCAACGGTGCACACTCGGGGAGAACACAATTTATCTTGAAATTAAGTGAGGAATCACCTTATAATGCTACCGTCGTCCTAAGCAAAACAAGGTGCATAAAAAGGATTAACATCACATGCAAATCATAAGTGACATGATATGGCCATGAACTTGTGCTTTTGATCTCCATCTAGAAAGCACCGGCATGATCTCCATCGTCACCGGCACGACACCATGATCTCCATCATCTTGATCTCCATCAACGTGTCGCCATCGGGGTTGTCACGCCCTACATGCGTCTACTACTATTGCTACCGTAGCGATAAAGTAAAGCATTACATAGCGCTTAATGATTGACACGCAGGTCATACAATAATTAAAGACAACCCTATGGCTCCTGCCGGTTGCCGTATTCAACGACATGCAAGTCGTGAAATTCTATACATCACATGATCATCTCATACATCACATATATCTCATCATGTAATTGGCCATATCACATCACAACATACCCTGCAAAAACAAGTTAGACGTCCTCTAATTGTTGTTGCATGTTTTACGTGGCTGCTACGTGTATCTAGCAAGAACGATTCTCACCTACGCATAAACCACAACGGTGATACACTAGTTTGCTTTTCAACCTTCTCAAGGACCGCCTTTGTCGAATCCGATCCAACTAAAGTGAGAGAAACTGTCACCCGCAAGCCATCTAGGCAACAAGTTGCGTCGAGGGAACCGGTCTCTCATAAGCGTACGAGTAATGTTGGTCCGGGCCGCTTCATCTCACAATCCCGCTGAACCAAAATACGACCAAGGGAGGAAGCAATCTAAGCATCAACGCCCACAAACCTTTTGTGTTCTACTCGAGATCTCATCGAACCATCAACCTAGCTCATGATGCCACTGTTGGGGAACGTTGCATGGGAAACAAAAAATTTCCTACGCACACGCAAACCTATCCATGGTGATGAGCATCTACGAGAGGGAGAGTGGATCTACATACCCTTGTAGATCGCTAAGCGGGAAGCGTTAAGAAACGCGGTTGGTGTAGTCGAACATCTTCGCGATCCAAATCACCGAGCGTCCCGCGATCTCATCACGATCCGTCCCGCGATCCAATCACAATCCGTCCCGTGAACTCATCACGATCCATCCCGCGATCTCATCACGATCCATCTCACGATCTTGATCACGATCTATCCCGCGAACTCATCACGATCCGTTCCGTGATCACATCACGAACCGTCTCGCGATCTCGATCACGGTCCTTCCGATCTAGCGCCGAACGGACGGCACCTCCGCGTTCAGCACACGTGCAGCTTGATGACGATCTCCACCGTCTTGATCCAGCAAGAGGAGGTGGAGAGGAGAGAGAGTTCACCGGCAGCGTGACGGCGCTCCGGTGATGGTGGTGGAGCAATTCCGGCAGGGCTTCGCCTAAGCGCTGCAGAAAACCGATCTAGAGGAGAAACTATGCACCGGTGGAACGGGTAGCACGTGGCCGGAAATTCTGTCCAAAAACCACCCAATCCACTAGTATATATAGGAGGAGAGGAGAGGAGAGGCAGCCAAGGCCTTTGGGTCGGCCGAAATAGGAGGTGGGAGCAATCCTACTTCACCTCCAATCCTAGTTGGAGTGGGATTGCCTCCTATTGGCTGATTTTCCACTTTTTGCTTTAGGACTTTCTCTCCTGCGCCATGGGCCTTTGTGGCTGTTTTCCCAGCCCACTAAGGGCTGGTTATTATTCTCCCACAGCCCATGGACCTCTTGGGGTCGAAGTACCCCTCCCGGAGGTCTCCCGGTACACTACCGGCACTCCCGGTACACTACCGATGAGCCTGAAACTTTTCTGGAAACCAAACTGGGACTTCCTATATATGAATCTTTACCTACGGACCATTCCGGAGCTCCTCGTGACCTCCGGGATCTCATCCGGGACTCCGAACAAACTTCGGTCACCACCATACATAACTCTACACTACCGAAACGTCACTGAACCTTAAGTGTGCAGACCCTGCGGGTTCGAGAACTATGTAGACATGACCGAGACACCTCTACGGTCAATAACCAATGGCGGGACCTGGACATCCAGATTGGTTCCTACATATTCTACGAAGATCTTTATCGGTCGAACCTCTATGTCAAGGATTCAGTTAATCCCGTATAACGTTCCCTTTGTTCTTCGGTATGTTACTTGCCCGAGATTCGATCGTCGGTATCTCCATACCTAGTTCAACCTCGTTACCGGCAAGTCTCTTTACTCGTTCCATAATACAAGATCCCGCAACTAACAATTAGTCACATTGCTTGCAAGGCTTATTGTGATGTTGCATTACCGAGTGGGCCCCGAGATACCTCTCCGTCACACGGAGTAACAAATCCCAGTCTCGATCCATGCCAACTCAACAGACACCATCGAAGATACCTGTAGAGCACCTTTATAGTCACCCAGTTACGTTGCGACGTTTGATACACACAAGGCACTCATCCGATATCTGTGAGTTGCATGATCTCATGGTCATAGGAACATATACTTGACATGCAGAAAATAGTAGCAATAAACTGACACGATCATATGCTATGTTTGTAGTTTGGGTCTTATCCATCACATCATTCTCCTAATGATGTGATCCCGTTATCAAATGACATCTCATGTCCATGGCTAGGAAACCCTAACCATCCTTTGATCAACGAGCTAGTCCATTAGAGGCATACTAGGGACATGGTTTTGTCTATGTATCCACACATGCATTTAAGTCTCCGGTCAATACAATTATAGCATGGATAATAAACGATTATCATGAACAAGGAAATATGATAATAACTAATTTATTATTGCCTCTAGGGCATATTTCCAACACAAGAAGCCTCCTTGCAAAAAAAAAGAGCGTCTACGATCGATCACAGAGTTTTTCGATCAGAACGACATTTATGATGGGATAACATTATCATCAGGTGATATTTTTCCTGGAAACATTATGGTAACTTACTCTATTAATAGTTTTTTGTACTTTGACTTGTGTTAATTTCCGCAGGCTAAACTATAAATGGGAAGCCGCTCCGGTGTCCACACTGCGTTGGGCAAGTCAATGAACGGCGGGTGAGCCGCAAACAAATGCTTATAAGATGCCACTCCTGCGATCTAGGCTGCATCAACACGCCACAACGACTCACTGTCCATGCTGGTTTTCAGTGCCATGGGCGATTCACCGTCCGCGCCGGCTTACAACGCCATAGCCGCCTCTTACGGTTGCACCGGATTACAATGCCATGGCTGCCTCTTCCGGTTGCACCGGCTTTATGAGTACGTCGTGGCTGTCTCTTATCACCTGCGCCGGTTTACAAACGTCATGGCGTCTGTCACAATAGCACCGGCTTACAACACCGCGGCTGATTTCTACGTCTACATCAACACGTCAATGGCTGCATACACCAGTACAAACCCTCCACCGTCCTACGGTCCAATTTACATCAACATCAGGTGTAGTGCTCGTCGATACGAGCCGCCCAACGGACAAGCGCATAAATTGCCGCCACTACAGTTTGGATCACTTCAAACAAACAACCAGAACGAACCATCGACCGGGTCATTGAAACAATTCATACGGGATCATCTATAACCCGCCACGGTCAACCTCAAATGAAGATTCTCAAGCCGCCTCTTCGAGTCAACTTGAGACTCGGGGGCTACAGACATGGCAAGACACATTTGGTCGTTTTCAATGAGAAGCCCGGGTCTTTGCAAGATGAAATTTTTCGGCTCGGAAATTTGAGTTGAAGTGGTTTGTTCGCCGTCAAAACGGCTGATCTATCATCCGGCTTTATGCCCTATCAAGCGCTGTTGCAGGGAGGCTTCTTGCCTTCGGGTATAGCTTACATCTCCCCTGCACAGTCTGCTTTCACGCTGTTGCAAGGAGGCTTCTTGCCTTCGGGTATAGCTTACATCTCCCTTGCACAGCCGGCGTTATGCCCAATTAAGCACTGTTGCAAAGAGGCTTCTTGCCTTCGGGTATAGCTTACATCTCCTTTGCACAGCCAGCTGTTATTAAACTGTTGCAAGGAGGCTTCTTGCCTTCGGGTATAGCTTACATCTCCCTTGCACAGTTGGCGTTATGCCTAGTTTGGTTACATTACGCGTTGTTGTTGATGGAGGCTTCTTACCTTCGGGTATAGCTTACATGACCCTAAGACAACAGCGCGTACACCAAATTCCAGTTGCTTATCAACTACGGCCATCGAAGGGGGCTTCTTACCGATGGGTATCGCTTATCTCACCCTAATGGCCGGCTTTATGCCACTTCCGGTTACTTATTAACCGCGGTTGCTGAAGGGGACTTCTTACCGACGGATTCGCTTATCTCACCCTAACTACTGGCGTTTACGCCAAAACTCAGTTGCTTATCAACTATAGCTGTTGAAAGAGGCTTCTTGCCTTCGGGTATAGCTTACATCTCCTTTTAAACAGCCGGCTTTATCAGTAAGCTGTGGTTGTCGATGGAGGCTTCTTGCCTTCGGGTATAGCTTACATTACCCATCGACAGCCGGCGTCCGCGCCTACAACTGTAGCTGTTGAAAGAGGCTTCTTGCCTTCGGGTATAGCTTACATCTCCTTTCAAACAGCCGGCTTTATCAGTAAGCCGTGGTTGTCGATGAAGGCTTCTTGCCTTCGGGTATAGCTTACATTACCCATCGACAGCCGGCGTCCGCGCCTACAACTGTAGCTATTGAAAGAGGCTTCTTGCCTTCGGGTATAGCTTACATCTCCTCAAACAGCCGGCTTTATCAGTAAGCCATGGTTGTCGATGGAGGCTTCTTGCCTTTGGATATAGCTTACATTACCCATTGACAGCTGGCGTCCGCGCCTAAAACTGTAGTTGTTGAAGGAGGCTTCTTGCCTTTGGGTATAGCTTGCATTCCCTTTAAACAACCGGCTTTATGTTGTTCCGGCTCATCAGTAGCCACAGCTGTCGATGGAGGCTTCTTACTTGGGTATAGCTTATATTACCCATTGATAGCCGACGTTCGCGCTTACAATATTTGCTGTCAACAGGAGGCTTCTTATCTTTGGGTATAGCTTACATTACCCTAAAAACAGCCGGCTTTATGCCATTCCGGTTGACATGTCAGCCGTGGATTAGTCAAGGGGGCTTCCCACCTCCAGGTACATGCTGGCTTATCAAGCCGGGTCAGAGCAAGGTTATGAGAAAAGGAGCAATGTTATGAAAGGTATACATCTCCGGGTTGAGCTTCTTTAAGCCGTCCTCACAACAATGCAGAATATATTCCGTCTTGTTCGTTTTTGTAGGTTTTATCTCTTAAGATGAGCCGCCGTTAAAGTATTCTACAAAAGCAAATGGATTTTTTAATAGCCAACATGGTTGGATCTTCATGGTTTATCATAACCAGTAATAAATGATTGGGATTTTTTTCAAACCAGCTCGGAGAAATTATTATTTTGCAAAGAGCCGTCCTATCATATATAATGCCGTGTCATCTAATTAGCCGGTTCTCGGATTTCTTTAATTGTGCTCTATAGTAATCTACGACACTCACGGATTTTTCAAACTTATATTTGTCGGGTTGCACATCAACCACGAGCAGGAATTTTATGTCAAAGACAAAGGAATTATTCCAGGATATTCATTCCGGGTTATATTACGACCACGGTCAAAAGATTCATTCAACAAATTATGGTGAGACGTATTATTCTCACATAGTCCCGAGTCGCCGCAGGCAGACGACCCAACACTTGGGGGCTACATTATCCAAGTCTAAGTTTATATCAATTATGCAAGTCCCATGTCACTGCAAGCATGCACCACGACACCTGGGGGCTAATGCAAGCCGGTTTTCAAAACGTTACATTGTCAGCAAGACCATATTATCTCAAGGAGATGAGCCGACCCTTCTATATTTTTCTAAAGTCTCAGCCCAATAATTCTTACTGACCGAACACTTGGGGGCTACAGTATTCAGCTGTTCCAACAGATTAAGATTCAAATTGAAGACCCGGCGCATCACATTCTGATGAGCCGGCCCTTGGGGACTACACCTGCCGAAGCATTCTGATGAGCCGGCCCTTGGGGGCTACACCCGCCGAAGCGTTCTGATGAGCCGGCCCTTGGGGGCTACACCCGCCGAAGCGTTCTGATGAGCCGGCCCTTGGGGGCTACACCCGCCGAAGCATTATAAGATATAAGGCAATTATAAGTTTCAGGTTGCTGTAGGCAGGACAACCCGGCACTTGGGGGCTACACAGTCCAAAATGTTATTTGCAAAGCACCAAGTTATCATGGATAATCTCGGAGCTTGGGGGCTACAGGTAATATGGACATATCAAAAACTTTGAGGAGAATTTTCAAGATATTAAATATGGAGTTCAGTTGTTAGACCCGACGTCACCAACACTTATGACCCGGTGTTATCAAAAGATCATAACCCGCCAGAGTTTATATAAGCCGCCCTGCTTCACACCAATGGAAGTCCGGTTCTACATCAGATGGATTTTCATCCCAATATTTATCAAGTCAGCAGGATTCTAGTTATTTAACCCGGAGTCACCAACGATAATGACCCAGCATCATCAATGATTATTACCCGCCAGAGATGACCCGCCAAGAGTATTGGAAGACGACTCAATGGCATATGGGTGTTCTATTCTCAATATTTTTCAAAAGACATTGACAAGCAAGATGATTATCAAGACGACTCATTCATATGGAGAAAAGACCCGGATTTCTGAGAAGCCATTTTATAAGCCGGCCAAAGGAGCAAGCCGACCACTTAACATATTTGTTACTCTTATTTCAGGAGCTTACCATGAATAAATTCAAGCTAACCTGGGGGCTAATGACGGGGATATACCCCATGGTATGACCCGGCCTGGCGACTCACAGGAGACCCGGCCGAAGACATGACATCTTATTAATGACCCGGCCAGGCAACTCACAGGAGACCCGTTAAAGACATGACATCTTATTTATGACCCGGCAAGTGGGTCACGGGATGACCGAGCCCAAAACCCGGCGGGTGAGCCGGCGCCAGGCGGCTCATAAGAGAAGGCCCACAGGAGAAGGCCCACAAGAGAGAAGGATTCCCTCAAAGGAAATAAGACGCGGAGTAGGATTCGTGAGAGACTAGTCCTAATCCTACTCCTAGTAGGACTCTATTTGTAAACCTACTCTCTCCACTTATATAAGGAGGGGTAGAGCACCCCTAGAGGGACAAGTTCTCAAGAGACACAAGTCTACAAGTTTAGACCAGACAAGAGATTAGAGGTAGCAATTAGCACACTTGTAACCAAGAGATCTTCATCATCATCAATACCAGACAAGCAGGACGTAGGCTTTTACCTCCATCGGAGGGGCCGAACCTGGGTAAAACTCCGTGTCTTCTCGATTTCGATCAACCCCTTCAAGCCGCCACGTAGTTGCGTCTCGCCCCGAACCTAAGTCCGTTCAACCGGACATCTGCCGTGACAAATCCACGACACCTTCCCTGCCAACATCCACTTCTGCTGGCCGCCCTCATCACGATCGTCAATCACCAGAGGCGTGGCCTCTTCCTCTGAGATATCAAGTTTCCCTAGAGCCTCCTCGAGCCGCGCCATCGCCGACTTGGGCGACAGAGCTCTAGCCCCTCGTAGTCCAGCACGTCCGGCCGCCGCAGCCATCCTGAGCGATGGATTCCTCGCCTCGCCGATCAACTCGCCGAGCGCCGCCAAGGTCCTCGCGTAAACCCTAATCGCCTCGTAGGAGCCGCCGGGTTTTCTGCAGGAAAAAAGTTGAGGGGGGTGGGAGGGTGTGTTTCACTCGAGCTTTCTGTTGATGTCTGCATCCATCATATCACAATCAGCTCCGTATGTACTCACGAAGCTGTAAGGCCCACGGGAGACCAAAATTGCATAGTAGTAGGAAACATCGGCCCAGCCCACACACTCGCACTAGCGACCTACACCACAGACACGCGCATTTTTTTGTTTTTTTTTGCAAACTTGCAATTCCCATCGGAAATATCTTCCTCGCCGCCGCCGCCGCCGCCGCCGCCGCCTGCGCCATGCTCCATCTCCGGCAGCGCATCGTGTCCCATATCATCTCCTCCTCCTCCTCCTCCACCGCTGCCATCTCCCCTCTCCACCGGCTCCTCTCCGCAGCCGCCGCCCCCATTTCCCCGAATCAAGGATTCGCCGTCGAGGACTACCTCGTCGACACCTGCGGCCTCACCCGGCCCCAAGCCCTCAAGGCCTCCAAGAAGCTCTCCCACCTCAAGTCCCCCGCCAATCCCGACGCCGTCCTCGCCTTCCTCTCCGGCCTCGGCCTCTCCAGCGCCGATGCCGCCGCCGTCGTCGCCAAAGACCCGCTTTTCCTCTGCGCTGGCGTGGAGAGAACCCTGGCCCCCGTCGTGGACGGGCTCACGGGCCTCGGTCTGTCGCGTCCTGGGATCGCCCGCCTCGTCTCGTTCGCCTACAACAGCTTCCGCTGCAGATCCATCGTCTCCAAGATGCAGTACTACCTGCCCCTCTTCGGCTCCTTCGACGACTTCCTCCGCGTGCTCCAGCGCTCATCCTACCTTCTCTCGTCCGACCTGGACAAGGTGATCAATCCCAATGTCCTGTTCCTGCGGGAGTGCGGGCTAGGTGATTGCGATATTGCCAAGTTGGGTATCTGTGTGCCGAGGATGCTGACCACCAACCCGGAGCGCGTCCGAGCAATGGCGGCATATGCTGAAAGATTAGGTGTGCCCCGCGGTTCTGGGATGTTCAGAATTGCGCTGCAGGCTGTTGCATTTCTCAGCGAGGAGACGATCACTGCCAAAGTGGACTACCTGAAGAAGACATTCGGCTGGTCGGATGCTGAGGTTGTCATAGCTTTGTCTAAAGCTCCAATGCTGCTGAAGAGGTCAAAGGACATCCTGCAGCGCAGGTTCAAGTTCCTTGTCTCTGAGGTGGGTTTGGAACCGGCATACATTGCTCATCGGCCGGTAATGCTCTATTATAGCCTGGAGGATCGGCTCAAGCCCCGGTGCTATGTTCTAAAGTTCCTCAAGGAAAATGGATTGGTAAATCGCGACCCGAGCTTCTCTAGTGCACTCACAAGGACCGAAAAGGATTTCGTGGAAAACTACATATGCCCTCACAAGGAAGCTGCGCCACACCTTGCTGAAGATTATGCGGCCGCTTGCAGAGGGGAAATGCCAGCTAATTTCAGATCTGCCTGAACCAAAAGCGGGCTAAGGAAATTATCAGTTACTGCGTGCGGGGCAACAAAGTTTCCACTCTGCTTAGTAAGCTAGTAGTTCCTGTCTTGGTGTTCTTTGCCAAACTAGATGTTGGTTATTTTCTGTAGTATGCCTGTTACATGCTGGTTTGGTCATAGCTGAATGCTAACTCCTATGAAACTGATAGTTCTATTCCTGAACCCTGATATGTTGATGTTGTCATTCCTTAGAGAAGATCGCTGTAAATGAGAAGTCCATGGATAATTTGTGTTTCTGAATTCAATGGAAGATCATGAAAACCAGAAAACAGGAGAATATTGTTTTGTTGTTTTCCACCTAAATGTATCAGTATGATCTGCTTTCTTGCCAAAAATTACCTATCATGCATGTTCCATTTTCATTTGATTGTCTTTTAGGTTCCATCATACTTCTATGTTTGTTTAATATTTAGATTATACTTAGAAATAAATTTGTAATGGGTGCCTGTTTGTTTTTTGCCTTCTTATTTCTTTACCATTTCCCCTAAGGATCTATTGTATTTGCTTCTGAATACCATAGTTGACCTTACATTACATGTGAATTTTCAAATAGGAAAAGTTAACATATCTAGTACTAAAGCATGGTCTACAGATGAATTAGCCTTATCATATACACCTGTCAGTAGTCATTGGAACTAAAGCGATGGAGGTCCCATAAGGGCCTCTTTGATTTGCAGGATTCTATAAACACGGGAATAGGAAAAGCATTTGACAGGAATGTCATGCTCATCTCAATCCTACAGGATTTTGGTTTGTTTGATTGCATCATAGGAAAAATCAAAGGATTCATGTTTGAGTAGATTCTAGAAATCCTATGGGAAGTAGTACAACGAAATCCTTAGGAAAAAATGCTATCAGATTCAATCCTACAAATCAAACAACCAACATAGGAAAAATTCTTAAGGATTCTAATCTTCCAAAATTCCTATGAAAATCCTTTGAATCAAAGCAGCCCTAAATAACAAGCAAATCCAATGAAGGATAAATTTATATTTGTTGAGGGAAGGTGAAGAAGAAAAGAATATGAGAATTGGCCACTGCAAGCTACAGCTTGGACCAAGGAAAAAGTTCTTTTTTCTCATCTGTCTACTATTCAGTGCTTGCATATGTGAAACCATATTCATTCACAGAACCACATACATATGTTTGGGCAGAAAAACTAGCCAATGTGAAACTGTAGACTTAAGAATCGCATATTCATGAAATTCTGCCCAATTTGTTGCTTTGAACTGACATATAAGTTCTTGCATGGCATTGACACCTTACACCTGCTGTTCATTATAAAATAAAAAGGGGCAAATTGTTGTGTTTAGTGATGTAATTGTGTGTTTCCGTAGTGTCTAATGATGCAAGAGGGGTAACAGCCCCCTCTACTGTTCCATGCCAATATATATCATTTTCTAGAGATCAGTATATCAAACATTTTCCTTGTTGAACTGTGTGAAAGATCACTGCCACTTCAATCCGAAAATGAAGAGAAAACTGTAGCAACTACTTCTTCTGTGTAAAAACTGCTGATTGGCAAGATGAACAATGTAGTACTGTATACACTAATGTTCATTGAAAACTAAAAAATTACAGTAATGTTCAAGAGTGGCTACAATTCCTGAAGGTTGCTTCACATTAATCACAGGATACGAAATGATGAAAGCAATGTTTCACTGGAGCAGATAGATTTGGTTCCAACAGATAAATTAATTCTGTTTTTATATTATGGGACACAGATAAAGGCCAGATGCAGTACTTGGATACAAGGTGCAAGCCTGCTTGCCCTCCCAATGCAAGGTTGGGACATGCTAAGATGGTAAGCTTGATTTATGATGACAAGATGTCTTAGAATATTAAATCATTAAACACGAAATGATTAAGCTGGCCCTGGTGATGGCCGCCAGCGCCCTGGCAATGAACATGGTGAATCAGACGTTGTCCGCATGGTGAATCTTTTGTATGATGTATGATCCATTGCTCTAGCCTCCAATTTCATGCAACTATAGTACTATTTTGTTATGGCAAATTTGAACGGATGATGTGTTGCCAATTAATTGGGATGTGCTGGCATTTGTTCCATCTTCAGATACATGGACACTGGCCAAAACAGCTGCCAAGATGGTGCCCAGGTATACCACGCTGTCCTTCCACCAAGAAGCCGATGTAGCTTCAAACTTGGCTTACTCCTCATTTTTGAGAATTACCCCTCATTTTGCCTGCTTGATTTTGTTAGTAAGAAATCCATGTATTTAAATTTGACTCAGATATGCTTCTTCCACTCATTAGTTGATTTCCTTGGTGACATTCTGCACTTGCTTTCTATTTCACTCGCTGCTTCATTTTATTAGTTAATTTTACAGGGTGTAGTCTCTTGAATTTATTAAAGAGATAGTACATTTAGGGGTACAAAGTTCCAAAGTCAGGAGGTTCTAAGATCCATAGTCTGACGACCCAAACACAAAGAAACAGAACCCCCCCACACACAACCACCAAATTTGTATTCCCTTCTCTGTTTATTTCGTGCCCTCTGCATGGCAGCAGCAGAAATCATGGGAGTTCGTGACTCACCATTGAGCTAGTCATGGTGGATCTTGAAGGACTGGAGCACTTCCTCCCTGCTAGCGTCTGCCGCGTCATATGCCTCCATGAATTCGCTGAATGCAAATTCCCTGTACTTGGCTGGATTCATCACCTCGTCCACTATTTCTGGCGCCGGTCTGATGCGGCACCCGTCCGTGGGGTGCACGTGTGTGGCCACTGACATCCGCGCCACGGCGGAGTTGGTGACGGCGCGGTGCTCCACGCTGGCCAGCACCCCGTTGGTGACGATCTCCATCTGGTGGCCGAAGTTGACGACGAATGCGCCGGGGATGGGGTGGACGAGGAGCCACCTCTCACCGTGCCTTGCCTGGAGCCCAGCGACATCAGCCTGGGAAAGCACGGTGAGGAGGTGGCGGTCGCAGTGCGCGAGTAGGCCCATTGTGACGGTGGGGTCTGGGCAGGGCGGGTAGTAGTTGACGCTCATGTGGGTGTCGCCGCCGCTGAGTTTGCCGGCGAAGAAGTCATCGTCGAGGCCCAGCCCCTCGGCGATCAGACGGAAGATGGTCTGGGCCAGCTCGTGCACTGCTGCGGAGTACTCGATGAGGCTGGGCGTGAAGTTGGACGGCTTGGACGGCCAGTGGCGCGCGTTCTCGTCGGAGGCCGGGTAGCAGCGGAACTTGATGTAGTCGCGCCAGTAGCGGGTCTCGCCGCGGTCGTAGGAGGTGCTGTTGGCGAGCCGGAAGCGCTTGCTCATGTCGTGGGAGCAGTAGCGGAGCTTCTCCTCCGCCGACATCGCAAAGAACCCCGCCGCCGCCTCCCGGAAACCCCGCACCACGCCCTCCCTCACGCCGTGGTTCACCACCTGGAAGAAGCCATACTCCTTGCCGGCCCGGATGATCTCGGTGGCGACCTGGTGACGGCAATCGTCGGAGAGGGGGAGGTCTCCGCCGTGTAGGTCGATGACGGGGAAGGCGACGTCTGGGCTGTGGTCGTCGGCGAGCAGGACGGGGCGCTTGTCCGGCGGGAAGACGTACCTGTCCGGCACGGAGCGGTGCGCCGGGGCATTGGACAGCAGCTCCATGACCATGCCTGATCGATCAAAGGAGCGTCAGTAGCAGTGGAGTGGAGACTGGAAAGACCAGCTAATTAATAGACTAATTAAGAGCGTGCTGATTAGCAATGGACATGTGAGTAATTAACTAACCCGATGCCTGCGAGCGGTGTGGATCACTGTCGGTTGTTGGATCATAACTAGCGTGCAATCGTCTAGAAGTTGACAAAAAATCTGTAGTAAAATTTAACTCAGAGCTTTAAACATTGTTGTGAAGAGAAAAATGGCAGATCGCTGGACGAGTGGCTAACATACATTAGGCTGTAAATTCGGTCCATTGCCGGTACACTGGATTTCTTATTTTTGTTCGCAAACTGTGGTTTTAGTTTTTTTTTAATTTCCAGTATTGTGCACACGATATTTCTAGGAGACAAGGAGCTCTATACAAGACCTCACGTTAATCCTTGAGAAAATACCAATGAAGCCCGTTCAATTATGTAAACTCCATGATTTTATAGTTTTTTTTTCAACTTCCAGGCATCTCTTCGTACGTGACAATTCTCTTGAAACAGGTTTTCGTCCCGTTTTATATATAAAGCAAACATCGAACCAAATATACTGAACGATCCAAGATGGTGAGATAGCCCTCATGCCTAACAGTTCTTAGCAAGTCTTTGCTGGAAACATCGAGTATTGTTCAGGTTCGGTGTCCCAGGAAGCTAATTCATGTATTTGGTTGATGCATAGGGCCACATGTTGCATACTTACGTTAGGAGTTGGTTCCTTCCGATTTGTTCATATCTTGATGATTGATTCTTGAAAGCCCGCGCCTAATTGTATTTTGTACATATGTTTATAAGAAAGATGCACATACTTCTATGAAGATGTCCTCACGGCAAGCAAAATTTGCATGTTCATGGCACTTCTACTGAATGTGTCAAATCCTCTGCGTGATTGCACAGGACGTTCTTGCAGTATGTTGGACATTACCCGATTAGCCAGTTAAGCCACATACTTGCATGATAAGCAGGCATCAGGTTTGTGAACACAAATTTCAGTGTAAGCTCACTCTAATTTAATGGACTGTAAGCTCCAAATTCGTGTACGCCAAAAGTCACAACTTGAAATTGTATTATGTGTAACGAAAATAACATTTTTTTTCATTGCATTGTTGCTTAAACACTAGTGAGAAAAACCCCATTTGTCCCGGTTCATAAGGCCCATTTGTCCCGGTTCTGGAACCGGAACTAATGTGTCGGAACTAAAGCCCACGACCTTTAGTCCCGGTTCGCTTACGAACCGGGACAGATGGGGCTACACGTGGCCGCTCCGCCGAGCCCAGGCAGGAGGGCCTTTGGTCCCGGTTGGTAACACCAACCGGGACCAAAGAGCTTCCACGCGTCAGCAGCTGAGGGGCTATTTTTTTTGAAAGAGAGGAGGTTTTGAGGGTTTTGGAGGGTTAATTTAGGGGTTTCATATATTTTGTTAGATAGCTAGTAGAGAAAAATGATCTCTCTTATCTCCGTGCTTGGTCACGACGCTACGTACTATACTTATAGATAGAACATATGACACAATTTAATCATCATTTTCGTCAACGAGACATCATATCACAAGTTGGTCACTAATACATCATTCCGAATAATCTAGTTAATTCATCATCAAATATTAAGTAATACATCTCGAATATTATCATATAAGATCACTAATATAGATCGAATATCCTAGAATCTAAAATGGAGGACGGTGAACTCGGTTCACTAGCGGTCTCTGAGTCGCCAGCGGTGGACACCCAAAGATAAGGAACCATCACGGGATCATAACTCAAGTGAGATCCCTGAAGGATCTGCCAGGTATTGTCAAACCGGGCGTTCAACGCCGCCATGTAGCGACGGACGTGCTCGTCCTCCTCCCTGACACGGAGACGTACCACCTCCGCGGGTGTCGGCTCCCTCCGCACCGAAAGTGGCCCGCGTGACCGCCACCACAGAAGGTCCGGGTCAACGACGATACCTGCATTCCTCACCAACCTCCGAGCCCGGGAAGGTAGCACCTCCCAGTGCCAGCCCGGCGGAGCCCAGTCCCGAACATGGCGCCTATCAAGCAGGCTCTCGCGGACTACTCGACGACGAGGATGCGGGCCGGGCATCGTCGACAAATTCCTATGAGAACGTTTTCTTATCGTTTAATCACTAATTTTTCATGAAACCCGAAATCAACATACAAATACTAATCTAACATAAACAAACTAATCTACTTTCAAAAAAACATAAACATACTAATCTAACATACACATACTAATTTGGCTAACATAAACATACTAATCTAACATAAACATTCATCATATAAAAAATCAACATATATTTAAAAAAAATTGCAACGAGCTGGGGCGGCGGCGGCTCACAGCGGCGGCGGGGCGGCGGCGGTGATGGGGCGGGGACGGGGCGGCGACGGGGGCGGCGGGGGAGGCGACGGGAGAGGGGCGAAGACGGGAGCAGGGCGGCGACGGGGGCGGCAGGGGAGGCGACGGGGGCTGTGACGGGGACGGCGAGGAGGCGATGGGGCGGCGATGGAGGCGACGGGGGTGGCGGGGGAGGCGACGAGGGCGGCGGGGGAGCCGACGGGGGCGGCGACGGGACGACAACGGCAACGGTGGGCTCGAGGCGGTGACGAGGGCGAAGTGGCAATGAAAACTACAAATTTTCCTAAGTGTTTGTTATATAGAAGGAGAATTGGTCCCGGTTGGTGGCACAAACCGGGACCAATTCCTCCCTTTAGTCCCGGTTGCTACTACCAACCAGGACCAAAGCCCTGTTTTCAGCAGCCCAAAGGGCGGGAAACAGGGACCTTTGGTCCCGGTTGGTGCCACCAACCGGGACCAAAGCCCTATTTTCAGCAGCCCAAAGGGCGGGAAACAGTCCCTTTGATCCCGGTTGGTGCCACCAACCGGGACCAATGGTCTCTTTTCGACGACCGACGCGGAAGGAGCAGATGTGCATCTATTTTCACTCTTGCTATTTTTTATGTTATTTCTTTGCTATTTTTCTTGCTATTTAATATTACTTTGTTTTAACATTATATTCAATTTGGTATTTTTTAGGTTTTTTATAATTTTAGTTTCAAAAATACTAGAGGTTTATAATTTTAGTTATTGATTTTTTTGAGCTAAATGACCCTAAAATTGAAAAGCACTACAAATGAACTATGAAAAGGTTGAAAGTTGGCATGGGATCATCATTTCACACACATGGCATTTGCTAAAAAGTTGACAGGGTTACAGCAAAAGCAGTATGCACTTCGTGTACAAAACAAACAGTCTCTTTCGAAGTATCAGGGTTTCGGATGGAAACTCATCCGTTACAAAAAGCATTTAATTTTCTTGAAGTTATTTGAACTTCAGGCTTTTTGTGTGTTAAAAATGCACCATTCAAAGCCACGTCATCAATTTTCAACCCTTTCTGACTTCATTTGGTATTTTTCATGCAGTTATTGATTTTTTTGAGCTAAATGACCCTGAAATTGAAAAGCACTATAAATGAACTCTGAAAAGGTTAAAGTTGGCATGGTATCATCATTTCACCCACATAACATTTGCTAAAAAGTTGAGAGGGTTACGGCAAAATTAGGATGCACTTCGTGTACAAAACAGACAGTCTCTTTCGAAGTATCGGGGTTTCGGACGGAAACTCATCGGTTACAAAAAGTATTTCATTTTCTTGAAGTTATATGAACTCCAGGCTTTTCGTGTGTTCAAAATGCACCATTCAAAGCCACATCATCAATTTTCAACCCTTTCTGACTTCATTTGTTATTTTTCATGCAGTTATTGATTTTTTTGAGCTAAATGACCCTGAAATTGAAAAGCACTACAAATGAACTCTGAAAAGGTTGAAAGTTGGCATGGTATCATCATTTCATCCACATAGCATTTGCTAAAAAGTTGAGAGGGTTACGCCAAAAGCAGGATGCACTTCGTGTCCAAAACAGACAGTCTCTTTCGAAGTATCGGGGTTTCGGACTGAAACTCATCAGTTACAAAAAGCATTTCATTTTCTTGACGTTATTTGAACTCCATGCTTTTTATGTGTTCAAAATGCACCATTCAAAGCCACATCATTAATTTTCAACCCTTTGTTCTTCATTTGGTATTTTTCATGCAGTTATTGATTTTTTTGAGCTAAATGACCCTAAAATTGAAAAGCACTACAAATGAACTATGAAAAGGTTAAAAGTTGGCATGGTATCATCATTTCACCCACATAGCATTTGCTAAAAAGTTTAGAGGGTTACGCCAAAAGCAGGATGCACTTCGTGTACAAAATGGATAGTCTCTTTCGAAGTATCGGGGTTTCGGACGGAAACTCATCGGTTACAAAAGGCATTTCATTTTCTTGAAGTTATTTGAACTCCAGGCTTTTTGTGTGTTCAAAATGAACCATTCAAAGCCACATCATTAATTTTTAACCCTTTGTGACTTCATTTGATATTTTTCATGCAGTTATTGATTTTTTTATCTAAATGACCCTGAAATTGAAAAACACTACAAATGAACTATGAAAAGGTTGAAAGTTGGCATGGGATCATCATTTCACACACATGGCATTTGCTAAAAAGTTGAGAGGGTTACGGCAAAAGCAGTATGCACTTCATGTACAAAACAGACAGTCTCTTTCGAAGTATCGGGGTTTCGGATGGAAACTCATCGGTTACAAAAAGCATTTCATTTTCTTGAAGTTATTTGAACTTTAGGCTTTTTGTGTGTTCAAAAATGCACCATTCAAAGCCACGTCATCAATTTTCAACCCTTTCTGACTTCATTTGGTATTTTTCATGCAGTTATTGATTTTTTTGAGCTAAATGACCCTGAAATTGAAAAACACTATAAATGAACTCTGAAAAGGTTGAAAGTTGGCATGGTATCATCATTTCACCCACATAACATTTGCTAAAAAGTTGAGAGGGTTACGGCAAAAGCAGGATGCACTTCGTGTACAAAACAGACAGTCTTTTTCGAAGTATCGGGGTTTCGGACGGAAACTCATCGGTTACAAAAGGCATTTCATTTTCTTGAAGTTATTTGAATTCCAGGCTTTTTGTGTGTTCAAAATGCACCATTCAAAGCCACATCATTAATTTTCAACCCTTTGTTACTTCATTTGGTATTTTTCATGCAGTTATTGATTTTTTTGAGCTAAATGACCCTAAAATTGAAAATCAGTACAAATGAATTCTGAAAAGGTTGAAAGTTGGCATGGTATCATCGTTTCACTCACATAGCATTTGCTAAAAAGTTGAGAGGGTTACGGCAAAAGCAGGATGCATTTCGTGTCCAAAACGGACAGTCTCTTTCGAAGTATCGGGGTTTCGGATGGAAACTCATCGGTTACAAAAGACATTTCGTTTTCTTGAATTTATTTGAACTACAGGCTTTTCGTGTGTTCAAAATGCACCATTCAAAGCCACATCATCAATTTTAAACCCTTTGTTCTACATTTGATATTTTTCATGCATTTACTGATTTTTTGAGCTAAATGACCCTGAAATTGAAAAGCACTACAAATGAACTATGAAAAGGTCGAGAGTTGGCATGGGATCATCATTTCACACACATGGCATTTGCTAAAAAGTTGAGAGGGTTACGGCAAAAGCAGGATGCACTTCGTGTACAAAACAGACAGTCTCTTTCGAAGTATCAGGATTTCGGATGGAAACTCATCGGTTACAAAAAGCATTTCATTTTCTTGAAGTTATTTGAACTTCAGGCTTTTTGTGTGTTCAAAATGCACCATTCAAAGCCACGTCATCAATTTTCAACCCTTTGTTACTTCATTTGGTATTTTTCATGCAGTTATTGATTTTTTTGAGCTAAATGACCCTAAAATTGAAAAGCACTACAAATGAACTATGAAAAGGTCGAAAGTTGGCATGGGATCATCATTTCACACACATGGAATTTGCTAAAAAGTGGAGAGGGTTACGGCAAAAGCAGGATGCACTTCGTGTACAAAACAGACAGTCTCTTTCGAAGTATCAGGGTTTCGGATGGAAACTCATCGGTTACAAAAAGCATTTCATTTTCTTGAAGTTATTTGAACGTCAGGATTTTTGTGTGTTCAAAATGCACCATTCAAAGTCACGTCATCAATTTTCAACCCTTTGTTACTTCATTTGGTATTTTTCATGCAGTTATTGGTTTTTTGAGCTAAATGACCCTGAAATTGAAAAGCACTACAAATGAACTCTGAAAAGGTTAAAAGTTGGCATGGTATCATCATTTCACCCACATAGCATTTGCTAAAAAGTTGAGAGGGTTACGGCAAAAGCAGGATGCACTTCGTGTACAAAACAGACAGTCTCTTTCGAAGTATCGGGGTTTCGTACGGAAACTCATCGGTTACAAAAGGCATTTCATTTTCTTGAAGTTATTTGAATTCCAGGCTTTTTGTGTGTTCAAAATGCACCATTCAAAGCCACATCATTAATTTTCAACCCTTTGTTACTTCATTTGGTATTTTTCATGCAGTTATTGATTTTTTTGAGCTAAATGACCCTAAAATTGAAAATCAGTACAAATGAATTCTGAAAAGGTTGAAAGTTGGCATGGTATCATCGTTTCACTCACATAGCATTTGCTAAAAAGTTGAGAGGGTTACGGCAAAAGCAGGATGCACTTCGTGTCCAAAACGGACAGTCTCTTTCGAAGTATCGGGGTTTCGGATGGAAACTCATCGGTTACAAAAGACATTTCGTTTTCTTGAATTTATTTGAACTACAGGCTTTTCGTGTGTTCAAAATGCACCATTCAAAGCCACATCATCAATTTTAAACCCTTTCTGACTTCATTTGATATTTTTCATGCATTTACTGATTTTTTGAGCTAAATGACCCTGAAATTGAAAAGCACTACAAATGAACTCTGAAAAGGTTGAAAGTTGACATGGTGTCATCATTTCACCCACATAGCATGTGCTAAAAAGTTGAGAGGGTTACGGAAAAAACTGAATGCACTTCATGTACAAAACGGGCAATATCTTTCGAAGTATCAAGGTTTCGGACGAGAACTCGTCTGTTACAAAGGGATTTCAATTTTTTGAACTTATTTGAACTCCAGACTTTTTGTGTGTTCAAAATGCACCATTCAAAGCCACATCATCAATTTTCAACCCTTTGTGACTTCATTTGGTATTTTTCATGCAGTTATTGATTTTTTGAGCTAAATGACCCTGAAATTGAAAAGCACTACAAATAAACTCTGAAAAGGTTGAAAGTTGGCATGGCATCATCATTTTACACACATAGCATTTGCTAAAAAGTTGAGAGGGTTACGGCAAAAACAGGATGCACTTTGTGTACAAAACAGACAGTCTCTTTCGAAGTATCGGGGTTTCGGACGGAAACTCATCGATTACAAAAGGCATTTCATTTTCTTGAAGTTATTTGAACTCCAGGCTTTTTATGTGTTCAAAATGCACCATTCAAAGCCACATCATTAATTTTCAACCCTTTGTTACTTCATTTGGTATTTTTCATGCAGTTATTGATTTTTTTGAGCTAAATGACCCTAAAATTGAAAAGCACTACAAATGAATTCTGAAAAGGTTGAAAGTTGGCATGGTATCATCGTTTCACCCACATAGCATTTTCTAAAAAGTTGAGAGGGTTACGGCAAAAGCAGGATGCACTTCGTGTCCAAAACGGACAGTCTCTTTCGAAGTATCGGGGTTTCGGATGGAGACTCATCGGTTACAAAAGACATTTCGTTTTCTTGAACTTATTTGAACTCCAGGCTTTTCGTGTGTTCAAAATGCACCATTCAAAGCCACGTCATCAATTTTAAACCCTTTCTGACTTCATTTGATATTTTTCATGCATTTACTGATTTTTTGAGCTAAATGACCCTGAAATTGAAAAGCACTACAAATGAACTCTGAAAAGGTTGAAAGTTGACATGGTGTCATCATTTCACCCACATAGCATGTGCTAAAAAGTTGAGAGGCTTACGGAAAAAACTGAATGCACTTCATGTACAAAACGGGCAATATCTTTCGAAGTATCAAGGTTTCGGACGAGAACTCGTCTGTTACAAAGGGATTTCAATTTTTTGAACTTATTTGAACTCCACACTTTTTGTGTGTTCAAAATGCACCATTCAAAGCCACATCATCTATTTTCAACCCTTTCTGACTTCATTTGATATTTTTCATGCATTTACTGATTTTTTTGAGCTAAATGATCCTGAAATTGAAAAGCACTATAAATGAATTCTGAAAAGGTTGAAAGTTGGCATGGTGTGCGTGCTTGCCAACGATGAAAACCCACTTTTTTGTTGCATTTTGTTCTCAGCCACAGTCGGAATTTAAGAAGAAACTGAATTGAAAAACACTATAAATATATAATAGCTAAAGAGATATGTAATATATAATAGTTCAGATATTCATTACAGAAAGTACTCGTCCAAGCAAACACTACTAGCTAGTCTGAATCAGAATCTCCCCATGATGGTGGTGGTGCGAGGTGATGCTGCCCATAGTTCACGGTTCAAATCTTGCAGTATAATTCATATGCAACGTATCCATCTTTTGCTGCATACTCAATGTTGATAGGCTGAAGTGGGGTCCTCACCCACTCTTTGTGCTGTGTCGGGGGAATTTGGTCTTCATATCTCCGTAATAGTCGTCGACCAAGGTGACTGCCATAGAAGCCATCGAAGTCCTCTCATACTAAAGCCCGAATATGTCTTGGATATCAACAAGGCACTACAAGAAAATCTGCCTATAGAGACATCATATTCCATAGCTAGAGACGTGGTATTTCATCTCTAGGCAATTATAGAGTCGACTTAGGAAAGCGTCTTTGGAGTGTCTCCTCATGGACCATCTCAAAACATATAGACACGCTGGCTAAGCGTCTATACATGGCATGAGACGCTATATTGGGACGTCCAAAGGCGTCTCTAGATATGACACGCTATATTTGGACGTTCAAAAGCGTCTCAGGATACATAGTGTCGTTCTGTTAGGTGCGCTCGTATCACGTCTCTACTAATAGGGCCAATTCATTCATCATAGGCCCTAGGACCATTCCTGTACACGCTTTGTAAAGACGTTATATTCGTCTCTAAATACATAAAAGCTTCTTTATAATCAGTCATATTTTACTTTATATTATTTGATTTATTCCAAATTATACTTCGCCATTTCAAATCCATTAACTTTCTCATGCCATATGCTTTGCAGAATGATAAACAAATATTGTTATATAAAAACTATCACCCATATCACCAATCACATTCAAAAGCAACAAATATTATTATATGAAGGGATCCACTCATATCAACAACCACAACCATCCCATTCACACAATTTCATTTAGTACGAACAAACTCCTTAGGTTCACAACTGAATCAAATCAGATTTTCATACAAAATATGCAAATAATTAAGAAGAGATCATACAAACTAGAACTAAGTTTTCCTATAAAGCTAAAATCTTTATATAATACATAATATTTGTCCATCTAAAGACTAATTCTTCTATAGTTGCTCCTGGCTCCTGCAGTGCACTCTAAATCTTGAACTACCCTGAGAAAGAAAGATAACAGAGAAAATTGTAGAACATAACTTTAAGGACAGTGTGAGAACAAATGTATTTTGATGATGTATCATACCAGTGTTTGGTGGCTTGTATCGAGGTTGTGCAGAAGTGGTTAATTTTGGTTTCTTTACCTAAAAACCACAAAGATCCTTCATAAATAAAAATCCTTAAGTACGCACATTGGAGCATAAATGATTGCATGGAAGTGTACTTACATGTGATAGAGGCCATGCAATAACATGACCAATAGCATCCCTTACTGTTTGCAATTTCCCATGTGGTCTAACCAGTGACTCATGTCCAAGTCTTGAAACAGCGCAAACAGAAACTGCTACATATTGCTCTCCAAGCATGTTTCCTCCAACCACATATGTTTTATCTCTACTCACTAAAGTTCCTTCGGCCACAAATTTATTTTTGCTTCTCGGGTTCAATGAAACCAACAAGACTTTCATTTTTTCCTATTTTTCAAGAAATGAAACACTCATTATCACAAACCATGGAAGATTTCACTTTACACAAAAGATGGTTGATTGCACATGAAATTAGACCAACTAACTATTCTAACCATTGTTATTTAGATATACATATAATATACCTGCTTAGTGATGCAATGAAGCTGTACACTTGGTTCAAGACCACCTTGCTTGGTCACATTGCAATTTTTGGCATGACCATTTTTTGATTCAGGACCATCATGTGCTTTCTACAGTTGAGGTTCAGTTTAGTTGTAGGTAAACTTAGGGAAAACATAGGCATTGTTTGATAACACAGTAGAAATTTATGCATGCATGCGCACATACCTTAGCAACCGCGTGTTCATTTGGTGAAGATGAACTGATGCAACCCTCTTTGGTTCTTGCGCAATTGGTACGATGCAATTCCTGGTCAGTCTTGTCCAGTAAAGTTGATGGTGCACAGCCTTGATTGACCCTATCAATATTTTCAATGTGCGCTTGCTACAATTGAGGTTAAGTTCACATGTAAGTAAACATACAGAAAACATAGACATTGTTTGACAGTGAAGAAGAAATTTATGCACACACGCACTTTAGCAACCATGTGTGGTAATGATGAACCAGCGTAATCCTGTTTGGTCCTCGAAGAGAAGCTAGTATGCAATTCTTGGGCAATGAGATGTTTATACGGCAAATCTGATTCTGCAGTTCCTTGATTGGTATAACCCTCTTTGGTTGATTCTGCATGGCCTTGATTAGCTTTATCAAACTTTTCAATGCGTGCCTCCTACATTTGAGGTTTAGTATAGTGCGACATAAGCATACACAATCATAGGCATTGTTTGATAATGAAGCAAAAAAAATTATGCGCACATACCATAGCAACCATGTGTGGTAAAGATAAACCAGTGTAATCATCTTTGGTTCTCGCAGAAAAACTAGGATGCAATTCCTGGTTAGTGATCTGCTTGTTCGGTAAAGTTGATTCTGCACTTTCCTTATTGGCCCTATCAAACTTTTCAATGTGTGCTTTCTACAATTGAGGTTCAGTTTAGTTGTAAGTGGACTTATACAAAACGTAGGCATTTTGTAATAATGAAACATAAATTTATGCGCACACACACACACACCTTAGCAACCATTTTTTCTTGTGGTAATGATGAACCGGTGTAACACTCTTTGGCTCTCACACAATTGCTAGGATGTAGCTCGTGTGACTTATGATGAACAATTGGTTAAGTATAGGAATGAACTAGAATATTTATTAGTGAAGAAACTATTACATCACCTGCATAGCACTCAATGGAGCATGTTCTTCATTTTTTTTATGTGATTCATTTGGGAGGTCACTGCCAGCAACTCTTTTGTTGAGATCAACCTAAAACAAGAACAAGATAATAGTATATTAATACTCATATTTTTATCTTAGCACAAAGAGATGTGTTTCAGATACCAACTTCATCACTTTCCGCGGTTACAAATTCATTTCTCAAATCCTCTGTGGGGAATTTTCTCTTCAGGAATGAACGGATCATAGCCAGCTCATCTGTCACATTTTCTACATTATCTCCTAGTGATCGCAGTGCAAATTGAACATTTCCTTCATTCTCAGGATGCTAAACAAAAGTCAGTCCCTGAGAAACTTTTATTTCGCTCCAATACTTATCACCATAATACCCTCGAAGATTTTTCGCCTCTTCCCCATGAACACTTTTAAATACTTCTGTATAATCACAGAATGAAAGGCTCCCATTGTTATCTTTCTTTCTTCAAGTTTCTCCTATTGAAATAAATACAAACATCTCATTATACTAAGTAGTACTAAATTAAAGCCTTTACTTTAATCAGAAGTAGAAGTATACCATCACTATCTTTGTTTTCGCATTTTTGTATTCACCGTCCTTCTGCTTATGAGCTTCATCCCATAGTTCAATCTTGCTAACCTTTCGATTGCTTTTGATTTCCTGTTCAATGAAGTAAATTAGAATGTTTGTTAGTCTTTCTGTTAGAACATATTCAATTTTGTTCACTAACAAAACTTTTCTAAGCCATC
The DNA here is from genome assembly GCA_022496015.1 of Hordeum marinum. Lineage (NCBI taxonomy): Eukaryota > Viridiplantae > Streptophyta > Magnoliopsida > Poales > Poaceae > Hordeum > Hordeum marinum. Next base: position 13,044,614 of record CM039677.1, on the reverse strand, counting down.
TTTAGAAATAAAGAGTTTCACCATCTCTTTTCTGAGCCTAGCATGGCTTTTTCTCCCAGTTGTATGTGGATTCTTCTGCTTCTTTGCACACTCGGTGTTCTTTCCGCATAATTTCTAGGGGGGGAAACACATTTAGTCAATATTAATGTCACCTGACTAGTTATGTACGTCAGATTAAGTATGAGAATAGAACACATAACCATGTGTGAATCCTGGCACCAAAACCTAACAAGAGTATCCCATTGATGTTCATTAACACCTTTCGGAACACCTGCTATAATTTCAGCCAAAGACTTCGTGTCACGCTTGAAATATTTACTCTTCAAACGAGACTTATACGCTCTCCATTTTTTGTTAATTGTCAATAGGATCCAGTCTCTTGTAAGTTGTCTAGTCTCATTGGGGTAGATAAATTTCTCCTTCAAAAATTAAAATTGGCAATCAGCAATGTGAAATTAACAGTCTTAATCAGTGGTATGAAAAGAGAAGTGCTATGAAAATCTCACCTCCACATCTGTGATCATCTGCCCATGTTTTTGTAGAAACAATTCATTGTCCCATCTCGGAATGTGCAATGGTGCAAATGTTGAGTTTTCTGCAAGCCAGGTAAGATGATGACCGAGAATGGCAGCCGACTTTTCATTTGGAATTCTATTTCCATCAGTCTCCACAATTATCTTCCCCCCGCGTAATTCTGACAAATTTTTACCTCGGAATTCCCCTATAATCTGTCGCACATCTCCATTTGGCCCTGCATGCAAGATTATCACAGTTGCATATAACTAGACCATATACTTCACACCAGATATGTGTTTGGAAAAGAAAATTGAGCTTACAAATTATTTTAATTTGCTTAGTAGAATCAGGAGGCTTTTTTGGTACTAGATCATCAATCTCTGGAGGGCCTTCTAAATTGTCATCATCTGGTTGTACACTTTCAGAAGCTTGCTCTGGGATGTTTAGGCCTCGAAGCCGTCGAGGTATCCTCGACATGATATCTCTACCAAACAATGTTAAATCATATGTTAATGTCAAGCATAGAAGCATATGTCAAGGTCATGCATATGAAGATGAGGTGGGAAATAGGCAAACTAAAATTACTACACAATAGCAGAGTACATTGCAGCCTGTGCAACCACTGGCGGACGGTCATGGAGGTCAACTTGGGCCACGACCCCCCCCCCCCCCCCCCTCAGAAGTGCAAAACATAAATTAGCAGGTATATTCAACGTAATGGCCCAGCCCACCAGTAGAAAAAGTCCAACAGGATTGACCATCCTCGCATTGCTCTCTGCTCTCACAAGGACGCCTCCTGATCATTATGACTCATCCGCCTCCGCCACCGTCCTCCACACCTCCAGTCAAGTGTAGAAGTGTCCATGGCGGCCTGATTCGGTTGACAACAAACTCTTCCTCAATTCATTTCTTCTCGGCTCCTCGTTACCCCGCCCAGCAGAAACTGGAACACCACCGTAGATCACACACCCAAGCCACAGACACCGGCACACCAGCAGCTCGCACCCGAGTCCCTGGAGGACTAGACCTCGATCCCACACACGCTCTCCCACGCAGCAAAGGCGTCGGCACGCCGCATGCCCACGCTGACGCCCTGGTTCGTTGGTTACTGTAATTTGGTTTCAGACTTACATCAGTGTTTGGTTTGGTTGGGTATATCTAGTATTCATATGTGTGTCCTATGTTGATTATCTGATAGAGAACTGAGAATTGCGAATTGAGACGTTCTGGTATTTTAGATGTCAACTCCAGTACCGTGTGCAACCAAACACTATCATGTGTTATGCTCCAGTGTAAATGGAATGTGAGGTTATTCGGCCAATCTATATAACAGCACTTGTACTACTTTTGTGTTTTACCATATAAAATTTGATTGGACCAAACAGTTGCTCACGTATTTTCAAGAAAATCTGTCAGAATTGATTTTTAGGCAAGCAAGCAATTCAACAAACACTTAGAGTGCATTGCCTACACAAAGGAAGGAAGGAGACTAAGGAGAATAGGATCGGGACTTGAGATGCATATAAATGAAGGAGCCCACTTCGGTTGATTTAATGGTAAAACTGTAGGGGCTATGGGATTTAAGGAATTACCTGCTTCACGTGGTAGAGCTGAAGATACGGATTGACCGATTGAGGCGAGAGCTGTTAGCGCGCTGTGTATTGACGGAACACGCACGCAGCTTCGAGGACGACGTCGGAGGAGGAGCACGGCTTCGTGACGGAGGGGGAGACGGCACCGTGGCTCTCCAAATTAGCGATCTTATCGACGGAGGAAAACGGGCATTGGCGGCAGGCGGCGATAGCGGCAGAGGGTAGCGCTTGAGGGTGAGGCTGACACCGCGCTGGGTGCGGGAACGGGCGGCGATCACGGCGCAGATTGGACCGGGAGGTTGGATAAGTGAGGAGGTGGGGGATGGGGGCGAGGGAAAATCTGAAGGAAATTGAGAAACGCGGAAAGTATGCGCGGTAAAGAAAATAATCTCTAGCGCCAAAACTCTATAAGGAAAAAAATAGTCCAGAGGTCAAATTTGATTAAGTGCGAAAAATAGTTTGAGGACGATAAGTAATCACATACATGGATATGTTTAAAAATGCATATATGAATAAATAATTTTTAGGTTTATCTTTTATTGTATAAATAAATCCGTATTCTTTGTTATTGTTTCAAAAAAGATCAAACTTTATTGGGTAATACATGTATCCAAGTAATATTGATATAGTTTAAAAAAAGGCAGTGGCAGATCAAAGTTAGCCTTCCCCTCCACCGTGCTCTGCCCGTGTCGACCATGAACGCCGCCCTAGCGTGCCATCCGTTTACATAGACCATCTCGATGATGGGGGCGGCGGTACATAGACCATTTGGTCACTGATGTGGTGTCGGCGTCTCCATGGTGATGGCATCCAATGTGGCGAACGTGGCCCAACATTGCGTTGTAGCACCTGGGGCGGGTCATAACTGTGTTGGCCGCACGCGCCCGTCGCAAATTGTACATGGCCTCCGCCGCCCCAAGTTGTAGCACCGCCCCGCCATATCTGTGGGAGAGGGAGGACCCCCACAAGCGCGCGCAACCGATGGTAGGTGTTCGAAATATGCCCTAGAGGCAATAAATAAAGTGTTTATTATTATATTTCCTTGTTCATGATAATCATTTATTATCCATGCTATAATTGTATTGATTGGAAACACATTACATGTGTGGGTAAATAGACAACACTATGTCAAACATCGGACGAGTGCCTTGTGTGTATCAAATGTCGCAACGTAACTGGGTGACTGTAAAGGTGCTCTACAGGTATCTCCGAGGGTGTCTGTTGAGTTGGCATGGATCAAGACTGCGATTTGTTACTCCGTGTGACGGAGAGGTATCTCAGGGCCCACTCGGTAATACAACATCACAATAAGCTGCACGAGCACCAAATCGGGAGTCACTTGTCGGGGTTAGGCTCACCATGGTTGTTTGGAGGTAGGGGACTGGGAGCAGGGAGAGACGGGTGACAAAACGAGTGGCTGTGTTGCGAGGGGATAAAACAAAGGACAAAGGGAAGGAGAAAACGGTGTGCGTGGGGCCAAGAGAGACGTGGTTCTGTGCACGAGGGCACAGGTACGCTAGCGAGCAAGGCGTCCGGTTCAAATATTCGGTCGGCGCATCGCATACAAAGTGATTACCTTTGGGAAAACAACACATCCGACTCGATATGTTGGGTCAACTAAGGGAGAAGCACGAAAATTCCTCTTCTTCCCTCATTTTTTTTTCCTTTTCCTTTCACTTTTATTGTTATTTTACTGTTTGTTTTAATTTTTACTTATTTTTCCTTTTTATATTTTCTATTTGCCTTTTCTTTCCATTTTTCAAATTCTTGAAGTTCTTCCAAATTTTGATCTATTTTAAATTCTCAAACTTTTTAAATTGATGAAAATTTTCTTCAAACCATGAACTTTTATAAATTCTAAATAAATTCAAGTTCAGAAACTTTTCTTGAATTTGTGAATTGTTCCCTAGTTCAAGAACTTTTCCAATTTGTTGTCAAAAAAAATTGGGTTCATAAACCTTTTTCAAATTCATGAAACTTATTCAAATACTTGAACTATTCTTGAGGTCATGAACATTTTAAAATTAATTTTTCTGCATATGTGAATATATTTCTCTGAATTGGTGAACTTTTTAAAAAAATCATGAAAAAAATTAGAAGCCTTGAACTTTTTCAAATTCATGTTTTTTTCAAGATCACGAACATTTTCAAATTTGATGTTCCCCCAAAACTTTGAACTTTTTATAAAGTCTGTAGCCATATGTGGTCGTTCCCAGGATTTTAAGAATAACAAAAGAAGCATCGAATCATGAAGTGAACCTGAAGCACACTTCATCCGCAGTTTCCAACATTTAGCAGTAGTACTGTCATGTTACAGTTAAAAAACAATTTTAAAACTTTTCAAAGAACTAAACGGACAGCCATACAATTCATTCATGACAAAAGGGAGCATACGCATTAAAAAAAGACCATAGGCTCGTTCATTACAGAGTAGCACAAGGAACAATACATTCTGTAGAAGATCCACCGAGCTGGAATAATAATGTCTAGGAGCATGGATGACAAGTGCTCAACCTATATCTTGTCTGACGATAACGAGCTGGAAGCCCAATGACTAATCTGTTTCATCTGAAGATGGTTCTCCACCCATGTCAAAAGTATCACGAGGTTTGAATTTCACCATGGTATTCCAATTCTCACTTCTGGGATGTTGGATATAAAAGACCTGGTCCACTTGGGAAGAAAATACAAAAGGATCATCCTCTAAATTCTCCCCTGTATGTATTTTTCGCGAGAAGTTCACATGTGTGAATCCAAACTCATCTCTTATAATACCAGCTTTGTGATGAACATCATACCAATCACATTTGAAGAACACGACCTTGTAATCTCTGTATGATAATTCGAAGATGTCAGATAACCGGCCATAATAGGACACACCATTTTCAGCAAGGTTCACGACGCCACTATTTTGTGTCACGCGTCCTGTCTCGCGACTGATAGTATGAAACCTGAAACCATTAATTATATAGCCACTGTAGCGCACCCCGCATTTGCTTGGTTTTGCGGCTAATGCTCTTATCTTTTCTGTGATATCCGGTCCATCATCTAGTACAACCTGTATGTAAGAGTGGTTACATTGAATTCATATGGAACTACAATGAAGGAACATGCTAAAGGTGAATTATACCTTTTGTTCCAACCAGTCAGCAAAGTGTCTACTAATCAAATTCTCATTGTCATCATCCGTCAAATTTAAGTTACCCGGTTTCCTCTTCTCTTGATCCACAAATTCTCTGTAATAATAAGACAAATAACACAATTATTTTTTCCAACTTGTGAAACACAACAGAAATAGAAGATAGCACTAAAGCACACCTACGGAGATCATCAAGCTCATCAGAGTGTCGCAAGACATATCGATGTGCTTGAACTAGAAGCTGATCGTCGAACTGGCCTACAGTGACAGCCTTTCCAATTGGCTCACCAACACTATCGAACATGTACATGCCCTTTGTATTATCTGAATGATCAGGGTTCCTAGATGTTCTTGTGAAACGTGTGGTCCCTTCTAGAAATCTTGAACAAAAGGTCAAGCATTCTTCAACAATATATCCTTCAGCAATAGAACCTTCAGGATGAGCTCTATTGCGCACAAGTGACTTTAGCCAAACAAATGATCTGAACATCATAAAACAACAATGTTATATGCATCATGGGAAACAATAAATCAAATCATATACTTAGATGTGTTGTGGAAGATAACAAATCAAACCAAAGTAGCATACCTCTCTAGAGGGTACATCCACCTGTAATGCACCGGGCCACCAAGTTTAGCTTCTTCAACTAAGTGCACCATTAAATGTACCATGACAGTAAAAAACGATGGAAGAAAAACTTTTTCCATATTACAAAGTGTCTTCACAATACTCTCTTGCAGTTTGTCAAGCTCAGAGACATCTAACACTTTGGAGCATAGCTTCTTGAAGAAATTAGCCAGCTCAACAACTATTATCATGACATCTTTACTGGGATAACAGTGTAAAAGTGTCACAGGAAGGATGTCTTCTAGAATAACATGACAATCGTGGCTTTTGAGGCCGGTCAATGTCAATTCTTTCATGTTCACACACCTCGAAAAGTTTGATGCACAACCATCAGGGGTCCTACAATTCTTAATCATTGTACAAAGAATCTCCTTCTTTTCTTTATACATATTAAAAGATGCGTGCGGCAATTCGGTTTTACCTTTATCACCTTCATTGGGTTGAAGGCTAGATCGAATTCCAATTTCTCCCAAGTCAAGCCGTGCATTAAGGCCATCCTTTGTTTTAGAATCAATATCCAGTAAGGTTCCAATCAAATTTTCACAGACATTTTTCTCAATATGCATTACATCTAGATTGTGCCTTAACTTGTTGTGCTCCCAGTATTCCAAATCAAAGAATATTGACTTCTTTTTGAAACAATCCTCAGGCTTCTTTTCAGGTTTACGTGAGATGTTACCCGATTTCTTGTTAGGCGCTCTTTTACGCTTCTGTATTTCACGACCTTCGGTTGCTTTTTCACTGTCTTTGCCCTTGTTTTTCCCTTTCCCATTCTTTGCCAGAACAACCTTTTTTCCTAAGGCAAACACTCTGCCTTGCAACATTCTCAAAGCTGAGCTACCACTCATAGTTGCAGGTGCAAGTTCCATCTCTTCGGTGTTATCAAACTCCTTCTTTCGTCTCCGAAATAAATGATCCCGCGGTAGCCATCGACGATGACCCATATAACAAAATTTCTTACTCTTATTTAGCCAATATGATCTTGTGAAAGCACCACAAGACGGACAAGCATATCTACCACTCGTGCTCCATCCATACAGGTAAGCTAATGCTGGAAAATCATTCAATGTCCACAATAGTGCAGCTCTAAGAGGAAATTTCTCCTGAGTACATGAGTCAAAAGTGTCCACACCCTTCCAAAGTTGTAACAACTCATCCATCAACGGCTGCAGATATACATCAATGTCATTGCCAGGGGAACTTGGTCCAGGAATAATCATTGATAAAATTAGAGATGTTTGCTTCATGCAGATCCAAGGTGGTAGGTTGTATGGAATAAGCATCACTGGCCAAGTACTATGTTTCGCACTCATGAGTCGGAAAGGGTTAAACCCATCAGAGCCAAGGCCTAGCCGTACATTACAAGTATCCTTGGCAAATTTAGGATATCTGGCATCAAGATCTTTCCACGCCTCTGCATCAGCTGGACATCGCAGCAATCCATCTTTTGTACGACCCTCATCATGCCAACGCATGTCAGTTGATGTCTTCTTAGTTGCAAATAACCTTTGAAGCCTTGGAATCAATGGGAAATATCGCAACACCTTGGCTGGTTTCTTCTTCTTCTTCTTCTTTTTAGATTCAATTCCTGAATCTTTCTTCTCATTTTCATTGGTAACCCAACGAGAGGCACCACAGACATGGCAAGACTCCTGGTTAGCTCTTTCGCCCCTAAAAAGCATGCAGTCTCTTGGGCATGCATTGATTTTCTCATAGTCCAGACCTAATCTGCGTATGATTTTTTTCACCTCATAATATTTCTTTGGTAGGTTTATCAGAGGAAATGCAACCGATAATACACCAAGTAGCTGTGTGAATGATTCCTGTGACCATCCATGTAAGACTTTCATGTGATATAAAGTGATAAGAAATGACAACCTCGAATATGTTGCGCATCCAGGGTGTAAATCTGTGTCTGCTTCCTCGAAGAAACTAGTGTATATGTCTTGTTCTCTCATTTTATCAGCATATGCAGGTGTAGTATTCACATTCTCACTCACACCAGGTTCCAAGTTCTCAAATTCAGACTGAACACCATCTAGTTCCCCATCGGATGAGCTTGATAGTGATTGGAAGCTGTCAGCCATGGGGAAAATAGCACTTAAGAGTCCAGGGATGTCATGCAGTCTTCTATTACTGCCTTCTACATCAGAATTCATTGGAGAACCAGGAATATGAAAATTGTTGTTGTTATTTGGCATGGGAACAAATTCAAATGACGGTGAATCATACTCCTCTCCATGGCAAACCCATTTTGTATAACCCTGAAGAATACCATCACATCTTAGGTGTGTTTTCACTTCATCATAATTTTGCGTTGCTTTATTTACACAATTTACACAGGGACAAAGGATTTTATCACCAAGTGGAACATCATGGAAGGCAAATGATAGAAATTTCTCAACACCGTCTTTGTAAGCAGTAGTTGATCTTGGTTTACTCATCCAACCTCGATCCATGACCCTTCGCTATCTATAGTAATGAATGCAAAATAGATCAGTTTGTAATTTTCCATATGCTCTTGTACATTAGACATGGATTTATATGAAGATTTACCACAATCATTCACCTTACATTGGAAAACATATAAGTGCAGATGTGTCTTTACTATAATAGTAGAATTATGTGAAGTACATAAAGAAAGTTTCATAGATGAAAAAATGGATGTATATACTCCAATGCTTGATCTTTTTTTTCTTCATTCAATGAAAAAACAACAGAAGGCTAGTGGTGACAAAAAATCTAAGGCTGTGTATGATAGCAAAGTATTAAAAACCCAAAGTATTGAAAAACTACAGTATTTTAGACAACAGGTACAAAAAACCGCAGTTTTAATATATCCTAGAATTTTGAAGTATTACAAATACTTTGAGGTGTTTGGCTAGTGTTGTATGAAGCAAAGTAAATTAGCTAGCTAGCCTACCGTTGTAAACTCAACGGCCATGTACAAGGGCCGCAACTAAGCTAAACGGCCATACTACTATGACACGATGAACTCCTCGGCCTGTACCGTGATTCCATTGAGGGATACCAGGAGTTGCATGTGGAGCTAGAACCTGACACTCCAGTAATATCCAGTGGTTTCTCTTGCTAAAACAAGAAAAAAAACTCTTGTATGGCATGACATATGCAGCTCCCTGTAACCAGATCAAGTCCAAACTATCGTTTCATCAACAATTACCGTCCAATCAACAGTACCCACTGTTTTTAACAACAATTCTCATCCAATCACCAAAAAGGATTCACTGGTTTTTATCAGCGGGGCATTTGATTTTTTGCCACTCTTTACTTTGGACTTTGACATTTTGCCACTAGTTAGATTGTAATTGATCTGATGACACTTATTTCTTTGGACTTTGATCTTTTGCCACTTTTCAGCACAAAAACAATCTATGGAAATAATAGAAAAACTAAGTAAAAAAACAGAGGACCATTGTACCCTTGTACCCGTTTGACCCAAATAGAGCCCCTGCCGGCTCTTGCTGCTGCTGCTCCCCCACCGGCCCTTTGCTGCTGCTGCTCCCCCGCCGGCCCTTGCTTCTGTAACTGCTGATGTTGCTGCCCTGTCTCCAACACCTAGCTCATCTGAATGATGTGGTCGGCAACAACGAGCAATCAAGCAAACAATCATGAGATATACAACAGCAAGCAGCAGCGGCGACAGCCACAACACACAGCAACACACAGGCGGAGCTCCCAGTAGTGCGAGGTGGGGCACCCGCCCTACCTTGATTTCCTGCCAAAAAATTACTTGTAGTTATATACACATGCATGGTACTCTGATCGGTTGCTAGTACATGTAAAATCGCTGGAAAAGAAAAGGCAAAGGCCTGGTGTATTCTGTCGTTGAGCAGCCAGCATATTTGGATCGTACACACGAATCCTTTCCTCCAACGCACGAAGGCAGGAGCTTTTTCATCAGCCAGGCAGTTCGTTGTTCGACGGCACCAGGCGCACGACACCAACCCCAGCAGCTTGCAGAGGCCAGAGCGGGACTGACGAAAGATGCTCACAAGTCAACAGTATGCAACACATGTCTAGCGCGGCCACGATCAGCTGCCCTGCTGCTTCCCGGTGGCCGGCCACGCACGGCCACGAGCAGCGGCTGCTGCCCTGCTGCTCCCCGGTGGCCCGCCACGCACGGCCACGAGCAGCATCAGTGGTGGCGCGCACGGGCACGCGGGCGGCGGGGACGCACGGCCAGAGCAGCAGATGCGGCGGCGGCGCACGGGCAGGCGGCGGGGCATGGGCAGGCGGTGGCCGTCGGCGGAGCAAAACGGGAGGGGCGGCGGTGGCGCACGGGCAGGCAATGGCCGGCGGCGGCGGAGCCTAAACCTAACCCTAGGTGGCAGGAGAGGGAGGAAACGGGAAAGAGGGAGGGAGCGGGAGAGAGGGGGGACTCACCAGGGCGGCCGCTGTCGAGCACCACCAGGGTCGCTGCCGCCGTCTCCTTTGTGTCTACGTGCGAGGGGGAGAAGGGGATCGAGCTCCTCTAGCGATTCCTGGTCAATCGAGCTGCAAGGGTATTTTGGTCCTTTTTTGTGGGACCCACCTGACAAAGGGAAAATTATCAAAGTTCCATGTAAGGAGTGTCACGGGATCAATTTACAATGTAATCTGTGGAAAATTGTCAATATACAAAATAAGTGGTGGCAAATAATCAAATTGCCCTTTATCAGCAGTTCTTAAATTTCAACAATACAGTGCATCACTACAAAGATAGAAAGGGAAACAGAGGTGATATATCCCAATTCGATCTATTTTTCACATGATGCGGAGATAGAAAAACGAAATTAATAACCTGCGGGCAAGCTCCTAGTAGCAGAGGTGTGTGGGCGAGCTCGTTACTGATGTCGGCAGCTGAGAGAGAGAGGATTCGCCCGGGTAGTGCGGGCGGCGAAGCCTGGCGTTGGCGGGGAGCGGCGTTGGGTTGCGGAGGGGGAGCTTGGGCTGCGGGAGTCCGGCATCAGGTGGCAGTGGAGCTTGGCTGGGGGAGGCTGCCGGCGTCTAGCGGCAGGGGAACTTGGTCGGGAGGAGCGGCGGGGAGCAGAGTCCGACGAATCGAGAGTTCAACTGGGGGCGAGTGGTGGTTGCGTGAGTTCTACGACGGGAAGGCGAGAGTCGTCGGTTTGAGAGCTATGGCTGGGGCAAACGGCGGCCGGAGGGCGGCGGCTGGTGCCGAGGTATCGAGCGGCGGCGACGGCGCTATGAACGAGCCGCTCCAGATTCAATCGAGTATAAACTTTCAAATAAAAAGAATCGATCGATGTATGGCCCAGCCACGTACGTAGTACTAGTATTATCCTTTTTTTTACAACTCAGTACTAGTACTGTCCTTACTCCTACTACTAGTATAGCTAAGAGAAGGCATATAGGTCATTCCATGTAGAATTATAAATAAGTTCAATAAATCAAACCCACGTATCTGAGACGATTAAGGTCCTATTACCAGGGAGAAGGAATGATTAAAATTATTGTTTTAAGATCTTATTACATCCAATGTATGGATGCCACAAGATCTTATATTATGAAAAGGACAAAGCTAACCGGTCGAAACTTCCTCCGGCTGAGATTGCGTCGTTGGATCGAGTGGTCATCGCAACAGATGTGTTAAGCCACCTCATCACACGCCATCTTCTTGCACAACTACATAGCGACTTGCTGTTGTCGACCCCTACAGCTGCGAACTACTACAACTTCATGGGGGAGAGAATGTTATAGTAATTGGGTAGTTTTGACACTCTCAAATGCCCCGCGACAGCATGCCCGGGTCGTGAAGAACTACAACCGGCGGCGCCATATGTTATAAGCGGCAATGGGTTACTGGAATCGGCTTATTTAAATTTAAAAATATAATATGCTACAAGCACAACTAATTTCAATAGCCTTTCAAGTTGAAAATATAATTATTAAACGTTTTCTCAATAGATTCGCATACTAAAGCGCCTCATAAATCGTCTCTAAGTTAATTAAATTTATGTAGCTATTTTCTAAATGACCAATTATAAGAAAAAGTTGTGGCGTTTTGTAAACGTCTTAAAAAGCGTCTTTAGCCTAGTAGTGTTAATGGGCGTAGAGACGAATACAAACAGCGTCTCACAAAAAGCGACCGTACAGGTCGTTTTTGTTATAGTGAGGCAGCCAGCTGGTATCTCAATACCGAAGCTGCGTCTCATCTTCAGCTTGTCATTACTTACATCAACGCTAACAAAATGTATACCGCTGCGTAGGAAGTTCATGAATGCTGGGCAGTGCTTGTCACTACTGCAACATCAACAAATTAAAATGGAACAAATGTTAAATACTGCTACAACAAGTATATTTCGGTAGAATTATAATATGCAACTATATAAAGGAAAATTATTTCGCTGCAACAAAAGAGGAAAACATAGAGTTTTTGCTCTCGGGCTCAAAATGAGCCCGGTGAACAGTAATATCATTAAAAAAATTGAAAATTATTTCACTACAATTTAAGAGAAATTGATCTTTGCCATAGGATTCAAAATAGAACATATATATTGCTATATCCTATATATATATATATATATATATATATATATATGCAATTTTCATATCCTATGAATTGATGAAGAAACCCTAAATTAACTATATGACATATATGTTCTTCCACGTTTTGCAACAAGGAAAATTGTTTCACTACAAACTTAAAAGAAATATTGATCTTTCCCATGTGATTCAAAATGGAACATATTTCTATCCTATGCAATTTTTATAATAATCTATAAATTATTAATTGATCAAAGAAAACCCTCAAAACTCATCTTGCCTATTGGAAGATCATGACATGTTTCTTGAAACATAGCTGGATGACGGCAACATCTTCTTGCTTGGCCATGTACTCGAGATCAAGCCCTATGAAATTGTCTTTCTCATCCGCCACTTGAAGCCATTTCTGCAAAAGGGAAAGAAAATGCGGCACCATGGCGCTGTCGTTCGTGTAGACAACATCGAGATTTGTCGTGCCATGTGCGAGCACCTTCCCGTAGCGAGTGATTGGATTCATGGTAGAAGATATGGGGAAGAAGAGAGGAGAATGGAGGAGAAGAAGAGAGGAGAATGGAGGAGAAGAAGAGAAATGGGCGAAGTTACTGTAGCCCTCGCCGCGGAACAGTTGCTTTATCCTGCCTGTTTCTCGAAGCGCGAAACATCGTGGGATGCGAAATGTTCGAACCTTTAGTCCCGGTTTGAGCCACCAACCGGGACTAAAGGGGCTCACACCAGACGAACGGTTGCCCCCTTTGGTCCCGGTTCCAACCACGAACCGGGACCAATGATTGTGGGCCAGGAGCGAGGCACATTGGTCCCGATTCGTGTCTGGAACCGGGACCAAAGGTTCCAGACGAACCGGGACCAATGCCCCATGATGCCCGCCTGGCCCCCTGGCCTCACGAACCGGGACTGTTGCACCCATTGGTCCCGGTTCATGACTGAACCGGGACTAATGGGCTGGCCCGGCCCGAACTGATGCCCTGTTTTCTAATAGTGAAACTGTATGTGCATGACATCTGTTTTCAAATACAGGTCACTGAATGTACATTGTTGAAATCCAAAAAAATTGGTTCCCTTTTCTGGACAAATTTATGTGCGAACTCACACCTATTAGCTGATAAATTGGTCCCTTTCACTTTGATTTTTACTAATCAATCAATTAACTTTATTCATCCAGTTTCACTTTGGTTTTCCTATAATTTTGTGTCTTTTTGTCTCAGATACATCAAAGGTGGTAAAGCTCTTATCGCTGTTGCCTTCTGAGGCCACCCCCTCCTCCGCACCGCCTCGTCACACAGGCGACCCCCGCCCCCCCCCCCCCAATATGTAAACTATGCCCCGAAGCCCACTTATGGTCTAACAATTCAATATTTTTTTCCCGGGAACAATGAACCATCGAACTAGCTAGAACTAACTAAAGTATCGTTTCTTCGCCATTTACACCCCTCCCCTCCTCATTCTTTCGCATCACCAGCGTTGTCATCTTCTACTCCATGGTTGTGAGCATGCCAACATCGCTTATGAAGCGAGCCCATGGAGGGGATTTGAGCAAGGCCGACCCTAGCATTATGGAGGCCCTAGTGCAACTTAGGCACTATAAACCTTAATAGAGTAGCATATATATACTTTCAACAATATATCGATCATGAAAAATTAAAAGGCATAAACATAAAAAAAACTAATTTTAGTTAGCAAGTAAAGTCTCAATGCACCATTTGTATGTGATTATATGATGCATGTACTCAACTATAAATAAGCATTGAGTAAATACAACATGGTGAAGTGCGCCGAGGGGGGAATATGCATGCCACCTGTCCATGTTGATTTTATGTTTTGGAAATCCATTGTTTTATTATTCATGTAAGTATGTAGAAGGTGTCATATCTAGTGTGCCGATACATAACTACTCAAAATATCATCTTACCGGCTTTCATAGAAATCGTTGTTATGGTGCCCTGGAACACTAGGCGAATGCCCAAGTCTAAGAGGTGCAAGATGCCTAAATACACAAAAAAGCAGCGAACAACAAAGACCCACTTCCTCGATCACATGTAGAAGGTGTCATATCTAGTGTGCCGATACATAACTACTCAAAATATCATCTTACCGGCTTTCATAGAAATCGTTGTTATGGTGCCCTGGAACACTAGGCGAATGCACATGTCTAAGAGGTGCAAGATGCCTAAATACACAAAAAAGCAGCGAACAACAAAGACCCACTTCCTCGATCACTGCGATGGGTGTTGCGTGTAAAAACTAAAGTTCTACTGCCAACACAGATGTCTAACAGAGACAAAAAAAAAAGCAACAAACAACAAAGACACACTGGTCCGATCACTATTATGGAGTATCTAATGTGAATAATGATTATAATATACATGTACTCAACTATTATAACCGTTGAATAAATATAAAATGGTGAAGTGCGTCGAGGGGGGCATATGACCCCTGTCCATGTTGATTTTATGTTTTGCAAATCAATTGTTTTATTATCTATGTAAGTATGTAGAAGGTGTCACATTTACTGTGTCGATACATAATTGCTAAAGATATCATCTTACCGGCTTTATATAAATCGTTGCTATGGTGCCATGGAATGCTAGTTGAACGCACGTGTCTAAGAGGCAAAAAATGTTTAACACACACAAGAAAAGCAGCAAACAACAAAGACCCACTTGTTCGATCACTGCGATGGGTGCTGCGTGTAAAAATTAAATTTCTATTACCAACGCAGATGTCTAACAGAGACAAAAAAAAGCAACGAACAGCAAAGACACACTGGTCAGATCACTGATATGGAGTATATAATGTGAATAATGATTATAATATACATGTACTCAACTATAATAACCGTTGAATAAATACAAAATGGTGAAGTGCGTCGACAGGGGCATATGGCCCCTATCCATGTTGATTTTATGTTTTGCAAATCAATTGCTTTATTATTCATGTAAGTATGTTGAAGGTGTCATATTTATTATGCCGATAAATAACTGCTCAAGATATCATTTTACCGGCTTTGATAGAAATCTTTGTCATGGTGTCGTGGAACGCTAGTCGAACGCACATGTCTAAGAGACACAAGATGTCTAACACACACAAGAAAAACAGCGAACAACAAAGACTCACTTGTTCGATCACTGCGATGGGTGCTACGTGTAAAAATTAAAGTTCTACTGCCAACGCAGATGTCTCACAGAGATAAAAAAGCAACGAACAACAAAGAAACATTGGTCAGATCACTGTTACGGAGTATATAATGTGAACAATGATTATAATATACATGTACTCAACTATAAATAACCGTTGAATAAATACAAAATGGTGAAGTACGCCAAGGGGGCATACGCCACCATGTCCATGTTGATCTTATGTTTTGCAAATCAATTGTTTTATTATTCATGTAAGTATGTAAAAGGTGTCATATTTACTGTGTCGATACATAACTGCTCAAAATATCATCTTACCGGCTTTCATAGAAATCGTTGTCATGGTGCCGTGAAACGGTAGTCGAACGCACATGTCTAACACACAAGATGTCTAACACACACAAGAAAAGCAGCGAACAATAAAGACCCACTTGTTCGATCACTACGATGGGTGCTACGTGTAAAAATTTAAAGTTCTCTGCTAACGCACATGTCTAACAGAGACAAAAAAAAGCAAAGAACAACAAAGACACACTGGTCAGATCACTGTTATGGAGTATATAATGTAAATAGTGATTATAATATACATGTACTCAACTATAAATAACCGTTGAATAAATACAAAATGGTGAAGTATGCCAAGGGTGCATATGCCCCCTGTCCATGTTGATTTTATGTTTTGCAAATCAATTGTTTTATTATCCATGTAAGTATGTAGAAGGTGTCATATTTACTGTGCCGATACATAACTACTCAAGATATCATCTTACCGGCTTTCATAGAAATCGTTGTCATGGTGCCGTGGAATGCTAGTCGAACGCACATGTCTAAGAGACACAAGATGTCTAACATACACAAGAAAACCAGCGAACAACAAAGACCCACTTATTCGATCACTGCGGTGGGTGCTGCGTGTAAAAACTGAAGTTCTACTGCCAACACAGATGTCTAATAGACACCAAAAAAGCAACAAACAACAATGACACACTGGTCCAATCACTGTTATGGTGTATATAATATGAATAATGATGTAAGATACATGTACTCAACTATAAATAACCATTGAATAAATATAAAATGGTGAAGTACGCCAAGGGGGGGGGGGCATATGCCCCTGTCGATGTCGATTTTATGTTCTGTGATCCTTATATCAGATATATTAGACCCTTATTTTAGGTGATCCTTATATCACCGCATCTTTTGGCATGGCTATGGCCGGCCCTAATATATCTAACTACTTTATTTTTGCTATTTTAGTCCCTCTGTCCATTATGTTTTTTTGCCTATCTTGGGTACGTACTTGCACAGTATAACCTACTTATTACTGTATTGTATAGTCATTGTCTCTACTAATAGTAGCACTCAACTTAGAGGATCTTCAGTAGCTGCCCTACTTTAGGGCACTAAAACTGCCTTTCTTGGGCACGACAAAGTGCCGTCTCCAACAGTTTTCTTTTTAAACGAACATTCAAACTACTTGGACCATATTTCATACTTTAAAACTACTTGAACCACTTTCAAAGTTTATACACGCAACATAGTTCAATCAGAAACTGTTTTCAAGAACAGTGCAATTGGCTGTACCTGCATCATCAATAATTCAGGTAGACTTTCACTGAGCAGCAATCAAGCACAGCACGCATGAATCCATCCATCATAAATTGCTGAATTAATCCATCCAGCACCACACGCAAGGAGATTAGCCGTGGATCTTGCTGCCGCTTCTATGATTGCTTGCTGCCACTGACGTTCAGATTCGGAGGAAAATCAAGAACAGGCAGCCACTGGATGTTCAGATTTCAGAGAACAGAGACGCGCGGTAAAACTTTTATACTCTGAATCCTTCTCTGATCTGAGATAAAACAATGATTGAGCCCAGCCAGCGGGTGGTCTGTTGGTGCAAAACTGGGCCTTCCCCGGCCCGTTGCTGTGAAGTCGGCCCGCAAAATCTTGCGCCGAATCCCGGCCGACTCGGAAGCTTCCTCGGCATAAACAAAAATGTTTTATTGAATCATGGTCTAACCTATGCTCTACACTATTGATCTCAGGACATTGTTCATAAGGATCCGTGCATTATTAATTAAAATATGCATGATAAGAAATGTTTGTATGTTAAACAATGTATGTTATGAAGTTTTGGATAAAATTGTCATGACACAGATCACTCCTCTTCACATAGCTTCCTCGTCTTGCAGAACGCTATGCACCGCAGCCCGTGCTGCACCATCTCGGCCAGCAGCCGGGACACCTCCATCACCGGCGACTTCGAACAACCTTCGGTCACCGGTAGTGTACCGGGAGTGCCGGTAGTGTACCGGGAGACCTCCGGTAGGGGTATTTCGACCCCAGAGGGTCCATGGGCTGTGGGAGAATAATAACCAGCCCTTAGTGGGCTGGTAAATCAGCCACAAGAAGGCCCATTGGCGCAGGAGGAAAAAGGCTAAAGGAAAAAGGCCAAAAATCAGCCAATAGGGAGCAATCCTATTCCAACTAGGATTGGAGGAAGAGTAGCATTCCTCTCCTCCTTGGCGCAGAAGGCTGGTTGGCTGCCTTGTGCGCCATGCCCTCTTACTCTCCTATCCTCCTATATATACTAGTGGAATAGAGGGTTTTTGCACAGATTTTACGGCCACGTGCTACCCGTTTCATCGGTGCTCCTCTAGATCGGATTTTTGCAGCGCTTAGGCGAAGCCCTGCCGGAATCACTCCACCACCATCACCGGAGCGCCGTCACGCTGCCGGTGAACTCTCTCTCCTCTCCACCTCCTCTTGCTGGATCAAGACGGTGGAGATCGTCATCAAGCTGCACGTGTGCTGAACGCGGAGGTGCCGTCCGTTCGGCGCTAGATCGGAAGGACCGTGATCGAGATTGCGAGACAGTTCGTGATGAGATCGCGGGACGGATCATGATGAGTTCGCGGGACAGATCGTGATCAAGATCGTGAGACGGATCGTGATGAGATCGCGGGATGGATCGTGATGAGTTCGCGGGACAGATCGTGATCAAGATCGTGAGACGGATCGTGATGAGATCGCGGGACGGATCGTGATGAGTTCGCGGGACGGATCGTGATGAGATCGCGGGACGCTCGGCGATTTGGGTCGCGAAGATGTTCGACTACACCAACCGCGTTTCTTAACGCTTCCCGCTTAGTGATCTATAAGGGTATGTAGATCCACTCTCCCTCTCGTAGATGCTCATCACCATGGATAGGTTTGCGTGTGCATAGGAAAATTTGTGTTTCCCATGCGACGTTCCCCAACAATCTCATGGTCATAGGAACATATACTTGACATGCAGAAAATTGTAGCAATAAACTGACACGATCATAAGCTACGTTTGTAGTTTGGGTCTTGTCCATCACATCATTCTCCTAATGATGTGATCCCGTTATCAAATGACATCTCATGTCCATGGCTAGGAAACCTTAACCATCTTTCGAACAACGAGCTAGTTCACTAGAGGCATACTAGGGACATTGTGTTTGTCTATGTATCCACATATGTATCCATGTTTCCAATTAATACAATTATAGCATGGATAATAAACGATTATCATGAACAAGGAAATACAATAATAAACAATTTATTTATTGCCTCTAGGGCATATTTCCAATAGTCTCCCACTTGCACTAGAGTCAATAATCTAGTTCACATCACTATGTGATTTACATTGTAATGAATCGAACACCCATGCAGTTCTGGTGTTGATCATGTTTAGCCCTTGGAAGAGGTTTAGTCAACGGGTCTGCAACATTCAGATCGGGTGCACTTTGCAAATATTTATGTCTTTCTCCATGATGTAATCGCGGATGGAGTTGAAGCGTCGCTTTACGTGTCTGGTCCTCTTGTGAAACCTTGGTTCCTTGGCCAGAGCAATGGCACTAGTATTGTCACAGAACAGGTTCATTGGATTCAGAGCACTGGGCACTACTCCAAGATCTGTCATGAACTGCTTCATCCAGACACCTTCCTTCGCCGCCTCCGAGGCTGCGATGTATTCCGCTTCGCACGTAGAACCAGCTACCACGCTTTGCTTGGAACTGCACCAGCTTACCGCTCCCCTATTAAGAATAAATACGTATCCGGTTTGCGACTTAGAGTCGTCCGGATCAGTGTCAAAGCTTGCATCGACGTAACCCTTTACGATGAGCTCTTCATCACCTCCATAAACGAGAAACATTTCCTTAGTCCTTTTTAGGTACTTAAGGATATTCTTGACCGCTTGCCAGTGCTCCATTCCAGGATCACTTTGAAACCTTCCGGCCATACTTATGGCAAGGCTGACATCGGGTCTTGTGCACGGCATTGCATACATGATAGAGCCTATGGCTGAAGCATAGGGGATGACACTCATCTTTTCTCTATCTTGTGCAGTTACTGGGCATTGAGTCTTACTCAACTTCACACCTTGTAACACAGGCAAGAACCCCTTCTTGGACTGTTCCATTTTGAACTTCTTCAAAACTTTATCAAGGTATGTGCTCTGTGAAAGTGCTATTAAGCGTCTCGATCTATCTCTATAGATCTTAATGCCGAATATGAAAGCAGCTTCTCCTAGGTCCTTCATTGAAAAACTCTTGTTCAAATATTCCTTCACGCTTTCCAACATTTCTATATTGTTTCCAATCAGCAATATGTCATCCACATATAATACTAGAAACGCTATAGAGCTCCCACTCACTTTGTTGTAAATACAAGCTTCTCCGTAAACTTGTATAAACTCAAACGCTTCGATCACCTCATCAAAGCGCTTATTCCAACTCCGAGATGCTTGCACCAATCCATAAATGGATCGCCGGAGTTTGCAAACTTTGTCAGCATTCTCTGGATTGATAAAAACCTTCGGGTTGCATCATATACAACTCTTCCTCAAGGAAACCGTGGAGGAACACTGTTTTGACATCCATCTGCCAAATTTCATAGTTGAAATAAGCAGCTATTGCTAACATGATTCTGACAGACTTAAGCATCGCTACGGGTGAGAAAGTCTCATCGTAGTCAACTCCTTGAACTTGTGAAAAACCCTTTGCCACAAGTCGAGCTTTATAGACGGTGACATTACCGTCCGCGTCTGTCTTCTTCTTAAAGATCCATTTGTTCTGAATGGCCTTTCGCCCTTCAGGTAATATTTCCAAAGTCCATACTTTGTTTTCATACATGGATCCGATCTTGGATTCCATGGCCTCTAACCATTTCTCGGAATCCGGGCCCATCACTGCTCCTCCATAGCTCGTAGGTTCATTGTTATCCAATAACATGACCTCCAAGACAGGGTTGTCGTACCACTCAGGGGTAGTACGCGGCCTTGTCGACCTACGACGTTCAATAGCAGCTTGATCCGAAGCTTTATGATCATAATCATTAACTTCCTCTTCTACCGTCGTAGGTTCCACAGAAACATCTTTTTGTGCTGCGCTACTTTCTGGTTGAAGTAAAGGTTCAATAACCTCACCAAGCTCTATTTTCCTGCCACTCAATTCTTTCGAGAGAAACTCTTTCTCAAGAAATGTTCCGTTCTTAGCGACAAACACTTTGCCTTCGGATCTGAGATAGAAGGTATACCCGACTGTCTCTTTCGGGTATCCTATGAAGACGCATTTCTCCGCTTTGGGTTCCATCTTTTCAGGCTGAAGCTTTTTGACATAAGCATCACATCCCCAACCTTTAAGAAACGACAACTTTGGCTTTTTGTCAAACCATAGTTCATATGGCGTTGTCTCAACGGATTTTGATGGTGCCCTATTTAAAGTGAATGCACCTGTCTCTAATGCATAACCCCAAAATGATAGTGGCAAATCAGCAAGAGACATCATAGAACGCACCATATCTAATAAGGTTCGATTACGACGTTCAGACACACCATTACGCAGTGGTGTTCTGGGCGGTGTCAACTGTGAAACAATTCCACACTGTCTTAAGTGACTGCCAAACACATAACTCAGATATTCACCTCCTCGATCAGATCGTAGGAACTTAATCTTCTTGTTATGATGATTCTCAACTTCACTCTGAAATTGCTTGAACTTTTCAAACGTTTTAGACTTGTGTTTCATTAAGTAAATATACCCATATCTACTTAAGTCATCAGTGAAGGTGAGAAAATAACGATATCCACCACGCGCTGTAACATTCATCGGACTACACACATCAGCATGTATGATTTCCAATAAGTCACTTGCCCATTCCATTGTTCCAGAGAACGGCGTTTTAGTCATCTTGCCCATGAGGCATGGTTCACATGTGTCAAGTGATTCAAAATCAAGTGACTCCAAAAGTCCATCAGCATGGAGCTTCCTCATGCGTTTTACACCAATATGACCTAAACGGCAGTGCCACAAGAAAGTGTTACTATCAAGATTCAATATGAATAAACCCCTAACATTGGGTGCATGACCATAAAAGATATTACTCATATAAATAGAACAACCTTATTCTCTGATTTAAACGAGTAACCGTCTCACAATAAACAAGATCTAGATATAATGTTCATGCTTAACGTAGGCACTAAATAACAATTATTCGGGTTCATCACTAATCCCGATGGTAATCGAAGAGAGAGCATGCCCACGGCGATCACATCAACCTTGGAACCATTTCCCACGCGCATCGTCACTTCGTCCTTTGCCAGCCTTCGTTTATTCCATAGTTCCTGCTTTGAGTTGCAAATGTGAGCAACCGAACCGGTATCAAATATCCAGGCACTACTACGAGAGCTAGTAAGGTACACATCAATAACATGTATATCATATATACCTTGTTTGTCATTGGCCGCCTTCTTGTCAGCCAGGTACTTGGGGCAGTTCCGCTTCCAGTGACCAGTTCCCTTGCAATGAAAGCACTTAGTTTCTGGCTTGGGTCCATGCTTGGGCTTCTTTGCAGGAGTAGCAACTGCTTTGCCATCCTTCTTGGTTTTACCCTTCTTGCCCTTGCCCTTGACTTTGCCATTTTTCTTGAAACTAGTGGTTTTTTTGACCATCAACACTTGATGTTCTTTTTGGATTTCAGACTCAGTGATTTTTAGCATCGCAAACAGCTCGACGACTGACTTGTTCATCCCGTGCATGTTATAGTTCATCACAAAGCTCTTGTAACTAGGTGGCAATGATTGAAGAACTCTGTCAGTGATCGCCTCTGGCGGAAGGGCAATTCCCAACTCCGCTAGACGAGTTGAATACCCAGACATTCTGAGTATATGTTCACTGATAGACCCGTTCTCCTCCATCTTGCAAGCATAGAACTTATCGGAGGTTTCATACCTCTTGATCCGGGCGTTCTTCTGAAAGATAAACTTCAACTCCTGAAACATCTCATATGCTCCATGATATTCAAAACGTCTTTGAAGTACCGGTTCTAAGCCATACAATATTGCACATTGAACTATTGAGTAATCTCCAGTACGTGTCTCCCAAGCATTCTTAACGTCTTCGGAGGTCATGTCTTCTGGTTGGTCACCAAGCGGTGCATCAAGGACATATGATTTCTGGGAAGCCGTGAGGATAATCCTCAGATTACGGGCCCAGTCAACAAAGTTACTTCCATCATCTTTCAGTTTAGCTTTCTCTAGGAACGCATTAAAATTCAGGGGTGCTACTGCGCGAGCCATTGATCTACAACATAAATATGCAAAGTTCACTTAGACTATTGTTCAAGATAATGAGTTTAGTTAATCAAATTACTAAAGATCCCACTCAAATTGACATCCCTCAGGTCATCTGAGTGTCACATGACCCAAATCCACCAACTCAAGTCTGATCATCACGTGAGTTGAGGTGGCTTCAATGGTGAACATCATTATGTTGATCATATCTACTATATGACTCATGTTCGACCTTGCGGTCTCTTGTGTTCCGAGGCCATGTCTATACATGCTAGGCTCGTCAAGTTTAACTCGAGTGTTTTGCGCGTGTAACACTGGCTTGCACCCGTTATATGTGAATGTAGAGTCTATCACACCCAATCATCACGTGGTATCTCAACACGAAGAACTTTCACAACGGTGCACACTCGGGGAGAACACAATTTATGATGAAATTAAGTGATGGATCACCTTATAATGCTACCGTCGTACTAAGCAAAACAAGGTGCATAAAAGGATTAACATCACATGCAATTCATAAGTGACATGATATGGCCATGAACTTGTGCTTTAGATCTCCATCTTGAAAGCACCGGCATGATCTTCATCGTCGCCGGCACGACACCATGATCTCCATCATCTTGATCTCCATC
Organism: Hordeum marinum; assembly: GCA_022496015.1. Lineage (NCBI taxonomy): Eukaryota > Viridiplantae > Streptophyta > Magnoliopsida > Poales > Poaceae > Hordeum > Hordeum marinum. Next base: position 13,020,848 of record CM039677.1, on the reverse strand, counting down.
AACGTGTCGCCATCGAGGTTGTCATGCCCTGCATGCTTCTACTACTATTGCTACCGTTTAGCGATAAAGTAAAACATTACTTAGCGCTTAATGATTGACACGCAGGTCATATAATAATTAAAGACAACCCTATGGCTCCTACCGGTTGCCGTGCTCATCGACATGCAAGTCGTGAAATTCTATACATCACATGATCATCTCATACATCACATATATCACATCATGTAATTGGCCATATCACATCACAACATACCCTGCAAAAACAAGTTAGACGTCCTCTAATTGTTGTTGCATGTTTTACGTGGCTGCTACGGGTTTCTAGCAAGAACGCTTCTCACCTACGCATAAACCACAACGGTGATACATAATTTGCTTTTCAACCTTCTCAAGGACTGCCTTTGTCGAATCCAATCCAACTAAAGTGAGAGAAACTGCCACCCGCAAGCCATCTAGGCAACAAGTTGCGTCGAGGGGACCCGTCTCTCGTAAGCGTACGAGTAATGTTGGTCTGGTCCGCTTCATCTCACAACACCGCTGAACCAAAATCCGATCAAGGGAGGAAGCAATCTAAGCATCAACGCCCACAAACCTTTTGTGTTCTACTCGAGATCTCATCAACACATAGACCTAGCTCTGATACCACTGTTGGGGAACGTAGCATGGGAAACAAAAAAATTCCTACGCACACGCAGATCTATCCATGGTGATGAGCATCTACGAGAGGGAGAGTGGATCTACATACCCTTGTAGATCGCTAAGCGGGAAGCGTTAAGAAACGCGGTTGGTGTAGTCGAACGTCTTTGCGATCCAAATCGCCGTGTGTCCCGCGATCCAATCACGATCCGTCCCGCGATCCAATCACGATCCATCCCGTGATCCGATCATGATCCGTCCCACGAACTTTATCACGATCCGTCCCACGAACTTGATCACGATGCTTCCGATCTAGCACCGAATGGACGACACCTCCGCGTTCAGCACACGTACATCTTGATGAATATCTCCCCGTCTTGATCTGGCAAGAAGGAGTGGAGAGGAAGAAGAGTTCTCCGGCATCCTGACGGCGCTTCGGCGATGGTGGTGGAGCAATTCCGGCAGGGCTTCGCCTAAGCACTGCAGAAAACCGATCTAGAGAAGAAACTATGCACTGGAGGAACGGGTAGCACGTCGCTGAAAATCTAGTGCAAAAACCCAAAACCCTCTAGTATATATAGGAGGAGACGAGGAGAGGAGGCAGCCTTGGCCTCCAAGGCTAGCTGGTTCAGCCGAACCTACTAGGAGAGGAGGATTCCTCCTCCAATCCTAGTAGGACTAGGATTGCTCCTTTTTGCCTTTTTTCCACCTTTTCCTATTGGGTTTTTTCCTCCAGCCACATGGGCCTTGTGTGGGAGTTTCCACCAGCCCACTAAGGGCAGATATTCACTCTCCCATAGCCCATGAAGTCTCTTGGGTCGAAATACCCCTCCCGGAGGCCTCCCGGTACACTATCAATGAGCCCAAAACTTTTCCGGCGACCAAAACAGGACTTCCTATGTATGAATCTTTACCTCCGGACCATTCCGGAGCTCCTCGTGATGTCCGGGATCTCATCCAGGACTCTGAACAACCTTCGGTCACCACCATACATAACTCTTATATTACCGAAACGTCACCAAACCTTAAGTGTGCAGACCCTGCGGGTTCGAGAACTATGTAGACATGACCGAGACACCTCTACGGTCAATTACCAATGGTGGGACCTGGATGTCCACATTGGTTCCTACATATTCTACGAAGATATTTATCGGTCGAACCTCTATGTCAAGGATTCAGTTAATCCCGTATGATGTTCCCTTTGTTCTTCGGTATGTTACTTGCCCGAGATTCGATCGTCGGTATCTCCATACCTAGTTCAACCTCGTTACTGGCAAGTCTCTTTACTCGTTCCGTAATACAAGATCTCGCAACTAACACTTAGTCACATTGTTTGCAAGGCTTATTGTGATGTTGCATTACCGAGTGGGCCCCGAGATACCTCTCCGTCACACGGAGTAACAAATCCCAGTCTTGATCCATGTCAACTCAACAGACACCCTCGGGGACACCTGTAGAGCACCTTTATAGTCACCCAGTTACGTTGTGACGTTTGATACACACAAGGCACTCCTCCGATATTTGTGAGTTGCATGATCTCATGGTCATCGGAACATATACTTGACATGCAGAAAACAGTAGCAATAAACTGACACGATCATAAGCTACGTTTGAAGTTTGGGTCTTGTCCATCACATCATTCTCCTAATGATGTGATCCCGTTATCAAATGACATCTCATGTCCATGGCTAGGAAACCTTGACCATCTTTCGATCAACGAGGTAGTTCACTAGAGGCATACTAGGGACATTGTGTTTGTCTATGTATCCACACATGTATCCACGTTTCCAATTAATACAATTATAGCATGGATAATAAAAGATTATCATGAACAAGGAAATACAATAATAAACACTTTATTTATTGCCTCTAGGGCACATTTCCAACAGTGGGTGGGCGGGGGCCAGGTGAGGAGGTATTTGTTTTTTGTTTAGACGCAAGGTAGATAATAATAATTCTTGAAACTCATATAAGATATATTTTTAGATATGTACACTCTACAACTCTCTACAAGGGTAAGTAAAAAACACTAAATAGACAAATAAAATATTATATTATAGTCATGGCTGCATTATTGTCTAATTTGTTTCCTAGGATCAAGGGGGTTCAATCGAGCTAATGATTTTCTAAGGAGTAATGTATAAAACTAAATTTGACAATAACATAACTTTTGGCCGAATATTTTTACTTCCTAATTTCCGTAAGGAATTTCGAAAGTGCTGAAGATTAAAGTATAATGGGAAAATGCATAACTTAATATTTTGCAACACTCTTTAGGCATAAACTAAAAAAGTTTATCAAGAGGAAGAACTTGTTACATATTGTTCTTATAGAACTAGGCATAAACTAAAAAAGTTTAGTATAAATAAGCTATATGGCGTCGTCCATGGACGACGCCAGCACCACATAGAGGCCCCGCATATACTGATCGTCCAGGCACCCCTAACTCCCTCACAATGACGATGAGAGTGGTGATGTCATATGAGTAGATGGATTTATATGATTGGTATAGTGGAAATTTTGGTATGGAATCTTGTATAAAAATGATTTTGGATTCCTTGATAAGGTTTATAAACATTGTTCCTGTCTAGAAAGAGAGTTTTAATGAGGGAGACCAGAAGGCGATGTTTGACAACAATGTTAGTGAGCTATAATATGTATGCTAGAATATGCTAAAAGATCTCTTGGAGTACTTCTTGTTTACAACCAAATCATCACAATGAAAATCTTTGCGAGATTCCCTATAGCTAAAATGTAAATGTTCTGTAGAACAAAGAAAACTTATTATGAAAGCAGAGACGTGTATAACAAAGAGATAAACTTGAACTTTTTCATGTCTTCCATCATTCTTTGCAGTTTGATCGAATAGTTGCTCCCCATCAAGACCAAGTTCAGTGCAAACAAAAAATGATATTAGAATGTGAGAATAGTGCAGATACAGGTAGCATCCTGTAGGAGATATGCCCTAGAGGCAATAATAAATGTTATTGATTATCTCCCTGTTCATAATTATGTTTATGTTCCATGCTATAACTACAATGATTCTCGAGTCTACAAATAAAACGAGGCTTGGAGGGAAACTCATGTGCACGTGTGGGATAATAAATGGTAAAATGTATTCCTAGTCTGGCCTCTAAGACTGGCTCAAGTATTGCATGATGATCCTGTTTTCCTGATCATGGGCATGGCTATGCCGGCAATTTTGAGGGCACAATGTTAGAAGAACATTTGTGTTGAATCGACCCAAATTAATGTTATGCTATGAGATACATTAGTCATAAGTTAATGGTTAATAACACAGAGAAGTTAATGTTTGCATAATTCCTTAGACCATGAGAGTATCGAGTTTCTTCATGCTTGCTTCATGAACTTTGGGGTTTGTTAAACGTCATCCGTAAATGGGTGGCTATTACGGCGACTTACGGGTTCATGGAAAAGTAAGTGAAGTAACTTGATAGGTCAAGATTGGGATTTGCTCCTCCGACGATGGAGAGATATCTCTGGGCCCTCTCGGTGTTACGGTATCCATCATCGTCTGGCCAGACACTTTGCGATTTGATCACGGGGATGCCGGAACACGGGAACGAGAAAAGAGAACAATACCGATAACGAGGTAACTAGCATAGTGGACAAGTTGTTGATCCATGGGGATGCCAACATGTCTCACCTCGGGTATTTGTAACATATCGCGAAGCAACAAGAATAGCACACGACAACTGGAGGTTCACTCGAATATTTATTCGTGTGGGTATAGGGATCGATATGGGTGTCCACGGCTCCGATGTTGATCATTGATCGGAAGGGGTTCCGGGTCATGTCTATGCTTCACCGAACCTATAGGGTCACACGCTTAAGGGTCATCTATCTGTTGAATACTAGACAGGGAGTCTGAGAGAAAATCACCGAAAAGTTTCGGACACCGGAAAAGTTTCGGACAGCGGAAATGTTCCGCATACAGGTCACCGGAACAGTTTCGGTGAAACTGAAAAGTTGTTTCAGAGGATACCATAAAGTCAAATTGGTTTTGGCACATGCCTGATAATTCTTGGAGGGTGCCAGAATCATTCTGGAAACTTCTGGGAATTTTCCGGAAGAATAACCGGAAATGTTCCGGAGCTGCCGGAACCGCTTCAGATGCTTTTCACAGATGAAAATCACTATTCCGGAATTGTTCCGGATCATATTGAAAATTATTTTAGTGGGTACTGGAAATGTTCTAAGCCCACATAAATATTTTTAGTTCGAACGGACGCTGAAAAATACCGTCATGAATAGTGAAAGTGCCGTTTGGATTACTTTATTGGAAACACTATTCGTGAATAGTGGAAACACTATTCGTGAATAGTGGAAACACTATTATGAATAGTGGGAAATACTATTGGGAGAAAATATCTGATGACTAGTGAAAACACTATTACGAAATAGTGGAAAACACTATTGTGAATAGTGGGAAACACTATTTATGAATAGTGGAATCACTATTATGAATAGTGAAAAATATCTGAGGGCATTTTGGTATTTTTACCATAGTCTCTCATCCTATAAATAGGGGTGAGGAGGCAGCCCAAAATCCTCATCCTTGTGCTCTCATACACATGCTTTGCTTTGCAAGCTCTCTCTCTCCCTCCCAGCGAAATAGTTTCGTAGAGCCGAAAGGCTGTCTGGGTTCCGGCAGGAACTAGTTCTGGACGGCGAAGCCCTGCCGGATAGATGACACCGTATGTGTGCAACTCTGTAGAGAGATCATAGTTTCGGTCTTAGTTCGAGAGTGCCTCCCGAAGGGCTGTCTGTGTGACCGTCCAAGTTTTGGAGGTCCTCCCGAAGGGCTGTCCGAGTGACAGTCCGAGTTTCGGAGGTCCTCCCGAAGGGCTGTCCACGACACCGTCCGGGGGGCTATGCGACCGCCTCCCGGAGGGCTGTCCGCAGGGCAGATGAGGGTATACATCCTCGCGGTTGGGAGGTTGTAAAATCCTAGCTGCGGGGATCTGCACCGCCGTTCGTCATCGACTCTACTTCTGCTGCGCTTCGAGTCGGTACGGATCAGATCAAACCTTGTATGCAGTCTCCATAGTGGTCCTGGGCATACTCGCTATACCGGAAATTTTTGTTTTCTGTCGCGTTCCCCAACACATCCATAATAAAAAATATTGGAAAGATAATGCGTAAGAAAACTTACGATCTAGTTCTAATTTCGGATGTTAAAATTATTGTCGATACAATACTGCAAAATGAAACAATCATCTTATTAGCTTCAGGAAGACATTCATAATTTAACAACTATGAAAGGGTTGTGTGGTATATGTTATTAATAATAGGGGAAGAAGAGGAAGATTAAAAAGTAGATGCTCCTAGAAGAAGATAAGCATCCGAGTAATCTAGAAATGCACATTTAATCATTACCAGGCACCAATAATACAACTTTTATTTTGGATTAATTGAGGAATGTATATCTTTTTTTCTATAAAGCATGTAATTAGGGTTGAAATGTCTTTTTGTATAATTTTTAAATAAATAAACATTATCATCATAACCAACTCTAGAATGTAGACCAACCGTCTACCTCTTATCAACATGTCGAGTCTAATCAAATTCATGTTGTATCCTTACTACTTTTTGAACCTGGGGAAAAAATGATTCACAAAAGTCATAGTTATAACTAATTTATAAAACTCCCTCCAAAAAATACAACCTCTCATAGGCCTTTACCAAATCTAGTTTGTATGTGCAGTCTGTGTTGTGATTGTTGTGGTTGTGTTGGAACTTGTGGAAGCACTCAAATGCTATAGTAGCATCATCCGTTATCATGCGCCTCGGGATAAATGGGCTTTCTGTATCAGAGATCATGTCATGCAAGAGTGGACGAAGGCGGTTAATAAGGATCTTGGAGAACACTTTGTAAATGATGTTGCATAAACTAATATGCATGTCCTTGATAGATTGAGGATCCTTGCCCTTTGGGATGAGCACTATCACAGTGTTGTTTTACTCCTTCTGGCAGGACGCCATTCTAGAAGAAATTCATATCTCCTTTAATAACATCATCTCTCAACACATCCAAATTCCTTTGATAGAAACTGGCCGAGAAACCATCCGGGCCGGGCGCCTTTAGCGGACCAATCTGGAATAAAACACCGCCGAGCTCCTTCGTCATGAATGGTTTTGTTAATTTGTTGTTCATATCCTCAACGACACTTGTCTTGACAAGTTCTAGAATATAATTGGGGGCCGGTCAATATCTCCTTATTTCTCATATAGGTTCTGAGAAAAATCCATTGTCATCTCCTTTACCCCTTCTATGTCCTATTTCCAAACCCCGAGTTGTCTTTAAGCCTTGTGATCTCATTTTTCTTATTTCTCCAAGCCACTTTCCCGTGGAATCATTTGGTATTATGATCACCTTTATGCAGGTACATGGCTCTGGAACTTTGTCTCCACATGAGCTCCACTCTCAGGTGTAGTTCATCTAGCTCCTCCGAACACTGCTTGATTTTGGCTATTACGTGGCCGAGTAGGGTGAATTCCAGATAATGCTTAGTTTCTTCCTTATCTCTGATGTTTTCTATAGTATAAACCCGAAGTCCCGGTTGCCCAGCCCTTCATAACCTTTGCATGTGTTTTAATCTCGACCCTACCTCTTGTAGGCTGCTAGCCGCACCTAGCTCTTGCCACCAATTAGCAATCGTATCTTGTAGTTAATTAACCCGATACCACATTTACTGATAGAAAAACCGATTACCAGGTTGTCTCTATCCAGGTTTCCCCACTGGTCTCCACTCCTTGCGATCTCCAACCCGAACCATCATAGGTAGGTAGTCCCGACCTAGATCTACAAATATGTTCAACATAAGCTTTTCTAAAATATTCAGACCAATCCAGCAAAACCACTCCTTTGTCCATCCTGGCTGTCATGTTCTTCTTCCCCTCTTGCTTATTATTGTATGTCCACATGGCTCCTTTAAATCCAAGGTCAAAAATATTGCACTCTGCATGTACTCCCTTGAAATTTTCCACATACCTCTTGATCTTCTTGAGACTGAAATGTGGTTTCATTGCCACATCATCTTATTGAAGTCGCCTAACATTAACCAAGGAGCATTTTAATTACCCTTGCTTCTTCTTAACAATTCCCACATGTTGTGCCTTTCATGAGCTTTTGGTTCACTGTATATAGAAGTACCATGCCACTTCAAACCATTTGGAGTTAAACGAACCGACACATCGATTACCTCGACACTTTCATCATAGAAGAGCACAATGCTGACACTTTTTCCAATGCCGAATTGTGTGATACTATGCTTGAGGCCAAGCCTCCATCTCAACTAATTACCCTATGAATTGCTATGCTGGGTTTCCGAGAGGAACACAAGCTTTGGCGTGTATGTATGCACTAGGCATACAAGTTCCTGAACTGTCCGGGGTTGCCCAAGGCCCTGACAGTTTCGTCTTAGAACTGTTATGGATCCTGAAGCGCATCGCCATTAGCGACCGTCGGTTTACGGGAATACCCCGGGCCGATTGCTTTCATTTCGCCTATTCCATCCATACTCTTCTCTTCTCCTTCCACAGCATGCCCTCCTTTCCTTATTCTTGTTTGACTTCTCACCTTTGCTATTCATTGAGTTATTACCGTTTCCCTCAGTGTCGCGATCTCCTCTATTTCCCAGGACAGAGGCCACCACCATAGTTTCTTTGTCGCCCGCTCATTCTTTAACCTTAACTTTCACTTTACCTTTTGGTTTGGCCGCTCGCGCACTCATAGAATTTGCAACACCTTCTCATCTTTTTCCTACATGGTCTCCCCATCATCTGCTATTTTTGTCCCTGTGAATTCTTCTCAGTGGTAATCCTAGCAGCAGTCGCGCCTTCTTCACCACCCCTTGCCATTGTCAAGGTTGTAGTGGCAACATCAGCAACATGTTTTAGCATTGGGTCAGCATCCAGAGGCTTGAGAGGTTCGGTGGATATGACCAGGGCCAAATGATTTTCAAGTCTAATGGATTTGAAATCTTAGGAAATTTTCCTATATTGGTCGCTTCATTCGTAGGATGGAACCGAGTAGGATTTTTAACCTATGGATTCCTTTGTCCTAGGTCCTATAGGAATTTTATTAACATGCACCCAAAATTCTTGAAAAGAATACTTCATTTGTATTACGATGGAATCAAAAAAAATCATGGCCGTGACATTGCAATCCTATTTATTTCCTACCATGACACTTTTGGAACCCTGTGAATCAAAGAGACTCACACACCTCTAAGGATGCCTTAGATTCGAAGGATTTTCACAAGAATTTGAAGGAGTGGAGTCCATAGGAATTTTTCCTATATTGCTTGATTCGGATGATTGAAACCTATCAGATTTTTTCTATGAATTTCTGTCTACTACATTAGATTGGAATTTAGCATCCATTCAGACCTCTTAAAAATAATCCATTATTTTTACTACTATGAAATCAAACAAACGTTAATCTTGTAGGATTCAAAAGGGCATGTCATTGTAATCTTATGTTTTTTCCTATTCTCGTGATTTTCAATCTTGTGAATCAAATAGGCAATGAACTTGATGGGAACATAATATTTATCAATGATATTTTGGTTCCATTTGTTGGTTCCTACTCATTTCAGTTCATTCTAGGGTTTAACTATGGAGAAATGAGAAGTTACAACCTATTGCAGAAGTGGTTTATGGGAAGGTATAGAGGACAAGGATTATTTTGGTCTAGATGAGCTATGGGTTGATAATATGATATGCCTCCACATCACTTCTCCTCCATTCCACTAGGCTCCTACACATGAAGATCAACCTCGTGGCTTGATCTTTCATTCAAAGAAATGTTGCTAGCTGGAGGCTTCACTCCTTCCTTTGGCGTGCCGCCTCCTCCTCCCCCCTTCTGCCGTGGTTTCCCGAAGATATACGTGCCACCTCATCCATCCATCCTCTCTAGTCATAGGGCAGACACCTCCATCCATGAGGTCGACCATGGTTGCTGCCATGGTGTCTTGTTTTGTTTCCTGCAATGACGCACTGGTGGTGATGAGCAGTTGGGTTGCCGTGACTATTATGCATGTTGCTGCTCTGTGCTAGCTTCTTCTTGCTCTCACCCCACTCTTTTGTTGACCTCATCCATCAAATGCCTCCAGCCGTGGCTTGAGCCACTCCTCCCATCACACCCCTTGGCATACTAATCCATTTTTTTGCTTTCCATTGTTGATTCTTTTTATTGCTAGTAGTCATTGGAAGCTGAATCTTTTTCTTGTGCTCTAACTTCACTGTAATTGATTATGTACAAAGATAGAATAGTGATTCTAACCCTTACGACTATATCGGCAAATAACCATCTGTTAGTTCAGAGGGCAAGTGGGTTCTTTGCCTGATGGTGATAGCAAATCAAAAGAAAATATGTATTTGTAAATTCTGCTTTAAATTTATCTAAATATCACATGTTTATTTAGTCTTGCCTAATATTTGAACAAACACTACATCATCTTGTTATATTTTTTATAGTGATATTTTGAAACATGAAATTCATATTACAGATGCCACAAAATAATTTGTCATTTACTTGCTCATATAAATGTTATATGTTCAATTTAGTGTTGGATAACATATGAATAAACAACATATATTCTACATCTCATCTAGTCTATCGTTCATTCAAACATGCAATAATTAACTTGATAAACATAATTGATGAAATAAAAGAGAGATCACCGGTTCAAAAACACTTGAGATTTATGTTAAGCTTGTTGAAACAAGACAAATGTTAATGTATCTTTACAATTTGATGTAATTCCATCTTAAACTAGTGTTGTTTTACTGATTTTTGTGGGAACTTTTTGTTGACCTGTAAACCGTAAGAGAGGCTCCTACGGTTCTATATTAGTAGATAATACTTACACTTTACATAAGGTTGGAGCCTCTAGATAACAAACCAACCTAGGAAAGTAAAATCAAACCAGTCTTAGTTATTTCCTTTCGAGCACACGGAGAGGGTAAAATCCCATTGAAAAATTTGTCATTCCGATCCTTCCAGATATTCCAAGAAATGATTAGTAAATAGTTCAAAGAAGAGGCGTCCGGGTTAATTTTCTCTAACCTAGTGAATAATACCAATCTATGTGTTTTTTGAGACCATGTGATGTTGAACCTTGTCTGTCACGTCAAAACAAACATACAATGGAAAATTAATCGCACAAGTTTTCATCAGAGCGACCGCACAAAGCACACAACAAATGTTGTTACCAATGTAAAATAACCACCTAATTAAGGATATTTCTTGTACTCGGTCGGCAAGATATAAGCAGCCATGCGAACACTATAAGTTCCATTTGAACATTGGATTTTGTTATCCACTTATGTGCTGTAGGAGGAGAGATAATTTCTGAAACACAATTTTTTTTCACCGCTCATAACAACCTGGGTGTTATGTCGATTGAATGATAATGAATATAGTGAGAGATACATACAAGTTGATTTTTTTTATGGTTGGTGGTCGTTTATTTTGTTAGTTGTATTTATTTGGTGACATTTTTTTGCAAGAGATAACAATGTACTCAAGATTGTTATGGGTAGAAAATATATGAATTTAAGTAAGGTTGTGCAAGACGTTTAAACTATTTTAGAAAATGAAAATGCAATCTATTTGATATAACTCAAAAAATATGTATATATCTCTTTAAAATCTATAGTGAATATCAGACTACAAATTTACAAAAATCTACGAATCGACCCCCACATAACCGAAATGCTAGATCCGCCATGTTTAGAGATTATCAAATACCAAATGGAGGAAATGGGAACTTAAATAACAATATTAATGGAGGATGTGATCAAGCTGTGTGAAAAACTCCAAGATTCTTTGACAGATAATCACCAAGATTACTTATGAATGTCTCCACTATACCGTGTTTGCACAGTGGTTTGCTTTTTTGCTTCATTTGTTATGGCATCTCAGTTTGTGTAGTAATGAAAAGCTTCTGAGAATATGTCGACTATGAAGTATAGTCAAACAAGAGATACGCATCCTTGTTGACAAGGCATAAACAAGAATTAATAAAGTGAGGACGTTGGGAAACTGTGTCATGGTGACTTGTAATAACATGGTTCATCTTAGTTTCAATTGTATGCTTGTGAAATGATTATTCCCTTAATCTCAACTTCTACTTTGATCTCGGATTGCATGAATTCACTTCATTGATGCTTCAGTGATCTACGAATACTGCCATTACCAAATGAATTCACTTCATTGCACGACAAAATATATGATGATATTCTTTAAACATGGTACACCAACATTTGGAAGTCATATCATGTTTATATTCAGACAATTTGACCAAGACTGAAATTGCGTACCAAAAGAATCCCGAGAAATTTAAAGGAGAGTTCTATCAAAAGTACCTTGAGCCTTTCTATTTTGATCTCATCTTTAAAGTGGCGCGGTACTAGTATGCTTGCATTACTGTAAATCTGTTTAAAGTAATTTAAGTTATGCAAAGATGATTTTCTTCTTATAAAAATACGATATCTGTCCCAGCTCTTTGAGCCGTCAAATATCAAATGCACGATAATTCAACAGAAGAAGAAGCAAAATCAGCCTTTACAATAGAAACTTGTGTAATTAATCATGCCAGGACGATTTCGCAAGACATGGCCGGGCATGATTACAGCGAATCCACGCCACTTGGTAGGTACGTTAATTTGCTCGTCGGAGAGATCACCGCGTCGTCGTCGTATCCACCGTCTAGAGCTCCAGCACGACGACTGCAAATTCATCAAAAAGAAAAAATCAACACCGCTGGGACAGTAGCAGTACAAGGCTGCTCCAACTCACACACAGGTTAGAACTTTGAAGATGAATCGAGCAAATGCAGCTGAGCTGAGCTGTGCGAGCTTACAGTCGGAATCCGTGGTGATCCAGTAAGCCTCCTGCTCCATCGCCATGATGTCTTCGAAGCATATCTTGTGGGCGGCGGCGAACGGCGGCGGAGGGGAGCGCGGGAATGCGGCGTCCCGGCTGCTCAGGCTGTTCCTGCTGGCGCTGGACACGGGCGACGCCGAGCTCATGCCGTCGCGGCCGCCATGAACGGCCTGCCGCCGGTGGTCTCTGCTCTTGAAGGTCACCACCCGCTGGAAACCGATCAATTACATTACTTTAGTTCACAGATATTTTCGTCAGCATGGGTCTGTGCGATTTTCAAATGCGAAGCTCGGACTACTAACAATTACCTTCCATTTCTTGGCGGTGGCTACGGTGGATGAGCGGAGCTTGGATTGAGTCGCCGCCGCCGAGGACAACGACGACTGCACGACAGCGCGTCGGAGCAGCTCCCTCATCCTGGCCACGATCGCCCTCCTGCGCTCGGCGATGGCCCTCGCCGCGGCGGCCTTCCTCGTCGTCGTCTCCGGTGCCACGCCCTCCGTCGATCCCGTCTCCGACTCCGACCCCGACTCCGACCCCTCGTCGATGATTGGCAGCACCCTGGACGCACACTGATCCATGCGGACCAAGGCCGGCCGGATCGATCGAAACAATGAAGCACAAGTCGCTGGATGGATGATATGGACCGACCACGAGGATCTAGGCTAGGCTCGCGCGCTAATCAGCAGAGGGGATCAAACAAAACAGTCGGCCGCCGACCGGGAATAGTTTACGCCTGCTCGCCACATGCATCGATGCATGCATATATAAGCCTGGAGCATCATCACATGCATACATGTTCTGGCTGGCCTAGCTAGTGATCAGTAGGAATCTAAAGTGGGTGCACGTATCTAGCATACTTAATCTTCACTTGCATGCATTTACTGACATGAACGCTGGAGAGCCCGGTGATGGCCTGATGGATCGACTGATCAGCAACTGAACACGTCAGTTCAGTACGGTACGCTGTCTAATACATCTACCTTTTGCAGATCTCCACTTGTCTGCTTGCTCTGGTGAACGGAACCAATCGATCGCCACGCGTGGATTCGGTCGACTGGTTCCTTGGAGTTTATTGATTTTGTTGGATCGGTCGCAGGGGGTGGGCACGTCATTGGATGAGAAGGTTAAGAGCTAGCTAGCTGCTCATTGGTGTGCAAGTTAGAATCTATGCTATGCTAGGCTGCTATGCTGCTTGCTACGAGTAGCTTCGTTGGCCATGTGATGCATGGATGGATGCTGACTGGTGCCATTGTTTGCAAGTAAGGTGTATCTTATTTCGGATTCATGCGCAAAGTTTGTTGGGAGAATCTAGAGGATAACTTTGCTTGGATATAGCATCTAACATTGCTATTTTTTCTTTGGAATGGACTCGTTGATGACCGCGCGTCCGATAGACATAGGAGGTGGCCATGTTGCCTAAGGGGAAAAAAAGGAGTCTCGACGCCCTCATGTGAGAAGCACATGTCATATCTACGCCAAAAGTAGCCTCATTAGTGGTGTCTACTCTGATGCGTGGCCAAATTGACTAATGTGCACCTGTTTTTGACAAGTTATTCATGACCATTGGATCATACTTCTCAAGTTTTGTGACTTCCATTGCCATTTACTGTCCTGTAGATGATCATAGTCCTTTCCCATTCTAGTTGTTCTAATCCCACCCTCCGCCCCACCCCACGACGTAGCTCTTTTCATTGCTAGTGTCGACAACTAATGCGTCGCCGATCTTACGATTTGAACGTTGTCAAGGAAGATTGCAGAGGGAGGGATGGTGCCTGAAGGCATCGTGTCAGTGATGAAGGTAAAAGCTTACGTGTATGTGCTCCAGCATGATCATATTTTGATGGGGTTTCGTCTGGCCTTTAGAGATAGACGAAGGCTAATAGTTTGATAGCTATCTACAGGGTAATGATACAATTAGGTTACTCTAAAATTAAGGGAAACATATCTCCCATAATTCACGACTCCCGAAATAATAATGCTCTTGTCCCGAAATAATAATCTCCCTTAATTCTCGAGTACCAGTTTCTACTCTCGCACAGCAGGCATGGGACCCCAAAATTCCTAGACACTCGGACCACTGATCTGATCTACGCACGCCCAAAAGGCACCCCTCCTAGTGCGTGCCCTTACTCACCCGACATTTAGCACCCTTCATCTCCTGCTTGTCCTTTTGCTCCGTTGTCTGCATCGCTACTCTCCCAATTCCCGGAGGCCATCCTTATCTATAAGCTAGGCACTTGAGAAACAACCAACACCGATAATCTCTACAATTCCTACCTAACCCTTATGATGTGTGTCTTCTTCATATCGCTTCATTTTCTTCTTCGCGAAGATACCGTGGTCACATCTCATAGTCAAGGGTCTTTCACCCGTACAAGGGAGCAAACATTTACCAATTACCATCCTGAGTTAGTTCGGTTCTTATATTTGATTCTATATTTTTTTCATTTTTAATTGTGTTATAGTATTTCAAAAATGTTCACATAGTAATAAAAATGTTCATGTAATAAAAAAACTGTTGTGTACCATTCAAAAAAATGGTCAGGCATTTGAAAAAAAATCTTCGCACATTTTAAAAATGTTTCTCACATTTAAAAAATATTATTCAATGCATACTTTGGTATAGTTAAACAAATGTGTCATAACAGTAATAATTTTTTTGTTACATTTTTTAAATGTTTCTACTTTCAAAATATTGGCACAATAATTTAGGATGATCTGCATAATTTAATAAATTGTTCATGATTTTTGTAAAATGCTTAACAAATGTTTTGCATATTTAAAAAAATCATGGCGTTTATGAAAATGTTCACCATGTACCCAATACATTTTGAATGTGTGTTTGAATAAATATCTAATGAGTATTTTAGAATAAGGTTCAACATATATTTGAAAATTTTCAATTTGTATCTTATAAGAATTGAATACAAAAAAATATTCAGCGCTTACTTGAAAAAATGCCACACGTTTTGTTAAAACAAAGATAAATAGGAAAAAGAAGAGGAAAGTAAACAATATAAGAAAAACTCAATGAAAAAATTATAGAAATTACTCAAAAAAACATACAAAAGTTTCCAAACTTGTTTGAAAGAGTTCATAGAAGCTTTCCAAAACCGCTCCCAGAAAAACTATATGAACGCACCCCGGGCAACCCGCTAGTGCTCGTGATAGAGGCGGGTGAGTTAATTTCTCGAAAGAGTGAGATTCTAATAAATCAATACTTAAGGGTAGACCTTGAAAAGGTCACTCCTGCCTCCTCTGGTAGTGACAACTAGCACTTTACATGTGGAACTGTTGTTTCAACTAGAGAGTTTTGGTTGGTTTTCAACCACGGGCGGCATATGTCGGTTGGTTTGTGTTTTGTTTTTCATAGATTCTCTTTTCCGAAATGTTTTATTTCTTGAACTGATCATCCAAATTATGGACGATTTTGACCGTTGTGTTTCTCGCATCAAGATCTTCGAAACTAAATCCCATAGTTATAGGTTTCGATGAACATTTTCCGACAAATCTATGCTTCTAAGTAATATGAACTTGTGCTTCAAAACTATACTACTCCATGCTTTCAAGTAAACTAACTTGCGCCTTCGCAGGGCGAAGAACAAATGTGCTTCACTTTTTGAGGAACACATAGAAGCAACTAGGAGTAGTCCTATTCCGGGAATTATCGGAAACCCCAAAACCCAAAAATAATAATTAGAAAAATCATTACAATGGGAAAGTAAGCCTACGCCACATGGCGGTGCAGGAGCATGCCACATCACGACGCTAGAGCACTCCCTATTGAAAAAACGCTCATGGCAGGCTTGTTTCACATGGTACCCAGAAACGGTAGATCCTAAGATATATATAGAGAGAGCTGCTACTTACTCCATGCATCCGGTTTTATTAGGCCCCACTCATTTTCGGCTAAACTTTGACCTATAAATTTAACTAACAAAATGTATTATACATGTTATAAAAAATTTATTATCGAAAAGCTCTTTCAAATCCAAATCCAACACTATAACATTTCATAGCATATACTTCTATTTTAGTAGTCCATAGATGGTTATCAAAGTCTTACACAAATACGAAAGGGCCTAATAAACCCGGAAGGAGGTAGTAGCGCTTAAGGCACGCCAACGCAAAGTAGCACCCGCGCTGAAGCTAATAGGATGGCCCCAAAAAATGATCACCTCGCACTGGTTGCTTGTGCGTGGTGGGATTCTGTCGCTCAGTCGTCAGCTAGGTGTGTTCTTGTCCCTAGTGTTGCCATGACTATTGCATGTTTATCACTGACAAGGCCGCTGACTATATCGGGCCATGGGCCGGGCCGGGCTGGGCTTGGGTCGGGCCCTAAAAAGCCCACGACAGAAAACTGAGGCCCAGGCCCTGTCATCGGGCCTACTTTGAAGCCCAAGCCCGGCCCAGGCCCTGAAGAGCCCGTCGAGCTTGGGGCCATGGGCCGGGCTTCTTCCTTAAAATCCCAATATGCCAAGCACAAGCCCGGCCCCGCCCTGCGGGTGGGCTCAAAACTCAGGCCCAAGCCTGGGCCATGGGCAAGCCCGTCGGGCCTAGGCCCTGAATTTTGGGGCTGGGCCTGGGTGGGCCGACCGAGCTGGGCTCGAGATGCCTAGGTATACCGTTGACCACTGACTTCCCTAAAAAGTTCACGAATTTATGAAAGATTATAAAAACTAAACACAAATCCTTACAAGTATAAAAATTGTTTGCATATTTGAGAAAGTTCACAAATTTGAATCTATTTTCTATCAATTTAATGAAAAATATTCGAGGATTGGAAAAGTATTCACATTTTTTAAAACTTTCATGGATATATTAAAATGGCTTTCGAATTTGGGAAAACAAATATGAAAAAAAGCAATTATTTTTTTATTATGAATTCGAACCAACTTCATGGATTTCAATAAGTTTATGAAATTGAAAAATGTTCACAAATTGAAATAAGTTCATACATTGGAACATTTTATGAATGTCAAAAATATTTTGCCGAATTGAAAAATGTTGCCAAATTAGGAAACAATTCTTGGTCTCTTAAAAATATTCAGGAAATTTAAATAAAGTTAACGAATTTGATTAAATTGTTCACAAATTTTACAAAACCAAATGATGAAATTAAAATAGGGAAAAATATAAAAATATATATATAAACATGTAGAAAACAAGGAAAAAAAGCTTTTAGAAGCTAGATGAAGCAAGTTGGAAGCTTCTAAAAGTTTCACAAACCTGGTTGTTTCCAAAACAAAAACAGAAGCAGGCCGGCCCATTATGTAAAACAAACTAGCTGGGAGGGTGTGTGTGCGTTGTACACATTAAAAGATGTACACATAATAATCCTATAAACACCATGTTTGTTGTCAAATAGGCATTCATTAGTTTTTGTTATCGAATATCGTCGCAGTTTACTCAATAACAAGGTTTTTTTGTGTGGGAGTATTCTACAACAAGGTTCACATGAATTTCTATAGAACTCTGTGATTTGACTAACTACACATGTCTACCAAAATTCAAAGATAACGAATATTTAGTTAGACCATCAGATTCAGTGTATAGGAGGAAATGTGAGTGTGTCACTTTGTACCTCGAAATTATGGCTATATATTCCTATTCCTTCTAGGGTTCGGTTACCCTAAAAGAAATTGAGTGGTTCATTTATTTCCTTTTCCTTATTTTTTCCATTTCTATTTATATAATGAAATTATTGAAAATATATATTATTGAAATAGCAGCTATTTTACATTTAAAACATCTACCGTGTGTTTGAATTCTTCACCGAGTATTAGAATATATTCATGACGCATTTTTTGAAAGGTTTTCATCACGTATTAAAAATTTATCTTGCACACTAAAAGAAGTTCATCATGTATTTCAGAAAATGTTCATATTGCACCACTAAAATGTTTATGATGAACTAATTTTTACAACATGTGTTCAAAAAACTTGTATGATCATAAAAGGTTTTCACTCATTACAAAATGCCCATTTGGTTATTAGTTGTGTGCCACATTTTACAGAATGTTTGTACGTTTAAATAAAAAATAATTTATTTTTAGGAAGTTTCACGATTTTTTGGATTGCCCTCTAATTTTATTTATTACTCTATGTATATATTTTGGTGCATGTTGAATTTTTTTATGATAAATTATTTAATATTTATGAAGTACATTATGAACTTTTTTGAAGTACACGATGAAAATTATTTTAAAGGCACGGTATATATTTCTTAAATTCACAATGATCATTTTCACATTAACGATCTTTTTCTAAAATACACTGTGAATGTTTTTCAACATAAAACTGCAACCACATTCCAACGCACTTGAATATCCTTGAAATACATGATGGGAATTTTTAAAATATAAAATTAACATCTTGAAAATACACGTTCAAAAATATACGAGCGACAAGAAAAGAAAAGAAATGGAAAAAATCAGAAACCATTTAATAGGATAAAAAATTAAAAGGGAACCAAAAATAAAGATAATTATATAATAAGAAGTAAAAAAAATATGAGATAACATTTTTTTAAATGCAATAACATTTAGTAGCATATGCCTGAACTTTTTTGGTTGCAATACATGCTTACTTATTTGACACCAAAGACTTTATGAAAATATATGCATATTTGTTTTATGTATGTGAACATTTGTTTTCTAATACTTGGACATTTTTTGGTGAAACAATTTTTAAAATGTTTGGGAACAATTTTTCATATTCTGAAAAATATTCACATGTTCTAAGAAATTGTATATGTACCAAATAAAATGGATCGCACATAACCTTTGTACTTTCAATTGAAAGAAGTAGGAAAATGGAAAGATGAAGAAAACTTGTATTCACCATGAGAACACAAAGAATAGAAAAGTGTGTGTGAGTGCGTGTGCACGCGCGTGTGTGTGGAGAGAGAGAGAGAGAGAGAGAGAGAGAGAGAGAGACTATTATTGGGTTAACCATGTGAGGGGACCCACATGAGTGACTCGTCCATATGATTCACAATAAGGGAAATATATACTATTAGGAACAAGCAAAGATCAATCAACCACTCTAAAATGAAAACAAAAATAATGATCAAACTTTCCTTTCAATAAGATCCTCCAAGTGACATGCTAATAAAATTTAGTCTAAGCAAAATGGTCATGTGTTGCAAGAAAAAACATCAAGATATATCAAAATAATGTTCATGGATTGAAAAATAAATTTAAAAATATATATTTGTTTATGAAGAGCTTCACATATCTCCAAAAATGAATGTTTGAAAAAGATATGTTCAAGTATTCCAAAAGAAATGTCCGTGTAGTACATAAAAATCTATGCATTCACCGAGAGAACATAAATGAAAAATTTAAAGAAAAGGAGAAAAAGAAAGACATATTTTCATATTGACTCGGTTTATATTTTTGTAAAGGCCCATGATTATTGGTCCAGGCCATGTGAGAGAACCCACGTCAACAACTCCTCCATATATATACTTAGTAGGAACTAAAGAAGATCAATCAACCACCATAAATAAAAACAATAATAACGATCAAACTTCCTCTAGAAAGATCCAGCTAGTGACATGATAACATCATTTAGCCTAAGGAATCATGTAAGGCGACGTGTCTCATTTACTCATGGACAATGACCCGATATCAAATCTTTGTGCGCTCCTTATTGTGCCCGGCTTCTCACTATGTTGCCATTTTTGACCAATCACTCTCTTGTCCTAGTGCAACTACATTGACTCATACTTTGTGCGTCACATTAACACGTACATTTTCTTATTTTTTATTACTCTAAATAATGTATTTACTTAACTAATTTATATATTTATGTAATAATAAATATATTTTTTCTTACTACAATAAATATTAAATATATCAAAATAGTTTTCTAGGTATTTCTATTTTTTATGTTTATTTTAATATATATTTTTGTGAAAGGAAATGTTCACAAGTCAACTAAAAATACGTTAGCATATATCAAAATAATGGTCGTGAACTGCAAAAGGAATGTTGATAAATAAAGAAAATGTTTGTCTATGAAGATCTTCGTATATCTTGGAAGATATTATTGTTTGAAAAAGAAAGGTTTATGTATTCCAAAAGAAAATTTTCATGTAGTTAATAAAAATCCATGCATTCACGAATAGAATATAGAGAATAGAAACATAAATATAAATGTTAAAATAAGAATATGAATAAGAATAAACTATTGGAAGATTTTTGTAAATGGACTCTTTTTATTTATATATAAACTCACCATAATAAGTCCAGGACATGTGAGGGGACCCACATGAACAACTTTCCATAGGACTCACAATAAGCGAGATAGTAGGAAACTAAAGGGGGTCAATCAACCACGCTAATTAAAAATTAAAATAACTATCAAACTTCGTCTAAATAGGATCCAGCTAGTATCATGCCAATAAATTTAGTCTCGGGCGACGTGTCTCATTTACTCACGGACCATGACCTGGTGTGGGATCTTTGTGCACCCCTTTTTGTGTCCAGATTCTCACTATGTAGTCCAAAAACATCATAAAGTGATGTTTTTTGGGATAAACTTGTTGCTTTTAAAGGTTATAATTAATCTTGTAGCATTTCGTGTATCCATGAATTATTTCACCCTTTAAAAGGCTTCAGAGGTAAATACATTGTCCAAAGTGGCTAGGGCATTCTTCTTAAAGAGTTTTTGAAAGTTGAAGTTGCCTTCATAGGCAAGGGTTAAAGTCGAACTATAAGCATCATAATTAAGAGTTTAGGACTATCTTTCTTCGTGTGAAAATAGCTATTCCAAAGAAACTGTTAGAATCATGTGTGTTGATAAACTCCAAAACTCTAGTTGGGAAAGGTAAAAAATATAAATTAGGATACTTGCTAAGCATGCATGCCTTCATCATGACACTTCTCCCACCATGGGAAATAGCCCCCCTGTTATATATTGTACTAAGGATTTTATCTACTATAGGTTAGAGGTCTTCTCTTCTAAGCCTATCATGGTGTAAAGGCTCCTAGATATTTGTATGGGAACAACATACTCATCTATAATTAATTTTTTGAGGTAGGAAGGTGCTTGTTCAGCAATCTGAATCATTATCCCTATGCCATAACTTATATAGCGACAGGGCCGCTAGCCCTGATAAGTCCAAAGGGACAGACTATTGCATCTTCTGTGATGAACATGATTGTCTGTCTCTTTGCAAAATTTCAACTCAACAAACCAATGAACCAAGCTACTACATATATATGTTAATATAAACCAACTCAATTATAGGCTTGTGTTTACTGGAGTGCTAGAATAGCTAGCTGGCTAGGTAGACTAATTATGCTAGAAGTAGTAGTGGGCAAGTATGATGCTAACAGCTTGGGAGGCCGACTTATATACGAGGGTTAATTGGTACTATTGATCGTGAACAATAATCTATAAATTAAGATGATGGAGACATGACATGGACATTCATATGTGAATGCCGTATTTTACATGAATATGTTGTGTACCTAGCTACATCCTGGGTATCCGGTGTCCTCAAGAGGCCATTAAATTAGCTTAACCCGTTAGGTGATCCATGGATGTTATCGTGATTGTTTGGTCGCTGCAAAATATGAGACCTACTTCTACATGACATCTCAACGTGTGGGCCTGTGGTGATGAGGATAAGTTGATGCTCTGCTTCATCGATCATACTGGGGTTGAACTTAGGTTGTTGTTAGGTGTGGTTATTTGCTCGAATCTTCTCTGTCAGTTTCCATGTTTTGCTAGCTATGTACTACAAAAAACACGGTTTCATAGTGCACCATGCTTGTATACATCTGCGAACGCGTCCGCAGATAGGAGTCAGTCACCCCTCGTTTGGCCGGTGCTACAACCATCATCAAATCCAAACACCTATTTTCATACTGCAATACACGACGTAAATTTGATCAAATACTAGATCATACATTAGCAAAAGGAGCTACATATTGAAAAGAAACTACTCTACTTCCGAACATGCGGCTAGGGTTCCTGCCTCCCGTCGGTGATACCACTGATCTGCCTCGTCTTTTGTGGCCTTAGGGCCATGGGTGCGCGGTAGATCCCGACCCTTGCTAGCAAATGTGCTTCATTTTCATATGTTTATTTGAGTTTTGTTGGAGTTTGTGTTAAGTGCTTACGAAGGCGAGAAATGTACGGCTCCGTGAAGATGGAATAAGGTTCTTCCCGCCTAGTCCCTGTCCCGGTGATGCATCTAGCATCGCCCGAGGCTGTATGGGCATGTGCTGGCCCCCATTAGGGTTACTTTGAGATGACCTGAAGTAGGACTTGTAGTCAAGGTTGGAAAAAATGCTAGGCGTAAGCGAGACGGTTGGCCTTCGTCTAGTGCCTAGGCGGTGCTTAAGTGACCTAGGCATGGCCTAGGGGGTAATAGTTTTTACTATTAGGGTGCATCTATGGTTATTATATATGTAAATATATGAATTTAGGGCATATAAATAAGTTAACTACAATAAACTGCCTTTGGACTATGGTATGTTTGGCACCTGAGTGCAGTATGTCATGATTTCTAGCCTCGGTAGATATTTTCTTTCTTGCCCCATCTAGATTTCCAGCCTATGCTATCTAGGCAAGGTGTTTGGCCTTTGCCAAGTGCCTCTTAGGCGTTTCCTTTTCCAGCAGAGCTTGCGGTAGACGAGTTTCAACGACAAATCCATTTTAGCGCGTATCGCTCTAGATACCATGCAAACACACGAGGGCCGGTCCTAGGATCTTGGGGGCCCGGGGCGAAACTATAACCCGAGGCCCCATAATTTAACATCGAAAAAATTGTCACTGTATGTGCTTCTATATATAAAGTGTCCCTTGATTTTCTATCAAGATTATCGAATTTCTTGGATCATAAATATGTATAATAAAAATGTTCTTCATTCAGATTACTACTCCCTCTGTACCTAAATAATTGTAGTTGGGGAGAACTACTCTCTCCGTCCCATAATATAAGATGTTTTTGCAAACTATTCTATCGACATAAGAATAATTAAAGGACGTGCATGACCATTCATGATATTATTGTCTATGTTGATATTAATATTTCCTTTGTCATATTGTTGTTTAACAATAGTTTGCTTCTCCCCAACAATTATTGCCAATTCGAATGGATCTCCACGCTGTGATTGTATTCCATGTCATCTAGAAAATAAAACCCATGTCTTTGATCATTTTTTTTCTAAATGGATTTCTTTTATCATGATAACACTCAAAATAACGGAATTGCATCGGTTGTGGAATGGCGCCATGCCCGTGCCGGCTATGCATCCAAGGAAACGACAATATGAATAATGATACACCTCCGATGGTCGAATCAATGAACTGTGTGTGCTTGTACTGCTACACAAAGCCTAGAATATGAAGGCAGATAGCAAATCGGGGTGGTGACGAGGCCCCCTGCAAATTGAAATCGGCGGCGAACATAATATTACGAAGAAAATTGGAATTTTGGAGAAAACAGAAAAGGAGCACGGAGCGGGCTGCCGCCAATAGACGAAGCGTCGACGGCCGGTGGGAACTTTTGCATGAATGCATGATGAAATAGCCGAATTGGAAGGGATCAATCAGACCTTTTTTTACGTGGACAAAAGAAGGAATCGATCGGTGCGCTGACTGCGGCCTGCTGCGTGCATATTGAGCGCATGCCTGTGTTCCGTACGTAGGCCCATATGATTTTTTTCTCTCCATTGGAATATGTTGGGTCATAGCCTACGTACAAACCTTGTGAGAGCCCCTGGATTGGGGGGGGGGGGGGGGGGTGACCGCCCCCTGCCCCTCCCCAGGGCCGGCCCTAAAACACACATTCGTCGACTCGCTAGCAATGCTATATGGGCTGGCCCTATTTGCGGGTTGATTTCGTCTTTACTTCCTTTGGTTTTGGAAAGATTCTTGATCCTATCCTTTCGTTAAACGGTCTTCTATTTTTTTTCTGCGTTTTCTTTGCTGCTTTTGCTGGGAATCCTATTCTAATGAGAACATGGAAAATAATGGTTTTCAATAAAGGGTCTGAAGAAGAGAGACGTTTGCTTTCGATTTTCACGGAAATGGCCTTTCGAGAGTCAATTTTGGTGTTTTTATTATACTACTTTGTTTAATTAAGCGGGTGAGTGTTGGGAATCGGACCCGTATCTATGGGTAGTTGGTCAGATCTAGTATGGATCATACATGGATGATAGTTCGAGTCTATTGCTATTCGCCGGCTTCCATCTCAACAGTTCACGTACTTTCTTGACCTTCTGACACTAGGCATGCGTCATCCCAATGCTAAAGGATTCGGGTCCATAACTACGAGTTCTAGTGCACCACATCTTGTAGCACTTAGCAATGAAGCCCTTTTCTCGATACCTCCAAGCATGAGGACAATTTATGAAAAACAACCTTTTTAATGCATGCCAACGAACCCGGATCCTCCATGTAATATGTGGTCAAAAATTCAACCACAATAAGTGGTTGTCGAGGTTCTGGAGGGTTCATGGCGAGAACTGCAAGTTTTAGAAGCCTAGAGTTGAACCAAAGATAAAGGATTTGCTGTCCCCTATATGTTTTTAGTTTATGTCTACAATGTTGTATCACAATTCGCTAAGACATAAATAATGCAGTGGGTTGAACTTATCAAAAATATTCATTCCTGCGATTAGCCACCCATCTGGGATAGAAATAAATCCTTGGCTTGAACTCTTGTTTGGTGTTAAGGTGGTAGCTGTGTAATGCATGGTGTTATTCAACCGATTGTTACTCTCGATGGTGAGAATGATATTGATTGATGGTTAAAGCACCAAACTCACAATTGGTAAATTTTCGGGAATCAAAAACACATGCCCATTGTTGAATCCTACTCCCTCCGTCCCAAAATAACTGACTCAACTTTGTACTAGCTCTAGTACAAAGTTATACTAAGCTTAAGACACTTATTTTGGGACGGAGGGAGTACTTAGCAATTGAGGAATCCTACTCAACCAAAATGTTCAATTGCGGCCTAATAATGCAATCTAATTCTATGGTCCAATCGTTGATCATAGAAGATATTCTCCTCAAGTGAACCGGCCTATCCTTCCTAGGCTGGAAGACTTATAGATAATGGGACTGTTTTAAAAAAAATCCTAGGAAAGAACCTTGTTCTAGCTAGATGTTCAAAACAGAGTAGTGCCCAAAGTTGATCAGCGAAATGATAACAGATAGGGTAGAGGTAGAAACTATCAAAAATCGAGATTATTAAAATAAGTATATGGACTGATATCGATTCTACCCATTTTGACCCTCCTTTTGGGAACAACAATTAGGTACTCATCATTGTGTGTGACAGAGGAAAAACATGCATATGCATTAATACAACAACATATTGGTCTTTGATATAAAAATAAGATATTATTGCTCGCATGAAATGTTACATCTCGATCGAAAAATAACAATAGTAGTTGAATCGACAATATATTTCTCGAAATAAAAAAAATGATGCCTTTTAGATTTTTATATAAGTTCCTAGATTGGAAGTCATTATGCTCTTATTAAAACGATTTACGAACCTTATGATTTTGATAAGATAAGTGTTTTTCTTCTTCTTTCCACTGTTTGAACTGACTGCCACATTTACGAAGAAGTACGAATATTTAGTTCATTCCATTAAAAATAAGATTTATTACGAGCCAAAACTGCTTGAAAGAAAAATAACTAGAAAAGCAGGTTGGTAAATGCAATGGGATTCCCGATCCAATAAGAAATCCGAATTCGAAGTTTATTTGCATCAAATACCCATGTTCTATTACTCCATTTCCAAGAACATTCTATAGTATTAGTAAGAGAGGGAAGGGTCAAAGATTTCCAAATTCTGAGAAACTCTCGAAATAAAAAAAGGGCAATCCTGAGCCAAATTTGTATCCGTCTGAATTTCACATTTCTAGATGTGAAAAGAGGAGGCAATCAAGGAATGGACCGCGGAGAAATGGGGATCATCATGAAGAATATTGAACCTCTACTTATGGTAGTATCGTTGCGGTTTTAATTTTCTTCTGATTCTTAATTTCATGAAAATTTATTTCCAGATCAGTAATTTTTTTAAATATAGAATATTTGTTTAAATGTAGAAACTTTTAGAAACTTGTGATTATTTTTGAAATTTGGATTTTATTAAAATTCAAGAACATTTTATGAAGTTTGGAAATGTTTGAGAAACATGAGTATTCATGAACATTTTTTCAAAATGAACTAAATTGGAGAATATTTCTAAAAACAAAAAAAATGTCTAATCGTGAATATTTTTGTAATTTGGAATACTTTTGAAATCTGGGATGTTTTTCTCAAAATTCTGAACATTTTCTGAAATCAGACGACATTCTTGAAATTAATGAACTAATCCTGGAACCTATTTTTGGATTTCATTTTTTTTCAAATTCATGTGTTTTTTTAAATCTGATAACGATGTTTGAAATAGAAGAATAATTTCAAATGCATTTTTTTGGAAAAAATATTGGATTTTTTTCTAAAATTTTACAATTGAGAACTTTATGAAGTACAAGAAGAATTTTGTAATTCTGATTAATTGAAAATTCAGAAAAATTATCCAAATTGGTGTCGAATTTTGAAATACAGAATATTTCTCGCCTTTGTTAACATTTTTCGACGTTAAAAAGAAAACAATAGCTTAAAACAAACTAATTGTTGTTCCCTCGCCGCCTTGCATGCGCATTAAGACCATCTTATCTTACTATTTGTGAATTTCTTTTATAATGCTCGGTGTGTCAGATGGATGGAAAATCCCATGGATAACATGTTACTAAAATCTCAACCGTAGTCCTTGCCATAATAAAATCCTACAGAGTACAATTTTCTCATTTCTTGTTCTACCAAATGTTCTTCTTTTTAAATCCCACGGATCCAGTTTTCGTTTTCTTTCGTTTTTGATAGTTTCTTCAGTTTTCTTATATATTTATTTACGGTTCCCTTTGACCTTTCTAAATTTGTTGAATATTTCTTCGAAATAAATGAACATCTTTTAAAAGTTGTATGAACATTTATTAAATTTATTGATTTATCTAATTTACTGATATTTTCTAAACTCATGATCATGCTTTGAATAAAATAATATTTTTGTAAAATTATTTTTATTTTTGTATGTCCATTCAATAATTTGTGATACATTTCCTAATACACTTGAATACTTTTTAAATATTGTAAATATTAAATAAAATTTGCCATTTTTTTAAATTTATGAAAAAAATTATTTTTAAATGTTTTTAATTTTTTCTAATATGCATAAGGTTAATATTTGTTTTTCTGCTTTTAATGTTTGAATAAGAAATCAACAAAAAAGTAAGCAAAACAAAAGAAAACTTGATGAGCGCCTAGGCCCTGTAATGCGGAGCAACTAGAAATGCTTATTGGAATGACCCATTCGCTCTATAGCATGCGCTTGTGCCATTTGCGGCCATCTACCACAGCATAGAAGATGTCCCAATTGGTACGGCTCATTAAATATTTTATTTCCATGTAACTATAAACTCATGAACTTAATAAAATATGTTGTGAATTTTGCATATAATCAGTTTACTTTCATACACATAATCATGTTTTGGAGAAAATATTCATACTAATGTTTATGCGTTTAGAAAACAAATGTTCATATTTAAAAATTTGGTCTTGCATGTGAGAAGAAATTTTCATGTGTTGGGAGAAGAATATTGATGTATATAAAAATAACGTTTGAGTATTTTGAAGTTTTAAATATATTTTAAGAAAATGTTCCGGCATATTAAAAGAAATGTTCATAAGATCATATATCTTGACGAGATATCTATGTTATGACAATGAAATGTTTATATGTTAAAAAAGAAATGCCCGTGTATCTCATGTATCCAGGCAAACACAGAGAATTAGAAATGAAAAAAATAAGGTGAAAATAAGAAAAATGAAAGGTAGGATAAAAGTAAGCATTCATGTAAGGTTGGAGGTCTTGTGTCTTCTAAGCCTACCATGGTGCAACTCCTAGATATTTGATGTCGAGCATCATACCCGTCTATTAACAAAGCGTTTTGAGGTAGGTCAGGTACTATAGTTAAGCTATCGGAATCATTCACCTGTCTACTACTACCTTATCATCGCAGCAGGGGCGGCAGCCCTGATAAGTCCAAAGAGCCAGATTGCATCACGTAGAAGCTGCTGCTGTATTTACAGTATATGCTACTTCATCCGTTCCTAAATATAAGACATTTTAAAGATTTTTTATTATGGACTACATACGAAGCAAAATAAGTGAACCTACGTTCTAAAATATGTTTATATGCATCCGTATGTAATTTCTAATGGAATCTTTAAAATGTTTTATATTTAGAAACGAAGGGAGTAGTTAATACTCCTACAAAGCAGCTCAATTATGGGCATGTGTTTACTGGGGTGGATTGGCTTGCTCAGCATGCATGCCTGTCTCTTTGCATGTTTTCAACTCAATTATATGCGAAAGTAGTGAGCAAGTGTGATGCCAACAGCTCGGGAGGCCGACGTATATATTACGGGGGTTAATTAGCACCGTTGGTCATGACATTGACCAGTAAATTAAGACGGCGATGGAGACACGTACGTCGCCGTTGCTGCGTGTGCGAATGCCATGTTTGACATATCAATGTTGTGTAGCTTAGCCCTTGGCCGGGTCGCAGGGTTCCTCAAGAGGCAATTGGCCATTAGATTAGCTTAACCCCCCCGAGATGATGGAGGTTGGATGGTTAATTCGACCGTATCCGTGTCTTCACACGTAGGGTTATGAAGGAACAGGAAGCTACGTACGTACCTCCATATATATGAATACGCGGGTGTCAGACCAGCGTACGTTGACCCTACTTGACACAAAATGTATATATTGCCGACCAACTTGAGCTTGTCGGGAAAAGAAGTCGGACCAATGCACCCTATCTAGGGTTATCGCGCACGCCGTTAATTACTGCAAAAGATGCTAGTTCATGGAGAATTTCATAAACAAGTAGTGTACTTTCAGAAAAGAAAGTCTAGTTTCATAGTGCATGTCTGCATGATTTTCATTGCCTAACAAAAAGAAGTTCATAATACACAAAGTTAAAGAAGTTTCCCAGGCCATGGTTCGAGACCTGAGTAAAGAATATGGTCTATATTCATTTTTGCCATCAGAGTGCGGGGAGCTCCAGCATTTGCATTGAAGAAGAAGAAGATAGTTGGTTCAGCTAATAAGGGAAGCTAGACCCAAAAACCTCACAAAGCACGGTTAATTAAGGAAACCGGCGAAAACAATCTCATAAAGAATATGGTTGTTATGACCGGCGTTATTTATATCTGGAGGAGGCCCAATGGGCCCGTTTAGTTAGGGGCTTAGCCCAAGTTATTTTATTTTTATTAGCATCGAGATTATATAAACAACTGTAAGACCCTTTTTTGAAAATTAAGCAACAAGTCATATCCTATTGCCCGGCTCCCTGAGGAGTTGGAACCCTAACCTAACCTCCACCTCTCCCTCTGCCGCCGCCTCGCCACCAGCGCAAGATGGCACTCACGTGCCGGCCACAGCCGCGCCAGCCTCCCTCCTTCCCGTACAAGCTTCGCCCTAGACCTGGTAGAGCCCTAGCTCCTACCAATTTGGTATCAGGTAGCTTAGGTGAGATCATGTCTTCGCCGCTGCCCACCTCAACCCTCCCGCTACCGATCGCCACCACCGCCCCGCTGGCCACCACGGCCGACGCCCCTTCTCTGCCGGTGCCGGTCACCTCCGCCGCGCCGGTTTCCCCCATGTTCACCCCGGAGGAAGTCGCCGGCGCGCTCCGCGATCTCGCCACCGCGATCCAAGGCATCCGCCTCTACTTGGCCGGGCCCCATCGGCCGCCGCCGGCCGCGCCACCCGCCGTTGCCACCGGGCCGCTGCTCCTGCCGTGGCAACCGCCGCACCCGGCAGCCTCCGCAGTGCTCGCTGGGACGCTGCAGCCCTAGCTACAGCTGCAACTGCCTCCCGCCTCCAACCCGCCCTGGCCGTCGCCGACCCTCGCGGCCTCCGTCGCGCCCGTCTCCCCCTACAGCAGCCGCTGCAGCTGCAGGCGCCCCCGTCGATCCACTCCAGGCCGGCTATGACCGCGCCTGCAGGAGTCCCGATCCACCAGGTCCGGTTCCCGCCTTCGTCGTCACCGCTTCCGGCCTGGTTAGCTGAGTCATCACCGCTTCCCGCCTGGTTAGCTGAGTCGTCACCGCAGAGGGTCTATACGATGGCCTCCGAACCGCCGGCGCCCACCCTGCAGCACAGCGGGCCCTCCAGCTCCGCGGGTCCCTATGTCGGCCTCGACGGGCAGCCGTTTCACGGGGGATCCCCTGTGTCCACCGACCCGGTGCCGCCCCCCTCGCTGCTCCGCACCGCCGAGCCGTACGGCCACGGAGGTGATACTCAGACACCGCAGCGTTTTGCCAAACTCGACTTCACCACCTACGACGGCACCGAGGACCCCTTCAACTGGCTTAATCAGTGTGAGCAGTTCTTCCGGGGGCAACATACGCTCGCGTCGGACCGCACCTGACTCGCCTCATATCACCTCCGAGGCGCCACGCAGACGTGGTACTACGCCCTCGAGCAGGACAAGGGCGTGCTGCCCCCATGGGAGCGCTTTTGTGAGCTCTGTCTCCTTCGCTTTGGGCCGCTGATACGCGGGAGCCGGCTGGCGGAGCTAGGCCGACTCCCCTTCACCTCCATGGTGCAGGACTTCGCCGGCCGCTTCCAGGCTCTGGCGTGCCACGCGCCCGGCGTGATGGCCCATCAGCGGGCCGAGCTCTGGCGGTCTGCCGGACCACATTCGCGTGGATGTGGAGCATCGGGGACCCTAGGACCTCCAGATGGCCATGTACTATGCTCGTGCCTTCGAGCGTTGCTAGCAGGCCTTGCAGCAAGCGGGACCGTCGCGAGGCGCCCGACAGCCAGCCAGCCCCGACCGTTCCAGCGACTAACACCCCGGCCCTTCTGCCGGCTCACCCCGGCCGAGCAGCTCGAGCGCCGTCTTTAGGGGCTTTGCTATAACTGCGACGAGCCCTACATGTCGGGCCACGTATGCCCGCACCTCTTCTACTTGAAGGCGGCTGACTACGTCGAGGAGGACACACCCGCCGACGGGCTCGACGACTCGCACACCCTAGTTGCTGCGAAGGTCGCACCGATGCCCCCTCCGACGACGTCTCTCGTGGTCTCGCTACATGCGCTCACAGGCATCCGCGACGGACGAACTATGCTCTTGTCGGTGATGATCCATGGCGAGCGCCTGGTCGCACTCCTGGATACGGGCTCCACGCATAACTTCCTGCTCGAGGCGACCATGTGCCGCTTAACGCTTCAGCCAACGGACGGGGAGTAACTCCGGGTCACCGTGGCTAACGATGACCGCCTCCAGTGCCATGGGCTGGCGCGGAATGTGCCCATCACCATCCGTGATGAGCACTTCACCATCACGTGTGCCAGCGGCATCGACTTGGGCTGCTTCGACTTCATCCTCGACGTCGACTTCTTGCGGACCCTCGATCCCATCCTTTGGGACTTCGACACCATGACAATGACCTTCTATCGCGTGGGCCATCGCCACCGGTGGGAGGGCATGGGTGGCGCCTCACCAGCAATGCCGCAACTGCAGCTAGCCGCAACGGCGGCCGAGCCCGACCACCCTGTGTTGGAGCCTCTTCTGCAGCAGCATCGCGACCTCTTCGACGAGCCTGAGGGCCTTCCGCAGGCCCGGGTGTATGACCACCGCATTCATCTTCTGTCGGGCATGACACTGGTTGCGGTGTGCCTTACCGCTACCCCCAGCTTCAGAAGGATGAGCTGGAGCGGCAGTGCGCGCTTATGCTCGCCTTGGGCATCATCCGAATCTCTACTTTGCCATTTTTGGCGCCGGTCCTCCTCGTCCGCAACTTGGACGTCACGTGACGCTTCTGCATCGACTACCGTGCCCTTAAAGCCCAGACATTCAAGGACAAATTTCCTACTCCGGTCATCGACGAGCTCCTGGACAAGCTACATGGGGCGCGCTTCTTCACCAAGCTCGACCTTCGTTTGGGCTACAACCAGGTGCGGATGCACCCGAACGATATCGCGAAAACGGCATTTCAGACCTATCAAGGCCACTTTGAGTACTTGGTGATGCCTTTTGGCCTCTCCAACGCCCCGGCGACCTTCTAGGCCTTGATGAACGACGTCGTACGCCCCTACTTGCATCGGTTTGTGCTTGTTTTCTTTGATGACACTCTGATCTATAGCGCCTCGTGGGCGGAGCACCTTCATCACGTCGCCATCGTCTTCAACGAGCTTCGAGCGCACCATTTCCATCTTAAGCACTCGAAGTGCTCATTCGGCACGCCTTCGGTTGCCTATCTTGGCTATGTCATCTCGGCCAAGGGTGTTGCTATGGACGCTGACAAGGTGGTGGCTGTCGCGGCCTGGCCGGTGCCGCACTCACCGCGAGCCCTCCGCGGCTTCCTGGACCTCGCGGGGTACTACCGAAAATTTATCCGGGAGTTCGGCCTCATCGTGTCCTCACTCATGCGCTTGCTGCGATGCGACGCCTTCGCCTGGGATGCGGAGGCAATGGAGGCGTTCGAGACCCTCAAGCGGGCCCTCACAATGGGTCCCGTCCTCCAAATGCCCGACTTCGACCGACCGTTCATGATAGACTGCGACGCCTCTGGTGTGGGGTTCGGCGCCGTACTTCATCAGGGAGACGGGCCGCTCACGTTCTTCAGCAGGCCTTTCGCCGTGCGCCATCATAAGCTCGCGGCCTATGAGCGGGAGCTCATTGGTTTGGTGCAGGCCGTGCGCCACTGGTGGCCATATCTTTGGGGCTGGTCATTCTGGATTCACACGGATCACTACAACCTCAAGTTCTTATTGGACCAGAGGCTATTTACCGTTCCGCAGCATCAGTGGATCAGCAAGCTCTTTGGCTTCGACTTCACCGTCGAGTATCGTCCGGGCCGCCTTAACACCGTGGCCGACGGCCTGTCCCGCCGCGACATCGACCACGGCGCAGACGCCGGCGACTCCGCCGGGACGGCTCTCTACATCCGCTTGGGGCCCTCCTTCGCCCTCTTTGGCGACATTCGCAGGGCCACCATGGACGCGCCAGACGCTTAGCTCCTTCGGCAGCGCCTGGATGCCGGCGACCTGGAGGAGCCATGGCATTTGGCGGATGGAGCATGGGCGTCGCCTCATCGTGGCGGATCATGGCGACCTCCATCACCAGGTTCTACAACTGGCACACTCGGCCGGCCACGAGGGTGTATAGAAGACCTTCCACCGCCTTCGCACCGACTTCTACATCCTGTTGGAAATATGCCCTAGAGGCAATAATAAATTAGTTATTATCATATTTCCTTGTTCACGATAATCATTTATTATCCATGCTATAATTGCATTGATCGGAGACTTAGATGCATGTGTGGATACATAGACAAAACCATGTCCCTAGTATGCCTCTAATAGACTAGCTCGTTGATCAAAGATGGTTAAGGTTTCCTAGCCATGGACATGAGATGTCATTTGATAAACGGGATCACATCATTAGGAGAATGGTGTGATGGACAAGACCCAAACTACAAACGTAGCATATGATCGTGTCAGTTTATTGCTACTATTTTCTGCATGTCAAGTATATGTTCCTATGACCATGAGATCATGCAACTCACTGACACCGGAGGAGTGCCTTGTGTGTATCAAACGTCGCAACGTAACTGGGTGACTATAAAGGTGCTCTACAGGTACCTCCAAGGGTGTCTGTTGGGTTGGCATGGATCAAGACTGGGATTTGTTACTCCGTGTGACGAAGTGGTATCTTAGGGCCCACTCGGTAATACAACATCACAATAAGCCTTGCAAGCAATGTGACTAAGTGTTGGTCACGGGATCTTGTATTACGAAACGAGTAAAGAGACTTGCCGGTAACGAGGTTGAACTAGGTATACAGATACCGACGATCGAATCTCGGGCAAGTAACATACCGAAGAACAAAGGGAACATCATACGGGATTAACTGAATCCTTGACATAGAGGTTCAACTGATAAAGATCTTCGTAGAATATGTAGGAACCAATATGGGCATCCAAGTCCCGCTATTGGTTCTTGACCATAGAGGTGTCTCGGTCATGTCTACATAGTTCTCGAACCCGCAGGGTCTGCACACTTAAGGTTTGGTGACGTTTTGGTAGTATAAAGTTATGTATGGTGGTGACCGAAGGTTGTTCGGAGTCCCGGATGAGATCCCGGACGTCACAAGAAGCTTCGGAATGGTCTGGAGGTAAAGATTCATATATAGGAAGTCCTATTTTGGTCGCCAGAAAAGTTTCTCGCTCATCGGTAGTGTACCGGGAGTGCCGGTAGTGTACCGGAGGACCATCGGGAGAGGTATTTCGACCCAAGAGGCTACATGGGCTGTGGGAGGGTGGAAACCAGCCCTTCGTGGGCTGGTGGAAGTCCTCTAAGAGGCCCATGCGGCTAGAGTTGAAAGAGAAAGAAAAAAACGCAAGGTGGAAATAGATTCCAAGTAGGAAAGGAGGAATCCTAGTCCTACAAGGATTGGAGGAGGATTCCTCCTCTCCTCCTTGCGCAAGGGAAGCCTTGTGCGCCAGCCCTCCTCCTCCCTCCCTCTTATATATACTAGTGGTATTGGGTGTTTTGCACCTGATTTTACGGCCACGTGCTACCCGTTCCACCGGTGCTCCTCTAGATCGGATTTCCGCAGTGCTTAGGCGAAGCCCTGCGGAATTGCTTCACCACCATCACCGGAGCGCCGTCACGCTGCCGGTGAACTCTTATTCCTCTCCACTTCCTCTTGCTGGATCAAGACAGTGGAGATCGTCATCAAGCTGCACGTGTGTTGACGCGAAGGTGCCGTCCATTCGGCACTAGATCGGGACGGATCGTGATGAGATCGCGGGACGGATCGTGATGAGATCGCAGGACGGATCGTGATGAGTTCGCGGGACGGATCGTGATGAGATCGTGGGACGGATCATGATGAGTTCGCGAGACGGATCGTGATGTGTTCACGGGACGGATCGTGATTGGATCGCTGGACGGATCGTGATGAGATCGCGGGACGCTCACTGATTTGGATCGCAAAGATGTTCGACTACACCAACCGCGTTTCTTAACGCTTCCCACTTAGCGATCTACAAGGGTATGTAGATCCACTCTCCCTCTCGTAGATGCTCATCACCATGGATAGATCTTGCGTGTGCGTAGGAATTTTTTTGTTTCCCATGCGACGTTCCCCAACACATCCCCGGCAATCGGGCCCTGGTCCGGGACGGGGTGCGATCTTGTGTTACATGCCAGCGTACCAAGACAGAGACACTACGGCCGGCTGGGCTGCTACAACCCTTGGAGGTGCCCTCTCAGGTCTGGGCCGATATCTCCATGGACTTCATCGAGGGCCTTCCCAAGGTGGGCGGCAAGTCCGTCATCCTCACGGTGGTCGACCGCTTCTCCAAGTACGCACACTTCATCGCGCTCGACCATCCCCATACCGCCGCCTCCGTGGCTCGTGCCTTCTTCGACGACATAGTCTGCCTACACGGGTTCCCCTCTTCGATCGTCAGCGACCGGGACCCGATGTTCACGGGGCATGTCTGGCGCGATCTCTTCCGGATGGCAGGCGTGAAGCTATGCCTGAGCACAGCCTTCCATCCCCAGACGGACGGCCAATCCGAGGTGATCAACAAGGTGATTGCCATGTATTTGCGTTGTGTTATAGGTGATAGTCCTCGTGCTTGGGTGGACTGGCTCACGTGGGCGGAGTACTGCTACAACACCTCTTATCACTCCGCCCTGCGCGCCACGACGTTCGAGGTTGTCTATGGCTGACTGCCCCCGCCCATCCTGCCGGTTGATCCGAAGACGGCTAGGACGGAGGCGGCGGGCAACCTTCTTCGCAGCCGGGACGAGATGCTTGCGGATGTGCGGCAACGCCTCATTCAGGCCCAGCAGCTGGCCAAGCACTACTATGATGGCCGCCACCGCGAGGCGGAGTTCGTAGTGGGCGACTGGGTGTGGTTGCGCCTTCTTCACTGCTCTACGTAGTTCCTTGACCCGCGCGCGATGCACAAGCTGGGCCCTCGCTATGCCGGGCCATTTTCCGTGCTGGAGCGCATCCTTCAGCTTCCGGCTGGTGCTCGCATCCACGACATCTTCCATGTGAGGCTAATGAAGCCTTTCCATGGGGAGCCGCCGGCGGCCACATAGTTGCTTCCTTCGACCTCCGATGGGTGCCTCCTTCCCGGGCCAGCGAAGGTGTTGCAGGCCCAGCTGCGTCGCGGGGTGTGGTACGCAATTATCCAGTGGAAAGGCCTTCCGGAGGAGGACACTACTTGGGAGCAGCACGACGAGTTCCGTGAACTCTATCCAGACTTCCAACTCGAGGATGAGCTGTTTGCGCAGGCGGGGAGAGATGTTATGACCAGCGTTACTTATAGCCGGAGGAGGCCCAATGGGCCCGTTTAGTTAGGGACTTAGCCCAAGTTATCTTATTTTTATTAGTATCGAGATTATATAAACAGCTGTAAGACCCTCTTTTGAAAATTAAGCAATAAGTCATATCCTATTGCCTGGCTCCCTAAGAAGCCGGAACCCTAACCTAGCCGCCACCTCTCCCTCTGTCACCGCCTCGCCTCCAGCGCCGGCCGTAGCGGCCACAACCTCGCCAGCCTCCCTCCTTCCGGTAGAAGCTTCGCCCTAGACCTGGTAGAGCCCTAGCTCCTACAAATGGTCTTGAGAAGTGATTTCGTCATAATGGAAATGGGACAAGGCGCTTCATGAAAAATGATTCAAACCTCTCGACCGGCTCTGAATTCAACTATATATGCCAGACGTTTTTCGTATCAGGTGTCATAATTCAAACTCTCATAACCAGATTTCTTTCGAATTTTGTGTAGTTTATTCTAACTAGCTAGTTCAAACATAGAGGACTAGTTGATGTCGGCTACGTTGCCCAAAATCGCGTCAAATGGTCAAGGAGGCGAACCCTGATTCCCAAGTGGGCGTGCATCCAAAAGGTCGAAAATTGACACAAGTTTCCAGCTGAACGGGCATCGTCCAAGTCAATGGTGTACGTTGTTGTCCTGCCCCTTTTGGAACTATGATCCACGCGTCTCGTCAAGCCTGATCCTTAGCCGATCCCATCCCATGGGATAAGCAAACGGGGCCCAAAGGCCACGGACGCCGGAGATGCGGCGCCGTGGTTTCCTTAATTAGCACTATTTCTACTATTTGTTACTCCCGATTCAACGTTCCTTCTCCAAGCTTTGCTTAGTTAATCACCTCGGATGCAATTGTTTAACTGGTATAATTGCTGTTCTCCAATGCCCAAAGGGCAGAATCTTCCGGCAGGCAGGCATCTGGGGGAGTGGCTACTAGGAGTAGCTAGCATGCAGCAGAGAATCGATGGAGAGGTGTCGTGCGTCCCCATGTCAACTCTCTCTCCTTCTCCGATGGCATGAGAGGCGCGCCCGCTCGCTATAAATACGGCTTCGATGCAGGATCCAGAGCATCAGCAGTACCACCGCCATTAGACTGCAGAGCCAAGCTCGCTAAGAAGTTTCATTGGCTGCTCTTAGCTGCTGGTGCAAGCTAGCTCTAGGGGAGGGAGAGATGGAGGTGGAGGGCAGTGTTCGGGGGAACGCCGGCGGCCAGGGGGCGGCGCCGGCGAGCAAGTTCACGCTGCCGGTGGACTCGGAGCACAAGGCGGAGGCCTTCCGGCTCTTGTCTTTTGCCAACCCCCACATGCGCACATTCCATCTGTCGTGGATCTCCTTTTTCACCTGCTTCGTCTCCACCTTCGCGGCCGCGCCGCTCGTGCCCATCATCCGCGACAACCTCAACCTCGCCAAGGCCGACATCGGCAACGCCGGGGTGGCCTCCGTGTCCGGGTCCATCTTCTCAAGGCTTGCCATGGGTGCCGTGTGCGACCTGCTCGGCCCGCGCTACGGCTGCGCCTTCCTCGTGATGCTCTCCGCACCCACCGTCTTCTGCATGTCGGTCATCGACGATGCGGCGGGGTACATCACGGTCCGCTTCCTTATCGGATTCTCTCTCGCGACGTTTGTGTCGTGCCAGTACTGGATGAGCACCATGTTCAACAGTAAGATCATCGGCACCGTCAACGGGCTGGCTGCAGGGTGGGGCAACATGGGCGGTGGTGCGACGCAGCTAATCATGCCCCTCGTCTTCCACGCCATCCAAAAGTGTGGTGCCACACCCTTTGTGGCATGGAGGATCGCCTACTTCGTGCCGGGATGATGCACATCGTGATGGGTCTGCTTGTGCTTACCATGGGGCAAGATCTCCCCGACGGGAACCTTGCGAGTCTCCAGAAGAAGGGGGACATGCCCAAGGACAAGTTCTCCAAGGTCCTTTGGGGCGCCGTCACCAACTACCGGACATGGATCTTCGTTCTCCTATATGGCTACTGCATGGGCGTCGAGCTCACTACCGACAATGTCATAGCCGAGTACTACTTCGACCACTTCCACCTTGACCTTCGCACCGCAGGCACCATCGCCGCCTGCTTCGGCATGGCCAACATTATTGCACGCCCCATGGGTGGCTACCTCTCCGACCTTGGTGCCCGCTACTTCGGCATGCGTGCCCGCCTCTGGAACGTCTGGATCCTCCAAACAGCCGGCGGTGCTTTCTGTCTCTGGCTCGGGCGCGCCACCGAACTTCCGGCCTCTGTGACCGCCATGGTTCTCTTCTCCATATGCGCCCAGGCCGCATGTGGCGCCATCTTCGGTGTCGCCCCCTTTGTCTCCCGAAGGTCCCTCGGCATAATATCGGGCATGACCGGCGCTGGTGGCAACGTGGGTGCGGGGCTCACACAACTTCTCTTCTTCACTTCGTCGCAGTACTCCACCGGCAGGGGTCTCGAGTACATGGGCATCATGATCATGTGCTGCACGCTGCCCATTACGCTCGTGCACTTCCCGCAATGGGGCTCCATGTTCTTCCCGGCCAAGGTCGATGCCACGGAGGAAGAGTACTACGCGTCTGAGTGGACAGACAAGGAGAAGAAAAATGGACTCCATCTCCCCGGCCAAAAGTTCGCCGAGAACTCCCGGTCGGAACGTGGCAGGCGCAATGTCATCCTCGCCTCAGCCGCAACGCCACCCAACAATACGCCTCAGCATGTATAAGTCACAAGTCTTTTTTTCTTTCAACTACACATGCAATGTTAGCCGTATATATATACATATACATACGGCTGCAACCCCACGTAATAATGTGTAGGGGGGTTTACCTTTTCTAGCAGTAGTACATATATATAGGGCAGTGCGTTTGCGTTTCTGTATACGCACGAAATGTGTGGATGCATGTGCATGCATGCATGCCAGCGAGGGTATGTGTATAAATATTTCGATGTACTTGTCCGGGTCAGAATTTGCATGAATTTTGATGTACTTCCATATTTGTCATTGTTTCTTCATGCAAATTTGAAGATTTGCACACAGATTAGTCTCAGCCGAAGTGTTAATTGACCCACCTGATTAAGCACATGATATAGAAATTAGAAACTCATCTGCTGGGAATGTTTAATTGACATTCTCCCCTCCCCCAAAATCGGAGAGTTGACCGCCTTTATTCCTAAAACAGCTCTGACTTACGCGACAGAAACCATGGCAGCAACGCTGATCCTTGAAGGTAGAACATTTTCTTTAACCATGTGACATCATTCGAAACAAAACACGTGACATGACACATCATGAAAACAAATGGGGCTTCAGTAAAAAAAAGTCTTTTTGGACTTGGACGGTCCTAAATGACCACTACTTTATATTGCAGTATGTGTATATATATCAGCCTCTAATATGCCTGATAGTTGTAAGTTCATTCACATTTTTATTAATGATTTTGATGTTGCAAGTTGGAAAGATAAATTAATGTTACTTTTCCACAAGCTACAAAATATGTTCCATGGTTGCTGTAGAATAATACAACTTTTAGGTTAGTTGGCATTTTTATAAGCCGTCCGTTGGTCTTGATCTAAGGACAGATAAATGGGTAGTATTTGGTGGTACTCACAAGAAAGTACTCAAAAGTCCTACATGGGGTCAGCAGTGGCGAAGCTAGAGAACTGCAAGAGGGGGGGGGGGGGGGGCAGAGTAGGAAATATGGTTGTTTGGGGGGGGGGGGGGAGCTAATGACTACTTTTTTCTTCAGTTTTAGTCCCTAGAAAAATAATTTTTAGTGTTTTTCCTAATCTTGGGGGGGGGGGGGGGGGGGACACAGGCCCCCCAAGATGGGGGTCAGTACTCAAGTTTATGTGGGATCGTTTCTTAATTGAGAGGTAAATTAATCATTGTGAGGGATATTGATAAGCCCCACTAAGCACACCCTTTCATGTATATTCGCTCCCAGAGCGGCACTGCTCCTCTTTGTCTCTTCCAATCCAAAACAGCCGCCGCTCCTCTGCCAATAGAAAAGCACCGTCGGCTAATTCTAGTGTTGTGAAGAAGTAGATCGATGGAGGAGTACAACCGATACATGACGATGTGAAGTTGGCGATGATGATGTAGATCAAGTCATGGTTTCACAACCAGTGGAAGTTAGCGTCAGTGGCCGTCTGTCTCCTCCCGAAGGGTCTCGAGCGGGAGCACATAGAGGTGCTCCTCTAGGCCATGGAGCGGACAGATTCAATGGATCCGAAAGTGAGGCGAAGGTGGTGGGAGTATCTACCCAAGATCGAGCATTCAGAGTGTGCATGATCAAGCATCATGGTGTCGTTTGTGATGGTGCCGCACCAGACCGCCGACCCTGTGGCGTCTTCCTTGACCGTACCAAGATGCAAGAGGAGCTCAACTGTTGGCGCGATGACGCTTCTCCGCTGTTCTCCAAGGTTTCCTCACTGTTCTCCTCGTCTCACCGGGCGACAGGTTGTGGCCGAGGAATAGGAGGGGAGTGCTCCGACCAATAATGAGAGGAGGAGCTTTGGATTATCAGTAAGCTTCGCACTCGATTTAATTTTCTTTCTGCTCATGTTTATTTTCCATAGCATTCGAGCTTATTTTTGAGATCAATGGGCCATGAATTTTGGCATTTTGTAACTTATTTTTCAATGGCATATTAATGCGTTAATTCAGACTTTTGTTGGCAACTGAATGTTAAGGTTTCTGAAATTTACTGCACATCCAGTCTCTGGGTTATGTTACTGAAGTTTTACTGAACTTGCAAGTTCGGTGACTAAAGTTTACTGAATTTTACTGAATTTGACTGCACATTGAGGAGCATAGGAATGTGAGAAATTTAGAGCCTCACGCCTATGCCCCTGAGTAGGTGGAATATCTTAAAATTGTCCTTTTAATTTGAATAATTTGCCTATAATTTAAGTACATGCTTTGGACGCTAGATTAATAGATTTCCAAAAGAAGATAATAAACCTGTGTGGGTAGGCATATCTGTTATGTTTTGCGCTTTGTGGAGGAGTGGGAATGATATAATTTCTGACAAAAAAAGAGAATTTTAATCAAAGCTTATTGGATCGACTAGCAAGTAGATTCAACAAAGCTTATTGAACGCCGAGGCTGGAATTACTTCTTGAGAAAAGTGTAGTTTGGTTTGAGTTACATTGCTTTCAAGTGATGCTGGTTTCTACAATTGTAGTTGTCTACAAACATGTGATGATATTAAGTTATGTATTTGAAGATCGGAACTTATTATGCATTTGAAATTTAGATATTTGCAATATTTGCATGTTGTGAATTGTATTTTGTGTTGTGTATTTGGACTATTTTCATTTATGAATGTCTTCTGAATTTTGGATCTTTGCAATATTGATCATACAAAGTATTTTGTGAATTTCAGAGATCTATTTTTAGTAGTTTCAAAAATGTACTTTCATATGGAAGTGTCGACCATGCGATTTTAAGCGAAGAAGCTGCAAGGTTCAAAGGCTGAGCATTTATATCAACACACCCTTTTCAAACAGGGATAACAACATGTTGGTAAGTTTATTAATGGTCAAAAATGGAACTAACAACAAGTTAACATCATGCTGATCAACATTCATGTATAGCACATCTTCATATGATGCACGGTCAAAAATATATGCTATTGGCAAAATGCCAACACAATGTTGTGTGCCAAAAACAGAGAAAACTAGGACGAAATTTTACCAAGTGTTGAAGGTGGTGTGTGTGTGGGTGACAAGGGGGGACCCACATGTTAGTGAGAGCAAAGGCTAAAAATTCGTAATTTTTCGACCGCCCTAGGATGGAATCGAACCTGGACCGATCATGTGTAAGGGAGGGGTGTAGTCATTAGGCTACTGCGATGTGTTTGACACAACAAACGCGCATGGCTTTAGGCCGTTTATCCAAACAATGACGATGGGTCCACGTGTCAGCTATGACAACGACGGCGTGCCGCGAAACACCTCTAACCAGAACGGGGAAACATCGGACGACTAGCATTCTTACTCTTTAATTCTGCGTACATCCTCACCGCTCTCTCATTGACAGGATTAATAGAAAACCCTCATCGGCCTCCGCCTGCCAAGGATCGTAGCCTGGATTGGAAGCAGGTTGTCGAAGTCCTCGCCGGCGATAATGCTAACTTCCATGCCAGGTTGAGGGAGATCTCCTGCTAGTTCTGTAGCATGTAGATGATGGAGAGACATTCTAGGGCTCTCACCCTAGTGAGGACTGAGGCAGAACTCGACTGTGTCTTCCCCAACAAGATGCGCTCCCTGCAGCGTCGCTTCTTCTTTGGGTGATGCTGGAGACTAGATCTCCATTCCAGCGTCAGCACACGCAGTGGTGGATGTACCGCTCAGCCGTGTAGTGGATGGAGGCGGATCCCTATCACGTCGCCTCATGTGCGGACCAGGCCAACGACAACGTCATCGTTGCGCCCGCGGCGGTCGACCCTGAGTTGTTGCCGTCACCCATTGTTGTTTCTAATGACTCCGACAACCTTCAAATGGTCTTGAAGAAGCCCACCGCTTCGGTTGCTACTCCCATGGACAGTGATGAGGCGAACCCCATCGACATGGAGGAGCTGCAATTCATCGAGCGGATGGAGGTGAAAGACCTGGGGCAGGACCTCACTCACATGGTCTGGACCTCAAAATCGGGTGCCTCTATGCCTCGCCTATAGCAAGATGTAGGGAAGCCCCACTTCAGGGGACACATAGATGGGCCGACCCTGCGTGTGGGAGGTCACGACCACATTTCTTTGTTTATTTTTATGTTTTTGATTTTTTTTACTTTCGTTTGTACTCCTAAATATTATAAGTGAATATATTAATTTTTTTAAAACTGTTTACCAAGCATTTAAACTGTTAAATGTGTATAGAGAAAGTGTGAAAGAAGTTGATCATGTATTTATGAAATTTTAATCAATCATTTGAAAAATAATATAATGAAAGTATTTAAAAATATCAAGCCTTTGGAAAATTCAAAATTTGTATAGCAAAAATGTTGACAATTTATTCTAAAAATGTTCAACACGTATTTGTAAAATGTTCACCAAGCACTTGGAAAAATTTAGATACATATAAAAAAATATTGAACATGCATTGAAAAACGTAAATCTTTTATTGTATTAAAAAAATGTAAAACTTGTATTTGAAGAATGTTAATCAAGCTTTTGAAAAGTATTAAATGTATATAGAAACAATGTTGCCATGTACTAAATTTTTTATGAATATTTCATTAGAAAATGTTAACCACGCATTTCAAAATGTTTAAAATGTCTAGAGAAAAACATGTTGACTGTGTATTCAAAAGAAATATTAATCTCGTATTTGAAACAATGTTA
Source organism: Hordeum marinum (assembly GCA_022496015.1). Lineage (NCBI taxonomy): Eukaryota > Viridiplantae > Streptophyta > Magnoliopsida > Poales > Poaceae > Hordeum > Hordeum marinum. The sequence goes on along the minus strand of CM039677.1, from coordinate 12,976,509 downwards.
ATCAAGTATTTGAAAAATCTTAAACTTATATATAGAATTTTTTTGACCATGTATTAAAAATGTTATTTGCATTTGCAAAATTTTACACGTGTATTTTAAAAATGCTCTTCATGTATAAAAATGGAAAATGAATGGCGGTATCAATAAGTTATACTACATGGGCCTAGCACTTGGTGCATGACATTAATATGTACATTTTTCCTTTTTCTAACTCTTAAAAATATGTTTCAATAATTTTATTTAATTCATTTAATAATGAATAATTATTCATACTGAAATAAATATTAAATATATTGGAATAAATTTCTATGTGTTTAAGAAAAAAATTGTATATGCAAAGATCGATCTACATATAAAAATTATTCTAGGTACATCAAAACATAAGTTAATAAATTGTAAGACAATGTTTGAATATGAAGAGAAACCTTCGTATATCTTAAAAGATATTTATGATTGAAAAATATTAATGTATTCGAGAAGAGATGTTCATGTATTTCATAAAATATGTATTTGGCACGAAGACACAAAAAATAGCAACATACATATATGATATAGAAGTGAAAAAAAGAATAAATCACTAGAATATTTTTTTAAATCGGCTCGATATGCTTTCGGTGAAATAGTCACTATTCTTGGGTCAACCCATGTGTGAGGGTCCACGTGAGCGATTCGTCCATATGACTCACCAATAACAATAATCAAGATATATACTAGTAGGGACTCACGAAGATCAATCAACCACCCTAAAATGATAACAAAAATAACGGTCAAACTTCTTCTAAATAAGATGCATCTAGTGACATGCCAATTTGATTTTGTCAAAGGAATCATGTAAGGCGACGTGTCTCATTTACTCATGGACAATGACCCTATATTGAAACTTTCTGTGCTCCTTACATAGGCTACCACTTTGTGTGGGCCATTAACAAGTATTCTATTTTTATACCTTTTTCTGTTTATTTGAAATGTTTAATCATGGAAAGCAAATTATATTTTGTGCATGCCATGTTATAATAAATAAAAATTAAATGCTGATAATAGGTATTAATGTTCAAGCGTTGCAAGAAATTGTCTGTGTATTTCAAATAATTGTCTGTGTATTTCAAAAAATTGTTTTTGTTTTTTATATTTTGTATATGAAAAAATTGTTCAAGTGTTGCAATAAAAACAATCAACATATACCACAATAATCTTCATTTACAGCAAAATAAATGTTAATGAATTGTAAGAAAATGTTTGTATATGAAGATCTTCATATATCTCGAAAGATATTTATCTTTTGAAAAGAAATGTTTATGTATTATTATAAATATCCGTGCATCCACCCAAAGAACAAAGAGAATAGATACGTAAATATAAAATTTGAAAGAAAGAAACCTGCAAAGATTTTTTTTAATTGACTCAGTTTTTGTAGAATGACTTTTTTTAATTGACTCCATTTTTATAGAATGAATGTGGATCAAGCTATTGTTGGATGGTTAGGAGGACAGTGGTATCCCTATCCCATCAGGGTTCATGTCCTGGTGCTCGCATTTATCCTAGATTTATTTGGGATTTTCGGTTGCGCGTTCAGTTGGAGGAGACGTTCCCATCGACTGCAAGGCGCCTACGTGACTTCATAAAATCTCAACATGATATGTCGGCTTAGTTTTCGGAGGTGCTCATAGGGGTAGAGTATGCGTATGTATGTCCGCAGGGGTGAGTGTATGCGCGTATATATGAGCGCTTGCGTCTATACCGTGTTCAATTTTTTTTAGAATGACTCACGGTTATTGGATCAGCCCATTTGAAGGGACCCACATGAGCAACTCATCCATATGACTCAAAATAAGAGATACAGTATATAGTAGGAACTAAATAAGATCAATCAACCACCCTGGAAAATCGAAAATAATGATCAAACTTCCTCTAAATAAGATCCAACTAGTGACATGCTAATGAAATTTTGTCTAAGGAATCATGTAAGGCGACCTGTCTTATTTACTTGTGGACAATGACCCAATATCGACTCATTGTGCTCATCGTTGTCCCGGAATATCACTATATAGTCCATAAACATCATAAAATCATGGTTCTTGTAAAAACTTATTTACCTTTACAGGTTATAATCTTGTGGCATTCCGTGTATCCATGAATTATTTCACCTTTTAAAATCTTTTAGATGTAAACACATTGTCCAAAGTGGGCTAGGACGTTCATGTTAATAAGTCTTATAAAGTTAAAAATGGCCTCATATGAAAGATTAAATGGCGAATATAAGCACGATAATTCAGGGTTTAGGATTTTCTTTCTTCATCTGAAAATAACTATTCCAGAGGGACAATTAGAATCCTATGTTTTGATAAATTCCAAAAGAACACCTGGTGAGAAAGAGTAAAAATTTAAACTAGGATACATGCTAAGTATCCATGCCTTGATCAGGACTCTTCTCCCACCATAGGACAATAGTTTCCCCCCTCCATCAGTTATATATTGCACTAAGCATTTTTTATCTACTATAGGCTGGACGTCTTCTCTTTCTAAGCCTATCATGGTGTAAAGGCTCCTAGATATTTGTATGGGAACATCATACTCATCTAGTATTAACTAATTGTTTGAGGTAGGCAGGTGCTCGTTCAGCTCTCTGAATCATTCATATGCTTATGCCTTATCATAGCAGCAGGGTCGGCAGCCCTGATAAGTCCAAAGAGCCAGATTGCATCTTCTCTGATGATCGTAATAGTCTGTCTCCTTGCAAAATTTCAACTCAGCAAACCAATGAAACAAGTTACCGCATATATATGTTAATATAAACCAACTCAATTATATGCATGTGGTTTACTGGAGTGCTGGAGTAGCTACCTAGCTACATAGATTAATTATCCTAGAAAGTAGTAGTGAGCAAGTATGATGCCAACAGCTTGGGAGGCCGACTTATATACGAGGGTTAACTGGCACCATTGATCGTGAAGAATAACCTGTAAATTAAGACGATGGAGACGTGACATGGACATTCTTGTGTGAATGCCATATTTGACATGAATGTGTTGTGTAGCTAGCTAGCTCTTTGGCACCCGGTGTCCTCAAGAGGCCATTAAATTAATAAAGTTAACCCCATGAGGTGATCCATGGATGCTAGACCATTTAGATTAGATGCCTCATGCCTGTCTAATTAACTGTCGTCACACGCACACGTAGGGTTTGAAGAAAAAGGAAGCCCAAATTAATTAAGACGATGTGTCAAGCTACCCCCAAATTAACGAAGACGATGTGGATGTCATGTCGACCAGTGTACACAAGTTCACACTACTTGACACACAAAGATGCAATGGTTGTGTGCGACAATGGATGGGTGTTCAGGATATTTCTTTTTCACAAACAATTTGTCAAAAGATTCGTTTGATCTATGCAAGAGAATCTCAGAAAAAGTCAGACCAATGCATCCCTAAGATTATCTTGCCTGTTGGATTGTTGGAAAAGATAGTAGCTCATGGACAAGCTCGATCAGAGAGGTTGGCGGAAACACGGAGTCTAGGGCATGGTGGTTGCCCTTTCTCTTTCCCAACCCATCACTAGTAGAAAACAGAGCATCGGTTCGGGCCGGGCAGCCCATTAGTCCTGGTTCAGTCATGAACCGGGACTAATGGGAGCAACAGTCCCGGTTCGGGAGGCCAGGAGGCCGGGTGGGCCACGTGGGGCATTGGTCCCGGTTCGTAGGACACCTTTGGTCCCGGTTCCATACACGAACCGGGACCAATGTGCCTCGCTCCTGGCCCACAACCATTGGTCCCGATTCGTGGCTAGAACCGGGACCAAAGGGGGTGACCGTTCGCCTGGTGCGAGCCCCTTTAGTCCCGGTTGGTGGCTCAAACCGGGACTAAAGGTTCGAACGGTTCGCATCCCATGACGTTTCGCGGTTCGAGGAAGAGGCAACTGTTCCGACCGCTTCGCCCATTTCTCTTCTTCTCCTCTCTTCTTCCCCTCCGTTCTACTCTCTTCTTCTCCTCCATTCTCCTCTCTTCTTCTCCTCCATTTTCCTCTCTTCTTCCCCATATCTTCTACCATGAATCCAATCACTCGCTACGGGGAGGTGCTCGCACATGGCACGGCCAATCTCGATGTCGACAGTGCCATGATGCCGCGTTTTCTTTCCCTTTTGCAGAAATGGCTTGAAGTGGAGGATGAGAAAGACAAGTTCATAGGGCTTGATCTCGAGTATACGGCCAAGCAAGACGATGTTGCCATCATCCAGCTATGTTTCAAGAAACATGTGATTATTTTCCAATGGGCAAGGTGAGTTTTGAGAGTTTTCTTTGATCAATTAATAATTTATAGATTATTATGAAAATTTCATAGGATATAAATATGTTGCATTTTGAATCCTATTGGAAAGATCAATATTTCTTTTAAGTTTGTAGTGAATAACAATTTTCCTTGTTGCAAAACGTGGGAGAACATATATGTCATATAGTTAATTTAAGGTCTCTTCATCAATTCATAGGATATGAAAATTGCATATATAGAGGATATAGCAATATATATGTTCTATTTTGAATCCTATGGCAAAGATCAATTTCTCTTAAGTTGTAGTGAAATAATTTTCGATTTTTTTATGATATTAATTAACATTTGTTCCATTTTAATTTGTTGATGTTGTAGTAGTGACAAGCACTGCCCATCACTCATGGACTTCCTACGCAGCGACATACATTTTACTAGCGTTGATGTAAGGAATGACAAGCTGAAGATGAGGCGCAACTTCGGTATTGAGATACCAGCTCGCTGCCTTATTGATATCCAAGACATATTCAGGCTTCGGTATGAGAGGACTTCGATGGCTTCTATGGTAGTCGCCTTGATCGACGACTATTACGGAGATATGAAGACTAAATTTCTCCCGGCGCAACACAAAGAGTGGGAGAGGACCCCACTTCAGCCTATGAACATTGAGTATGCAGCAAAAGATGCATACGTTGCATATGAGTTGTACCGCAAGATTCAAACCGTGAACTACGGGCAGCGTCACCTCGCACCACCACCACCATGGGGCGGATATTCTTCTGATTCAGATTAGATAGTAGTGTTCGCTTGGACGAGTACTTTCTGTAATGGATATCTGAACTATTATATATTACATATCTCTCTAGCTATTATATATTTGTAGTGCTTTTCAATTCAGGTTTTCTTAAATTCCGATTGTGGCTGAGAACAATATGCAACAAAAAAGTGGATTGTCATCGTTGGCAACAAGCACGCACACACCATGTCAATTTTCAACCTTTCCAAACTTCATTTGAAGTGCTTTTCGATTTCAGGGTCATTTAGATAAAAAAAATCAGTAAATGCATGAAATATATGAAATGAAGTCAGAAAGGGTTGAAAATTGATGATATGGCTTTCAATGGTACATTTTGAACACACAAAAAGCCTGGATTTCAAATAAGTTCAAGAAAATGAAATGCCTTTTCTAACCGATGAGTTTCCGTCCGAAACCCGGATACTTCGAAAGAGACTGTCAGTTTTGTACGCGAAGTTCATCCTGCTTTTGCCGTAACCCTCCCAAATTTTTAGCACATGCTATGTGGGTGAAATGATGATACCATGCCAACTTTCAACCTTTTCAAACTTCATTTCAAGTGCTTTTCAATTTCAGGGTCATTTAGCCCCAAAAATGTAAATGCATGAAAAATATCAAATGAAGTCAGAAAGGATTGAAAATTGATGATGTGGATTTGAATGGTGCATTTTGAACACACAAAAAGCCTGGAGTTCAAATAAGTTCAAGAAAATGAAATGCCTTTTCTAATCGATGAGTTTCCGTCCGAAACCCCGATACTTCGAAAGAGTCTGTCCGTTTTGTACGCGAAGTGCATCTTGCTTTTGCCGTAACCGTCTCAAATTTTTAGCACATGCTATGTGGGTGAGATGATGATACCATGCCAACTTTCAACCTTTTCAGACTTCATTTGAAGTGCTTTTCAATTTCAGGGTCATTTAGCTTAAAAAAAGTAAATGCATGAAAAATATCAAATGAAGTCAGAAAGGGTTGAAAATTGATTATGTGGCTTTGAATGGTGCAATTTGAACACACGAAAAGCCTAGAGTTCAAATAAGTTCAAGAAAATGAAATGTCTTTTCTAACCGAGGAGTTTTCGTCCGTAACCCCGATACTTCGAAAGAGACTGTCCATTTGGCACGCGAAGTGCATCCTGCTTTTGTCGTAACCCTCTCAACTTTTTAGCACATGCTATGTGGGTGAAATGTTGATACCATGCCAACTTTCAACCTTTTCAGACTTCATTTGAAGTGCTTTTCAATTTCAGGGTCATTTAGCTCAAAAAAATCAGTAAATGCATGAAAAATATCAAATGAAGTCCACTAGTAGAATGTCGATCAGTAGTTCGGTCGGGATGTGTCTTTAGTACCGGTTCCCAACCGGTACTAAAGGGTCGGGACTAAAGGTCCAGACATTTAGTACTGGTTGGCCCACGGACCGGTACTAAAGGCCCACCACGTGGCTGCCTACATGGGCTGGTGGTGGAGGACCTTTAGTACCGGTTGGTGATACCAACCGGTACTAAAGGCCCACCATGTAGCTGTCTGCGTGGGCTAGTGGTGGAGGACCTTTAGTACCGGTTGGTGATACCAACCGGTACTAAGTGTTCTGTTTTTTTAGCTTTTAATTAGGTTTTAGTTTTCCATTCATTTTAAGTTTATTTTACGGTGCTACATACTGTAAACATTACACATGTTGATGCATATATATATATGTAATATAATATACAATATCTCATACACAGTATATATACAAATGGAATTACACATCCATATATATTCTGGGACTTATAACTTAAGGGCCAAAACCTGGCCGGGACTAGCTAACTAGTGCTCCGGATGAAATCTCAGTTTTCTACTACTGATTTGCTGGCATTATTGAGGCGGCGGTAAGGAATAGTGCCCTCCATTTACATCAATGACATGTCGAAGAAGAAATGCCGCAAATTCCTCTTGAAGTGCTACAAAGCGTTTCTCGGGTGAGAGCTTCGACATTATCTGCCAAACCTAGAGTTGTCTTTCACGTGCTCCTCTGGACGTATACGGCTTTCGGTCTGGATGCGAATGTTCTCGCAGAGGAAGTATCCACATAAATTTGTCCCACGTGGCTTCTTCGCGCACTTTGCAAAAGAATAGAATTCAATAAGATAATTAATAATCAAGCATGTGATAATGATATTTAAACTAGAATTAAAAAGATGTGCGGACCTAGTAGTACTACTTAATTACCTACATCTTTCGGTTTCCATTGACGACCGTGATGGGTTTTTTCTATCATCTTTTTCCAAACACTAAGCGGCAAAGAAAAAGAACGAAAGAGTTATTATAATTACTTTTGATATCAGGAAATAATGAAAGAAAGCGAGGTCGATAAAGATTGAAATTACCTTTCTATCATAAAATACAAGTCCACGTATGATTGTTTTAGTGTATCCAGTGAGTCATACACTTGAACAAGTCCATCAGCGAGGATAATATTTAGGAGGACATAGTGGTCTCTGTGTAGAAGTTTATATAATTAAGCAGGCATGCATATAACTCATCAACTACACTTGACAGCGAACTAGTAAGCAAAAATAGAATGAGTAGTATACAAGAGTGTAAACGCTCATCCCATGTTGTAAGGAAATATTATAGTAGATTTGGTATTCATTAGTGCCTCTAGGAAATTTTCCAAGAGATCTTCTGTTTCGTTGGCATAATGTTTTACCACATGACCATTAACGATACTTGGGTCAATGAACCCAATGTCATCGATTCCCTCTTGTTTCAATTCCCACATCTTCAATCTGCATAATAGCATAGAAAAGAACATATATAGTGAGGATAAGCCAATGAACGATATCTTAGCTAGAGACTTAAATTATTAAAGATATAAATCACTTACAGACAATAGCAACTGATGAGAGTTTTGTCGATAGAGTCCATGTGGTATAACTGGAAAAGTTCTGAGAATTCAAGACATATGTCACATCCATTGACCTAATGCTCTTTCCTTACTTTGACCATGACCGCCGTCTCCCGTCGCTTTGCTTCACGCAGGTACCAATCATGCAACCATCGCATCGCAGTTGGTAGTTCTTTGTACTGCTCGGGTGTGACAAGTGGTTTTCCAACGGCATATTGCATTGCGTACTCAGTTGCACCATACCCGCGGATTTCCTCGGTGCCAAGGATTTGGCCAAGAGTGAGACCTGCAGCCTCTACTTCTTCGAGGTCGATTGGGTTGCCTTACACATCGACTGGTTGGATCAATTTCTTGCTTGGATTGGTACTCACCTTGAGCGGAGAGATCGATTTCTTGAATTGTTCTCCGAGCTGGGGAACCGTTTTCCCGCTAGTAGTACCTCCTGTCGTTGATGTCGGACTTCCCGACTTCTTCCTTGGGCTAGGCCGACTTCTCTACTCACTTGCCTTCTGAATCTGTCGCTCATAGTCTGTCGGCATATGCTCGACATATGTCGGGGGTCGATCAATAAAGTGTTCCATAAAGTGCTCTTGGACTTCCTTGGGTATTACCTCCTTTGGCGGCATGGTTTTCTTCGCGAAAAAGGCTTTCACTTGGCGATCACTTTCAATTTTGTTTTCCTCTGGCATCATGTCATAAGGAAACTTTCTTTTGGCCGGAGGCACGGGTTTCTTCTTTGCTTTCTTCCAAAGAGGACTGCTGCTGGCCTTCCTCTTTTGGGAGCCCTGCTGGCGAGACCGTTGTCGGGGTGGAGTCGGCTCACGCGGCGTCGTGCTCCGTCCCAAGGTTGGGAGGACTGCTGACGAGGTGGGATGCCTCTCGAGGTGGGGAGGACTGCTGGGGAGGTAGGGAGGACTGCTGGCGAGGTGGGGAGGACTGCTGGCGAGGTGGGGAGGACTGCTGGCGCTGCGATGCCTCTGGCTGGGATTGTTGGAAATATGCCCTAGAGGCAATAATAAAATGGTTATTATTGTATTTCCTAGTTCATGATAATTGTCTGTTGTTCATGCTATAATTGTGTTAACCGGAAACTGTAATACATGTGTGAATACATAGACCACAACGTGTCCCTAGTGAGCCTCTAGTTGGCTAGCTCGTTGATCAATAGATAGTCACGGTTTCATGACCATGGACATTGGATGTTGTTGATAACGGGATCACATCATTAGGAGAATGATGTGATGAACAAGACCCAATCCTAAGCATAGCACAAGATCGTGTAGTTCGTTTGCTAAAGCTTTTCAATGTCAAGTGTCGTTTCCTTAGACCATGAGATTGTGTAACTCCCGGATACCGTAGGAATGCTTTGGGTGTGCCAAACGTCACAACGTAATTGGGTGGCTATAAAGGTACGCGACGGGTATCTCCGAAACTGTCTGTTGGGTTGACACGAATTGAGACTGGGATTTGTCACGCTGTGTGACGGAGAGGTATCTTTGGGCCCACTCGGTAAGACATCATCATAATGAGCTCAATGTGACTAAGGAGTTAGCCATGGGATGATGTATTACGGAACGAGTAAAGAGACTTGCCGGTAACGAGATTGAACAAGGTATGGGGATATCGACGATCGAATCTCGGGCAAGTTCCATACCGATAGACAAAGGGAATTGTATACGGGATTGATTGAATCCTTGACATCGTGGTTCATCCGATGAGATCATCGTGGAGTACGTGGGAGCCAACATGGATATCCAGATCCCGCTGTTGGTTATTGACCGGAGAGGTGTCTCGGTCATGTCTACGTGTCTCCCGAACCCGTAGGGTCTACACACTTAAGGTTCGATGACGCTAGGGTTATAGGGAAATAGTGTACGTGGTTACCGAAGATTGTTCGGAGTCCCGGATGAGATCCCGGACGTCACGAGGAGTCCCGGAATGGTCTGGAGACGAAGATTGATATATAGGAAGTGAGGTTTTGTCGGAAGTGTTCCGGGTGTCTCCGGTAGTGTACCGGGACCACCGGAAGGGTTCCGGGGGTCCACCAAGTGGGCCCACCTGCCCCGGAAGGTTCCATGGGCCAAGAGTGGGAGGGAGCCAGCCCCTAGGTGGGCTGGTGCGCCTCCCACCCCAGCCCAAGGCGCAGCAAGGGTGGAGGGGGCAAACCCTAGGCTTAGATGGGCCTTAAGGCCCACCCTAGGGCGCCTCCACCTCTCCCTGCCCTGGCCGCCGGCCAGATGGGCTTCTGGAGGCTGCCGCCACCCCTAGGGTGGAATCCTAGGGCGCAGCACCTCTCCTCCCCTCCTCCTATATATAGTGGAGGTATTTGGGGCTGCACAACACACGAGTTCATCTCCTCCCTGGTGCAGCCCTACTCCTCCCTCTCCTCGTTCTCCGTAGTGCTTAGCGAAGCTCTGCCGGAGTACCACACAGCTCCACCACCACCACGCCGTCGTGTTGCCGGAGCTCTCCCTCAACCTCTCTCCTTCCTTGCTGGATCAAGGCGTAGGAGACGTCACCGGGCTGCACGTGTGTTGAACGCGGAGGTGCCGTCCGTTCGGCACTTGATCGGATCTACCGCGATCTGAATCGCTGCGAGTACGACTCCATCAACCGCGTTCTAGCAACGCTTCCGCTTAGCGATCTTCAAAGGTATGAAGATCTAATCTCTCCCCGCTCGTTTTCTGGTTTCTCCATAGATAGATCTTGGTGACACGTAGGAAAATTTTGATTTACTACTACGTCTCCCAACAGTGGCATCATGAGCTAGGTCTATGCGTAGAATCTATGCACGAGTAGAACACAAAGCAGTTGTGGGTGTCGATTTTGTTAATATGCTTGCCGTTACTAGTCTTATCTTGATTCGATGGTATTGTGGGATGAAGCGGCCTAGACCAACCTTACACGTACGCTTACGTGAGACCGGTTCCACCGCCTGACATGCACTAGTTGCATAAGGTGGCTAGTGGGTGTCTGTCTCTCCCACCTTAGTCGGATTGGATTCGATGAAAAGGGTCCTTATGAAGGGTAAATAGCAATTGGCATATCACATTGTGGTTTTGGCATAGGTAAGAAACGTTCTTGCTAGAATCCTATAGCAACCACGTAAAAACTTGCAACTACAAATTAGAGGACGTCTAACTTGTTTTTGCAGCATATGCCTTGTGATGTGATATGGCCAGAAGGATGTGATGTGATGCATTGTGATGTATGAGATTGATCATGTTCTTGTAATAGGGTTCACGACTTGCATGTCGATGACTATGACAACCGGCAGGAGCCATAGGAGTTGTCTTATTTATTGTATGACCTGCGAGTCAATCATAAATGCCATGTAATTACTTTACTTTATTGCTAAGCGTTAGCCATAGTAGTAGAAGTAATAGTTGGCGAGACAACTTCATGAAGACACAATGATGGAGATCATGATGATGGAGATCATGGTGTCGTGCCGGTGACAATGATGATCATCGTGCCCTGAAGATGGAGATCATAAGAGCAAGATGATATTGGCCATATCATGTCACTATATTGATTGCATGTGATGTTTATCATGTTTACAGCTTATTTGCTTAGAACGACGGTAGTAAATAAGATGATCTCTCAATAAAATTTCAAGAGAAGTGTTCGCCCTAACTGTGCACCGTTGCTAAGGATCGTTGTTCCGAAGCACCACGTGATGATCGGGTGTGATAGGTTCTAATGTTCGCATACAACGGGTGTAAGCTAGATTTACACACGCGAAACACTTAGGTTGACTTGACGAGCCTAGCATGTACAGACATGGCCTCGGAACATGGAGGACCAAAAGGTCGAACATGAGTCGTATAGAAGATACGATCAACATGAAGATGTTCACCATGGATGACTAGTCCGTCTCACGTGATGATCGGACACGGGCTAGTTGACATGGATCATGTATCACTTGGATGACTAGAGAGATGTCTATCTAAGTGGGAGTTCATTGAATAATATGATTATGTGAACTTAATTATCATGAACTTAGTCTAAAATTGCCTTTAATATCTATATTGTAGATCCAATGGCCAACGCAAATGTCAACCTCAATTTCAACGCGTTCCTAGAGAAAACCAAGCTGAAAGATGATGGAAGCAACTATGCGGACTGGGTCCGTAGCTTGAGGATCATCCTCATAGCTTCCAAGAAACTGTATGTCCTTGATGCACCGCTAGGTGACCCACCCCTTCTCCCAGCAGAACAAGACGTTACGAACGCTTGGCATTCTCGCTGCGATGACTACTTCCTTGTTTAGTGCGACATGCTTTACAGTTTAGAACCGGGGCTCCAAAAGCGTTTTGAGCAACACGGAGCATATGAGATGTTCCAAGAGCTGAAACTGGTCTTTCAAGCTCATGCCCGGGTCGAGAGATATGAAGTCTCCGACAAGTTCTTTAGTTGTAAGATGGAGGAGAACAGTTCTGTCAGTGAGCACATCCTCAAGATGTCTGGGCTTCACAACCGCTTGACTCAGCTGGGAGTTAACATCCCGGATGACTCGGTCATTGACAGAATCCTCCAGTCGCTTCCACCTAGCTACAAGAGCTTTGTAATGAACTACAACATGCAAGGGATGGAGAAGTCCATTCCTGAGTTGTACTCGATGTTGAAATCAGCAAAGGTCGAGATCAGAAAGGAGCATCAAGTGTTGATGGTAAACAAGACCACTAGTTTCAAGAAAGGCAAGGGTAAGAAGAACTTCAAGAAGGACGGCAAAGCTGTTGCCACGCCCGGTAAGCAAGTTGCCAGGAAGAAGAAGAAAAATGGACCCAAGCCTGAGACTGAGTGCTTTTATTGCAAGGGTACCGGTCACTGGAAGCGGAACTGCCCCAAGTATTTAGCGGATAAGAAGGACGACAACGTTAAAGGTATATGTGATATACTTGTTATTGATGTGTACTTGACCAGCGCTCATAGTAGCTCCTGGGTATTTGATACCGGTGCAGTTGCTCACATTTGTAACTCCAAGCAGGAGCTGCGGAATAAGCGGAGGCTGGCCAAGGACGAGGTGACGATGCGCGTCGGGAATGGTTCCAAGGTCGATGTGATCGCCGTCGGCACGCTACCTCTACATCTACCTTCGGGATTAGTTTTAAACCTTAATAATTGGTATTTAGTACCAGCTTTGAGCATGAACATTGTATCTGGATCTCGCTTGATGCGAGATGGCTACTCATTTAAATCCGAGAATAATGGTTGTTCTATTTATATGAGAGAAATGTTTTATGCTCATGCCCCGCTGGTCAATGGTTTATTTTTGATGAATCTCGAACGTGATGTTACACATGTCCATAGTGTGAGTACCAAAAAGTGTAAAGTTGATAACGATAGTCCCACTTACATGTGGCACTGCCGTCTTGGCCATATTGGTGTCAAACGCATGAAGAAGCTTCATGCTGATGGACTTTTGGAGTCACTTGATTTCGAATCATTTGACACATGTGAACCATGCCTCATGGGCAAGATGACCAAGACTCCGTTCTTCGGAACAATGGAGCGAGCAACTGACTTGTTGGAGATAATACATACCGATGTATGCGGTCCAATGAGTGTCGAGGCTCGCGGTGGCTACCGTTATGTTCTCACCCTCACTGATGACTTGAGGAGATATGGGTTTGTCTACTTAATGAAACACAAGTCTGAAACCTTTGAAAGGTTCAAGGAATTTCAGAGTGAGGTCGAGAATCAACGTGACAGGAAAATAAAATGCCTACGATCTGATCGTGGCGGAGAATATTTAAGTCACGAGTTTGGCACGCACCTTAGGAAATGTGGAATTGTTTCACAGCTCACGCCGCCCGGCACACCTCAGCGAAATGGTGTGTCTGAACGTCGTAATCGCACTCTATTGGATATGGTGCGATCTATGATCTCTCTTACCGACTTACCGCTATCATTTTGGGGATATGCATTAGAGACTGCCGCATTCACTTTAAATAGGGCACCGTCTAAATCCGTTGAGACGACACCGTATGAATTATGGTTTGGAAAGAAACCTAAGCTGTCGTTTCTAAAAGTTTGGGGATGCGATGCTTATGTGAAGAAACTTCAACCTGAGAAGCTCGAACCCAAAGCGGAAAAGTGCGTCTTCATAGGATATCCCAAAGAGATTATTGGGTATACCTTCTACCTACGATCCGAGGGCAAAGTCTTTGTTGCCAAGAATGGATCCTTTCTTGAGAAAGAGTTTCTCTCGAAAGAAGTAAGTGGGAGGAAAATAGAACTTGATGAGGTAATTGTACCTCCACTCGACCCGGAGAGTAGCGCAGCACAGGAAGTTGTTTCTGTGGAGCCTACACCGGCTAGAGAGGAAGTTAATGATGATGATCATGAAGCTTCAGATCAAGTCGCTATTCGGAGGTGCACTAGGACACATTCCGCACCAGAGTGGTACGGCAATCCTGTCCTAGAGATCATGTTGTTGGACAACGGTGAACCTTGAAACTATGAAGAAGCGATGGCGGGTCCGGATTCCGACAAATGGCTTGAGGCCATGAAATCCGAGATAGGATCCATGTATGAGAACAAAGTATGGACTTTGGTGGAGTTGCCTGATGATAAGCGAGCCATTGAAAACAAATGGATCTTTAAGAAGAAGACTGACGCGGACGGAAATGTGACCGCCTATAAGGCTCGGCTTGTCGCTAAGGGTTATCGACAAGTTCAAGGAGTTGACTACGATGAGACTTTCTCACCCGTAGCGATGCTAAAGTCAGTCCGAATCATGTTAGCAGTTGCCGCATTTTATGATTATGAGATCTGGCAAATGGACGTCAAAACGGCATTCCTTAATGGCTTCCTCAAGGAAGAACTGTATATGATGCAGCCAGAAGGTTTTGTCGGTCCTAAAGTTGCTAACAAGGTATGCAAGCTCCAGCGCTCCATCTATGGGCTGGTGCAAGCATCTCGGAGTTGGAACATTTGCTTTAATGAGGTGATTAAAGCGTTTGGGTTTGTACAGGTTTATGGAGAACCCTGTATTTACAAGAAAGTGAGTGGGAGCTCTATAGCATTTCTTATACTGTATGTGGATGACATGCTGATAATGGGAAATAATATAGAACTCTTGGAAAGTATAAAGGCCTACTTGAATAAGTGTTTTTCAATGAAGGATCTTGGAGAAGCTGCTTACATATTAGGTATTAAGATCTATAGAGATAGATCGACACGCATCATTGGTCTTTCACAAAGCACATACCTTGAAAAGATATTGAAGAAGTTCAATATGGATCAGTCCAAGAAGGGGTTGTTGCCTGTGTTGCAAGGTGTGAGATTGAGTACGACTCAATGCCCGACCACGGCAAAGGATAGAGAAGAGATGAGTGCCATCCCCTATGCTTCAGCCATAGGCTCTATCATGTATGCCATGCTGTGTACCAGGCCTGATGTGAACCTTGCCATAAGTTCGGTAGGGAGGTACCAAAGTGATCCCGGAGCGGAACACTGGACAACGGTCAAGAATATCCTGAAGTACCTGAAAAGGACAAAGGACATGTTTCTCATTTATGGAGGCGCCGAAGAGCTCGTCGTAAAGGGTTACGTCGATGCTAGCTTCGACACAGATCCGGACGACTCCAAGTCGCAAACTGGACACGTGTATATTTTGAATGGAGGGCAGTGAGCTGGAGCAGCAGCAAGCAAAGCGTCGTGGCAGCATCTACATGTGAAGCGGAGTACATAGCTGCTTCGGAAGCAGCAAAGGAGGGAGTCTGGATGAAGGAGTTCATCACCGACCTAGGAGTGATTCCGAATGCGTCGGGCCCGATGACTCTACTCTGTGACAACACTGGAGCTATTGCCCTTGCGAAGGAGCCCAGGTTTCACAAGAAGACAAGACACATCAAGCGCCGCTTCAACTCCATCCGTGATTACATTCAGGAGGGAGACATAGATATTTGTAAAGTGCATACAGATCTGAATGTCGCAGATCCATTGACTAAACCTCTCTCACGAGCAAAACATGATCAACACCAGAATGCTATGGGTGTTCGATTCATCACAATGTAACTAGATTATTGACTCTAGTGCAAGTGGGAGACTGTTGGAAATATGCCCTAGAGGCAATAATAAAATGGTTATTATTGTATTTCCTAGTTCATGATAATTGTTTGTTGTTCATGCTATAATTGTGTTAACCGGAAACTGTAATACATGTGTGAATACATAGACCACAACGTGTCCCTAGTGAGCCTCTAGTTGGCTAGGTCGTTGATCAATAGATGGTCATGGTTTCATGACCATGGACATTGGATGTCGTTGATAACGGGATCACATCATTAGGAGAATGATGTGATGGACAAGACCCAATCCTAAGCATAGCACAAGATCGTGTAGTTCGTTTGCTAAAGCTTTTCAATGTCAAGTGTCGTTTCCTTAGACCATGAGATTGTGTAACTCCCGAATACCGTAGGAATGCTTTGGGTGTGCCAAACGTCACAACGTAACTGGGTGGCTATAAAGGTACGCTACGAGTATCTCCGAAAGTGTCTGTTGGGTTGAAACGAATCGAGACTGGGATTTGTCACTCCGTGTGACGGAGAGGTATCTCTGGGCCCACTCGGTAAGACATCATCATAATGAGCTCAATGTGACTAAGGAGTTATCCACGGGATGATGTATTACGGAACGAGTAAATAGACTTCCCAGTAACGAGATTGAACAAGGTATGGGGATACCGACGATCGAATCTCGGGCAAGTTCCATACCGATAGACAAAGGGAATTGTATACGGGATTGATTGAATCCTTGACATCGTGGTTCATCCGATGAGATCATCGTGGAGTATGTGGGAGCCAACATGGGTATCCAGATCCCGCTGTTGGTTATTGACCGGAGAGGTGTCTCGGTCATGTCTACGTGTCTCCCGAACCCGTAGGGTCTACACACTTAAGGTTCGATGACGCTAGGGTTATAGGGAAATAGTGTACGTGGTTACCGAAGGTTGTTCAGAGTCCCGGATGAGATCCCGAACATCACGAGGAGTCCCGGAATGGTCTGGATACGAAGATTGATATATAGGAAGTGAGGTTTTGGTTATCGGAAGTGTTCCGGGTGTCTCCGGTAGTGTACCGGGACCATCGAAAGGGTTCCGGGGGTCCACCAAGTGGGCCCACCTGCCCCGGAAGGTTCCATGGGCCAAGAGTGGGAGGGAGCCAGCCCCTAGGTGGGCTGGTGCGCCTCCCACCCCAGCCCAAGGCACAACAAGGGTGGAGGGGGCAAACCCTAGGCTTAGATGGGCCTTAAGGCCCACCCTAGGGCGCCTCCACCTCTCCCTGCCCTGGCCGCCGGCCAGATGGGCTTCTGGAGGCTGCCGCCACCCCTAGGGTGGAACCCTAGGGCGCAGCACCTCTCCTCCCCTCCTCCTATATATAGTGGAGGTATTTGGGGCTGCACAACACACTAGTTCATCTCCTCCCTGGTGCAGCCCTACTCCTCCCTCTCCTCGTTCTCCGTAGTGCTTAGCGAAGCTCTGCCGGAGTACCACGCAGCTCCACCGCCACCATGCCGTCGTGTTGCCGGAGCTCTCCCTCAACCTCTCCTCCCTCCTTGCTGGATCAAGGCGTAGGAGACGTCACCGGGCTGCACGTGGGGAGGTGCCGTCCGTTCGGCACTTGATCGGATCTACCGCGATCTGAATCGCTGCGAGTACGACTCCATCAACCGCGTTCTAGCAACGCTTCCGCTTAGCGATCTTCAAAGGTATGAAGATCTAATCTCTCCCCGCTCGTTTGCCGGTTTCTCCATAGATAGATCTTGGTGACACGTAGGAAAATTTTGATTTACTACTACGTCTCCCGACAGGGATCCCTCGCGCTGGACATCGATACTCAGAGGAGCCGGTGACTTTAGCACCGACTGTGGAAAGACGATGCAGTCCTTACTCCATAGAATGAGACCACAGCCGGCTTCTTCCAATGTGGACTCCCTCTCACCTCTAGGGATGTCAAGCAATAGTTCATCATATCCTGGCTCTATTGCGTCCACCGCGACACGAGCATACCCAGCTGGAACCGGATTGCAATGCCAGAGAACATCAGGTGTATTTGGTAAAGCATAGCCCGTCGCGACCCGCACGGGCATGTTCTTAATTTTCTGGATTAGCTCACAAGATGTCTTCTCGATGATATCATCCACGGGGGTGTGACCCAGTGGTGCCCCCATGGAACCCACGCTGCTTTTCGGCAGTGTAGATGGGACGGGTTCCCCTGCCTCCTGGTGTGGAGTTTCCCTTTGCTGGGTCAGTATCTGTATCTGCAGCTGCTGTTGCTCATACTTCTGTTCCAACTTTGAAAGTCGGACTGCTTCCACCTTCTTTTTTCTCGAACGGCTTTTATAACTGTCCTTCCATCCCGCAAACCCCTCGTACCACGGAACAACGCCCACGCCTCGTGTTCGCCCTCCGTGTTCGGGATTCCCGAGGGTGCGTGTAAGCTCGTCGTTCTCTCTATCGGGGTGAAACCGTCCTTCTTGGGCAGCTTTTATTGCATCAATCAACTCATCTGATGCATGCTTTAGACTAACCAGTGCAATAACCTTCCCTGTTGCTGGGTCCATATTTCCCCCATGCGCAAAAAACCAATTCCTATACCTCCGGGGCTAGTGGAAGGTTACCGGAGTGATCCCTTCAACATGCATCTTATTCTCTAATGCATCCCACTTAGGAATGATGACTTGTATCCACCTATCCCTAGTTTATGGTGATACTTTTTTTCTCTGCATTTATCTTATTCTTTGCCGACTTCTCCATAGCAGCTTCCGATGTCATGTACTCGATAAATGCGTCCTAGTGATTTCTTACCTTCTCATATATTCCTATGAATTTGGGCGCCTTCTGGCCTCTAGCATTGTACTCGGTCCATAATCTTTTCTTCCAAGTCTGGAACGCGCCGGCCATCTTATGGAGAGCAAACACCTTGACTTTGTCCCTTTGGCGCTTCGAGAGAGAATCTGGTAGGATGAAATGCTCCATGAGATCTCGCCAAAGGGTATCTTTAATTCTTGTATCGAAATAATTCACTCCTGGTTTTGGGTTGTTTGGTTGAATCCATTCTTGCATTGTGATTGGGACTCCATCCCTAACAACCACTCTGCATTGACGCACAAATGTCTTGGCATTGGCTTCAGGGTGAGCCGGTGCGCCATCATGTTTGAAAGCATCAAGATTGAGCTTTACGTTGCCATCCAATATTTTGGCACCGCCTCGTACCTTTCTACTAGATTGGCTCGATCCGTAGGGCTGATAATTAAAAGAAAAAAGATTTGTTAATATATATATACAAATCAATTAATACACATGTAATGATCACCAGAGGCTAATATGTGTATATACCTCACAGGACATTGTTAGTCTTTCCGGATTTTGGAACATAAGTTGTTCTTCCTTGGCCTCACATCCATCACCGTAATCGTTCAGATATTGTGAGCCGTCATCATCATGTGATTCACCCAGAAGGTCCGCTGGGTTTTCGGAGGAGCGTATCATGTCGAAGATGTCCTCTTCATGAGCTCTACCGGTATTGTCCATAGCTTAATAACTAATCCATAATAATATAGATAAAACAAATTAGTATTCAAATTAGGATGCATTCAAGAAGCCAAATAACTGATAGTTAATTAATAATGCATCATCGAATACATATATAGTAGTTCTTAGAAAATATCTCATCTCATAATCTCAGATAATTGTTAATACATCGGCTAATCCATCGATCTAGCTAATACATCATAATAATACATATATAGTACCTAATATATCGATCTAGCTAGAACCCTAACACTCGGCGGATATTGGGGCGGGCGGTGGACACCCAAAGAAAAGGAACCATCATAGGAACATAGCTGTAGTGAGATCCCTGAAGAATCTACCAGGTATTGTCGGACCTGGCCTCCAAAGCTGTCATGTAGCGACGGACGTGCTCGTTCTCCTTGCTGGCATGGTACTTTACCACCTCCGCGGGGGACTCAAGCCTTTGAAAACTCCGTGGCCCATGCGGCCGCCACCACAGAACCTCCGGGTCGACGACGGGCTGGCTCCTCACCAAGCTGCGCCGCCCGGAAGGAAGCACCTCCCAGTACCATCCCGGCGGAGCCCAATCCCTGACAGGGCCCCTTTGCTCAAGCAAGTGACCTCCTCCGGCGACTCGATGACGAGGATGCGGGATCGGCATCGTCGACGTCGAGAAAAACACTTAATTATGAAAACAAATTAAATAAAACTTAGCAAAATTAACACTTAACACCTAACAAATTAAATAATACTTAGCATCTAACAAAATTAACACATAGCCTAATAACCTAAGGATGACCTACCTAACTAACCTAACCTAACTAACTAAACTAACTAAACTAACCTGATAACCTAACAAACTAACTAAATAAATAGGGGTGATGTGTCGTGGTCGGGGTCAGGGTGTCGGGGCTATCGTGTCGGGGTGTCGGGGGTGTCGTGTCGGGGTAGGGGTGATTTGTCGTGGTCGGGGGTGCCGTGTTAGGGTGTCGTGTCGGGGTCGAGGTGTCAGGGGTGTCCTGTCGGGGTCGGGGTGATGTGTCGTGGTCAGGGGTGCCGTGTCGGGGTGTCGTGTCGGGGTCAGGGTGTCGGGGGGTGTCGTGTCGGGGTCGGGGGGCCTAAACTAAACCTAAACTAAACCTAAAACTAAACTAATTCATTTCTCACAGTCAAAAAGACCGCTTTCACTCATTTTGAAATTGTTTTCACCCTTTGCCAAAAACTAATACCAATTATTAAAAAAAATCACTCAATTCTATAAACTATAATTTTCAAAAATAATTAACATCCATCAAAAATAATTAACATCCAAAAATCATCATATCAACATTTTCTATATATATATACATCCATCAACATTTTCTATATAAAATCATCATATCACTTTCATATTAAAATCATCTAACATCTCATACATATTTAGAACAATGAACTCTATTTCCAAAAATTAAAATCATCTAACATCTCATACATATTAAAATCTCTAGTTTGCCAGGGCTCGATCGTCGGGGCTCACCGGCGGGATGGATCGTCGGGGCGGGCCGGCGGCACGACGCGTTGGGGAGGGCTCGGTGACGGTGTCGATCTTGGGCGGCGACAAGGAGCGGGTCAGCGGCTCGGGGAGGAGGGAGAGGCGAAGTCCGGCGAATGCGTCGATGGACAGGGCTCGGGGACGGTTCGGAGGCGACGGCGTTGGGCAGGGCTCGGGGATGGCGACGAGGAATTCCGACAGCCTGGCGGCAAAAACAAGCATCTCCCGGTGCGTGGCTCACACCGGGACGAGGCCTCCACTATTTATATGTGGAGGCCCTTTAGTACCGGTGCGTGGATCGCGCCGGTACTAAAGGGTCTTGAGCTAAATGACCCTGAATTTGAAAAGCAGTACAAATGAACTGTGAAAAGGTTATAACTTGGCATGACATCATAATTTCACCCACATAACAACTTCTAAAGAGTTGAGAGGGTTACGACAAAAACTGGATGCACTTCGTGTACAAATTGGACAATCTCTTTCGAAGTATGAGGGTTTCGGATGAAAACTCATCTATTACAAAGGGATTTCATTTTTAATAACTTATTTTAACTCCATACTTTTTGCGTGTTAAATATGCACCATTCAAAGGCACATCATCAATTTTCAACCCTTTCTAACTTCATTTGATATTTTCCATGCATTTAATGATTTATTTTGAGCTAAATGACCCTGAATTTGAAAGCAGTACAAATGAACTCTGAAAAGGTTATAACTTGGCATGACATCATAATTTCACCCACATAGCAACTTCTAAAGAGTTGAGAGGGTTACGGCAAAAAGTGGATGCACTTCGTGTATAAATTGGACAATCTCTTTCGAAGTATGAGGGTTTCAGACGAAAACTCATCTATTACAAAGGGATTTCATTTTTAATAACTTATTTTAACTATATACTTTTTGTGTGTTCAATATGCACCATTCAAAGGCACATCATCAATTTTCAACCCTTTCTGACTTCATTTGATATTTTCCATGCATTTAATGATTTATTTTGAGCTAAATGACCCTAAATTTGAAAAGCAGTACAAATGAACTCTGAAAAGGTTGTAACTTGGCATGGCATCATAATTTCACCCACATAGCAACTTCTAAAGAGTTGAGAGGGTTACGGCAAAAACTCGATGCACTTCGTGTACAAATTGGACAATCTCTTTCGAAGTATGAGGGTTTCTGACGAAAACTCATCTATTACAAATGGATTTCATTTTTAATAACTTATTTTAACTCCATAGTTTTTGTGTGTTCAATATGCACCATTCAAAGGCACATCATCAATTTTCAACCCTTTTTAACTTCATTTGATATTTTCCATGCATTTAATGATTTATTTTGAGCTAAATGACCCTGAATTTGAAAAGCAGTATAAATGGACTCTGAAAAGGTTGTAACTTGGCATGACATCATAATTTCACCCACATAGCAACTTCTAAAGAGTTGAGAGGGTTACGGCAAAAACTTTGTGTACAAACTGGATGCACTTCGTGTACAAATTGTTACAAAGATACCATGCTAGAAAATGCATGCATGTCCTTCACATAGAAAGTGATGACGATGAAGCCGGTCACATCCCAGAGTGGGATCTCGTGGTGTAAGACTTTTTCTGCGTGTTTGTCCCTTGCTTATGATTGTGCCGTAACCATGAAGAATCTTC
This sequence comes from Hordeum marinum, assembly GCA_022496015.1. NCBI lineage: Eukaryota > Viridiplantae > Streptophyta > Magnoliopsida > Poales > Poaceae > Hordeum > Hordeum marinum. The sequence continues at coordinate 12,953,858 of CM039677.1, read as the reverse complement.
ATCATTTAACAGGATGCTTGGGTCAGTCTTCACTCTGAAGGGAGGGATTAAATGAAACTTTTCATAATCTTCTGACATGTCTGTCTTGTCCTCCACTCCCACAATGTTTCTTTTCCCTCAAAGAACTATGTGGCGCTTTGGCTCATCGTATGATGTATTCGCTTTCTTATCTTTTTTTCTCCTCGGTTTGCTAGACATGTCCTTCATATAGAAAACCTGAGCCATATCATTGGCTAGGACGAATGAGTCGTCCGTGTATCCAAGATTGTTAAGATCCACTCTTGTCATTCCGTACTGCGGGTCTACCTGTATCCCGCCTCCAGTATATTTGACCCATTTGCACCGAAACAAAGGGACCTTAAGATCAGGTCCATAGTCAAGTTCCCATATCTCCTCTATGTAACCATAATATTTGTCTTGAAAGTTAGTTGCATCATAGCGGACACCACTGTTTTGGTTGGTGCTCTTTTTATCTTGGGTGATCGTGTAAAATGTATTCCCATTTATCTCGTACCCTTCGAAAATCGTTACAGTCGAACTTGGTGTCTTAGCCAACCAGTTCAGTTCATCTAGAACATCATTGTCATTGATGAGCTTTGTTTGCAACCAACCGGCAAAAGTCTCCATGTGTTTACGTTCAATCCAGGGGTTAGACTGCTCCGGGTTCTTGGACCGTACAATATCCTTGTGTTCCTCCATATATGGAGTCACCAAGGTGGAATTTTGTAAAACTGTGTAGTGTGCCTCAGTGAAAGAATGCCTGTCCATATTTATTGCTTCTTTCTTTCCTAATGTGCCTTTATTACCCAGTCTCCCCTCATGCCGCGATTCAGGAAGACCAATCAGCTTAATGTCAGGAACAAAGTAAACACAAAACTCAATAACCTCCTTTGTTCCATATCCCTTGGCGATGCTTCCTTCTGGCCTAGCACGGTTATGAACATATTTCTTTAAGACTCTCATCAACCTTTCAAAGGGGAGCATATTGTGTAGAAATGCAGGACCCAGAATGTTAATCTCTACGACTAGGTGAACTAGAACGTGCGTCATAATATTGAAGAAGGATGGAGGGAACACCAACTCGAAACTGACAAGACATTGGACAAGGTCATTCTGTAATCTTCGTAGGATTTCTGGATCGATTACCTGCTAAGAAATTGCATTGAGGAATGCGCATAGCTTCACAATGGCTAATCGAACATTTTCCGGTAGAAGCCCCCTAAGTGCAACCGGAAGTAATTGCGTCATAATCACGTGGCAGTCATAAGACTTTAGATTTTGAAATTTTTTCTCTGCCATATTTATTATTCCCTTTATATTCGACAAGAAGCCAGACGGGACCTTGATACCGAGCAGGCATTCAAAAAAGATTTGCTTCTCTTCTTTCATAAGAGCATAGCTGGCAGGGCCTTGATACTGCTCTGGAGGCATGCCGTCTTTTTCGTTAATTCTTTGCTTGTCCTCCCGTGCCTCCGGTGTATCTTTTGTCATTCCATACACGCCCAAGAAGCCTAGCAGGTTCACACAAAGATTCTTCGTCACGTGCATCACGTCGATTGCATTGCGGACCTCTAGGGCTTTCCAATATTAGGGTTCCCAAAATATAGATTTCTTCTTCCACATGGGTGCGTGTCCGTTGGCGTCATTCAGAACAGATTGTCCGCCAGGACCCTTTCCAAAGATTACCTATAAATCCTTGACCATATCAAATATATACTCACCAGTACGGAGGCCAGGCTTCTTCCGGTTATCTGGCTCACCTTTGAAATGGTTGCCTGCCTTTCTTAAGATATGCTTAATCGGTAGAAATCAACGATGTCCCAGGTACACATTCTTCTTACATTTATCCCAATATATACTTTCAGTATCATCTAAATAGTCCGTGCATGCATTGTATCCCTTGTTTGTATGTCCTGAAAGGTTACTAAGAGCAGGCCAATCATTGATGGTTACAAACAGCAACGCTCGTAGGTCAATTTCCTTCTGTGTGTGCGCATCCCACACACATACACCTAGTTTTTTCCACAACTGTAGAAGTTCATCAACTAGTGGCCTTAGGTAGACATCAATGTCGTTGCCGGGTTGCTTAGGGCCTTGGATGAGCATGGCATCATAATGAACTTCCGCTTCATGCACAACCAAGGAGGAAGGTTGTAGATACATAGAGTCACGGGCCAGGTGCTGTGACTGGAGCTTTGCTCCCCAAAAGGATTCATGTCGTCTTTACTAAGACCAAACCATAAGTTCGTTGCGTCAGCTGCAAAGTCCTCGAACTCCCTCTCAATTTTTCTCCACCGTGACCCATCAGCGGGTGCTCTCAACAACCCGTCTTTCTTACGTTCTTCTTTGTGCCATCGCAACAACTTCACATGCTCTTTGTTTTCAAACAAATGTTTCAACCGTGGTATTATAGGAGCATACCACATCACCTTGGCAGGAACCCTCTTCCTGTGGCATTCACCCTCCACATCACCAGGGTCATCGCGGGGGATCTTATAGCACAGTGCACCGCATACCGGGCATGCATCCAAATTCTCGTACCCCTCACCGCGGTAGAGGATGCAGTCATTAGGGCATGCATGTATCTTCTGCACCTCTAATCTTAGAGGGCAAACAACCTTCTTTGCTTCGTACGTACTTTTAGGCAATTCGTTATCCTTTGGAAGCATCTTCTTTATCATTATCAACAATTCCAGTGTGGTACCCAGCTTTTTCTTGTCATCTTCACAATTTGGATACAATAATTTCTTGTGATCCTCTAACATGCATTTCAACTTCAACCTCTCCTTATCATTTTCGCAGTTTCTCTTTGCATCAGCAATGACCCGACCCAAATCATCAACGGGCTCATCTGATGCCTCTTCTTCAGCTTCCCCCATTGATGCCTCTTCTTCAGCTTCCCCCATTGTTGTATCGGCGAAAGGATAGTTGTCATCATCCTCTTCTTCTTCATTGTCTTCCATTATAACCCCTCTTTCTCCATGCTTGGTCCAACAGCTATAGCCGGACATGAAACCGGACTTCAGCAGGTGGTAGTGAAGGGTTTTTGAGGTAGAGTAATTCCTATCATTCTTACAGTCACGACACGGACAACACATGAAACCATTCTGCTTGTTTGCCTCAGCCACACAAATAAAATTATGCAGGTCAGTAAGAAACCCTAGACTTAGTCGGTCATCGTACATCCATTGCCGGCTCATGTTCACTACACAACATCGAAGTGACCAAATTAATACAACTTCATCATCACATTACAACCAAAAGTAGAGCTAGCAGTGACCAAATGTTATTACTGCAAATAATAGATACTTATAGTTCATACATACATCTCATAAAACAACATACAACTATCTAAAACATGTAAATGCAACAACAAATGCGATCATAATCGCAACTAAAGTAACAATTGAGCCAACGACATAATGATACCAAGCCTCTTTATCAATGACATATTTTCTAATCTTTCTAAGATTCAAGCGCATTCCAGCCATCTTGTTCTTGTGATCATCGACGATATCAACAACATGAAACACCAATCCCATCTTCTCATCTTCAGTTCTTTTCAATTTTTCTTTCAAATGATCAATTTCTTTTTCAGCTTGTGTTAATTTCTCGAGCAGAATTGTATAGTCGGTTGGAATTTCTGGTTCAACTACTTCCGATATATAAAAACATCTACGACAATTTGGTGGCATAATTAATTGTCATAGACATTAAATGATGTGTGAAATAGTTATAAAAGATAATGACATACAACATCTGAATCATAGACTGGACGAGGCCGACGTGGGCGAATACCATAACCATGACACTATAGAATAACCAACAATAATACAAGTAAGTAAATCATACACGTAACTATCTAAATCCTACAAGTAATTTTTTTTAAAGGTTTTAAGAAGAACAAGAGGCTCACCAAGGTGGCCGATGCCGCGACGAGACGGTGCGGACGATTGACGGTGGTTAGGACGGCCGGGGATGGGAAGGCACCAAATAAACCACACCTACACATATGCAACCTAACAAGTTAATTTGAGCTCAAATTGCATATAAATCAAATAAACTCCCACATAATGATCACTCCACCAAAACCTAGCTAAAACCCACAAATCACATATCTTTGAGCATACCACAAGCTAATCTAGCAATGAGAGATGAAGGAGCAAAGTTGCTAACCTTTATGAACACTTGGATAGATGGGGTGCCTTTAAATCTTGACAAATCCTTGGCAAAATGGAGGATGAGCTTCAAGCAAGAAGAAGAACAGGGGATAAAACAGAGAAAAGATCGAGCCCCTTCGCTCGGCTGTGGACGAAGCGTATGTGTAGGAACTCTTTAGTACCGGCTGGTGACACCAGCCGGTACTAAAGGTTGCCCTTTAGTACCGGTTGGGGTCACCAGCCGGTACTAAAGGTGCACGCGGGGCCTAAGTCTGACCAAAAGCCTGCCACACCCCCTTTAGTACCGGCTCGTGACACGAGCCGTACGAAAGATCGCTCATGAGCCGGTACTAAAGGTTGCCCTGCTCCTAGCCGTTGGAATCGGCACGAACCGGGACTACTACCGTATTTAGTACCGGCTTGTAACGAGACCGGGACTAATGCTTGGGACGAAAGGTCAATTTTCTACTAGATCAGAAAGGGTTGAAAATTGATGATGTGGCTTTGAATGGTGCATTTTGAACACACAAAAAGCCTAGAGTTCAAACAAGTTCAAGAAAATGAAATGCCTTTTCTAACCAATGAGTTTCCGTCCGAAACGCCGATACTTCGAAAGAGTCTGTCCGTTTTGTATGCGAAGTGCATCCTGATTTTGCCGTAACCCTCTCAACTTTTTAGCACATGCTATGTGGGTGAAATGTTGATACCATGCCAACTTTCAACCTTTTCAGACTTCATTTGAAGTGCTTTTCAATTTTAGGGTCATTTAGCTCAAAAAAATCAGTAAATGCATGAAAAATACCAAATGAAGTCAGAAAGGGTTGAAAATTAATGATGTGGCTTTCAATGGTGCATTTTGAACACACAAAAAGCCTGGAGTTCAAATAATTTCAAGAAAATGAAATGCCTTTTGTAACCGATGAGTTTCCGTCCGAAACCCCGATACTTTGAAAGAGACTTTCCGTTTTGTACGCGAAGTGCATCCTGCTTTTGCTGTAACCATCTCAACTTTCTAGCATATGCTATGTGGGTGAAATGTTGATACCATGCCAACTTTCAACCTTTTCAGACTTCATTTGAAATGCTTTTCAATTTCAGGGTCATTTAGCTCAAAAAAAATCAGTAAATGTATGAAAAATATCAAATGAAGTCAGAAAGGGTTGAAAATTGATGATGTGGATTTGAATGGTGCATTTTGAACACACAAAAAGCCTGGAGTTCAAATAAGTTCAAGAAAATGAAATGTCTTTTTTCTAACCGATGAGTTTCCGTCCGAAACTCCGATACTTCGAAAGAGTCTGTCCGTTTTGTACGCGAAGTGCATCCTACTTTTGTCGTAACCCTCTCAACTTTTTAGCACATGTTATGTGGATGAAATGTTGATGCCATGCCAACTTTCAACCTTTTCAGACTTCATTTGAAGTGCGTTTCAATTTGATTTAGCTTAAAAAAATTAATAAATGCATGAAAAAATATCAAATAAAGTCAGAAAGGGTTGAAAATTGATGATGTGGATTTGAATGGTACATTTTGAACACACGAAAAGCCTGGAGTTCAAGTAAGTTCAAGAAAATGAAATGCCTTTTGTAACCGATGAGTTTTCGTTCGAAACCCCGATATTTCGAAAGAGTCTGTCCGTTTTGTACGTGAAGTGCATCTTGCTTTTGCTGTAACCCTCTCAACTTTTTAGCACATGCTATATGGGTGAAATGATGATAACATGCCAACTTTCAACCTTTTCAGACTTCATTTGAAGTGCTTTTCAATTTCAGGGTCATTTAGCTAAAAAAAACTGTAAATGCCTGAAAAATATCAAATGAAGTGAGAAAGGGTTGAAAAATTGATGATGTGGCTTAGAATGGTACATTTTGAACACACGAAAAGCCTGGAGTTCAAATAAGTTCAAGAAAATGAAATGACTTTTGTAACCGATGAGTTTCCATCCGAAACCCTGATACTTCGAAAGAGACTGTCCGTTTTGTACAAGATACTTCGAAAGAAACTTGATATGATATACAATTCATGCAACTAAAATAGATGCGCTTACATTGAAGTTCAGCCTAAAATCAAAGTGCTAGTTAGGCACCCAATTAGCCTTTTGAATTTAGGCCGAATTCAGTATCAACACATCTATTATCACTATCAGAGGAGCTCAACGTAACAGGTGCGGCGGGGCTTATAAGCAGGTTCGGGCAACCTTCGCTTGGCGAGGTGGGACTAAACTCCCACCACACCACTGTGCAAGGCCATTGGTCCCGGTTGGTGGACCCAACCGGGACCAATGCCCCCTTTAGTCCCGGTTTGTCGCACCAACCGGGACCAAAGGGCCTGTTTCCCGTCATTTGAGCTGCTGAAAACAGGGCTTTGGTCCAGGTTGGTGGCACCAACCGGGACCAAAGGTCCCTGTTTCCCGCGGCAAAAAATAGGGCTTTGGTCCTGGTTGGTGCGACAAACCGGGACTAAAGGGGGGCATTGGTCCCGGTTGGGTGCACCAACCGGGACCAATGCTCCTTCTATATGACAAGCACTTAGCAAAATTCGCAGTTTTCATTCCACTTCGCCCTCGTCGCCGCCGTGAGCCCGCCGTCGCCGTCGCCGTTCCCGTCCCCGTCGTCGCCCCCGGCGCCGCCCCGGCGCCTTCCCCGCCTTCCCCGCCGCCTCCCCCGCCGCCCCGTTGCCGCCCCCGTCGCCTCCCCTGCTGCCCCCGTCACCTCTCCCGTTGCCGCCCCGCTCCCGTCGCCGCCCCTCCTCCGTTGCCTCCTCCGTCACCTCCCCCACCACCCCTGTCGCCGCCCCGCCCCGTCGCCGTCGCCGCCCCGCCCCCGTCGTCGCTCCGTCGCCGCCCCCGCTGTGAGCCGCTGCCGCCCTGGCTCGTTGCAATTTTTTTTAAATATATGTTGATTTTTATCCTTTTTTAGTATGTCTATGCATGTTAGATTAGTATGTTTATGTTAGCTAGATTAGTTTGTGTATGTTAGATTAGTATGTTTATGCTTTTTTTTGAAAGTAGATTAGTATGTTTATGTTAGCTAGATTAGTATGTGTATGTTAGATTAGTATGTTTATGCTTTTTTTAAAGTAGATTAGTATGTTTATGTTAGATTAGTATGTGTATGTTGATTTTGGGTTTTATGAAAAATTAGTCGACGATGCCCGCCCGCATCCTCATCATCGAGTAGTCCGCGAGAGCCTGCTTGATAGGCGCCATGTTCGGGACTAGGCTCCGCCGGGCTGGCACTGGGAGGTGCTACCTTCCCGGGCTCGGAGGTTGGTGAGGAATGCAGGTATCGTCGTCGAACCAGACCTTCTGTGGTGGCGGTCACGCGGGCCACTTTCGGTGCGGAGGGAGTCGGCACCCGCGGAGGTGGTACGTCGCCGTCTCAAGGAGGAGGACGAGCATGTCCGTCGCTACATGGCGGCGTTGGACGCCCAGTTTGACAATACCTGGAAGATCCTTCACGGATCTCACTTGAGTTATGATCCCGTGATGGTTCCTTATCTTTGGGTGTCCACCGCCAGCGACTCAGAAACCGCTAGTGAACCGAGTTCACCGTCCTTCATTTTGGATTCTAGGATATTCGATCTGTATTAGTGATGTTATATTCAAGGTCATTATAAATATTAATGTATTAGTGATATTTTATCGGTATAATGCGTGTGTGACTTTCGGTCTGTTGTTGCTCCTTGTGTGACTTTCATGTGTGTTCTTGATGGAGGAAGGAATCCCGACTGTTGTCGTGGGGGGCGTTTCCTCTTTCTTCTCTTCCTCGCGATATACTCGTCGATATATTGCGCAAGAAGTTAAGAGGGGAGGCGTCCATCACGGACGGTCGAACTATTACTATGAGAGAGTGTCCACCAGCATATATACACCACCGTACCAATGTGAGAGAGTGCGCACCAACACACCATGAGATATGAGAGTTATTTAAGGAAAGCCTCGACGGACCGAAAGTCACACACGCATTAATTAAGATCCAAAGCATGTCGTAATTCTTGAACTGGATTATTCGGAATGATGTATTACTGATATTATATTCAAGTTCATTATAAATGTATTTGTGATTTGCAAGTCATTTCAGTATTTTTTCTATGTCATTGCTCGATATATGAAACGGGTTGACTTTAGGTCTGTTTCGGCTCATTGTGTGTCTTTCAGTGAGGGAGAGTGTCCACCATATGTATATATATATATGAGAGAGGAAGAATCCCGACTGTTGTCGTGGCAGTCGCTTCTCCTTCGTTCCCGTGTGCTAGACATTTTGGTGTAATGCACTCGCGGACGAATGGAGGAGTCACCATCACCGACGGTCGCAATATCAGAGGGAGTACCCACCATATACATGAGATGAGAGTTTAGGAAGGAAAGACTCGACAGACCTAAAGTCAACCCGTTGCATATTGAGTAATAGTGATCTGTGTGTTGATCAGTTTTCTCGTAGTTTCCTTCGATCGATTTTAAATGTTTCAACTATGAGCCCGTGCCATAATTCTTGAATCATGAACACAGGAAATGTCATCGTCATCAGACGACGATGGGATCAAAGCATGTGAATTTTGCGGTGAAGATAAAGGTCTTTGTGACCAGACTTGGCTGGGAGACAGCAGGTTCTTCACCATGAAGCTTTATAAGGACTTTGATATTTCTACGGTACGCAACGATCACAACTGTTTTTTCGTAATTAAGCATGACTTCCGTTTCTTTCCTTCAACGCGTAATTTCTGTTTTATACAATTCGACTGGTTCGTCCCCTGTCATGCAAGACAATATTTCTTGGAGAGGCTCGGTTTCGAAGAGCACGAGAGTTTTGAGATGAGGACAACCAACCTAAGGACTAAACATGGTCACACATTTCTTGTGAAAGTAATGAATACACCTAATAACACAGAAATAGGGTGCTCAAATTGGGAAGCTCTTTGCAAGGCTTATGGATTTCGGGAAGATATGGAAATAACCTTCGATCTTCGTCCCGAAGATCATATTGAAGGAAACATCGACATTTGGGTGGATGTCGATATGTTTCCTGTTTTACCTCCATGTGAGTTTGTCAACCATGCATATTTGTCAAGTAATTTGTATTATATATATATATATAAATATTAGGTGTTCATGCGTACTAAATTTGTTAATTTTTAATTTACAGCTTATTTCGTTTCTTCGAGTGAAATACAGAACATAATCGACACGACACACTACACTTATGGATCACATCTAACTTGGGAGGAGAAGGATGATCTTATCTACTTTGTTATTGGTGTCATAGTTGGTAGAGACATCTTCCCGTATAATTTGGGAACTGGCCCAAATTATACATTGTACAGGACACTAGTGCATAGGTTGAGGGCGGATGACATTCGCCGAAATATCTTGGTAAGAGTTGCTAATTAAGTACACTAGTACTGTTGCGTAAATGGTATTGATTACATTGCTAACTAGGCTACTATATATTATGTTCTTCAACAGAAATTGCCAAATGTAGTTGTGCCATCGTTGATGCACCCCGAAGGTAATATGACAATAAAAAGCCCCTTCAATCCCGAGTTATCTTTTGCATACTCGACTGAGCGCAAATCACCAAGAAGGCTCCAAATTGATACATGGGGACAAATAAAGAAGGATCGCAAGCCACAAGTTGGAGACCGTTGGATCTCTTTGCTTCATCATGGAGACATTGGTGTGATTCTTTTTTATGCCATTTTACCTAAGAGGAAGGAGTAGGTCCTATGAGGAAGGACTATATTATTTTATCTTTTTTGTTTTGTTTTATGAAACTTTAACTTTGTATGCTTAAGATGATGATAAGCTGTTAGATCTTGTGTAATTAATGGTTTTCCGTTATTTGCTTACTAGCTAGCGTCGAGTTCTCTATATGTATAGTAGCTAGCGTCGACCAAGCACAGAAAAAGAGAGATCACTTCTCTCTATTAGCTAGCTAACACAATATGAAACCCCTAAATTAACCCTTCAAAACCCCTTAAACCCCCTAAACCCCCTCTTTCAAAAAAAATCAGCTCCTGTCAGATGCTGACGCGTGGATGCCTTTTGGTCCTGGTTGGTGTTACAAACCGGGACTAAAGGTCCTCCTGCCTGGGCTCCCGTAGCGGCCACATGGAGCCCTTTTGGTCCCGGTTCGTAAGCAAATCGGGACTAAAGGTTTAGGGCATTAGTCCCGACCCTTTAGTCCCGGTTCCAGAACCAGGACAAATGGGCCTCTGGAACCGGGACAAATGAGCCGTTTTCTACTAGTGCATTTCCAAGGAGCCCCAAGGGATGTCACGCATCATCATCACCGTCATCATTGTCGTGTTTCGTCAAATTACTTCATCGTCCTAGCAACACTCTTCATCTAGCTTCTTCTCCTTTGCCAGCGTGGCCGGATCTTGCTCATAGATGAGATCAAGACACATGCTAGGGCTAAGACATGATCGTTTGTGTGCTCTATTCCCCCCAAGATCAAGGGCACGCTCCTACACATGATTGAAAAAATGTATGTTTGCACACAATGCCGGCGCACGAGTTCTTGGTCACAAGATTAAGAAATATTCGTAGCAAATTAAACTCTCATAAAAAAAAATATGTAGCCAAAAAATGGACAAAAAGTCATTTTTGTACTGCATAAGCAAAAACACAGTGCATAAAACATAGGCAAGGATTTCAGCCTTTTTATCTAGGCCATTTCAACCTTCTATCTGGGCCGACAGAGGTAAAGATTCTGCCATACATCTTGAAGGGGTGAAGTAATTTCTCCATAGTTGAATTGCAAAACAGTTCACGATTCAAATAGATTCACTACAAATTGAACAACCGTTCATGATTCAAATAAATTAGTTCAGAATTCAATTATACACACACGTACGATATTTTTTTAACCGCTCGGCCGAATTCACCTTTTTACCCAAGCAAAATTTCCTTGGAAACCCAAACCTAACTCAAATTTTGCTAATCGAATTCCGTCAAAATCTGGTTGGCTTTTACTTTACCCAAATCACTTCAAACCATGTGAACAGTATGCCACATTAATTACGCCAAATCAAGAAGGTTAGCCCTGGTTTCTTCTCAGCTGACAGCAGCCAAGTGCCCAAGTGGGCACAGAGAAGATGAAGCTCATCATCATCATCATCATCATCATCCCTGAACCGGCATCCAAGTCAATGAAGGCGCGCTGGATCCACGCGTCGAGTCACGCGCTGATCCTTGGCTGATCCCATGGGATAACCACCCGTGCGGGGGGCCCCAAGAGGCACGGACGCAGGAGATGCGGCGGCGAGGATCTAGTCTAGCATCCCTTAACAATCCGTTAATTGACGTTTTCCTCCTCCAGATTCAACGCTCTCCAAAGGAGGGGGCCGGATTAAGCCGAACGGGAGCCATTAATCAACCAGCTCACTCGGTTCCCTCCCTTAATTGCTTTGTTAAACACATCAAATGATTCCGTGTGGTGCACTGCAGCAGTAGTTTATTGAATCCACGCTGCTAGCTAGGCTAGATGTAATTGCTTTTCTACAACGCCCAAAGGCCAGGTTGCTGGTTAACCTATAGCCGTGAAACTGGCTAGAATCTTCAGGAATCGAGTAAGTTGATCCCAATGTCAACTCTGCTTGCCTCCCCCCCTCCCCCTGCGAGTTGCATGTGAGCGCGCCTCTCTATAAATACCTCAACGATCCCAGATCCAAAGTATAAACAGCATCGCCATTGCAAGCTCCATCTAAGAGCAGCAACAGCCACCATTAGAGGCACGCTTAGTTGCTAGTGCGACTAAGCTAGCAAGCTCGAGGAAGATGGAGGTGGAGTCGAGTTCACATGGCGCCGGCGACGAGGCTGCGAGCAAGTTCACGCTGCCCGTGGACTCCGAGCATAAGGCCAAGTCCTTCAGGCTCTTCTCCTTCGCCAACCCCCACATGCGCACCTTCCACCTCTCCTGGATCTCCTTCTTCACCTGCTTCGTCTCCACTTTCGCCGCCGCGCCGCTCGTCCCCATCATCCGCGACAATCTCAACCTCGCCAAGGCCGACATCGGCAACGCCGGGGTGGCGTCCGTGTCAGGCTCTATCTTCTCGAGGCTTGCCATGGGGGCCATTTGCGATCTCCTTGGTCCGCGCTATGGCTGCGCCTTCCTCGTCATGCTCGCAGCACCTACGGTCTTCTGCATGTCCCTCATCGATGATGCGGCTGGCTACATCACCGTCCGCTTCCTCATTGGCTTCTCCCTCGCGACGTTTGTGTCGTGTCAGTACTGGATGAGCACCATGTTCAACAGCAAGATCATTGGCACTGTCAACGGCTTGGCGGCTGGTTGGGGCAACATGGGTGGCGGTGCCACTCAGCTCATCATGCCACTCGTCTTCCACGCCATCCAGAAGTGTGGTGCCACGCCCTTCGTCGCATGGCGTATCGCCTACTTCGTGCCAGGATTGATGCATGTGGTGATGGGCTTGCTCGTGCTCACCATGGGGCAGGACCTCCCAGATGGGAACCTTGCGAGCCTCCAAAAGAAGGGAGATATGGCCAAGGACAAGTTCTCCAAGGTTGTGTGGGGTGCTGTCACAAACTATCGGACATGGATCTTCGTCCTTCTATACGGATACTGCATGGGTGTCGAGCTCACCACCGACAATGTCATCGCCGAGTACTACTTCGACCACTTCCACCTTGACCTCCGAACATCCGGCACCATCGCCGCCTGTTTTGGCATGGCCAACCTCGTTGCTCGGCCCGCAGGTGGCTACCTCTCCGACCTCGGTGCCCGCTACTTCGGCATGCGTGCCCGCCTCTGGAACATCTGGATCCTCCAGACCGCTGGTGGCGCTTTCTGCCTCTGGCTCGGCCGTGCGAAAGCCCTCCCCGAATCCATCACCGCCATGGTCCTCTTCTCCATCTGCGCCCAGGCCGCGTGTGGTGCAGTCTTTGGCGTCATCCCCTTCGTCTCCCGCCGCTCCCTCGGAATCATTTCGGGCCTGACAGGAGCTGGTGGGAACTTTGGCGCCGGGCTGACACAATTGCTCTTCTTCACTTCGTCGAAGTATGGCACCGGGAGGGGGCTCGAGTACATGGGTATCATGATCATGGCCTGCACGCTCCCTGTGGCGCTCGTGCACTTCCCACAGTGGGGATCCATGCTCTTGCCGCCCAATGCCAACGCCACCGAGGAGGAGTTTTATGGCGCCGAGTGGACGGAGGAGGAAAAGAAGAAGGGTCTCCATATCCCTGGTCAAAAGTTCGCCGAGAATTCCCGCTCAGAGGCCGGCAGGCGCAACGTCATCCTTGCCACAGCCGCCACACCCCCGGGCAACACTCCCCAACACGCATAAGACTTGAGGTTTTTCTTTAGTTTTTTTTTTTGCGGGGCGAGCTTTTCTTTACCTGTGTACACGTACAGTGCGCGTATTATACACATCGTGTATATACGTCTGAAATCCGCAAGTGTGTTTTTTGAATGTTTTACATTTCCGTAAGAATATATGGTACTGAATTTGGTATGTACGCGCGGGAAATGTGTGGATGCATGTGCATGTGCACTGCATGCGAGCGAGGGTGTTTATGTACGTGTCCATTTGGGACGTCGGTTCCAAAGTTAAATGAAAAGTTTGAATCTGTTTTGCCATTGTACTTGTGTACCTCCGGTTCTTCACCTACCGAGAAATGTGTAAGCAATTGGTCAGTAGAAAGACCTTTGGGTGAAATGGAAATAAAGAGCTATTTTTTTTGTTCCAAGTGTTGAAGTATGCTTGCTATTTTAGCATACGATAAATGGATATTAAAAGGAAACTAGTCCATTGTAGTAGCAAAAACTTCGACCAATTGATTTAGTACGTATGGTAAAGATGTTTGGTTGCATGTACTGCGGGATATAAGGAAATAATGAACTAACTAAATGTATACTTAAGGTGGATGTCTCAGTGTAAGATTATTCATATGTAGTATTTCTGCATCTTCAAAATTTCTTGAAAAGTTTGAAGATGTGTAAAACTTTGGTCAAATATACCTTGCAGAAAAATCAACTTATATAGTAAATAGTGTTATACCAACTACTTGCCATGTTTGTACAAGCCAAATTTAACCACCGGTTTGCAACATAACTGTATTTTTCGTACCCCGTATAGCATATCTTTTGTCCCTCAAGCATTTTTTTGGTGAGAATTTCACCATCAATTACCAATATCGGTTATTTTTCTTGACAACGATCAGCCTTATGTTTTAGGTGGTATTGACCACATATGACAACCACCTGACACCTCAATAATTTCTCAAAAAAAACTGACTCCCCAATATAATTGATTCTTGGAGACCATTTACTCCTGAAATCCTAGGAAAACAAAAATCATAGGTGATCCTACTGTCGCTGCCAATTGCCAAGTTACCCTCCACACACACCTTCTGGAAAAATTCAGAGAACGGGTGCACTGATACGGTGCCTCTGGTGGTGCCCTTATGTATGCCTCTTGGTTCATTCTAAAATTCTGCTTGATTGTTTTCATCTTTTACTTGTTTGAGAAAACAGCGGAAAGTTGACACATCACCGAAAGTACATTGCCTTTTAGCATTTATTATTAGTTGGTTAATATTTAAAATCATCAATAAATGTGAGAATAACAGGAAATTAAATAATTAAACTTCGAAATAAATAGTTGCATATTCAACATATCATGCTTCAAACTAGATTTGTTAGCTTATTCGACATATCACCCCTCACCTCCACGGACTTTGATTTAGGTTGAGTGATGTTGCTGGTATTCGACACCTTTGTATCTTGCCTTGTGTGTGTGTGTGTGTGGTGTGTGCGACATGGTGTACGGATTGCGTATGTTTTTATAATGATCGTTGCTTTATCTATAAAGCGCGATGAATGAATTTTTCCGTTGTTATCTTTGTTCATTGCCACAATGGCAGTGCTTCAACATAATTTAGGGTATTATGTCAATTCTGGCCCAAAATTGTGTTGAATATTAAGTGTTAATTTGAAAAAGGAAAATTTGTTAGAGGGGCTTTGGCACATGGTGGCCATAACTAAGCTTATTTCATTTCATTCCACCTCTTCCGAAGACTATATAATTTTTCTTCTTATGATTCCTCGTCGGTAAGCAATCACCACAAGGCAATGGCCCATGGTGATGTTAGGAACGAAGTAGAAATATGTTGGATTGTGCTCCGATGGAAAATTGACAGACAGGCAGGGACGAATAAGCCCCCCCCCCCCCCCAACGATCGTGTCTTCCCACGATAACGTTTAGTTAATCGGTACTTTTTTTTGATTCGGTACGTGTGGGTAACGTGCTTTGCCCCCCTATGGATCCAGGCTTTGCAATTAACGTGAACCATCAGCCTCTGAGCCCATGTATAAATGTACAGCCCAATCTCTTGGCTTTTTTTCCTCACAAAATGAGGTAAAGGAAAATAGCTAGCAGCCCATATGGAGAACAAGAGATGCTGTTTGTTGGAGGCTTGCCGCACGCAGCTACGACTTGGAGCTGGAATACGCATGCAGTCACGCATATATCGCTAGACGCTAACCCCTTCGTTTCCAAGCCGCCACTGATCAGATCTCTCCATCGCACCTCCATCAACAAGGGACGAAGGGAAGGGGATGACAGGACATGCAGGCGCCGATCCACGGGCACCTTGCCGGACGCAGTGATGAACTGCAAGCCCAGGGTAGTTTCGGAAGGAGAAAACTGGCACTGAATCAACAAGTTGCAAAATTGATCGCCGCCGGCGATGTGATATTGTGCGCCCCATGACTCCGCAACGATGGATCGACGCAAGGATATTGTGCGGTTATTCTACTTCCCTGATGTGTATACGTATTATACAATGTGGATCTTTATATTGTTAAAGTTTTTCTAGAATACATATTAAAAAGTTTATGCGTTTAGATGGAATTAGCTTATCTCTGTAGATTTATTTTACCATCATTAGGTCTAATGCACTGGTGATATACTACTAAACGAATTATAAATTGTGTATGTACAATCATGAATAGGAAACTAACTTATCCATTCTACGGTGAAACTGATTTTACAACCTGAATCTCTTTGTATGATTGTATGTTCCTATCGCAATCAACAAAAAGCTAGTAAAAAAATAACACTGATTCTAGTCCAACAAATAAGCACACTTGATCTAGATGACAATAAAGAAAATGAGTAAACGTTTGATGCAAGGCAAAGGCTTAGGATAGTCATATAATATGCTTATTTTTTGCTTGTTGTCTTCCCCTCCCCTATGTGTAAATCCTGGCTCCGTCCCTGCAGACAGGTGACAATGCCAAAAACATTCGACGGATCGATGTGCATACATTCTCTAGGGTTTCCTTTGATTTACATGATAGTTATAGGAAAGTCATAGGAAATGAGATGACATGCATCTCAATTCCTTTAAAAAAAATATAGTTTGGCATATAGAATCGGAATTTTCCACTAGGTCTGAGCTGATGTGTTTTTCTTTGAAATGTGAAGAGAATTCATTCATACATACCAAAGGGCTTTAAACGAAAATTTTGTATAGGAACCCTATAATATAGAATTCACACTAAATGAATGTAAACCAAAGGAGGCCAAACAATCATTTTTTTTGCCAACACAATTGATTTACTTGAACCCCCATGAAATAAATACGTGGTAGCAAAGCCCGAAGCAACTCTCTGGTGGATGAGACAAAAGGGGTAGAGTCCACCTATATGTTCTTCGCCTGGTGGCCCGTGCATGTGCCACTCCCTCCGCTTTCTTTCTCCTGTGAACTTTCCCGGACCAACCCACTATGCTTTCTCTCTTTGTTTCTCCCTTGTAAAATTGAAAATTTAGAACGTTTGAAACATCTGAAAGTTGTAATTTATGAAACTCAAATTATACAAATATTAGAATTTCTTTTATTTTTTATTTTTCAAGAACTTTGAAATTCTGAAACATTGCAATTTATGAAAGTTAGTGCTAGAAGAAAGTTACCAAAATGCGAAGTTTATAACTTACCAAAATGGAAAATGCGCCTGGCCTAAAAATGCCACCCAGGTCCTTCCCTAACGGGTGATCACCACCAATTAGCACATCCCCTACTACATGAGTTATGTTTGGGCGAGGCTAGACAAATACAATTAATATCGACCACACGTACATGCTGGAAATATCAGCCTTATCTCGATCGGCATAGGCTGAACCGTACAGGAAACGTATATGTATACGTATATGAAAATAAAGTTGCTAATCAAGCTGTGCTTGACGTACCTGGATTAAATAGCTTGTTCTATGCATTTTTGGCAAGCTAGTTGGCGTTTGACATTGCCGACAGATATACATTTCTCTGCAGATCATATCACATTGGCATACAGGCCGGCTCTGTCGGACCTTATCATGTTATCCTACCAGTTCATGTGCATATCGGACCAGCATTTACAAAAAAATTGTTGTATGGCCAAAGTCCATGGACCTTATCCTCCAGTGACTAGGCTCCATACGGCCATATCCATGGAGCTAACACATAATCTTTGTGTGCATATATTATCATGACACCATATACAACACGCCATAGGAAAATTGTATGAACTTTTGGAGATATACGAAACGATGGAAACTTTCTCACAGAACATGATGCGAATCATATGATCATATCCCATACACATGAAGAAAATCCTACTGACCGCAATCATACATACATGAAAATCAAACAATCCGCATACAAAAAACCACAAATGTTGGAATACTCGAAATTCTCGTGAAAATACTATGCTCAAACATGCCCTTGAACTTTCCAATTGATACTTCACTAAACATTTTGCTCTTTTCTGAGAAAGTTGACTCTGGGTTGGATCATATATATGTGTGCACGCAAAATTTTCTGTTCTGGAATAGAGTGGAAAAATTATGGTCAACTGCATAAATGCCAACAATCAATATATCAATTCTCTTGGAAAATAATAAACTCTAGTTCCTTGTAGTGACTCAGCATCATCCATTGCATTTAGTCAGCACCTACACAATATAGTTAATACTACCACTACTACAAGTGTCAACTACAAGAACCATTCATACAAATATTTTGGCTTTGTAGACAGCAAGGATACGCGTGTGGTAGATACCCCAATGTTCATGGAAGTGCCATTCATTAAACAAATAAAGGTACAACTCAGGTACTTATTGAGTTGATCAATCCATGGAGAATGGCTTATCAACACCTACAAACGACATTTCAATATAAAACTGAGGAATGTATACAATCAGATGAAAAGTTGATTTGGACTCTTGGGCATTGCATGATCCAATGTCAACTTAGAGAGTGCAATAGATAGATAAGATATGCAAGCTCATGTGTGAACTTATTTGCCATTGTGACCTTCTTTAGGACAACTGAGTCCCCATCTCTTTAGTTAATTAGAGTAGGAAAGAGACACATAACAAAAGCTAGAGTTCGAATGAAGGTTAAATAATTTGTCAAACTCAAAAGGAGTGTGAGGTGGGCATGAACTTATAATTGCGACCGTAGCCGAGTAAGCGAGAGAGACCTAGGTAGATATATATACTTAGCAGCCCCGAGTCAAAATTGCCACATTGCTCAGTCTGATATGATTTTGAGTCCTGAATGTTTTTTAATGTTTTTTCTCAGTCCTGAATGGTTAGTATGCCACATAAACCAAATCTGATTAACAAAAGTTACACATTTTAGCTTATAACGTCATAAATATTAAACTAAAAATCAAGGTCAATGACTACATTTTGTGAATATTAGATGTCTTCTAGGACTCCCAATAATTGAAGGGGAACATGGATGAACAAAGTTTGGTTTGGACATAGATGTAGAAGTTTCAGGTAACATAAAAGCTTGTCCAAACCTTTGAACACTATATAAGGTGAATCTGAAACTTCCATTGTAAAAATGGTAGTTGAAATACAATTAAAAATCCGCTGAAGGCTGGAACTTAGTTGTAGTTTTGAATCTCATTTATAAAGGTTAATTCAAACCTCACCAACATGTTCCGTACTTCCGCCATGTCCTCTCAATCAGAATACCTCAGCTCTTTCAAAAATTAATTAGCTAGTTGTAAATTTGAAATTTCTAGTCATCGGTACACTACTACTACTACTATTTATTTGGAAGGTGGGCAAGAGTGGAAGTGTTGTTCCCAAAAGAAACCTTTTTTTTGAATGCGAAACCTCAAATTTGAATGAAACGTTTTGTTTCTCCAAGGCAGGTGCTAACTTAGGTTCACGATTTGGGTATACTATTAGCACCTTAATTAGGAAATTGATAACCCATGTATGGAGAAAATTAACTGAGCCACAGCCATTTTGTAGATTATGTATGTAAACTTGACAGGAGAGGAATAATTGGAGGTATACAAGCGACAGAATCTCAAAGCTGTTTCAGAGCACAGGTACCCTCGCATCCGTGCATGCACACACCACACATTTCGTGCGTAAGAAACGCATTACATATGCCTACACTAGAAATCTAAATTCGTAAGCCTCATTACAGCCGATGTTGCAGGCGTATATATGCGTGCACTGTAGTTCAGTACTTGTACATATGTATGAAAAACAATCCAGTCTTATACGTGCTGGGGAGTATTGTTGGGTGGTGTGGCGGACGTGGCAAGGATGACGTTGCGCCTACCGCGCTCCGACCGGGAATTCTCGGCAAACTTTTGGCCAGCGATATGGAGACCCTTGGTCTTCTCCTCTTCGGACCACTCCGAGGCGTAGTACTCCTCCTCCGTGGCATCGGCGCTGGCAGGGAAGAACATGGAGCCCCATTGTGGGAAGTGCACAAGAGCGACGGGCAGCGTGCATGCCATGATCATGATGCCCATGTACTCGAGACCCCTACCAGTGGAGTATTGCGATGAAGTGAAGAAGAGAAGTTGTGTGAGCCCTGCGCCCACGTTTCCACCAGCTCCGGTCAACCCTGAAATGATGCCAAGGGAACGCCTGGAGACGAAGGGTGCAACACCAAAGATAGCACCACACGCAGCTTGGGCGCAGATGGAGAAGAGGACCATGGCGGTCACTGAGGCAGGGAGGGCCGAGGCACGACCGAGCCAGATGCAGAAAGCGCCACCAGCGGTTTGGAGGATCCAGATGTTCCAGAGGCGAGCACGCATGCCGAAATAGCGGGCACCAAGGTCAGAGAGGTAGCCGCCCGTAGGACGTGCGACGATGTTGGCCATGCCGAAGCAGGCGGCGATGGTACCGGCAGCACGGAGGTCTAGGTGGAAGTGGTCGAAGTAGTACTCGGCAATGACATTGTCGGTGGTGAGCTCGACACCCATGCAGTAGCCATAGAGGAGGACGAAGATCCATGTCCGGTAGTTGGTGACGGCGCCCCAAAGGACCTTGGAGAACTTGTCCTTTGCCATGTCCCCCTTCTTCTGGAGGCTCGCGAGGTTCCCGTCGGGAAGATCTTGTCCCATGGTGAGTACCAGCAAGCCCATCACGATGTGCATCATTCCGGGCACGAAGTAGGCAATACGCCATGCTACGAAGGGCGTGGCACCACACTTCTGGATTGCATGGAAGACGAGTGGCATGATGAGCTGCGTGGCGCCACCACCCATGTTGCCCCAACCCGCAGCTAGGCCATTGACTGTGCCAATGATCTTGCTATTGAACATAGTGCTCATCCAGTACTGGCACGACACAAAGGTGGCGAGGGAGAAGCCAATGAGGAAGCGAACGGCGATGTAGCCTGACGCGTCGTCGATGACAGCCATGCAAAATACAGTTGGTGCTGAGAGCATGACGAGAAAGGCGCATCCATACCGCGGCCCCAAAAGGTCGCAGATGGCGCCCATGGCAAGCCTAGAGAAGATGGACCCAGACACAGATGCCACACCAGCATTCCCTATGTCGGCCTTGGCAAGGTTGAGGTTGTCGCGGATAATGGGCACGAGGGGTGCCGCGGCAAAGGTGGAGACGAAGCACGTGAAGAAGGATATCCACGAGAGGTGAAAGGTGCGCATGTGGGGGTTGGCGAAAGAGAAGAGCCTGAAGGACTTGGCCTTGTGCTCGGAGTCCACAGGCAGCGTGAATTTGCTCGCCGGCATGTCGCCATGAGTCCCGGTCTCCACCTCCATCTTTCTTGAGCTAGCTTAGCCGCACACCGGCAACTAAGAACAGCTGATGGTGGGTGCAGGTGGCAACTATGAGCTTGCCTTGTAAGCAATGGCGATGGGGTTTGTGCTTTTGGATCTTGCATCGGCAAGGTATTTATAGCGATATGTGCGTGCATACATTTGCATTTGCAGGCAGCGGAGAGTTGACATTTGGATGATTGAACATCTCTCATCTCTTAACTGGTGGTTACGTGCAATTAGCATTGCCTACTTAGGAAATGCATTATTGCACCTGACGGAATCATGGCCGCAGTTGCTGGGATTAAACAATGGACGTACAGCTGAGTCGAGAGGTAGGAAAATTATAAGCAGGATAACTAATCTCGTCGCCGCGCGCATCTCCGCGCCCTCACCCCACGGGGTGAACCAAGGATCAGAATATGCACTGCACGTCACAACACAAGATGCGTGTCCCGAATCGATTGTCGCCAAAGTCGCTCATACATATGCACATACAAACACAAACACTTATACATACACACATACATTTATTCTTATAAACATACCTTATTCTTATGAGCATCTCCGAACGACTAAAAGGACACATTAGTTTAAGATTGTCGAAGTCGTCACCAACGTCTTCCTACCAATGTCAACTCTAAAACTTAAATTTCGATGGACAGGGGATACCACTTCCGTCTTAACCATCCAACCCCAGGTGGTTCGCATAATCGAATTCTACGCGAAGAAAGCTAGTAAGTGCTACCACGCATTTCATTCTGGCCATTGTGTCGAGGAAAATATATGCAATCATGATGCTAAGGAACATGTGGCTAACAACATAAAATGTTTACAAAGATTACTTGGCAACACAAGGAATCAATCTTAGTTACGGCTACAAAGAAAATATTCTACATATGAAGTACATCATGAAATATCCAAATATTTCGTTTACAACATAAAATGTGCAAAAAGATACGGTTTGCTTTGTAGGAGCCAAATAGGACTAGTGCAGATCTACAAATCCCAGGCTTCATTGAAACTAGGAGCCAAACAGGTTGATATTAGTTTGTTACTGAAACAAGAGCATCTCTGCAACGGTTTCAGTTCGTTGCTTTGCTTGCAACTTTTGCAGTGATCCAACGGCCAGCCAGCCAGCCGACGACGGCCTACCCGCGTTACACGGCGCGTACACACAGTCTAGGCGCTGACTTTGCAAGCTGGCCATTCCGGCCCGGAAAGCACATGTCAAACCTGGCTGACACTGATAGCATGCAAGGGGACACGTAATGACCGCGTGTGTCTTTAGTTAATTCTTGGCTTCATAGACTAATTCATGCTGACGTACGATGCTAATCAGTTTCAGGCAACTCGAAAACAAGTGTTACGTCTTCAATCTTGTCATACGATGATTACAAATTAGTCTCGAGATGCGGCAGAAATTAGCCATTTCACTCTTAATCTGGCCTTTGGTTACTAGATCAAACAACATCAATGTACATTCATCATGATGCTCTTCCGGGTGCAGTTTCTTCTATGATGCTGGAGATCAAGCCTTTTGTGTATGCGCGACCTCTTCGTTTTGAATGCAATGCCTTGGGAGATAGTGATGTCCTCTCCAAGGTGAAACCCTTGGTATAGCGTTCACTGAAATAGGTTTAGTTCATCCTTGACTTCTTTGTATGGTTTTGGCTTATTTGTACATTACTGCATATGGTTGGTTCTTTTGAAGCTGGCCACATGCGTTTTCATGATCATTTCAGTTTTATATTGTACGTCGATTTGATCAGTTTAATGCATTTGGCATAATTGAAATTAAACTTCAAAGTTATATGTACAGATTGATGCACATATAGGGGTAGAGAGGGCGCGGGGTGGGTCTTGAACCAAAAAAGGATGGCTCAAGATATCCTAGCAATAGGGAGTTATTGAGCTTAATTCACTTGCGTCAGAGAGCATATTTACAGCCTGGTAAAAGAGTTAACTTAATTTTGGACTTCGGTTCCAATTTATCTATAACTGAGGCAATGGCAATATATCTTGTGTCACTCTTCCACAATAAAAAGTATATATCTCAGTACTGATTGCTACCTGCAAGTACAAAACCGTGTAAATAGTTGACTCTGAAGGGTTAGCTAGGTAGCTGCATTTCTTCTCCAAATGCATATGTTACTACAAATATGCAATATTATATATCATGGTCGTTGTTCTTGCTGCATCACTAGTAGTTTGTAACCAGGTTGTTGAAATTAAATGATGTCCATTACGTGCATACAATTGAATTCAGTATTAATGATGATTATAGGTAATAGCAGGAGAGTAGACTAGCATTTGGGCCTGTTGAAAGGGTGGAATGGCTTTTCCAGGGAGAGGGTGATGTATTCTCAAATACTAATTGTAGTTTTATTACTTCTGTATATAGAAGAGGCAAATAAAGACAGTGTTACGTGCCAGGAAGCAGGGCGCTACAGTTGTCATGCTATTCTTCTTTAAAAAAAGGAAAAGATGTCCTTGCTGCCAACCACAACCACATGATATTTGTTTGCAAGATATTTCACAAGCTGAGCCAAAGAATAAAAGGGCTTACAGCAAGGTATGTAGCTACTGCTAATATATGGCCCAGTGGGTCATGTGACCGCTCCCTCCTTTCGTAATCCTTGATAAATTCTTAGTTAATACTAACACTTAAGATGCATAATTCGGCAAATAAACTCAAGCACCCATACATCCTAGTATTTATCTGCTTTTACAAGAAAAAACACCTAGAGTATGCATGGGATACCCCTTAGTTTACCTGATTAATTATTTAGCTGAAATTGATTTTATAATAAAATATTGTTGTCGATGATGATAAGCAATTCTACATGGGTTGATCAGCTTCAGGAAGTAGTACCTGAGCTATAGTTTTACTTGTTTAATCAAGGACGCTTCCATGACCTTTGGGCTACCACGATTCCGAACCTTGCTAGCAGAAACATACATATGTTTCTCTTGAAAAAGGGCCTCGCTCCGCTTTACAACATACATATGTTGTCGACTAATTTCCTGGATCAAGCTGTGTAGCTGTGACAAGAAATTCTTCCGAAAAAAAAACTGTGACAAGAAATTACTTATTGATTGGTTGTTACTACTTTATGGTGACATTTCTCAATCCACCCTGTTTTTTAGAAAGCAATTTGGCTCTAATCATAAATCTTTATTGAATCATACATCACTTGCACTCTAATTCTGATACAAAATTTTAATGTCGTACATATGTGTCAGTCAATGGGCTTGCACATAAAGAAGACTCAAAATGTTACCTCTGCTGGGTCGAGCAAACTATGTAGCTATGGCTCTCCCTAGTGGCCTCCGCCCTACTTCTTAGCTTAAACGTTCCGTCGACAAATTCAATAGTGTCCGCACATTCAAGATTTAGATTTAGTTCAACCAATAAACCATCAATATGTCACATGATCGAATTTGTTCATATGAACCCAGTTACGCAAGTGGCAACATGGTAAGGGTTATTAGTTACGCTCTTTATTCGACATGGTTGACGGCCTAGTCTTCACACTAGGGCAGCGAGGTAAGATATGTTCTTGTTAACGGGGATGTTTTGTTCTTTTGGTAGCAATACATTTTTCACCGGGTCAATTCTTCAAAAAATTTAATGTACTCGTGTGATTGTGTGCAGCGGTCAGAAACTTGATAATTTTCCTATTCAGAACTAAATACTTCTGTGAAGAACTAATAAAATGCGTGCTACTTGCAGATTTGATTCGATTGCGAGCATATATACACACTACTAGCTGGCTATCCACATGATCAGCTGACACTGCAACTGATAAGGCCTCCAACGACAGATGGCACTGGCAGTACGTATGTACGGAACATGGCAACGTCAACCAGTTGCTACTCATAACAAAAAGGAAAATGCTACAAAAACTGAGGCAATCTTCCCCATCCCCACTGATCAAATTTTAGCAAATCATTATAAAATCACAATCATACCAAAAAAAAGCGCATTTGAATAAAAATCTAATAGTGTATATATATGTAAGGTAAGCAACATATCTTTGAAGCAATTATCAGTTCAATTGTATATTTAGACAATCAACTTATGTTAGGGGATTCCATCTCCTCACGCACAACTGCTCCTACTCCCATACGACAACTCATATCCCTGTTCCTCTACTGGTGTAGCAACACCCACACTAGTGAAAAAAAAACCATTTGTCACGGTTCGTAAGGCCCATTTATCCCGGTTCTGAAACCGGGACTAAAGGGTCGGGACTAAAGCCCACGACCTTTAGTCCCGATTTGCTTACGAACCGGGACAGATGGGGCTACACGTGGCCGCTTCGCCGAGCCCAGGCAGGAGGGCCTTTGGTCCCGGTTGGTAACACCAACCGAGACCAAAAAGCGTCCACGCGTCAGTAGCTGAGGGGCTGTTTTTTTTAAAGAAAAGGGGTTTCGAGGGTTTTGGAGGGTTAATTTAGGGGTTTCATATATTTTGTTAGATAGCTAATAGAGAAAAGTGATCTCTCTTATCTCCGTGCTTGGTCACGATGCTACGTACTATACTTATAGATAGAACATATGACACAATTTAATCATCATTTTCGTCAGTGAGACATCATATCACAAGTTCATCACTGGTCATAATCACAACTTCTCCTCCTCCTCCTCCTCCTCATCATCATCAACTCTAACACATTGTAGCACATAATAACACATTATACCTAGGACCTACATACTCCTATCTCGTAGGACCTATTCTATCCTTTTTTAGGTACAATATCATAAAAAAAGATAGGTCCTGACTCTCCATTATGGAGAACGGAGATCATCCTGTCTCCCAGTATTGGCCTACGTATAATGTTGCTTCCAAGTAGCTCTCTACAATTGAGCATACATTTTTTTCCAATCTTTGATTGTCATAACTTCATCGGTTTTAGAAATCCGGTATGGAAAGGAGTGATGCGTAGGCTGACCTGGCCGTGGTGGCCCTAAGCTCGTAACAACAACGTGACCTCTCGAAAACATCAGATGAGGCAGACAATCCTCCGGAATTTTCTGTTGAAAAACATAATAATAATTTTGTAGTTAGCAATGTACGTAGTTTAGTTTTAGAAGAATTTATGCAAAAGATGCACGGATGTCGTAATAGTAGAATTAAAATCTTACCATGCAATCTCCATGGATGTTACCGTAGTTCATCACGTGCACTAGTGACACGTATTGACCATAATGTGCAAGAGTTTGATAATAGCTATTATAATTCTCAAGATGACTAAGAAATGCGGTAAGATGATCTTTCTCCTTATAAGTTAATTATGCTTCATCATTGCATTAGTACGTTCTGTTTACCATCTTCCGTATATTTTTGAAGAATGAAAATAAACTGTCAATGCAAATAAGTTGTCAAATATTTTTAAATAAACAATATAAATTACTTAATAAATATGGTTGAGAAACTCACATAATGGTAGAACTGGAGGTGTCTGCATATCGACCCAGATGTCGATATTACCTTCTATTTCATCTTCCGGACGAATATCAAAGGTGAGAAGCATATTAGGCTCAAATGCATAAGCCTTACATAGTGCTTGCCAATTTTTGCATTCAAAATAGCAATAGGTGTCTACATGGTATAATTTTACCGCAAAAGTAAAACCATGCTCGATCCTCAAGTGAACTATCTTTACCTTCATATCTTTTTTAGTATTGAAACCAATCTTATCCAAGACAGCAATTCTTGCATGGCAGGGGATACGCTATTAGAACAGTAAAAAATTAAAATTAATTATAAGTTGAAGCAAAAGAGGTAGAAGTCATGCTTAATCATGGAAAAAGACTTGTCCTTGTGACTTACTGTATCCACTTCGAAGTTCTCATCCAGCATGATGCTGAAGCGCCTACCATCAACTAGGAAAGTCTTGTCACACAGGCCGCGCTCGTCTTCG
The DNA here is from genome assembly GCA_022496015.1 of Hordeum marinum. NCBI lineage: Eukaryota > Viridiplantae > Streptophyta > Magnoliopsida > Poales > Poaceae > Hordeum > Hordeum marinum. Next base: position 12,926,714 of record CM039677.1, on the reverse strand, counting down.
CAGTATTCACACATACCGAATTCACTTTCGTTGTAAGACAATTCCTATGTTCATAGTTGAAACATTTAAAATCGATCGAAGGACACTACAAGAAAACTGAGCAACACACAGATCACTATTACTCAATATGCAACAGGTTGACTTTAGGTCTGTCGAGTCTTTCCTTCCTAAACTCTCATCTCACGTATATGGTGGGCATTCCTTCTGATATTGCGACAGTCGGTGATGGTGGCTCCTCCATTCGTCCCCGAGTGCATTACACGAAATGTCTAGCACACCGGAACGAAGGAGAAGCGACCCCCACAACAACAGTCGGGATTCTTCCTCTCTCATATTTATATATGGTGGACACTCTCCATCAGTGAAAGACACACAAGTAGCCGAAACAGATCTAAAGTCAACCCATTCCATATATTCCCTATGTTTTGTCGGAATGACTTGCAAATCACAAATACATTTAGAATGAACTCGAATATAATATCACTAATATATCATCCCGAATAATCCAATTCAAGAATTACGGCACGCTTTGGATCTTAATTAATGCGTGTGTGTGACTTTCGGTCCGTCGAGGCTTTCCTTAAATAACTCTCATATCTCATAATGTGTTGGTGCGCACTCTCTCATATTGATACGGTGGTGTATATATGTTGGTGAACACTTTCTCACAGTAATAGTTCGACCGCCGGTGATGGACGCCTCCCCTCTTCTCTTCTTGCGCAATATAGCGACAAGTATATCGCAAAGAAGAGAAGAAAGAGGAAGCGCTCCCCATGACAACAGTCGGGATTCCTCCATCAAGAACACACATGAAAGTCACACAAGGAGCAATGACAGACCGAAAGTCACACATGCATTATACCGATAAAATATCACCAATACATTAATATTTATAATGGCCTCGAATATAATATCACTAATACATCATCCCAAATAATCCAGTTCAAGAATTACGGCACGCTTTGGATCTTAATTAATGCATGTGTGACTTTCGGTCCGTCGAGGCTTTCGTTAAATAACTCTCATATCTCATGGTGTGTTGGTCCGCACTCTCTCACATTGATACGGTGGTGTATATATGTTGGTGGACACTCTCTCACAGTAATAGTTTGACCACCGGTGATGGACGCCCCTCCTCTTCTCTTCTTGCGCATTATACCAACGAATATATTGCAAAGAAGAGAAGAAAGAAGAGGCGCGCCCACGACAACAGTCGGGATTCCTCTATCAAGAACACATATGAAAGTTATTTAAAGAAAGCCTCGACGGACCGAAAGTCACACACGCATTATACCGATAAAATATCACTAATACATTAATATTTATAATGTCATCGAATATAATATCACTAATGCATCATTCCGAATAATCCAATTAATGCATCATCAAATATTAACTAATACTGATCGAATATCCTAGAATCCAAAATGGAGAACGGTGAACTCGGTTTACTAGCGGTCTCTGAATCGCTAGCGGTGGACACCCAAAGATAACGAACCATCACGGGATCATAACTCAAGTGAGATCCCTAAAGGATCTGCCACGTATTATCAACCTCCGAGCCCGGGAAGGAAGCACCTCCCAGTGCCAGCCCAGCGGAGCCGAGTCCCGGAGATGGCGCCTATCAAGCAGGCTCTCGCGGACTAGTCGACGACGAGGATGCGGGCCGGGCATCGTCGACTACTTTTCCATAAAACCCAAAATCAACATACACATACTAATCTAACATAAACATACTAATCTACTTTCAAAAAAAGCATAAACATACTAATCTAACATGCATACACATACTAAAAAAGCATAAAAATCAACATATATTTAAAAAAATTGCAACGAGCCGCGACGGCGGCGGCGACGGGACGGCAACGGGGGCGGGGCGGCGACGGGGGCGGCGGGGGAGGCGACGGAGGAGGGGCGGCGACGGGAGTGGGGCGGCGACGAGGGAGGTGACGAGGACGGCGGGGGAGGCGACGGGGAGGCAGGGGAGGCGACGGGGGCGGTGGGGGAGGCGATGGGGAGGCGGGGAAGGCGACGGGGGCAGCGAGGGAGGCGACGGGGGCGGCGGGGGAGTCGACGGGGCGGCCACGGGGCGGCGGGGGAGGCAACAGGGTGGTGACGGGGACGGAAACGGCGACGGCAGGCTCGGGGCGGGCACGAGGGCGAAGTGGTATGAAAACTACGAATTTTGCTAAGTGCTTGTCATATAGAAGGAGCATTGGTCCAGATTGGTGGCCCCAACCGGGACAAATGCTCCCCTTTAGTCCCGGTTTGTCGCACCAACCGGGCAAAGCCCTATTTTCCGCAGCCCAAAGGGCGGGAAACAGGCCCTTTGGTCCTGGTTGGTGGCACAAACCGGGACGAAAGGGTGTAATTGCTCCCGGTTAGGGCCACCAACCGGGACCAATGGCCTTGCACAGCGGTGTGGTGGGAGTTTAGTCCCACCTCGCCAAGCGAAGGTTGCCCGAACCTGCTTATAAGCCCTGTCGCGGCTCTTACGTTGAGCTCCTATGATAGTGATAATGGATGCGTTTATAATGAAATTCGGCCTAAATTCAAAATAGTAGTTAGGCGCCTAACTAGCACTTTGAATTTAGGTTGAATTTTAGTGTAAGCGCATCTATTTTCACTTTTGCTATTTTTATGTTATTTCTTTGCATATTAAAAGTTGTTAAACAAAAATACTTTATGAATATATTTTTTGCTATTAATTTTTTAACAAAAATAACTTTGATAATTTTAGTTGCATGAATTGTATATAACATAAAGTTTCTTTCGAAGTATCGTGTACAAAACGGACAGTCTCTTTTGAAGTATCGAGGTTTCAAACGAAAACTCATCGGTTACAAAAGACATTTCATTTTGTTGAACTTATTTGAACTTCGTGCTTTTTGTGAGTTCAAAATGTACCATTCTAAGCCACATCATATTTTTTAACCCGTTGTGACTTCATTTGGTATTTTTCATGCATTTAACGATTTTTTTGAGCTAAATGACCCTGAAATTGAAAAGCACTACAAATAAACTCTGCAAAGGTTGAAAGTTGGCATGGTATCAATATTTCACCCACATAGCATGTGCTAAAAAGTTGAGAGGGTTACGGCCAAGGCATGATGCACTTCGCGTACAAAACGGACAGTCTCTTTCGAAGTATCGGGGTTTTCGGACGGAAACTCAGCGGTTACAAAAGGCATTTCATTTTTTTGAACTTATTTGAACTCGAGGCTTTTTGTGTGTTCAAAATGCACCATTCAAAGCCACATCATCAATTTTCAACCCTTTCTGACTTAATTTAATATTTTTCATGCATTTACTGATTTTTTGAGCTAAATGACCCTGAAATTGAAAAACACTTCAAATGAAGTCTGAAAAGATTGAAAGTTGGCACGGTATCATCATTTCACCCACACAGCATGTGTTAAAAAGTTGAGAAGGTTACGGCAAAAGAAGGATGTACTTCGCGTACAAAACGGACTGTCTCTTTCGAAGTATCGGGGTTTCGGACAGAAACTCATCGGTTACAAAAAGGCATTTCATTTTCTTGAACTTATTTGAACTCCAAGCTTTTTGTGTGTTCAAAATGCACCATTCAAAGCCACATCCTGAATTTTCAACCCTTTCTCACTTCATTTGATATTTTTCATACATTTACTGATTTTTTTTAGCTAAATGACCCTGAAATTGAAAAGCACTTCAAATGAAGTCTGAAAAGGTTGAAAGTTGGCTTGGTATCATTATTTCACCCACATAGCATGTGCTAAAAAGTTCAGAGGGTTACGACAAAAGCACGATGCACTTCGCGTACAAAACGAACAGTCTCTTTCGAAGTATCGGGGTTTCGGACGGAAACTCACGGTTACAAAAGGCATTTCATTTTCTTGAACTTATTTGAACTCCAGGCTTTTTGTATGTTCAAAATGCACCATTCAAAGCCACATCATCAATTTTTAACCCTTTCTGACTTCATTTGATATTTTTCATGCATTTACTGTTTTTTGAGCTAAATGACCCTGAAATTGAAAAGCACTTCAAATGAAGTCTCAAATGGTTGAAAGTTGGCATGGTATTATCATTTCACCCACATAGCATGTGCTAAAAAGTTGAGAGGGTTACGGCAAAAGCAGGATGCGCTGCGCGTACAAAACGGACAGACTCTTTCGACATATCGGGGTTTCGGACGGAAACTCATCGGTTAGAAAAGACATTTCATTTACTTGAACTTATTTGAACTCCAGGCTTTTCGTGTGTTCAAAATGCACCATTCAAAGCCATATCATCAATTTTCAACCCTGTCTGACTTCATTTGATATTTTTCATGCATTTAATGTTTTTTTTGGCCTAAATGACCCTGAAATTGAAAAACCACTTCCAATGAAGTCTGAAAAGGTTGAAAGTTGGCATGGTATCTTTATTTCACCCACATAGCATGTGCTAAAAAGTTGAGAGGGTTACGACAAAAGCAGGATACACTTCGTGTACCAAACGAACAGTCTCTTTCGAAATATCGGGGTTTCGGACGGAAACTCATCGGTTACAAAAGGCATTTCATTTTCTTGAACTTATTTGAACTCTAGGCTTTTTGTGTGTTCAAAATGCACCATTGAAAGCCACATCATCAATTTTCAGCCCTACCTGACTTCATTTGATATTTTTCATGCATGTACTGATTTTTTTGACCTAAATGACCCTGAAATTGAAAATCACTTCAAATGAAGTTTGAAAAGGTTGAAAGTTGGCATAGTGTGTGCGTGCTTGTTGCCAACTATGACAACCCACTTTTTTGTTGCGTATTGTTGTCGGCCATAATCGGAATTTAAGAAAAACCAGAATTGAAAAGCACTACAAGTATATAATAGCTAGAGAGATATGTAATATATAATACTTTAGATATCCATTACAGAAAGTACTCGTCTACGCGAACAGTAATAGCTAGTCTGAATCAGAAGAATATCCGCACCATGGTGGTGGTGGTGCGAGGTGACGCTGCCCATAGTTCACGGTTCGAATCTTGTGGTACAACTCATATGCAACGTATGCATCTTTTGCTGCATACTCAATGTTGATATGCTGAAGTGGGGTCCACTCCCACTCTTTGTGCTGCGCCCGGGGAATTTGGTCTTCACATCTCCGTAATAGTCGTCGATCAAGGCGACTGCCATAGAAGCCATCGAAGTCCACTCATACTGAAGCCTGAATATGTCTTGGATATCAATAAGGCAGCCAGCTAGTATCTCAATACCGAAGCTGCGCCTCATCTTCAGCTTGTCATTACTTACATCAACGCTAGCAAAATGTATGCCGCTGCGTAGGAAGTCCATGTCACTACTACAACATCAACAAATTAAAATGGAACAAATGTTAAATTCTGCCGCAACAAGTATATTTCTGCAGAATTATAATATGCAACTATATAAAGGAAAGTTATTTCGCTGCAACAAAACAAGAAGACGCAGAGTTTTTGCTCCTGGGCTCATTTGAGCCCGATGAACAGTAATATCATAAAAAATCGAAGATTATTTCACTACAACTTAAGAGAAATTGATCTTTGCCATAGGATTCAAAATAGAACATATATATTGCTATATCCTATATATATATATGTAATTTTCATAACCTATGAATTGATGAGGAAACCCTAAATTAACTATATGACATATATGTTCTCCCACGTTTTGCAACAAGGAAAATTGTTATTCACTAAAAACTTAAAAAATATTGATCTTTCCCATAGGATTCAAAATAGAACATATTTCTATCCTATACAATTTTCATAATAATCTATAAATTATTAATTGATCAAAGAAAACCCTCAAAACTCACCTTGCCCATTGGAAGATCATGACATGTTTCTTGAAACATAGCTGGATGATGGCAACATCTTCTTGCTTGGCCGTGTACTCGAGATCAAGCCCTATGAACTTGTCTTTATCATCCGCCACTTCAAGCCATTTCTGCAAAAGGGAAAGAAAACGCGGCACCATGGCGCTGTCGTTCGTGTAGACGACATCGAGATTGGTCGTGCCATGTGCAAGCACCTCCTCGTAGCGAGTGATTGGATTCATGGTAGAATATATGGGGAAGAAGAGAGGAGAATGGAGGAGAAGAAGAGAGGAGAATGGAGGAGAAGAAGAGAGGAGAATGGAGGAGAAGAAGAGAGGAGAAGAAGAGAAATGGGCAAAGTTACTGTAGCCCTCGCCGAGGAACAGTTGCCTCTTTCTCGGAGCGCGAAACGTCGTGGGATACGAACTGTTCGAACCTTTATTCCTGGTTTGGTTCACCAACCGGGACTAAAGGGGCTCGCACCAGGCGAACGGTTACCCCCTTTGGTCCCGGTTCCAGCCACGAACCGAGACCAATGGTTGTGGGCCAGGAGCGAGGCACATTGGTCCCGGTTCGTGTCTGGAACCGGGACCATAGGTGTCCTACGAACCGGGACCAATGCCCCACGTGGCCCGCCTGGCCCCCTGGCCTCACGAACCGGGACTGTTGCACCCATTGGTCCCGGTTCGTGACTGAACTAGGACTAATGGCATGGCCCGGCCCGAACCGATGCCCTGCTTTCTACTAATGCTACTCGCCTCATATGGCCCGATTTCGGATCCCTTTTACACCATGCGTTCGAATCCCTAACCATCCACCTCTATTACGCTCTCGTCTCTACCCGTATTGCTGCATATGTCCATTTACCTATGCATCGTCGCTGTCTCTAGCTTGCCCCTATCGAATGTCGAATAGGAGGAAGGTAGTTTTTTAAAGAAAATACAGTGGGAAACGAGCTGCAAAACAGTCAACCCGCTTCTAAAAATTCACCAAGGAGATTATTTCACTAGGTCATTATAATCAGTTAGCTGGTGTCACATAACTATTAAATTTCCCTGGAGGAAGAACTGAATGTATATGGAAGTAAACAAAATTTCAAAATGTTCATGACTATAGGAATTAGGCACTTTGCCGTTAGCCATCCCGGACGGCAAAAGCATGCATCCCGGACGGCAAAGTTTTGCCATCGGCTAGCAGACGGCCAATCGTCCGGCTAAATAAGCCACGGTAAAGGGCGTTTTGCCGTCTGCTGGCAGGCGGCAAAGACCTTTGCATCTTTGCCGTCTACCAGCGGACGGCAAAGGGCATGGAAGACACACGTGGCTACTTAGGTCCTTTAAGGGCTTAACGGCGTGCTTTGCCGTCTACCAGCGGACGGCAAAGAACCCACCTAGGCCGGCCTGGTGATACCCCAGGATGCGCAGGTAGCTGCCACGTGGTAGCTTTGCCGTCCGCTGGCAGACGACAAAGCTCTTTACCGTCTGCCAGCAGACGGCAAAGAGCCTGCACAACCCCTGTTTTTCCTGTTTTTTATTAAATTCATTCAATTTCACATAATTTCACATATATATACACACACATTTGAAAATACTTTCAACAAGCATAACAACACATATACATATCAAATCATATCCCTGCCATATGGATATGAACATCCAACACACACACACCCACATATGTATATGTATATATATATATATATAAATATATATACATATCAAATGAAAAGTCCATATGCAACATATATAGCTAGCCAACATATCCCACAATAAGCATATAATGGTTTTATCCATACATACATATATAGATAGCAAGTTTCACATTGTTCATCCTACAAAATGAAAACAAAAAGGAAGCACAAGAAGAAGAGTAGACTCCATGAACGCAAGCTTCCTCATCAAAAGCAAATCTGCAACTTGGGAAAGAAGGAAGTTGAAGAAGAAGACTAGAAGAAGAAGACTAGCTAGAAGAAGAAGAAGAAGAAGAAGAAGAAGAAGAAGAAGAAGACTAGCTGGAAGAAGAAGAAGAAGAATTTATCTTCTCTTTCTTTTTCTCCTCTCCTCTCCTCTTCTCCAAGGTAGTAATGCCATTTTCTAGCTAACTAAGCATATCAAGTCATTTTGGAGGAAAAATGCTAAGTATAGGTCATTTTATAGCTATCCTAGGTAGAATATATTATTTAAGGAGCTAAGTAAGGTTATTATATCATTTTTGAGGAAAATAAGCTAAGTATAGGTCATTTTGGAGCTAAACCAAGGTTATTATGCCATTTGTTTTACCTAAGTGAGCTAATTATGTCATAAATGAACTAGCTAAGCTAATTATAGATCATTATTGAGCTATCCTAGGTAGTTATGCCATTTTATACCTAAGTGAGCTAATTATATCATAAATGAACTAGCTAAGCTAGCTATATATCATTATTGAGCTATCCTAGGTAGTTATGTCATTTTCTAGCTAACTAAACATATCAAGTCATTTTGGAGGAAAAAAATGCTAAGTATATGTCATTTTATAGCTATTCTAGGTAGAATATATCATTTTGGAGCTAAGTAAGGTTATTATGTCATTTTTGCGGAAAATAAGCTAAGTATAGGTCATTGTGGAGCTAATTAGGTCATTTCTTAAACTAAGTATGCATTTGTTAAGAAAAAGACTTGGGAAAACTTACCATCATCACGGAGGTGGAGGACCGGTCGGGTTTGCGCCAGGGTGAGACGTAGAAGGACCGGTCGGGTTTGCGCCAGGGTGAGACGTAGAAGGACCGGTCGGGGTTGCGGCAGACGCAGAAGGATCGGTCGATGCTTGTCGGGAGGCACGTTGCACCAAAGATCATTTGCAATGTCTCCTTATCATGATGCAAATCAAATGTGAATACTAGTAACTAATGACCATTCAAATGAAACTCACCGTGGGTGCTATAGCAATATGGGGCATCGACGGAGGGGTCTGACCATTGTTCTGGCACACGGTCTGCACATTCTGTTTTCACGAGTCATTCATATTAGTTAGTGATGAAACGAACATTACGTGCATGATTTGGCTAATATGTAGGAGAAACTTACCACAAGGAGCTCGTATAGGGCCCAGTGAGATGCGTCGTTCCGGTTCCTCTCCCCCAAGAGCCTAGCCGCCCTCTCCTCCATGGCCCTCTCCCTCTGTGCCGCCTGCCTGTTTGCCTCCGTCACAAGCTCCTGGGACCTAGCCTCAATGGTGAGCTCAATTGGCCGTGGACGAGGCCTTATCTCAGGATCAGAGCTCGTCTGGCGCTTCTTGATCTCTGGGAGAGTTCTAGGACAATGTATCAGTCCATTCCCAATGGCTATCGAGCCATGGGGCCTCCCGCCACCAGATATCGCTAATACATCATCCCGAATAATCCAGTTCAAGAATTACGGCACTCTTTGGATCCGAATGCGTGTGTGACTTTAGGTCCGTCGAGGCTTTCCTTAAGTAACTCTCATATCTCATGGTGTGTTGGTGCGCTCTCTCTCACACTGATATGGTGGTGTATATATGTTGGTGGGCACTCTCTCACAGTAATTGTTCGATCGCCGGGTATATCGCAAAGAAGAGAAGAAAGATGAGGTGCCCTCCATGACAACAGTCGGGATATCTCCATCAAGAACACACATGAAAGTCACACAAGGAGCAACGACAGACCGAAATTCACACACGCATTATACCGATAAAATATCGCAAATACATTAATATTTATAATGAACTCAAATATAATATCACTAATACATCATCCCGAATAATCCAGTTAATGCATCATCAAATATTAACTAATACATCTCGAATTGAGATTCTTGAAGGACCCCGACACGACACCCAAAGATAACGAACCATCACGGGATCATAACTCAATTGAGATCCTTGAAGGATCTGCCATGTATTGTCGAACCGGGTGTCCAACGCCGCCATGTAGTGACGGACGTGCTCATCCTCCTCCCTGACATGGCGATGTACCACCTCCGCGGGTGCCCGCTCCCTCCGCACCGAAAGTGGCCCGCATGACCACCACCACAGAAGGTTCGGATCGACGACGATACCTGCATTCCTCACCAACCTCCAAGCCCGGGAAGGTAGCACCTCCCAGTGCCAGCCCGGCGGAGCCCAGTCCCGGACATGGCGCCTATCAAGCAGGCTCTCGCGGACTACTCGACAACGAGGATGCGGGCCGGCATCATTGACAAATTCCTATGAGAACGTTTTCTTATCGTTTAATCACTAATTTTTCATAAACCCAATTTTTTTCATCATTAACATACTAATCTAACATAAACATTCATCATAAACATACTAATCTAACATAAACATTCATTATAAACATACTAATCTAACATAAACATTCATCATAAAAAAATTCTATAATCTAACATACACATACTAATCTAACATAAACATTCATCATATAAAAACTCAACATATATTTTAAAAAAATCAACATATATTGAAAAAAATCATCATATACTCCTCAATTTCGTGTCCGGGTAGGGGTGTCGGGGGTGTCGTGTCGGGGTAGGGGTGCTGTGCCGTGGTCGGGGGTGCCGTGGCAGGGTGTTGGGGAGTCGTGTCGGGGTCGGGGTGTCGTGTTGGGGTCGGGGTGTCGGGGGGTGTCGTGTCGGGGTCGGGGTGTCGGGGGGTGTCGTGTCGGGGTCGGGGTGTCAGGGATGCCATGTCAGGGTGTCGTGTCGGGGGTCGGGTTGTCAGTGATGTCGTGTCGGGGTCTATCCTCGACTCCTTTTCCCCTCGATCCTCGACCCCCGACAATCTAAATAAACCTAAACTAAATCTAGCGGGGGGGAGGGGGCTAAACTAAACCTAAAATAAACCTAAAACTAAACTAAAGCTAAACTAAACCTGAAGCTAGACCTAAACCTAAACCTAATTAAACAAAATCTAAATTAAACCTAATTTAAGAAAAATCTAAATTAAGCAAAATCTAAATAAAACAAAATCTAAACAAAATCGAAATTAAACATTAAAAAATAGAGGGCAGACTCACCTTGGGCGGCGGCCGACGGCCGGCCGGCGGCGGCGGGGGTGGGGGCGGCCGGCGGCAGGGGCGGGGGCAACGGCAGCAGTGGCGGGGGCGGCCAGCTATAGGGGCAGGGGCGGCCGACGGCAGGGGTGGGGGTCGAGGGGTGTCGTGTTGGGGTCCGGAGTGCCGTGTCGTGGTGTCGTGTCGGGGGTCGGGGTGTCGGTGGTGTCGTGTCGGCGATCCTTGACCCGGTTACGTCGGCGCCGACGCACCCCTCCTCCTCCTCCTCTTCTTCTTATTCTCCTTCTTCTCCTTCTTCTTTTCTTCTCCTCCTCCTCCTTACGACGGCGGGGGCGATGGGCGCGGGCGGGGGGGGGGGGGGGCGCGGCGATGGGGGCGCGCGGCGGCAGGGGCGACGGGGCGGTGAGGGGCGCGGGCGGCGGGGTCGTGGGGCGACGGGGAGGAGAGAGGGAGAGAAAGAGAGAGGGAGAGAAAGAGAGAGAGAGAGAGGCGGGTCGGGAGGCGTTAGCCGTTAGTTAACCCCCCTCTTTGTCGTCCGCTAGTGGACGGCAAAGGAGGTTTGCCGTCCGCTAGCGGACAGCAAAGAGGGGGGGCGTTAGGTCAAGTTGTGGGCTGGGTCGTCAGTGGGCCCCCTCCCTCTTTGCCGTCTGCTAGCGGACAGCAAACCTCCTTTGCCGTCCGCTAGCAGACGGCAAAAAAGTGGCTGATGGTAAAGCCACTCTTTGTCGTCTGCCACCTCTTTACCGTCTGTTTTTTGCTAGCTGATGGTAAAGCCATTCTTTGTCGTCCGCTAGCAGACGGTAAAAAGGTGGCAGACGGCAGATATTCTGATTCAGTAGTGCATGTAATTTCAGACCGAATTTGATAGTACATATACCCTTGTTCACATGCATGCGTGCATGGAAAATAGCGCTTAACAGAAAGGTAAATTCCCATACAACTTATTAATGACGTGGGGTTGCAGACTTACATAGTTATGCAACTCTACGCTTCGAAGATGAAAATAAAACTATACATGTTGGGGCGTGTTGTTGGGCGGCGTGGCGGATGTAGCAAGGATGACGTTGCGCCTGCCACGCTCCGAGCGGGAGTTCTCGGCGAACTTCTGGCCTGCAATATGGAGACCCTTGCTCTTCTCCTCCTCCGACCACTCGGAGGCATAGTACTCCTCCTCCGTGGCGTTGGCGCTGGCCGGAAAGAACATGGAGCCCCATTGTGGGAAGTGCACGAGAGCGACAGGAAGCGTGCATGCCATGATCATTATGCCCATGTACTCGAGTCCCCTACCAGTGGAGTATTGTGACGAAGTGAAGAAGAGAAGTTGTGTGAGCCCTGCACCCACATTGCCACCAGCGCCGGTCAGCCCGGAGATGATACCAAGGGAACGTCTGGAAACGAAGGGTGCGACGCCAAAGACAGCACCACACGCGGCCTGGGCACAGATGGAGAAGAGGACCATGGCAGTAACCGAAGCAGGGAGGGCCGATGCACGACCGAGCCATATGCAGAAAGCGCCGCCAGCGGTCTGGAGGATCCAGACGTTCCAGAGGCGAGCACGCATGCCAAAGTAGCGGGCACCAAGATCAGAAAGATAGCCACCCATAGGACGTGCGACGATGTTGGCCATGCCGAAGCAGGCAGCAATGGTACCAGCGGCGCGAAGGTCTAGGTGGAAATGATCATAGTAGTACTCAGCAATGACATTGTCTGTGGTGAGCTCGACGCCCATGCAATAGCCATAGAGGAGGACAAAGATCCATGTCCGGTAGTTGGTAACGGCACCCCAAAGGACCTTGGAGAACTTGTCCTTGGCCATGTCTCCCTTCTTCTGGAGACTTGCAAGGTTTCCATCAGGGAGATCTTGCCCCATGGTGAGCACCAGCAAGCCCATCACTATGTGCATCATTCCCGGCACGAAGTAGGCTATACGCCACGCCACGAATGGTGTAGCACCACACTTCTGGATTGCGTGGAATACAAGCGGCATGATGAGCTGTGTGGCGCCACCACCCATGTTGCCCCATCCAGCAGCGAGGCCGTTGACGGTGCCGATGATCTTGCTATTGAACATGGTGCTCATCCAGTATTGGCATGACACGAAGGTAGCGAGCGAGAAGCCAATGAGAAAGCGGACGGCGATGTACCCCGAAGCATCATCGATGACGGCCATACAGAAGACGGTTGGTGCCGAGAGCATGACGAGGAATGCACATCCATACCGCGGCCCGAGGAGATCACAGATGGCACCCATGGCAAGCCTGGAGAAGATGGACCCAGAAACGGATGCCACACCGGCATTGCCAATGTCAGCCTTGGCAAGGTTGAGGTTATCACGAATGATGGGGACGAGGGGCGCTGCGGCGAAGGTGGAGACGAAGCAAGTGAAGAAGGAGATCCAGGAGAGATGGAAGGTGCGCATGTGCGGGTTGGCGAAGGAGAAGAGCCTGAAGGACTTGGCTTTGTGCTCGGAGTCTACCGGCAGCGTGAACTTGCTCGCGGCAGGGTCGCCATGGGCGCCCGCCTCGACCTCCATCTTTGCCGACAACTAAAAGCAGCTAATGGTGGCTGTGGCTGCTGCTCTTGAGCTTGGCTTGCAATGCAGTAATGGTGATGTGGTAGTATGGCTTATGCTTTGAACCTGGCATTGGTTTGGTATTTATAGCGAGGCACGCTTACATGCATTTGCTATAGCAGAGTTGACACTGGGATGGAATAAACACACCACATCTCTTAGCTGTTGGTTAAGTGCAATTAGCATTGTTTACCCAGGAAAGAATGCATTATTGCATCTGATGGTATCACGACGGCGGCAGCAGCAGCAGCAGCTTGGATTAAACAACGCACTAATCTCGTCGCCGCGCACATCTCCGCGCCCTCACCCCGTGGGATCGACCAAGGATCAGAATATGCAACGTCACACGATGCATGTCCAGAATCGAATTTCTTCTGCACACACAGAACTGAACTACAAAAGGGAAAAGTTGTACCCTCTCTCAATGGGCTAGAGAAAGATTCTGTACCATGTTTATTCGCTTTCTTGTTGGCTATTCAATTACCTTCAAACAGTGTCATGAAATATTCTAATTAAGGACAGTAGAATCTTCAGCCAGCCTGGTCGACAGGCTGTTCTTACTGAAATGTGTGAGCATGCAACGATTTCAGTTAGCTACGTGCAACTTTTGCAACGATCGAACGGACAGCTAGCCACGACATACGGCATCACACACAAAGACACACACACAGTTCATTCGCTGACTTTGCAAACTGGCCACTCTGGCATGGAAAGTGTATGTCAAACCTGACACTGACAGCATGCAAGGGGACATGTAATGACCTCGTGTATCTTTAATTAATTCTTGCCTAGGCAGACTAGCTAGATAATTTGCACTGATCATATAAATTAACCTCTGTAACTTAAAAACAAATCTTGTGTCGGCAATTTTGCATATATGTTGACAATGGACTCTCAGATAAAGCTGAATACCATTGCGCACATGGGAGAATGCGGCGCTCTGTAGGTTGTAGAGGCGTCTACTCATGGTTTTGGGGGTGAAAACACTTCATCTAGCCTTCAATTACTCGATCCGTCAGCATCAACGGACAGGCATCATCATTTCTTGGGGATGTGGTTTCTTCACTAGTTGGTCCAACCAATGTGTTTTGGTGTCTCGACCAGGCCACTAAAGTGAAAGCTCTTCATTTGATCCACCCGTTGCCACAGGTACGTTCTTTCCTTGAATGCGCTGTCTTCGAAGGCACCGATGTGCTCTCCAAGGTGAATCCCTTGGTCTGGGTTATTTGTTTAGCTCTAATTCATCCTTGGTTACTTTGTGCTTTGTTTTTTTGGCTTACAATTTCCAGAAAAGTACATATTCGCAAATGAAATTCACATAAGTACATACAATGTTGCTCTTGCCAAAGATGGCCACATGCATTTTGATAGTCATTATATTTCTATAATTTTTCCTGGTTTTGTTCAGCTTAATGCATTTGACATTTTCTTTAAAGTATCTGCTTGAATCGATGCATAGCTAGGGTGGGGAGGGCGAGGGGGGGAGGGGGCATCCATTCCTACTTTAACTGTGAAAATGGCCTCAAGATATCCTAGTACTGGGAAGGTAGTGAGGGTAATTCACTTCGATGAGAGAGTAGGTATACCGTCCTACCAACTGAATTTATTACCTTACGGCCTCAAATATAGTTTCCTATTTATTATAATATTGGGCCTCCCCGAGAAAATTCATTTAAATTGTTATGCTGCAAATGTTATTACGATTTCAAGCTAGCCATCTTCAAGCGTCATTTTGGGCACCCGGAATTCACATTTTAATTTTCCCTTCCAATATTTTTCGAAAAAAATACTTCCAATATTTCACTCATTTTCCATTATATGTATCACATTAGATCTCTAATAGGGAGGGCATTTTTCCTTCCTGGTATCCCTACCGCGAACGATCACTCGTTCTAGGAGGCCCATTCGAGTGGGCGATGCCTCCAAAGAGTGTTCCCTCAAAAAAAGACTCTCAAGAAATTTTCAAGAATTTTCATGCTATAATAGAGAGATTTGTCATTCTATAACAGGTATATTTGCCATGCTAAGAAGAAATAAGTGTCATGCTATGGCAGAAAGAATTGTCATACGTTTCAGCAATTGACCTGCTGCAATTGAGAAAATTGCCCTGTGTTTCAGGGATTCGCCATGCTGCAGCAGGGAGACAATTGCCAGGCTAAGAAAAGGGAAAGTTGCCCACATGTTCAGGAATTGCCATATTACAGCAGGGTGAATTTCCATACTACGGAGAGAAGTTGCCATACATGAAGAGGTGGCCATATGTGCTTCCAGTCATTGTCATACTACATCATAGGGAGGTGTCATGCTACACACGAGGTCATACACTCGGATGGTGTATAGGAGCGAAAGTTTGCATTGTTCGTTCAAGAGGCTGCATGAGAGCGAACGTTTGTGTCATTCGCTCGGGAAGATGCAGGGGAGCGAACATGGATTCCCACACTGTTACTGCTTTGAGATTCGCGGGCAGGACTGGATGCACCAGAGAGCGTTCCCTAAAAAACACCGACAAGAAACAACCGTTTGGTAAGATTTCTGTAATATTATTGGTTAGATGCTTTCATTTGTTTACTTGCGCTTCATTAATAATACTAATACCAGGGTATCTAAAACTATGAACATGCATATAAATGAGAGACGGGGTATGTCTGTCCCTTGAATTTATCAGGGTCGTCGAAGTATATTTATGTGTATGTTCTCCATAATTGAGAGCCTGGCAATGTATATTCCATTGTTTTTCCGCGAATAACAATTCGACATGTTGAACTGATTACTACTAGTCAAGTACAAAACTGTGCAAGGAGTTCACTCTAAGAGTTAGCTATGTAGGTCCATTTCTTCTCCAAATACATATAGTATTATTACACATGAAATACTATATCTAGTGATTGATGCTCTCGCTGCACCATCCGTAATCTCACCAGCTAGTAGTACTTTGGTAACCAGGTTTGTGCAATTAAACAACATATGTACATTAGGTGTGTATAATTGAATGCCGTATGAATGATGATTATGTAATTGCAAGAGAGTAGACTAGCATTAGGCTTGTTGAAAGGGTGTTTTGGCTTTTCCAGGGAGACAAGGATGTATTCTAGAAGAAACTAAAGAGTGTTACATGCCAGGAAGCAGGACACTAGAGTTATCCTGCCTGTGTTTAAAAGGGGGAAAAGATGTCCACGCTACCAACCATACAACCACCTGATCTCTGCTCACAAGTTTTTTTCTAAAGCAGAGCCAAAAATATCTAGGTCATACACATCTAGTATTGAGCTCCAACATAGCCAGGCAGGCCATTTGCACCCACCCACCCACCGTAGTCCTTGATAAAATTTTAGTCATACAACTTCGACATTAGCACCTAAAATTTAACGTGCACAATTTGGTAAACTATAAACTCAAGCGCCCAACCTAGTACTGTGTATTTGCTTTCCATACAATTTAAGCATATCATGTATTCAGAGGATAGTTACTTATGGAAACAAATCAGCAATATCTCTGACAGTCAAAAGATATACCCATGTGACTGAATTTGCTTGCTGCTTAATTCATTCCGAATTTTTGTTCCACACTAGTGATATGCACATCCTTTTTTTTTAATGGTGGACTCCATCTTCTGAATCCATTTATGCACACATCAATATTTCTTGTGAAGTTTTAAACATTTCTACAGATATACAAGACTTGCTCAAGGGCTAGACAGAACACAAAAGAGAAACATGTCACACAAATGCACAACTAATACTACATTCATATGTATCAAATCGGATGTCCCCAAAGGGACACTACATTCATATCTAGGGATTCCTAAATACACTTCTAATGGGTAATTTATGTAAGTTTTCCTGATCAAGAAGTCATATACGGAAAATAGCTGTTTTGTTTTGCTGACCTTGCATCTAGTTGTTTTGTTTTGCCCCTTTAGCTTGACTTGATTAATTGTAGCTGAATTATGTATTGCAATGTCGTCGTCGCGATAAGCCATTGACGTGGGTTGATCAGCTTCAAGAAGTATCTGAGCTGTACTTTTATTTGTTTAATCAAGGACGCTTCCATGAACATTGGGGTCCCACGAATGGTTAGTAGCAGAAACGTACATATGTTTGTTTTGAGCGGTTCTTGTGGCCGGCACTTGTGGTAGTATTTAACTCTAGGTTGTGGTTGTCCACTAATTTCCATGGATCATGCATGGTGTGTCACTGTGACAATACATTACTTATTGGTTGATTCTTGCTACTACATGATGACACTTGTTCAATTGACCTTTGGATATTTTTAGAAGAGGAAGAAATTGAGCCTAACTTATAAATATTTATTGAAGCGTTCTTCCACTAAAATTCGGAGTATACAATTTAATGTCGTATATATACATGTACGTGTGTGTGAATCAATCGACTTTTACATAAAGAGAATTCAAAATGTTACCTCCGTTGAATCGAGCTTACTATGGAGCTATTACAGTACTAGCTGGCTATCCGTTTGGAGCTGAGAAGATAAGTTGGGTGGACCAACGGATGTGCACATGCATGATCAGCTGACACGGCAACTGATAAGGCCTCCAACTGACGTGCGTACGGGACATGTGTACGTACGTCAACCAGTAGCTAATCATCCACGCAGGACGTATGTAAGTACATCTTGTACGGATGAGGCACATAGAGACCTGGGTACAACACCATAGGAAAAAAAGGGTATTTTGATTTTCTGACTTCCAAAATCCCCAGGAATAGAAAAATAACCGTAGAAATGCAACATCATTTCCATTTGAATGCGATAAGAATCTGGTCGATCTGTTCGATTGCATCATAGAAAACCAAATGATTCTTTCCATAAAAAATGAGTGGATGTTAAAACGAAAATGCCGATGAAATGTAGTATAGAAAAATCTTAGGAAAAATCTCATAGGAGTCAATCCCACGATTCAAAAGACTAACACAAGAAAATACCAATCCCTTAAAATGCTTTGATCAAAGTTGCCCTTATAGAATTCCATTCCTACAAAATTTCTATGAAAA
Source organism: Hordeum marinum (assembly GCA_022496015.1). Classification (NCBI taxonomy): domain Eukaryota; kingdom Viridiplantae; phylum Streptophyta; class Magnoliopsida; order Poales; family Poaceae; genus Hordeum; species Hordeum marinum. The sequence goes on along the minus strand of CM039677.1, from coordinate 12,908,308 downwards.
TCCGTGTCCCAAAGAGGATCTTAGTTACTATTTCACATTGAGAAAATTATCTTAAGAAGGAAAAAAAAACTCAGACTAATCCTTTCAGCCTCTGCCATGTGAGTCCCACTTTCAGCCTCTGCCATGTGGATCGGCTGGCGTGGCAGGGGCTAAAACATTTGAGATGCATCGACCAATTCAAACTGCTTAAATTGAATGGTTTCATGGGTTTGCTTATTCGATTTTGCAGCTCATGAGTCTTGGCCAGTTTTGGGATCAGAACAAGTAATATCTGGGACAGCAAAATGGACTTTGTATCCATCTAAATATTTTCAATTGGACATTGGATCCAATTTCGGACTCAATTTGATAATACATTAAAAGTGCAAGCATTCGAAATTTGCTTGAAGGAAGGTGTACGAAGCACACAAACATCAAAACTGTGCATGTAGTAATTCCGGACTCAATTTGATAATGCATTTCATGCGTACAGGGCAGGAACGCAAAAGCAGCGTTTCCTTAAGTTTACTAGTAGAAAAACAAATCCCCATACAACTTATTACGCTGGGGCTTCAGACGTAGATATACGGTTTGTATATATACGTGATGAACCTTACAATTCATAGGTGACAAAAACAAGGGGCTTATACGTGCTGGGGTGTGTTGTTGGGCGGCGTGGCGGATGTGGCGAGGATGACGTTGCGTCTGCCGCGCTCCGAGCGGGAGTTCTCTGCAAACTTTTGGCCTGCGATATGGAGACCCTTGCCCTTCTCCTCCTCCGACCACTCGGAAGCATAGTACTCCTCCTCTGTGGCATCAACGCTGGCCGGGAACAACATGGAGCCCCATTGTGGGAAGTGCACCAGAGCGACGGGTAATGTGCATGCCATGATCATGATGCCCATGTATTCGAGACCCCTCCCGGTGGAGTATTGAGACGAAGTGAAAAAGAGAAGTTGCGTGAGCCCCGCACCCACATTGCCACCAGCGCCAGTTAGGCCGGAGATGATGCCAAGTGAACGCCTGGAAACAAAGGGTGCGACGCCAAAGATAGCGCCACATGCAGCTTGGGCGCAGATGGAGAAGAGCACCATGGCAGTCACTGAGGCAGGGAGAGCTGATGCACGACCTAGCCAGATGCAGAAAGCGCCGCCGGCGGTTTGGAGGATCCATATGTTCCATAGGCGAGCACGCATACCAAAGTAGCGGGCGCCAAGGTCAGAGAGGTAACCGCCCATAGGACGGGCGACGATGTTGGCCATGCCAAAGCAAGCGGCGATGGTGCCGGCAGCGCGAAGGTCTAGGTGGAAGTGGTCGAAGTAGTACTCAGCGATGACGTTGTCCGTGGTGAGCTCGACACCCATGCAGTAGCCGTAGAGGAGGACGAATATCCATGTCCGGTAGTTGGTGACGGCGCCCCAAAGAACCTTGGAGAACTTGTCCTTGGCCATGTCTCCCTTCTTCTGGAGGCTCGCAAGGTTGCCGTCGGGGAGATCTTGGCCCATTGTGAGGACAAGCAACCCCATGACGATGTGCATCATTCCCGGCACGAAGTAGGCGATACGCCATGCCACGAAGGGTGTGGCACCACACTTTTGGATTGCATGGAAAACAAGTGGCATGATGAGTTGTGTGGCACCGCCTCCCATGTTGCCCCAGCCAGCTGCGAGGCCATTCACCGTGCCAATGATCTTACTATTGAACATGGTGCTCATCCAGTATTGGCACGACACAAAGGTGGCCAGGGAGAAGCCGATGAGGAAGCGTACGGCGATGTACCCTGAGGCGTCATCAATAACGGCCATGCAGAAGACCGTTGGTGCTGAGAGCATGACGAGGAAGGCACACCCATACCGCGGCCCCAAAAGGTCGCAGATGGCGCCCATGGCAAGCCTAGAGAAGATGGACCCAGACACAGATGCCACACCGGCATTCCCTATGTCGGCCTTGGCGAGGTTGAGGTTGTCGCGGATAATGGGCACCAGGGGCGCCGCGGCAAAGGTGGAGACGAAGCATGTGAAGAAGGATATCCACGATAGGTGGAAGGTGCGCATGTGGGGGTTGGCAAAGGAGAAGAGCCTGAAGGACTTGGCCTTGTGCTCGGAGTCCACCGGCAGCGTGAACTTGCTCGCCGCGGTGTCGCCATGGGCACCGGCCTCCACCTCCATTTCGACCTTGCTTGATGGAGCTAGGCTCCTTCTCTGCTTGCTCCTGGGAGGTTTGGAGCTGGCTTGCTTGATTAGCTGCAGTGGCAACTAAGAGGTGCTAATGGCTGTGGTTTGATGCTTTGAATCCCCATCGATCGGGTATTTATACAACGCAGGAGTTGACATTGGGATCAACATGCGCCTCTCTTAATCAGCTGAAGGGTAAGACAGTCAGACAGACAGACACACGGGAGAATGTATTATTGCATCTGACGGCATCATGGCTGCAACTTGGGATTAGTAAAGGCTTAAACAGAGGTTGTACAACGGAGTCGAGAGAGAAGGACGATGAGAATAACCTCGTCGCCGCGCGCATCTCCTCGCCCTCGGCCCCTGGGATGGACCAAGGATCAGATCAGAAGACGCAGAGCTCAGCACGTGGGGCCCACAGGATGCGTGTCCAAAATCGGGTGTCTGAGCTGGACAGATGGTGATAGGGTTTCTGAACTTTGCAAGTTACCTGCGGTGTCAGTTTCCACGAACAGATTGACATTCACGTTTCTTACCTGCGATGCAACAATCCGTGTGAACAGATGCAACTTGGACATTGGAAGCTTCAGGTTCCCTACCTGAGAGCACATGACGGCAAGTGCAAATGCAAATCAAAGTGAGAAAAGGGAGCAGCGCCTACGTACGTACGTACGTACGTATTGGATGAAGCAAGCGTCTGGATTACATGCAGCAGGTGCAACTTTTGCCGCCATCCAACGGCCGGCCAGCAGCGGCGATGGCATACGGGCGCACACACACATTATTCCGGTCTTCCATAGAACCAAAGGACGTACGTGTAGATTGCACGCGGTCGATGCTCTAACTTTGCAACACACACACTTGGAGACAAACTATATATGTATATCAACCCTGACACTGACAGCATACATTTAAATTCAAGGGGGCAAGTAAATGACCTCACTCAGGTACGCCTTTTCTTCCGTTGATTGTTGCCTGCCTCTTGGCAGAGTAATTAACTCAAATTTACAGTAGATGCATCTGCGGTCAATTAGATTAGGAAATTGCATATATACTGTGTCATTTCAGATCACAGGTAATAGCTTCCATAAGCTATGTGAGACATAGCTTCTCCAAACTTTTCCTTCTCTTTTCTGGCACCCAACGTTTCTTCTTCGACGGCCTACTCATCAAGCTAATTAATGCATAGCATTATTTGCCTGACCATCAAATTTTGTTTACGCAGCTTCTGTTTATTAGTTCATACCATGGCTCCAACTACTAATTACTAAGATATTTGGATTAATGAGATGTATATGTTGAGAGACGGAGGATGTCTGTCCCTTTGAAGTTATCATGGTTGCCGGACTGTTCATATACTCTATGTGATAACCTATATGTATGTATGATTGAGATCGTTCGTTGTTAAGTGCACTCCATGATTGATTATATACCAAATTGATTCTGCTACTATATTTGGCCCATCACAAGGTAGTGGTTGGTGTTGCTAAGTACAGAACCGCCCAAACAGTTGACTCTGCAAAAAAGGCACAAGTTAGCTAGCCACCTACACATGCAAGTGTACGGTGGCTGTCCTTTACAGATTGCATCATCATAATAAACTAAGTGTGCCTGTTTAATGCAACTAAGTGTGATACTAATCTTAACATGGATCCATATACACGAACTTCCTTTTTATAAAACCCTAACATATCTAGCTACTAGCCGAGCTGAAGCACCAGGATTCCCCTCCTCCCCGCCGGCTACCAGAGTTGCAGACAGAGGAGAGGCCAGTCCACGAGCTCTGAACCTCCTCAAGTTCCCCCATCAGGACGGATTATACGAAGCTCCATCATAGATTCATGCAAGCTCCTCGAGGCAATGGGGTGAGGGTTTCTCGTCATCTATACATGACGCTGAAATTTGGTATTAGGTTCTTCAGACCGATTCAAGGGTTTAACGATGGCAACTGTGACTTTGGGGCGCTAATCCTTAAGGACATGTGCACAAAGACTTCCCGACCATCCGACAAGGTTAGGCCAGCTCTGGCATGGGAACGGTGGCAGTGACTCGTTCCGGAGACGACAATGGTCATTCGGTGGTCCCAAGACCTAGATGTATTTTTTTGTTATGTTTGGAGGGCTTTGTATTTCTGGTGAATATTAATAATAGATCGAGTCCTTGTCACAAATGAATACTTGCTTGTTTTTATGGGGATATTAAAAATCCAAAGTCAGATTTTTAATCATGGAAAACCTGATGCCTAGGATGGAAATTACATTGTCGCGAGCATGGCAACTTCCTTCTGCAGACATGGCAAATCTTGCCAAAAAAACTAATCATGCAAAGATTTGACATGATTGTTGAAGAAAATTGTGTCGTCGTTTACGACAGATGTCATGGATAGGCTTATCGAACGTGGTTGGGGTCGGAGGACGCCGATAGGCTCCGGGTGCGGGATTAGGTACAAGCGGTGGAGACACAGATGTACCCAGGTTCAGGGCCCTCCGTGGGAGGTAACACCCCTAGTCCTGCTTTGTGTAGTTGATGGATGGGTATGGTTACAAGGTTGCTCCTAAAGCTGTTGTCTAGAGGAGGAAGAGGGAGCAGTCAGATCGCCTTCCTTCGCTACGAAGGTGAATATGTGAGAAGAGTCCCGTGGGTGGGTGGGTGGGTGGGTGTGAGATTCGTCGTCTCCGTTGCATGGGGGGCTCGGGGGGTTTTATAGGCCAACCCCCGGCTTACAATATTCCTGGGGTACAGAATGGGGGGCCCCGGCTGGCCAGGGGGTCCCGCCCCGTGAGCCGTTTCGTCATCCGTAGGGTCCACCGTCTGTGCGGTCCCATCACCCGCTGGGGCCTGCCAGCTGACTCCGTGATTGGTCCTTGCCCACCTGCTACGGCACGGGCCGCCTGGGCGGCGTCGTCTTGCGCCAGCTGGCCGAAGTCTCCGGTACGGCCGGCTGCACTGTAGCCACGCCGGAGCAGGTAATCTAGTGGGCGGGGGCGTGCCGACATTGTTGCCCCGCCCGGTCACGGTTGGCCAAGGTCAGCGGTACGACCGGCCGAACTGTAGCCACGCGCGCCCGTGCGCCAGCGATCATTATGGCTACATTGGTCCCCGTCGTGTCACCGTACCTGCGTGCAGAGGGATGGGGCGGGAGCTTGTCCGCCCAGGGGTCAACGGAGGAGGCGGCTCGAAGGCAGCCGGCCGCGTCCAGCCGGCCGGGGGCCGAGCCGGCTTCTTAACCAGCCATCCCTGATCCATCCGGCAACGCTCCTGCCGGTTACGCGCCAGCCGGACGGGAAACAGCCGGCCACGTACTTTTTCTTGAAGCGGGGGAGAGAACCTCGTTGCTTTGGCCTACTCAGGGATAATAACCCCGTCAAATTGTCATCATCGCGGTAATATAATTTGCCATCCCGGGTGTGACATTCGCCATGCTTAAAAATCCAGCGTCAGATTAGTAGTGTAGACCTATTTTTAACCAAGAAAAAAGTGTATTTCAGTTTTTATAAATAAGATAATAATAATAATAATCTTACATCTATGTAGAGAGTGCGATCATTTGAGAAATGTGGAAAATGATGAGGTGAATTACTACGCAATATCTTTTCCCACGATTTTACACACACTTTTTATTGCTCCGAAGATTGCGACCCTAAAGTCCGAGTTCCATTAATTGGCATCAAGGGATGAGCTAGTGCTTTTCTTTTAAGAAAACGTTAATACAGGGAAACTAACCGTCAGCGCAACTTTTCACCACAACTTTTGAATTTGTTTCCACAAAACCACCAGTTTTGGCTTAATTATCAGCATTGAGCATTATTTTCCTCTCGGGCCCTCATCAGAATTGTTATAATAGAACTAGCACACATGTCAGGTCCTACATGGAAATAACTTTCCACAGTGCATCTCCTAGCTGGCTAGGACAGAGAAGAACCCTTTCTCTGGTTAATCTGATGCCCACAAACATTGGGGTGCCCACTTCCCTCCTCCCATTCCTTTCTCTCTTACACTGCCTGATACGAGATGGATATTTGTGGTTTGGGCATTGTGGCGAGAGGGAGTGGAGTGATATTTGTGGAAGTAGAACTAAAGAATATGAAAAAAATGAAAGAGTTGAAAGAAGGGCACTTGAAGGGGGACACAGATGTCAGGGAATTATTCCCAATGGAAGATGAATTTGTCATAATTGGTTCCACCAATCCACTACATTAAGAAGGCGAATAGACCTAAAGAAATTGAATGATAGCAATGTTCAGCAGATCAAGTAAAGGACATCGAGAGTAAGCAGAGCGAGTAAAGGAGCATCAATAGTAAGCAGAGCAAGTAAACAATCAACATCAACTAGCAAAGTTAAATCAATTACTGGAGCTTAAGTAAGGTACCTAAAATCATATCAACAAGAAGTAAATGAACTATTGTTAGAGAACCTTTTGAGATTCTAGATTCAAATAGTGATGACCTTGGTGGATATTTGATTTCCAAATATGACAATGAATTTCAAGAATCCATTCAACTCACACCAAAGATGCAGAAGAGTAGAGCAAAATCATTAGCTCCTAGAGTATAATTTGGTGAAAATAAGCTTCTTTTTGCTGAGTTGATGTGATTACATCGACATTTATGAATTCAAAAGGGCACTCAAGGACTACCGTATAGAAAAGCATGGATTATATGTATATAAGAAATGACAAGGGGTGGAATGAATATTTGTTGTGTTCAATAACATTGCTTGTATCATTATTTTCAACACTTCAATTATAAACAAGTCATGGCTTAGCAAGAGCCATGTGAACAATTTCATAAGTGATCTTGATTGGAAAATCAATGCTCTGATTGACAACACTAAGTGGAATTATGTATTTGAGATCAACCCAATGATGGCATATATAGCAAGGGAAAAGGATGCATATGTGGTATTGGGAAAACACAAGGCTTTATACTATAGGATTAGGGACTATCTACATTCTATTATTGACACAAACACAAGATCAAGATGCATTGTCACAATAAATCATCGTTTATTTTTATCCAAACCCTTCATTTTGCTTTGTCAAGTTGACCAAAGGAGCACAAATTGTAACTACAATAGGGATATACAGTGAGCACAACTCATCTCCATTTGCATTTGCTATGGTCAGGAAGGAAGAGCCAGAAAATTGGACTTGGTTTCTACATAAGCTTAGTCATTCACTTGGTGGTGAAGCTAGACCTCATGCAAGTTTATATTCATCATGTCAGACATACATAAGTTAAATTCTGTACTTTTTTCATTTGTACTTGAATATGTACCTTAACCTACACAAGCATGTTTTTGTACTTTAGGGCCTACTTTCAAAAAATAATAATGGATATTGTTACTTATTCATGGAACATTCTCTTGGGCCAAGCATCGTTGGAGGCAAGGGCATTGCAAAGATGCTAGTTACAAGAGAAACATGCAGATCTACAATTGTAGAATGATTGGCTACTTAACAACCAGTGGTAATAACCCAAAAAATGATGCAAATTGAATTCAATTTGGGATTATTTTTTAATGACAACTTCCATACTTGTGAATGTTCGAAATCTATTGGTGTATTCCTAGAACATTTGACTGAAATATAGTTAGTGAAGAGTGAAGACTACTAACGAAATGATGATAGAATGTCAAATTTTTAGGATTGTCTTTTCGATGATTGTAACTTTTAATTGGAGTGGCAGAAGACATGTTGAATGCTTCTATATCCTTGTTATCTGTTGCAATGTTAGGGGGCTGCTATGTTGACATGTTCAGATGTTATGTGCAAAAGTGTTATGTTTGTCATCACATATATGTCTTGGTAATGTGTGACAATATCATGTTCAAATGGTGTGCACCTTGAAGTTGATAGACACTTTAGAAATTCAATTCCAAAAAAGGATATAGCTCCATATAGTAACAGATATTCTCAACTACCACATGGTTAGATGAAAATACATTTTTCTAAACACCAAACACAAACTAACACTTTGGCCAATGCACAACTCTTGCACCAACTGTCGGCGTGAGATTATTGTTCATCTCTTCTACCTCTTGTCTAGGACTCTAGCAGGTCACAGACATCATAAACTTCAAAAACAGTTACACAATTTGTCATTTTTAACGTATTGTGGCCAAATTAGATTCTATCCGTTCTATTTCACGTCATGTGTACCGGCTCTCCTCTGTCCTTGCCATGTAGGTGTTGTTGCGTGCGTGCGTGTGTCTTTCCCGCATAGGGCCTGACATGTCGGCTTCATCCATCAAAATTCCTATTAGAGGGACAAGAGAGAAGGTTTGGGCTCAATTTTGTAATTAGGCTAGAAGTTTTTATTTTGTGAAAACAAACAAAAAGATTGTGGTAAACTGATATAAGTTGCACTCTATTAAGGATAGTAAAACTGCACCTAATCCCTGACCTCTCAGCGTTTTAGATTTTTGGCCGTCCGTTTTCAGATCCGGTCGTTTCCAGCCGCGCGATCTAACCTGTGTGACACGTTCAGCGCTTCGTGGGCCGGCTGTCCTAAGGGACGCTGCTCCAGCGGCCGAAACACAGTGTCCTGGTTGATTGGGCTATTGGGCCGAGCGCTCGCGTGGCCAGGCGATGTTTGTTTCGGGCGTTCGCCTTGTGGTTGTTGTGATACTCGCCTGCACACTCGCTCATTCGTCTCCCTTCCGTCTCTTCGCGCAGCACCGCCACCGCTGCCCTCATTCTGTACCCCGCGACCAATATCCCTTCCTGCCGCGGCTTTGCCTACTTCCACGTCGCCGCGTCAACGTCGCTAATCCCGTCCCACTTCCACGCAGTTGGATCAACGCTTCCGACCTCGTCCAAACCCACCGGCCCCCATGTCGTCCACCCTAACCTATAGCAGCTGCGGCGACTCCTATGTCCTGACTACCGCGAACATCTCACTGATGCTTGACGGGCGGACCAGGAAGGGTCGTAGTACTAGGCATAAATTGAAAGAAGAGTTCAGTTATTGCTCAATTCCAGCTCTGGACATGAAGCGAAGAAAGGCAGAGCTATCAAAGAGGTAAGCAGGGATGTATATAATTCCTGATGATGCTATGTCAGGAGACTTTGGTTGGTATGTGTTTATTTCTAATAAGGTGCAGCAGCAAAGAGAGGCAGATGAGTGAAGCGATTGGAGGATGGGATGCAGCAGGTGCATCTCCAATTGCAAGCTTCCGAGTAGTATCGGTCAGGCCAGACTGTGAGATGTGTCATCTCAATAATGGTTACAATCCAATCAATTTGTGTTGTTGTAATTCGTGTAGCTTTTGGACTAAGATGATTAGAAACGTTCGATTCAGGGACACGGGCGTGGTGCCATGAACTCATGTTGTCCAAACCTGTTATGTCGAGAACTGATGTATGTGCAAGACCTATATGGGCTATGACGCCCTACTATATGGTGAGTATTTAATAAATTAAGGTTTATGGCAAATGGTGATGAAAATTTGTATTCATTCACTCCTGTACATGTAGCTTTTGCCCTCGACATGTTTGTATTACATCATTTGCTACTTTGCAGCATGTTTTACTGAAGTTATTCAATGCACAATTTCACCCACGGATGGAAACATACGTCTCGACGAGTCATCTTCAGCTGCTGATGGCCATAGGGTTTCCTTGGGTAGCTCCTTAGAAGTTGATATTGTCATATGTCAGGTATGCCCAAAGAATGAACATACTTTGTAGATTTCTTTCATTGTGTTTTGTGTGATGGAAGCTCTAATGTTGTGTTCTCTCGGTTGGGAAATCTTATCATTGTCTACACAAGAAATAAGCTTAATTTCAAATAATCCATACCAACTTATAGTCGCCTATGTGGAAGTTGATATTACAAAGCATAATATATATTCTAAGAGGTAGCAGATTAATAGCTCTGTATTATGTGGCATAAATAAAAGCAATTTTCAGTAAACTTTTACTGATAACAAGAACGCTTTCTATGTAGGAAAAATAACTGAACATGAAACTTCCTACTCATGAATTTTAATGGTTGGCCAATCTAAGTTGTCCCATTATTTTCCGCACTATCTTCTACTGCTAGGAACAATGCCTTGTAATTGCTGAATTATCATGTACTAATCTATAGTCCTAAATATGAAACATATTTTCCTCCTAATACTTTATTGTCATCTGTCAACTGTCCTCACACTAACTGAAGCCCATTAGACCGAAGAAAAACCATGTCCTACCATACAACCCTTACAATTCCTTACAAATCAATTAGATTTGATATCTCTTCTATTGCTAACAAATATAGGTTATGGATGCAAATTTAACTAAGGTTCCGCCGATCCGATCCACTTCAGTATACTCAAGAGAGAAAACACTCTCCATACAGAGGAGAGAAGACGCGATAGGGCATACAACGGAGAAGTCTCCTTGCGACGTCTCTCCTCTCGCACCCCTCTCGTGTCGTTCCTTCTTCCACAGAGATAACGACAGCTACCATGACGTATCTGCTTCGGAGCCCCTGTTGCTGTCGTCCGGCATACGTACGCCTTTGGGCAGGGTGCGCTGCCTTCCAGTGGCACCTACTCCGCCTCCACCAGCGGCGGGAGCGCTGGCTCACCCCGTTACCTTCCGTTTGTGATTGGCAGGGCATGGTGCATCACAACGTTTGCTTAATAGCAAGTAAAAAGGGAAAACGGATTTGTGTTGCCATCTGGTTCACCCTACGCCCACTAACTCATGCCACTTTCCAACAAGAAAGCTGGTAAATCTGACTGTTCTCTCCTCTGGCTACAAATTACACACTAGGCTAAAAACAATTGCTACACAGGTTTTTCTGTACACACATTTCAGTTTCAATTCTGGTTAATCTGTTTGATGTTGGGATCCAAATACCCCGTTGGGTTTCACATATGATGTTTCTCTCCTCCCAGATCCAGATTTGTAAACGTATCTAATTTTAACTAAATGTAATGTCAGAAATAATCTGCAGCAATGAGAAATTCAAAAGTGTTGCTGAGAGCTAAGTTATCACTCAAGATGTTTTTATTGCTTACTACTTCTTCCACCGAGTTGCAGTTGCAGCTCCCTCGGCACGACCATGTTACCTATGGTACCGTATCTTCTTTGACCCTGTTTCGGTTTCGGATCCATATTTTATGCATGATTTTAAATCATGGGTAAAACCGATTGCGGCGCAAAATTTGATGGGAAATCACCGTTGGTTTGCATGTAGTCGAAAATCATGAGAGATGGTGCTGATTTAGGCTAAAATTTCACCGCTGCGATTTCCTTTCTTCAATGATTTTAATCCGTGGTTTTATGTACATTAGAGATTATCCCTTAACAGATGTATGTGTGGTATAGCGAAAATAATGTGCCAGAATGTGACTAGAAAACCCATGCTTACCTCTTTCTACATCTGCAAGCAAAAACTCCAATCGCCCGCTCTGTTTATCTGTGAACCGTGGAGCAAGGTATGATGAGTTGTTGAACAACGATCACCGGGCTGATCGTGTAATTTAGGCTGTAAGTCTCCTCTAATCTCCGTTTCGCATTGTGCCAGATTTGGTGATGAGATCTCTCTTGATATTTTTTGTAGGCTTGTGGTTATTTAAATCGATTTAGGATTAAGTTTATCTAATGAGGCATTGGTTTAGGTTTCAACCAGTGCTTCGAGAAGAGATGTAAGATCGTATCCGACATCGTCTCTCCGTGAGAAATTTCTCTGATTTTATATATTCTCACCTATTCTTTACCTGGATGGCTAGGTGATTTTAGGACTGCTTGATCCAGATGATCTCTCCGTACAGATTTATAGGATTCAAGAGCATTGACCCTGGCATATGCCAACGTTCATGTACACTCCTGTATCACAAAAATAAATTTGTATATGATAAATTCACATATTTTTAGGATTTTTAAGATTCAAGAAAATAAATTGAGTATCTTCTCCACTTGGTCATGTATACTCACATTTATCGCTTGGCCATGTATACTCTTGTATCAAAAAATAAATTGGTTATGCGATAAATTGTGTTAAAATATGACAGATTTTAGGATTCAAGATATGCCATTGGCATTTTTTGTTGTTAAAATACCAAGGGCAACTGCTTATGGGAAGAGGTAGCTTTTTGTGATGAGGATTTGTTTTACACGGTCAACATTGTCTTTGTAATTATGTTGGCGTTACATTAAGTATGCAGATTATATCATGACCTACCCACAAGAAATTCCTTGATATTTCTTTTGTACTGATGAATGCACAATAATTTAATCCAGATGGCCAGGCCGGGGGCAAGTTCTTATTCCTATACGGTTTTGGGTTTATATGATTATATATCAATCTTATCCACTTCCTTTTGAGGCCAAACACATCATATTTTGCTATGGATCTGGTAAAATTGGAACACCACAAAGAAAAAAAAGTAGTTACTTTTTGTCAAGCATGCTACATTTTTATTTTAGAATTTTAGATTAGAGAATGGAGAGATCTACTCTGCAATTTTTCTGGCTTCCAAAATTAAGGAATATAATCAGCCTAACAATGACATGGCAAATCTCTTGACAAAAATACGAGAATCTAATTTGTGAGCTCCCTTCTCCGGGTGCACTAAAATTTATGAAACCTTTTTTGAAAGTAAATTTATGAAACCTTGTGTGAAGCACTAACCAAAAAGGTGCAAGCTAAAATAAGTAATAGGTATCGTAAGGGCATTTTACAAGCAATAATTGGTAAGTATTTTCTTAAAGGTGAAAGGGAGGTTACTCCGGTAGAAATTGGTTCACTCTGGTTGATTGTGCCCTTCCACATGTAAGCTCTTATCCTCTTCTGTTGCTAACAAATACATGCTGGATTATGCAAATTTAACTTTCTGTTTCTTGCTTTTATATATTTGCATAAAGTCATATATGTTATTGTCAAAATAGATGGGCGCGGCAACGCGCGCCACCCACGATCTAGTGTGTAAGTGCAAGCCTCCTAGCCAGCCACATGTAACTGCATGTATTTAAAATTGCTTGGAGGAAGAACCGAGAGTACACAAAAATTCAAAGTTGTTCATATAATTTGAGGACCACTTTGATACTACATACCCGCGCATGCATACAAGACTCTTGCAGACAGATGAAGTTGAACGTTTCCTAACATCTGCCACTATAGAACAACTCGGGTGGCAGGCGTAGATATTATGATGTGTATATTTACGCGAGCTTTACATTTGGTTGGCAAAAGAAAATTTGGATCTTATACGTGCTGGGGTGTGTTGTTGGGTGGCGTGGCAGATGTGGCAAGGATGACGTTGCGCCTACCGCGCTCCGAGCGGGAGTTCTCAGCGAACTTTTGACCTGCGATATGGAGACCCTTGCTTTTCTCCTCCTCTGACCACTCGGAGGCGTAGTACTCTTCCTCCGTGGCGTCGGCACTGGCTGGGAAGAACATGGAGCCCCACTGTGGGAAGTGCACAAGAGCGACGGGAAGTGTACAAGCCATGATCATGATGCCCATGTACTCGAGACCCCTCCCAGTGGAGTACTGTGATGAAGTGAAGAATAGAAGTTGCGTGAGACCCGCGCCCACATTGCCACCAGCGCCAGTTAGCCCGGAGATGATCCCAAGGGAACGCCTAGAAACGAATGGTGCGACACCGAATACAGCGCCACATGCAGCCTGGGCGCAGATGGAGAAGAGGACCATGGCAGTCACTGAAGCAGGAAGGGCTGATGCACGACCAAGCCAGATGCAGAAAGCTCCTCCAGCGGTCTGGAGGATCCAGATGTTCCAAAGGCGAGCACGCATGCCGAAGTACCGGGCACCAAGGTCGGAGAGGTAGCCGCCCATCGGACGTGCGACAATGTTGGCCATGCCGAAGCAAGCGGCAATGGTGCCGGCGGCACGGAGGTCTAGGTGAAAGTGGTCATAGTAGTACTCAGCGATGACGTTATCGGTGGTGAGCTCGACGCCCATGCAGTAGCCGTAGAGGAGGACGAAGATCCATGTCCGGTAGTTTGTGACGGCACCCCAAAGCACCTTGGAGAACTTGTCCTTGGCCATGTCTCCCTTCTTTTGCAGGCTTGCAAGGTTGCCGTCGGGGAGGTCTTGCCCCATGGTGAGCACGAGTAGGCCCATCACGATGTGCATCATCCCTGGCACGAAGTAGGCGATACGCCATGCCACAAAGGGTGTGGCACCACACTTTTGGATGGCGTGGAAGACGAGGGGCATGATGAGCTGTGTGGCCCCGCCACCCATGTTGCCCCACCCGGCTGCGAGGCCATTCACCGTGCCGATGATTTTACTGTTGAACATTGTGCTCATCCAGTACTGACATGACACAAAGGTGGCGAGGGAGAAGCCGATGAGGAAGCGGACTGCGATGTAGCCTGATGCGTCGTCGATGACGGCCATGCAGAAGACCGTGGGAGCCGAGAGCATGACGAGAAAGGCGCAGCCGTACCGTGGCCCAAGCAGGTCACAAATGGCGCCCATGGCTAGCCTGGAGAAGATGGACCCAGACACGGAGGCCACACCGGCATTGCCGATGTCTGCCTTGGCAAGGTTGAGGTTGTCGCGGATGATGGGGACGAGAGGGGCAGCGGCGAAGGTGGAGACGAAGCAGGTGAAAAAGGATATCCACGATAGGTGGAAGGTGCGCATGTGGGGGTTGGCGAAGGAGAAGAGCCTGAAGGACTTGGCCTTGTGCTCGGAGTCCACCGGCAGCGTGAACTTGCTCGCCGCCGCATCGCCATGAGCGCCTGCCTCCACCTCCATATCTATTGCTTGGTTCTTGGAGGTAGCTAGCTTAATTACTTGCAGTGGTGAATAAGAGGTGCTGATGGTGTGGTTTGGTGCTTTGGATCCCGGGTCGATCAGGTATTTATACAAGGCAGAGAGTTGACATTGGGATCAAGTGGCATCTTCCTTCTTAATCAGCTGATAGGTATTATTGCGATCTGACGGAATCATGGCAGCAGCAACTGGGACTAAACAACGGCCGTGCAACACAGTCGAGAGAGGGATTAATTAGCGAGATTAACCTCGCCGCCTGCCCTTGCCCCCTGGGAGGAACCAAGGATCGGAATATGCACTGCTCCGGCCGTACGTGGGCACCTAAAGATGAGTGTCCAGAATCGATCTGCCTGCCTGCAGCTGGACAAAGTTGTTGCAAATTTTCTGTTTTCTTGCAGTCTCAGTTCAGACCTCCACTTAATTACTACCTCGTCTGCAACAGCAACTCTATAAGATCCCGTGCATGTGCTCTCTGTGTTTCTGGTAATTGCATGTGCTGCTCTGTGTTGCAAGCTTAACTAGCTGCAGCTTAATTCAACAGCAGTGAATTGATGCTACTAGCTAACCTGCTAATGCAAACGAAATGGCTATTTTTGTTGTACTAGAATTTCCACGGCACAGGTCGGGGATAGGATTTCTGGTTTCAGTTTGTTGCGCGCAACTTTTGCTGCCATCCAACGGACACGGCTGCGACTACGACCATGGGGTCATACGTACACACACATTGCATTATAGTCTTCCTCAAAATTAAAGGGCGTGTACATTGCACGCAGTCGATGCTCTGACTTTGCGACACAGACACTAGGCTCGCAACTATGTCAACCTTGACACCGACAGCATATGCATACTTAGAAGGGGACGGGTAGCGACCTCATGAACATCTTTCAATTACCCTAGTTTCATGCCTCTTGGCACAGTAATTAATTTAAAATTTACACATTAAGATTATTGTGTGCGTTGGAAATAACATAGTTGCATCCAGAGACAAAGATTTTTAACTTGTTGGATCGGGCATTTGCTCATACACTAGACTTTTGCCATTGTAGACAAAGGTTAATTAAGTGTGCTAACAGCTGCACCGACATGGGGCACACTCCGACCATCACCAGAACACGATGGATACTCATCACGATGGATACTCATCGGAGACGATCCGTGGTACGTGTGGAACGCGTAGGGGTAGCCTGCCGCACGAAGCTAGAGGGAAAGTCGCGGGCATACCACCATTGAGCAGCCACGAACTCAAACATGCCAAAAAAAAAAAGCACTCCTCCACCCAGGTCCATAGACTGGAGACAACGCAAGGGAGCCAGCCATCATCGGATCATGCCAGCCAGATCCATCTGCACCAGTGGCCAAACATGACTCGATGACCGCTGCCGCTAAAAATCTGTACTTATCTCATACGGTGCAACTTCTTATCATTTCATATCAGTAGCTAGTAGAGCTTCCAAAAGCTTTTTTAGACATAGCTTCTTCATTTAATGTTTCACACCTCTATTTTTCCTTTCTGAACGTTTCGTTTTCCACAATCGATCTACTCATCAGGATTAATGTATAGCATTATTTATTTGGACCTTGGTTTTGTTTATGCAGTGCAACTTCTGTTTAATGCTTGGTTAACACCAGCGGGCCTAAGTGTAACAAAAGATATTCAGATTAATGAGATATATATGATCTGAGAGTCGTAGCATGTCTGTCCCTTTGAACTTATCAGAGTTACCGTAATGTTCATATACTCTATATGATAACCTATATGTATGTAATGTATGATTCAGATCGTTCGTTGTCAAGTGTACTGCATGATTGATTATACGAAGCAAATTGACTCTCTACACAGCTGGTTGCTACTATATTTTGGCCCATCAAAAGGTAGTGGTTGCTGTTGCTAAGTACAAAACCGTACAAACAGTTGACTATGGAAATGCTGCTGCAAAAAGGACACTGGACACAGCTAGCCACCTACACATGTATGCAAAGAGTATGGTGGTTGTCCTTGTGCAGGTTGCCATCGTGATCGAAGTGTGATAAACTCTAATTTGCACGTCACACACACACGCACACGCACACGCACACGCACATGCGCACATGAGCACACGCACACACGCGCGCACACACACAAACAAACGTAAAACAATTGAGGTAGTGTAGAGGACTAAATATTTGCACAATTTTCAGTAAACAAGGTTGGTAACAAGGTTGGTGCTGCTAACATAACGTTGTCTATGTAAGGTGGGTTTTCATAATTGCACGAAATGTGGCCATAGATAAATAGAAGAGTGGAATGGCACTAGAGCTTGTCGAAACTTTAAAGGGTGGTTTGGCTTTTCCAGTCAGACAGGGATGCATTTATTCCCCAACACATTATACAATATCGTATATTACTCCTAGATGTACTCAGCATATTAGCTTTGATAAAGTTTGACCGAGTTTATAGAAAACAATATATACATTTGCAACTAAAAGTATATACTATGTGAAAATATATTCGATGATGGATCTAATGGTATTTTAGATGTTTAAAGTTTTATGTGAAAATATATTCAATGCTGAATCTAATTGTATTTATTTGGCATTGTCGATGTTAATATGTTTTTCTATCAATTTGGTCACTGTTTGGGAAGTTTGACTTAAGACGAAGTTAATATACGGAGCAAACAATGCGGAGAGCTACAAGAATTCGTTTAAAGCATCTTGTATCCATGATTGTGAATCCAAGCTTTTTCGAGTTGCTCATTCTTCCCTCTATGGCCCTGAACTTAATGATAGTTTTTACGCTCACAAGGACCCGTTTACGGGGCCGGAACTTGAGTTCATATTGTTGAAGTTTTATTCAAATTCAAAAGCTTAGGTCAAAGAGAGAGCTTAGGTAGATTGTGCTTGCATGGAATATCTCTTCAAACCCTAAAGAATATCTCACTTAATTTGGGGTAATAGAGAGAGGCTCAAATGAACCTTCGCAAGTGTGGCAGCCACCTCCCGAAGTGGATAGGTGGCTTATAGAGTGTAGGTGGAAAGAGACATTTGGGGGGGGGGGGGGGGGGGGGAACATGTCAGCAGGGGCCTGATTATACCCGCTGCATGCACCCTGAGCGTTGGTTGTTGTTAGCATGGTTCAACTGATCCAGTGGTGCCTCTGCCAAGACACGACAAGCCGGTTATACTAGAAGGTTTAAAAAAGCAGTAGGCATAAGGAGGCGGTTGGTATTCGCCTAGTGCCTAGGTGATGCTTAAGCGACCTAGGTGCGGGGTAGGCGGTAATACTATTTTTAATATAAGGGTGTATATGTGGTTATTATATGTGCATCAATATTAATGTAGGCTATATAAATAAGTTACCTATCATCTACTGTCATTGAAATATGGTCTGTTGCGCATATAAATGCCATAGGGCATGATTTCGTTCTTGGATAGACAATTTCTTGCTTGTCCTTCCTAAGCTTTCACTTATGCCCTAGGCGAGGCGTTTGGCTATCGCCTAGCACATAAGCATGCCTAAGCGCCTCCTAGGCATTGCCTTTTCCAACAGAGGCCTGGAACATTGTTCTTTGTTATACCATCCCTATATTCCCAATCCTAAGTTCCTAACCCAGTCGTTCCCTTTAATAGTGTGGGATCCCTATACTCAAGAAACATAAAGTTTACACTGCCCTTGATACCCTTTTTTGCCTCTTTCTTGAGCATCATTTTTTATGGTCATCGATCCACAACAATGTGCATCTTTAGTACTAACACATGTGTAAACAATTAGTGGCCAATGTTAGTCCTATCAAACTTCTCGTCATCAATACCAAAACAAGAATTAAAGTGCAAAATACACTTTCAAGTGGCAACAATTAAAAAATGAAAAGTGGATTCAGTTTAGGATTTTTTTTCTGTGAATGACAGATTTCATATACTTGAGAATGTTCGAATGATTTTGGTGTCTTCCTCACACTTATGAGTGAAATATAGTAAGTGAAGGCTATTAGTGAAATGATGATAACATGTCAAACTATTAGGATTATCTTTTTGGTTCTTGTAAGTGTAGTGTCACAAGACATGTTGAAGCTTGTATATTCTCGGTATGTGTTGCAACGCTAGGGGGGGGGGATGATATGTTGAAATGTTCAGATGTTAAGTTCAAATGTGTTGTAATTATCAACTCATCTGTGTCCTGGTGATGTGTGATAATGTCGTGTTCAGATGGTATGCACCTCGGTGTTGATAGTTACATTGTAAATTCACATAGACAAAAGTATGTTGCTCTACTTTGTATGAAAGTCTCGAATACCACATGATTAGATAAAAACACACTTAACACTTTAATCCTAAACACAAGAACTACAAACTAACACTCTAGCAAATGTGTGATTGTTGCACAAACCATGAGTAGGAGACTCTTGTTCTTCTCTTCTACCTCCCCCATGTTGGAATCTAGCTAGCGACCCATGTCATCAATCTACATCTCATAAACTTCAATGCCAGCTACATGGTCTGCCTTCCTACCTCAACCTTCATCTTATCTTCTTCTTCTCGTTTGGCTCTTTGATCTTTCTCTTCTCTTCAATGAAATGCAGCCAAAATTCCCTATATTCTTCTTCTCCGTTTGCTTCCAACCTTTCCCTTCTCTGCGATGCCCTTTGCACGTGCTCAAACAATCATCATCAAACAAATAAACAAATTCACACATCTCCTTATTCTAAAAAAAGAATACAAGTCAAATAAATTAAACATCATCAACTTAAATAAACTAAAATATGTTACAAATTTTCTCGTAATCTCATAAGCACAACACAGAAAATGTCGTCCAACATCGACACCTTGAAAAGCAACCAACCTAGAAGCTCTAAATCACTTCCCATGAATGCAATCCTACCGGCCTTCACCGCCATTTTCTTTTCCAAATGAAAATGGAAGTTCCTGACCAAAGCTAACTCCAATGTGTGTAGCAAAAACACATGGCTCTTGTAGCAACCAACTGATGGAATCAATTCAGTTTCACCAAAAATCACTAGTAGAAAACAGGGCATCGGTTCGGGCCGGCCAGCCCATTAGTCCCTGTTTAGTCACGAACTGGGACCAATGGGGGCAACGGTCCCGGTTCGTGAGGCCAGAGGGGCAGGCGGGCCATGTGGGGCATCGGTCCCGGTTCGTCGGACCCCTTTGGTCCCGGTTCCAGACACGAACCGGGACCAACGTGCCTCACTCCTGGCCCACACCCATTGGTCCCGGTTTGTGTCTGGAACCGGTACCAAAGGTGGTCCGTTAGTCCCGGTTCTAGCCACGAACTGGGACCAATGAGATGCCTATATATACCACCTCGCCGGCGAGAAGAGCATTCCACACACTGCTCTGTTTTTTTGCGGGCGAGGGAAGACCTTTGTGGTGCTCTAGCTCACCTCCTATGCACATGAGGTGTTTGATGAAATGCCCAAGCCAAACTTAAGCTTTCTCCTCTCGAAGCTCTTTGTCCAAACTTCATTTTCGTCAAGATTTGTCTAGGTTTGGCGGTCCGTCCTGTCCCGTCCCCGTCCTGAAACCGCCGTCGATCGCCCGCGCATGGTGAGCCTCTTTATCTTATCTTCTTGCTAAAATAAAATATACTTACTCATATGATTTTCTTACTTTTATTATTGTTTGTTATTATATACTGCCATGGTTATGGTATCCGCCCACGTCGGCCCTCGTCCAGTCCATGATTCAGATGTGGTATATTATCTCTTATATAACTCTTTCACACATCTAATGTCTATGACAATTAATTATGCCACCAACTTGACGTAGATGTTTTTATCTATAGGAAGTAGTTGAACCAGAAATTTCAACCTACTATGCAATTCTGCTCGACAAGTTAACTAAAGTTGGAAAATAAATCGATCGGTTGAAAGAAAAATTGAAAAAAGCTGAAGATGACAAGATGGGGTTGGAGTTGCATGTTGCCGATGTTGTCGCCAATCAAAAGACCAAGATGGATGCCATGCGCTTGAAGCTTAGAAAGATTAGAAAATATGTCATTCATACTGAGGCTTGGTATCATTATGCCGTTGGATCAATTGGTACCTTAGTAGCGGTTATGATTGCATTTGTTGTTGCATTTAAATTTTTTACATAGTTTCGGTGTATGTTTTAATTAGATACTCTAGAGACCTATATGTTGTTCAATAATGACAGCTATGTATGAACTGTACGTATTTATTTTGGTCATTATTGTACTTTGGCTTTAATGTGATGATGGATTTCTAATAATTTGGTCACTTCTGTATTCATGATATGTTGTAATGGTTTTTAATACACTTTATTATATAACGCATGCAGATGCATCGGCAATGGATGTACGGTGACCGACAAACCTCCGAGTATATTAAGGGCCTACATAATTTTCTCGAAGCGGCTGAGGCAAACAAGCAGAATGATTTTATGCCTTGTCCATGTACTGTCTGTGAGAATACAAAGTCTTTCTCCAACTCTAAAACCCTTCACTTCCACCTGCTTCAGAAGGGTTTTATGCCACACTATAATGTTTGGACCAAGCATGGAGAAAGAGGGGTTATGATGGAAGACAACGAAGAAGAAGAGGATGACGAAAAGTACCCTCCCCCTGAATATGGTGATGCTGCAATTGGGGAAGCTGAAGATCAAGAGGAACCAGACGATGTGCCCGATGATGATCTTTGTCGGGTCATTGTTGATGCACAGAGAGAATGCAAAAGTGAAAGGGAGAAGTTGAAATTCGATCGCATGTTAGAGGATCACAAAAAAGGGTTGTATCCAAATTGCAAAGTTGACAACAAAAAGCTCGGTACCACACTAGAATTGCTGCAATGGAAGGCAGACAATGGTGTAGCTGACAAAGGATTTAGTTCGCTACTGAAAATAATGAAGAAGAAGCTTCCAAAGGATAACGAATTGCCCGACAGTACATATGCAGCAAAGAAGGTTCTGTGCCCTCTAGGATTGGAGGTGCAGAAGATACTTGCATGCCCTAATGACTGCATCCTCTACTGCGGTGAGTACGAGGAATGGAACGCATGCCCGGTATGCGGTGCATTGCGGTATAAGATCAGAAGAGATGACCCTAGTGATGTTGAGGGCCAACGCACTGGGAAGAGGGTTCTGCCAAGGTGATGTGGTATGCTCCCATAATACCACGGTTGAAACACCTGTTCAGAAACAAAAAGCATGCCGAGTTGATGCAATGGCACAAAAAAGACCGTAAGAAAGACGGGAAGTTGAGAGCACCCGCTGATGGGTCGTAGTGGAGAAAGATCGAGAGAAAGTAGAGCGACTTTAAAGGTGACCCGAGGAACGTATGGTTTGGTTTAAGTGCAGATGACATTAATCCTTTTGGGGAGCAGAGCAGCCAGCATAGCATATGGCCTGTTACTCTATGTATGTATAACCTTTCTCCTTGGTTGTGCATGAAGCAAACGTTCATTATGATGCCAGTGCTCATCCAAGGCCCTAAGCAACTCGGCAATGACATTGATGTGTACCTAAGGCCATTAGTTGATTAACTTTTATAGCTATGGAATGGAAGAGGTGTACGTGTGTGGGATGAGAACGAACAGGAGGATTTTGACCTACATGCGTTGCTATTTGTAACCATCAACGATTGGCCTGCTCTCAGTAACCTTTCAGGACAGACAAACAAGGGATACCACGCATGCACACACTGTTTAGATGACACCGACATTATATATTTGGACAAATGCAGGAAGAATGTGTACCTGGGGCATCGTCGATTTCTTCCGACCAACCATCAATGTCGAAAGAAAGGAAAACATTTCAAAGGTGAGGCAGAACACCAGAAGAAGCCCGCCCTCCGTACTGGTGATCACATACTTGATATGGTCAATGATTTACAAGTAATATTTGGAAAGGGTCCTCGCGGACTATCTGTTCCAAATGATGCTGACAAACGTGCACCCATGTGGAAGAAGAAATCTATATTTTGGGACCTACCCTATTGGAAAGACCTAAAGGTCCGCTCTGCAATCGATGTGATGCACATGACGAAGAATCTTTGTGTGAACCTGCTAGGCTTCTTGGGAGTGTATGGGAAGACGAAAGATACACCAGAGGCACGGGAGGAACAGCAACGTGTGCATGAAAAAGACGACATGCATCCAAAGCAGTATGAAGGTCCTGCCAGCTACGCTCTTACCAAAGAAGAGAAGGAAATCTTCTTTGAATGCCTGCTCAGTATGAAGGTCCCGTTTGGCTTCTCGTCGAATATAACGGGAATAATAAATATGGCAGAGAAAAAGTTCCAGAACCTAAAGTTTCATGAACACAAGAATATTCTGCGGTCCAAACAGCCGGAGCAGTGTGACGACTGGATTACATATGAACACATCAGTACTTTCGGCAGTTAGTTGCAAACACGCCTCATGGGTGACAACACTATTTCTGATGAGTTGTACTCGTTGGCCAGGGGACCATCTTCGACTGTATAGATTTACAAAGGGTATGAGATAAATGGGAATACATTTTACAAGATCGTCCAAGATGAAAAGAGCACCAACCAAAACAACGGTGTCCGCTTTGATGCAGCAACCAAGAGGGGAAAGGACACATGTTATGGTTGCATAGTGGACATATGGGAACTTGACTATGGACATGATTTCAAGGTCCCTTTGTTTTAGTGCAAATGGGTCAATCAGTCAAGAGGCGGGGTACAGGAAGACCCACAGTACGGAATGACAACAGTGGATCTGAACAATCTTGGATACACAGACGAACCATTCGTCCTAGCCAATGATGTGGCACAAATTTTCTATGTGAAGGACATGTCTACCATACCGAGAAAAAGAAAAGATAAAAAAGCAAATACATCATACGAAGAGCCAAAACGCCACATAGTTCTTTCAGGAAAAAGAGACATAGTGGGATTGGAGGGCAAGACAGACATGTCTGAAGATTATGAAAAGTTTCATGAAATTCCTCCCTTCAAAGTCAAGGCTGACCCAAGCACCCTGTTAAACGATGAAAATTCTCCATTCTTATGGCGCAATAAGCAAAGGACACACACGAAGAAGAAGTGAAGACTTTCTCTCCACAACTATATCATTGCAGTGACATATGAAGAAATGAAATGCCTTTTGTAACACATGAGCTTTCGCCCGAAACCCTAAAACTTCGAAAGAGATTCTCCGTTTTATACACGAAGTGCATCCAGTTTTTGCCGTAACCCTCTCAAATTTTTATGACATGATATGTGGGTGAAATGATGATACCATGCCAACTTTCAACCTTTTCAGAGTTCATTTGAAGTGCTTTTCAATTTCAGTGTCATTTAGCTCAAAAAATCAGTAAGTGCATGAAAAATACCAAATGAAGTCAGAACGGGTTAAAAATATATGATGTGTGTTTGAATGGTGCATTTTGAACACACAAAAATTCTGGAGTTCAAATGAGTTCAAAAAAATGAAATCCCTTCGTAACAGATGAGTTTTCGTTCGAAACCGTGAGACTTCGAAATAGATTGTCCATTTTGTACACGAAGTGCATCCAGTTTTTGTCATACCCCACTCAACTTTTTAGCAGATGCAATGTGGGTGAAATGATGATACCATGCCAACTTTCAACCTTTTCAAAGTTCATTTGGAGTGCTTTTCAATTTCAGGGTCATTTAGTTCAAAAAAATCAGTAAGTGCATGAAAAATACCAAATGAAGTCAGAAAGGGTTCAAAATTGATGATGTGGCTTTGAATGGTGCATTTTAAACACACAAAAATTCTGGAGTTCAAATGAGTTCAAAAAAATGAAATCCATTCATAACAGATGAGTTTTCGTTCGAAACCG
Source organism: Hordeum marinum (assembly GCA_022496015.1). Lineage (NCBI taxonomy): Eukaryota > Viridiplantae > Streptophyta > Magnoliopsida > Poales > Poaceae > Hordeum > Hordeum marinum. The sequence goes on along the minus strand of CM039677.1, from coordinate 12,883,625 downwards.
TGATACTTCGAAATAGATTGTCCATTTTGTACACGAAGTGCATCCAATTTTTGTCGTACCCCACTCAACTTTTTAGCACATGCTATGTGGGTGAAATGATGATACCATGCCAACTTTCAACCTTTTCAGAGTTTGTTTGAAGTGCCTTTTAATTTCTTTCAAAACATCGTAGGAGTGGAGTTCAAAAAAGAATCAGCTAAAAAGCTTTTATAAACCTCTAGTATTTTTGAAAAAATAATTATATAAAAATTATGCAAGTAAAATTATCAAAGTATTTTGTTCAAAACATTAATAGAAAAAAGAATATAATGATAAAACACACTGGAAATAAATAAAGCAAGAAAGAAAACAAAATAATGGAAATTATGCAACTAAAATTATCAAAGTATTTATTTTTTTAAAAGAATGAACTAAAATAACAGAAGAAAAATACCGGAAAAAATTTTAAAACGATAAATAAAGCAAAACAACAAAAAACAGTTTTTTAAAATAAAAAAAATGCCGCCTACTGGGCCACCATGGCCTGTATACGACTAGAAACCCAATAGCTAGTTGGACCAGGATTCAGGCCCGCAGAAGGACCAGTAGGCCCATAGGCAGAGGAGAGTGCAATAGGCCCGTAAGCCTGCAGTTGAGAGGAGCTCGAGAGGGTTGGCGCAGCAGCGCTTATAAACCACTCTCGAGCACTCTTGGCTAGCGAGGTGGGACTAAACATTTGCCCCCGGGCAGCACCATCTTTTGGTCCCGGTTGGTGGAACCAACCGGGACCAATGCCCACCTTTAGTCCCGGTTGTTGCCACCAACCGGGACCAATGCAGCATCCCTTTAGTCCCGGTTGGTGGCACCAACCGGGAGTAAAGGGATGCATTGGTTCCGGTTGGTGCCACCAACCGGGACCAATGCTCTGTGTATATAAGCGACAGTTTTGATGTTTTCAGATTTCATCTAGCACTTGCCCCCGACGACGCTGAGCACATCGACGCCGCCAGGCTGCCCGAGCTCGCCGTCGACGCCCTCTGCCCTGATGCCCCCTGCTCCGATGCACCACCCTAGCCCGACGCGCCGCCCTGCCCCGATGTGCTGCCCCGTGCCCCGACGCCCCGCCCTACCCTGACGCACCGCCCCGTGCCCCGACGCGCCGCCCTACCCCGACAAGTCGCCCCGTGCCCCGACGCGCCACCCTGCCTCGACGCGCCGCCCTTGCCCCGATGCCGGACGCTCCCCGACGTCGCCCCACGCCACAACCCTGCCCCAACGACGCCGCCCCTCCTCCCCGTTCGGTCCGACCGGCCCCCTTTCATCCCCTATCCGATTTTGCTGATTTAATTTGATGATATATAGATGATAGATGATACATGATAGTTAGATGATGATGTTGATGATAGCTGATGATGTTGATGATAGATGATGTATGCTGTTTTTTTGTTCATATAATTTTTTATAGCATTTTTGGTCCATGTATATATGTGTGTGTATATGGATGGATGGATGGATGGATGGAGGTATATAGAAAATTATCATATGATATAAAAAAATATCGTAGCTTCCTGTTTTTTCCATGGATGTATGCTAAAGAAAATTATGAAAGAGTTTATGGGAGGTTTCTGTCAAAAGGTTCAATGATTTGTCAAGGCAAAAAAATGAACTAATTAAGGTATCCCATGTTTTTGTATATATGATATATGTATTTTGTTGGCACCTAGAAGTGTTGTCGAGGCCACCCCAAACCCTAGAAGTGTTGTCGAGGCCACCCAAACCCTAGAAGTGTTGTCGAGGCCAAACCCTAGAAGTGTTGTCGAGGCCACCCAAATTTACCAAGTTAAATGAATAAAACTCTGGTAACATAGATTTATCAAGTTAATTGTCAAATTGTAATATTTGCAAAAACTATGGATCCAAGAGACGAAGAACAAAAACAGTTGTTGGGGCACATAATCCACGTCGGACGTGATGTCTTGTCGTATCTCAATGACACCGATGGTATGGAAGGAGAGGGTTATGACGGCTCTAGTGATCGAACAATGGAGGAGGAAGGACATGATCATGATGGCTTTGGTGGCCGAATGCCGGAGGAAGAAGGAGACCATGATGACGGCTCCGGTGGCCGATCGGAGGAGGGAGCTCTTGCAAAGTCCGGCGAGGTATATATATTAATTAAGCCTGTGTTGACTCTAGCTAATTGATGCATTAATTGTTTTGGTATGTACATATATTAATTAACTCTTCTTTCTTCTATTATAGCCCTCCGGATCGATCCAAACTTTGGTAACGAACCGAGGCTCGAAGAAGAGGTTGCCCAAGGATGAAAAGTTCACGATCACATCACTCGCGGACGATGGCCATCCGATTGAACCCAAGTGGACCAAGAACGCATTTTTTTCTCATTGCGGAGCTATTGTTAGGGACAACATTCGGATCAGCATCAAGCAATGGAATAAGCCTAAGGACGGCACTCCTGATGGTGATTATGTCACCGATAGACAGAAAGAAGATCTTTGGACCGCGCTGAAGGTAAATTTCACCCTACCGCCAGAGGAGGATCCGAATAAGCCACTTATAGAGCCACGGGTCAAGGAGTGTGCTCTTAAGAAGATGGCAGATCTATTCAGGAGGTGAAAGAATGAGTTGAAATCAAAGTTTGTCGACAAAGGGAAGACTCCAGCATTCGTCGGCCGATATGAGAACATAGGAGATTACCGGCCCGCATTAGTGGCCTACAAGACATCGGAGAAGAGTAAGAAGATGTCAGAGACAAACAAGAACAATGCTACAAAGAAGCAGTTTCACCATCACACAGGGTCAGGTGGCTACCTTAAAGCCCGGCCGTTGTGGGACAAAGCTGAGAATAACCTGCTTGCTAAAGGGGTCCGACCACAGACATATAATTGGCCAGACCATTCAAGGACTTGGTTCTTCGGGGTTGGGAGAACTTTGGACCCTGAAATAGGGAAGTGTCGTTGGACGGACGAGCAACTTGCAATACCCGTGAACAAGCTTCAGAACTATATCACCGCAGCGCAGGAAGGGACGTTCATTCCCGATAGAGAGAAGGACGAGCTAACTGAGGCCCTAGGGAATGCTGAGCACCCTGGACGAACACGAGGCACAACAGGCTCCGTTCCGTGGAAGGTTGGGTTTCCCGACGCAGGCGGTTACAAAAGCCGGGAGAGAAAGAGGAAAGCGGAGCTAAGCGAAATTCAGAAGCTCAATGCAAGACTACAAAAGCTAGAGGAAGCTGAGAGCCAACGAGCTGCCGGCCAACCATCTCAGCGGCATGAAGCTACCCAGAAGCTACTACCCCGCCATCTCAATGGAGAAGCAGCGTCGCTTCCATGGAGCTCGTTCAGCCCGACTTCACGTCTCCTAGCTACCCTGTGGATACTATCACGGAGGCTCAACATTGCGAGCTTATGACGAAATGCCGGAACCTTACTTTCAAGGCGGCTGGCGGCTCTGTTGCACATCCTCAACCCAATGGAACTTTTCACTGTCGTCCGATTCCAAATGGATATGTTGTTGTGATGGTGGATGAAGTAATGCCGGAATTTGAGGAGCTCGAGCTTGACAACTGTACAGGTGAAGGAGAGAATAAGTTGGTTCGTGCCGTGAGGAGTACATGTCTATGGCAGAAGGAGTACATCAAGCTTCCAAAGTGGACGCCTCCGCCTCCTCCTTCTCCTCAGGCGAATTATGGCACACCGCCTCCTTCTTCGGCTCCTCCGACGCGTGGGGGCACTCCGCCTCCTCCTTCACCTACTCCGGCACGTCGGAGCAGTAGGCCTCCTCCTCAGCCTCGTCGGCAACGGTGGAAGACAATCGCCGCCGCTGTGGCTCCTCCGGCGCCTAGTAAGCAACGACGGAAGGGAGCCGCCGCCACTCCGGCGGCTAGCAGTACAAGCATAGGCAGCAGGGGATACACATTCGGCCATCTCTCAAGCCTGTGGAAAAGTTACCGTATGAGAGGATCGAGTCTGAAAACAAGGAGATAAGTCAAGCCGAAGTGAGGGACCATTTTGCAAAGAAAACTCCAGCTCCGAAGGAGAAGATAGATCCGGTGAAAGCAACATGCACTATCGATGCCCTGAAGAGACCACCACCGCCTCCGCCGGATTCCAACTATGAACGCTATATTAAAAAGGCATATCAAGATGCGCGGCGGTCGGGAAGTACTTCCAGTGATGCAAAGTTAGCAAAACGAAGAAGTGGGAAAAAAATTCCCCAGCTCGACAAACAGGCGAACCAATCGTGCCCCCGCTTAAGGTTTCTAGCGATATCGTCGCTAATCATCCAGGGATGGTCCTCGGTACCAAACCTGGTGATTACCTGAGCGATGATGTACTGTTTGAGAAGTTGGAGGTGGACGAATTCAAATACCGGTACAGCCATCCTCTCGTCAAACCCAATCATCCTCCTCTAGCAACGATGATGCGAAGATTCCATGAATGGTACATGCAAAGCTGCCGCGAGTCTGTGATGGATTCTTTGCTACTGTTAGTTAAAGAGGAGCACGACCTCGTTGGAATTGATTTGTTGAATATTGAATATGAGGAGATATGGCATTTATACAATCAAAAGGCCATCGACAAAACAATCGTGACTTGCTACTGTCTGTAAGTACTACTTCTGCAATTAAGTCTCTCTATGTATATAGCTCAGCTCTTTCATTGCATGTATATATAATTATCCTCACTACTATATTATGCAGATTGAAGATCGTCGATTGCAGAAAAGCACAAATCTATGACATTGGGTTCATTAACCCAAATGTCATACATGTGCATAATATAAAACATTGGCCCACAGAAACCGAGGAGAACTTGCTACAATCGTTGCTTAAAAATCAAAACAAAGGGACAATACTCTTTCCTTACAACTTCAAGTGAGTGTTACTGTCTTGTGCATATTCGGTTTCCCTTATTAGTCAAGCACTAGTAGAAAACAGACCTTTCGTCCCGAGCATTAGCCCCGGTCTGGTCACGAGCCGGTACAAAAGAGGGTATTAGTCCCGGTTCGTGCCGGCCCAGCAGGGCGACCTTTAGTACCCGCTCGTGAGGGACCTTTAGTACCGGTTCATGTCACGAGCCGGTACTAAAGGGCGTGGCAGGCTTTTGGCCAGACTTGGGCCCTGCGTGTACCTTTAGTACCGGCTCGTGACACCAGCCGGTACTAAAGGGCAATCGTTAGTACCGGCTGATGACACCATCCGGTACTAAAGACTTCCAAGCAGCAGGTGTCAAATGTTTAGTCCCACCTCGCTAGTCGAAGCGAGACCGCACCTGTTTATAAGCCCCGATGCACTTGACCTGTCGAGCTCCGCTCATAGTGAAAATAGATGTCCTTATACATGAAATTCCACCTAAATTCAAAATGCTAGTTAGGTGCCTAACTAACACCTAACTAACACTTTGAATTTAGGTTGAATTTCAGTGTAAGTACATCTATTTTCACTTTTGCTATTTTTTATGTTATTTCTTTACTATATTTCCTGCTATTTAATATTACTTCCTCTTAACATTATATTCAATTTGGTAATTTTTAGGTTACTTTAAATGGTTGTTTAAATCAAAAATAGATGAAATTATGATATCCCTTTGTAATAGATGAGTTTTCGTCTAAAACCCTTATACTTCTCATGAGATTGTCCAATTTGTACACGAAGTGCATCTAGTTTTGCCGTAACCCTCTCAGCTCTCTAGAAGTTGCTATGTGGGTGAAATTCTGATGTCATGCCAAGTTACAACCTTTTCAGAGTTCATTTGTACTGCTTTTCAAATTCAGGGTCATTTAGCTCGAAATAAATCATTAAATGCCTGAAAAATATCAAATGAAGTCAGAAAGGGTTGAAAATTGATGATGTGCCTTTGAATGGTGCATATTGAACACACAAAAATTATGGAGTTAAAATAAGTTATTAAAAATGAAATCCTTTGTAATAGATGAGTTTTCGTCCGAAACCCTCATACTTCTTATGAGATTGTCCAATTTGTACACGAAGTGCATCCAGTTTTTGCCGTAACCCTCTCAACTCTCTAGAAGTTGCTATGTGGGTGAAATTATGATTGCATGCCAAGTTACAACCTGTTTAGAGTTCATTTGTATTGCTTTTCAAATTCAGGGTCATTTAGCTCAAAATAAATCATTAAATGCCTGAAAAATATCAAATGAAGTCAGAAAGGGTTGAAAATTGATGATGTGCCTTTGAATGGTGCATATTGAACACACAAAAAGTATGGAGCTAAAATAAGTTATTAAAAATGAAATCCCTTTGTAATAGATGAGTTTTCGTCCGAAACCCTCATACTTCTTATGAGATTGTCCAATTTGTACACGAAGTGCATCCAGTTTTTGCCGTAACCCTCTCAACTCTCTAGAAGTTGCTATGTGGGTGAAATTATGATGTCATGCCAAGTTACAACCTTTTAAGAGTTCATTTGTATTGCTTTTCAAATTCAGGGTCATTTAGCTCAAAATAAATCATTAAATGCCTGAAAAATATCAAATAAAGTCAGAAAGGGTTTAAAATTGATGATGTGCCTTTGAATGGTCAAAATTGGTCAAACTATGATCAAACTACTTATTCAAGAAATATTAGTGTGTTACTTAATAATGAGGGGTGATTATGGTCAAACTATGGTCATGCTCAAGTTCAACTCCTAAGGGTTAATAGGATTGACAGCTTACTATTGTCAGGAAAACAACAAGTGTAGACTTGACAACAAGGGGGAATAGAACTCGAAAGTTAAGCGTGCTCAGGCTAGAGTAGTGAGAGGATGGGTGACCGGTCAAGAAGTTAGACGATATGGAATGATGAGGGGTGATTAGAGATTAGAAATCAAATTGAACAGTGATGAGGGGTAGTTAACGGTTAACTTCAAATAATTCGGAAATTTGAAAATCGAACAAAAAAAATTTCCAAAAAAAGGAAAAAAAAGGAAAAATTTCTTTAGTACCGGTTGGTATCACCAACCGGTACTGAAGGTCTCCCACCACCAGTCCACACAGGCAGCCACGTGGAGGGCCTTTAGTACCGGTCCGTGGTCCAACCGGTACTAAAGGTCTGGACCTTTAGTCCCGACCCTTTAGTACCGGTTGGGGAACCGGTACTAAAGGTCCATCCGGCCCGGGACTATAGGCCCGTTCTGCACTAGTGGAGGTTTATAGTAATGTAATTGATGAGTTATGCATGCGTGCGTAGTTTCCACTTTATTCTGCTAGAGATTCATCCTGAACGGGGAGTAGTAATCGTCTTAGACTCGAAACGAAAAGATCCCCAGAATTATACGGACATGACTAAAATTCTCCAGAAGTAAGTTCAATCGATCATTATCGCATCATATCGGCAACTTCAATTTGTTCATTTCCTGATATCAAGTAATTATTTTCTTTGTCTGGCAGGGTTTGGAAAGAGTTCACAACAATTGTTCCGGCACTGCCGAACGAGCTGCGATTTACACACCCGAAAGTAAGTACTACTAGCTAGTTCCGCGCATCTCCCATTGATTCTACTTTCATCAATACCATTTATCATGCTTGATTATCAGTTTGATTGAACTCTATTTCTCGTAATGTGCTTGTGGCAGGAAGACGAGACTGATTTATGTGGATACTACGTTTGCGACTTCATCTACAACACGACGGCCCCTAAGCGGGGCTACTCTACAAAACAATTTGAAATGCGTAAGCAATAATATTCACAATTTTATTTTATTAGCATATATATGTATTGACCCCCTTCCTCAAATTAGATGTGGCAGATGCGGGATGAACTCCTATCACATGATCACATACGAGCAATTCAAGAAGAATTGGCAGGATTCTTTCTTTACCACGTCATAAATAAAACCAGAGAATACCATATGGAAGTGGACATTAGATGTTAGGGATTGTAAGAGATCATATATTGTATATATGTAGCTAGTAGCGTCGGATTTATATACGAAAACTTGTTATACGACCAATCTCTCGGAGAAAGAGAGGTCGATCACTTCTATCTCTATATGTTCATGACGATCTTCTGTACTTAATGGTTCCTTCATTTGCTTACTAGCTAGCGTGTCGAGTTCTTTCTATAGTAGCTAGCGTCGACCAAGCACGAAGAAAGAGAGGACACTTCTCTCTATCAATTAGCTAGCTATAACAATATAAAACCCCTAAATTAACTCTCTAAAACCCCTAAACCCCCCCCCCCTCCCTTTCAAAATAAAAAAAAACAAGCAACTGCCACATGCTGACGCGTGGATGTCTGTTGGTCCCGGTTGGTGTTACCAACCGGGACTAAAGGTCCTCCTGCGTGGGCTCCCTGCAGAGGCCACGTGGAGCCCCTTCTGTCCCGGTTTGTAAGAGAACCGGGACTAAAGGTTTTGGGATTTAGTCCCGACACTTTAGTTCCGGTTCTGGAACCGGGACAAATGTGCCTTACGGACCGGGACAAATGAGCCTTTTTCTACTAGTGAATCCAAATCAAAATTGAAATCTTAATTCGCAAATCAATACGTGCATGCTCAACTTGGAGCCTTCCTGTGCTACCCTTTGCATCGAACCAATAGCACATACACTTGATCAAAGGAGGAGAAAAAGGGATAATGACTGGCGAGGAGACAAGAATGCACGGTGGCTTGAGCGGGGGAGAGCTGGAGTATTGGCGCCAAATTAGACTATCCATATACCTTGTGGCTTCTTTCATGTGTACCGGTTCACCTATGTCCCTGCCACGTAGGAACTGTGTGTGTTGTGTGTTTTTGCCATGTAGGGCCTGATGACATTTGGGCTTAATAGTTCATAATTGCTGCTCGAAGGGTCAAAGACAAGATTCAGGCTCATTGTTGATAATTAGGCTAGAAGTTGTGATTATGTGGACAAAGCTAAAAAATGTGGTAAAATGTTTTAAGTTGAGCTGGAGTTGTGGTTCCTTGTAGTAATTAACACTTACAAAGGGAGCTCTCTATAGAACCAAAATTTGGCTCTCCATGTAGGTGATAATCTTCCGGACGGGCACACGTAAGTGCACATATTTAAATTTGCTTGGATTCAGAACTGAAATTACACAAAATTTCAAAACTCTTCATGTAATTTGGGGCGACTATGCTAGTACAAACCCTCATTCGCATGCATACACACATTTATTGCGTACAAATGAACAAAGGTTTCCTAACATATACTGGCAGAATTACATAGGTTTGCATGCGTACATATATATGGTGTGTGTGTATATATGCACTGAGTTGTATGGTTGGTAAGTAAAAAATTGGAACTTATACATGTTGGGGCGTGTTGTTAGGTGGCGTGGAAGATGTGGCGAGGATGACATTGCGCCTGCCACGCTCTGAGCGGGAGTTCTCAGCGAACTTTTGGCCAGCGATGTGGAGACCCTTGCTCTTCTCCTCTTCCGACCACTCAGAGGCATAGTATTCCTCCTCTGTGGCATCATTGCTAGCCGGAAAGAACATCGAGCCCCACTGTGGAAAGTGCACGAGAGCGACGGGTAGCGTGCATGCCATGATCATGATGCCCATGTATTCGAGACCCCTCCCGGTGGAGTATTGAGACGAAGTGAAAAAGAGAAGTTGTGTGAGCCCCGCGCCCACGTTGCCACCTGCGCCGGTCAACCCGGAGATGATTCCAAGGGAACGCCTAGAAACGAAGGGTGCCACGCCGAAGACGGCGCCACACGCGGCTTGGGCACAGATGGAGAAGAGGACCATGGCAGTCACTGAGGCAGGAAGGGCGGATGCACGGCCGAGCCAGATGCAGAAAGCTCCACCTGCGGTCTGGAGGATCCAGATGTTCCAGAGGCGAGCACGCATGCCAAAGTACCGGGCGCCAAGGTCGGAGAGGTAGCCACCCATAGGACGTGCGACGATGTTGGCCATGCCAAAGCAAGCAGCGATGGTGCCGGCGGCTCGGAGGTCTAGGTGGAAGTGGTCGTAGTAGTACTCGGCGATGACGTTGTCGGTTGTGAGCTCGACGCCCATGCAGTAGCCGTAGAGGAGGACGAAGATCCATGTCCGATAGTTGGTGACGGCGCCCCAAAGAACCTTGGAGAACTTGTCCTTGGCCATGTCTCCCTTCTTCTGGAGACTTGCAAGGTTGCCATCGGGAAGATCTTGGCCCATTGTGAGTACCAACAAGCCCATCACAATGTGCATCATTCCCGGTACGAAGTAGGCGATACGCCATGCCACAAAGGGTGTGGCACCACACTTTTGGATGGCATGAAAGACGAGGGGCATGATGAGCTGTGTGGCACCTCCACCCATGTTTCCCCACCCTGCCGCGAGGCCATTCACCGTGCCGATGATTTTACTATTGAACATAGTGCTCATCCAGTACTGGCACGACACGAAGGTGGCGAGGGAGAAGCCGATCAGGAATCGGACGGCAATGTAGCCCGATGCATCATCGATTACGGCCATGCAGAAGACTGTGGGAGCCGAGAGCATGACGAGGAAGGCACAGCCATACCGTGGCCCAAGCAGGTCACATATGGCGCCCATGGCCAGCCTGGAGAAGATGGACCCAGACACGGACGCCACACCGGCATTCCCGATGTCGGCCTTGGCCAGGTTGAGATTGTCGCGGATGATGGGCACCAACGGAGCCGCAGCGAAGGTGGAGACGAAGCAGGTGAAGAAGGAGATCCACGAGAGATGGAAGGTGCGCATGTGGGGGTTGGCGAAAGAGAAGAGCCTGAAGGACTTGGCCTTGTGCTCGGAGTCGACCGGCAGCGTGAACTTGCTCGCCGCCGTGTCGCCATGAGAGCCGGCTTCCACCTCCATATCTTCCTCTCGTGATCAAGCTAAGGCTAGGCTTCTTTTCTGCTTGCTCCTTGGAGCTAGCTAGGCTTAACTACTTGCAGTGGCCGGAAAGGAGGAGCTTCTAATCGCTGTGGCTTGGTGCTTAGGATCCGGCATTGATGGGGTATTTATAGCACAGTGCAGGTCTGCAGGAGTTGACATTGTTGGGATCAAGAATTCAAGATGCATCTCGCTCGGTTAGCTGACGGACAGGCAGAAGAATGTATTATTGCAATCTGACGGTATCATGGCAGCAGCAACTGGGATTACTTAAGGTTTGAACGACGGGCGTACAACGGAGTCGAGAAGGGAAGAAGACGGATTAAATTAACAGGTTGGTTAATTAGACCTCGCCGCCGCGCGCATGCATGCATCCCCGCGCCCTCGGCCCGTGGGAGGGACGAAGGATCAGAATCTGCACCGCAGGTGGGCCCCATAAGATGCGTGTCCAGGGTCGATCTGCCTGCCTGCCTGCTGGCGACTACCCGACCTGCAGCCGCGACTTTGCAAGTTCCTCTTCTGTTGCAGTCTCAGTTCAGATCTCTTCTTAATTTACCCGGACAGACAGCTAGACTTTTCAGTGCATATTGCATGTGCTATGCTGTCAAAATTGTCAGCGAACTGTCTACCTCACGTGCTAATGCAAACAAAGGGGTTGCTTCTGTTGCACAGTTTTCAGGGCACAGTATACTGCTCCGAACGATTCTCAGATCACTGGTCGGCCAAAGCAACTCGACCAAGCACCCATCACGTACGTCCGTGCAACTTTTGCTGCGATCCAACGGCCACGGCTACGACCATGGTGGCATACGTACACACACATTGCATTCCGGTCTTCCTCAAAACCAAAGGACGTGTACATTGCACGCAGTCGATGCTCTGACTTTGCCGCACACACACTTGGCGTGACATTGACAGCATACATACTTAGAAGGGGACAGGTAGTGACCTCACGTACATATGGACACGGTCAATCTGATCCCGTGCTCAAATGCTCCTGATGAAAAATAAAGTTGGAAAAATTAGTAAAAAAACTGAATTATTAGTGGCAAACTTTGACAAACATTTTATGTGTTTGCAAAAGAAAAATCATCAAATGAAATGAAAAATAACAACGTGAGCGGTACGGTTCTCAGGCTAGCCGTCGTTTGGGCTTCTTCTCATACGGTGCAATTTCTTATCATTTCAGCTCACTAGCTAGCTATTTCGAACATAGCTTCTTCATTACAAGTGTTAGACTTTGGTTTTGTTTTTTGATTCTGAATGTTTCCATTTCCACGATGGATCTACTCATCAGGATTAATATATAGCATTATTTATTCTATAAGAGATGGTTTAGTTTATGCAGCTCAATTCTTAGTTCAGACAAGGGGGGCGGGGCCCAACTAATTAAGATACTTGGATCAACGAGATATATATGTTGAGAGACGGAAGATATATGCCCCTTTGAACTTATCAGGGTTGCCGTACTGTTCATACTCTATATGATAACCTATATGTATGTATGTATGTATGTATGTATGTATGTATGTATGTATGTATGCATATATGTATGTATGATTGAGATCGTTCGTTGTTAAGTACACTACACGATTGATTATACGAACCAAGTTGACTCTCTACACAACTGGTTGCTACTTTCTACTATGTTTGGCCCATCACAAGGTTGGTTGGTGTTGCTAAGTACAAAACCGTCCAAACAGTTGACTCTGCAGATGTTGCTACAAAAAAGGCATTGGATAGCTAGCCACCTACACATGTATGCAAACGGTACGGTGGTTGTCCTTGTGCAGGTTGCATCACCGTGATCCAAGTATGATGCTAATCTCTAATCAAGACGTAGCTAAAAGTACAAGCCACACACACACACGAAAAAGAATCCAACATAAACCGGATGAGCTAGTGTAGAGGGCTAAATAGTTGACCGATTTCCATTAAACAAGTTTTGTAACCAGGTTGGTGACACTGGCTTAACGCTGTCTTTGTAAGGTGGGTTTTCATAATTGCGCGCAGGGTGACCATAGATAAATAGGAGAGTAGATTGGCATTAGGGCTTGTTGAAAGGGTGGTTTGGCTTTTCCAGGGACAGAGGGATGTATTTGTTCCCCCAACGCATTATCCAATATTTTGTATTACTCCTAGATGTACAAATATAGTGCCTCTGTTTTCATTTACTCTGCATAATAGCTTTGACATAAGTCAAACTTTCTAAAGTTTAACTAAGATTATAAAAAGTAATTGAACATTTATAACTAAAGTATATATGATGTGAAAAAATATTAAATGATGAATCTAATGACATTTATTTGGCACTGTAGATGTTTGCTTGGAGTAGTTTCGGATGGAGTTGTTGTTTTCGGCGTCCTTGTATCTAGCCTTGGGTGAGTGTGTTGTGTTCGTGTGGGTGTGCGTTCGTATCGGTTGCTCAGTGTTGATTGCTTTATATATAAAGGGGATCCCTTTTCGTCTCATTGTAGATGTTCCTCGAAATAGGCTTTCGCCCCGTTTTATAGATAAAGCAAAGATCCATACAAACGACACACGGGTTCAGCCACATCGACAGCCGGGGCACGACACAGGCTAGGCCCAAAGAAAATAAAAGAAAATATAAAAAATGACTTAATAATTTAATCTGCAGAGTAAATAAAATGGCACAGGCAACGGCACAGGCATTGTAGATGTTAATAATTTTTTGTATAAATTTGATCAAAGTACACAAAGTTGACTTAAGACGATGTTAATCTGCAGAGTAAATAAAATGGAGGGAATACAAGAAAATTAAGCAGATGTTGCACGGCAGGAAGTAGGAGAAACTACTCCTAGATTTACATATATACACCAAAGTTTTTGATCAAAGTATACAAACTTGACTTAAGACGATGTTAATCTGCAGAGTAAATAAAACGGAGGGAATACAAGAAAATTAAGCAGATATTACACGGCAGGAAGCAGGAGAAACTACTCCTAGATTTACATATATATATATATATATATATATACACCAAAGTAAAGCGGTGTATTAAAGATGGTCTAGATGGTCTTTCTTTTGTTGTGAAATACTTCCTCTAGTGATTTGAAATGTCTTATATTAATTTACAGAGGTATTAATAAAAATTGTCTTGCTGCCAACTACCATCCGAGTAATTTTTCATGGATGATGACAGAAAATCTCGCTTCATAAATTGCATTGTAGCAAATAACATGATTTAATTAAATAATTAATTAATTAAAGAAGCACATTAAATCAAATAAATAGAAACTTACATCGCAAAGATCCCACGTAGGAGCTGCACGTGTAGTGTCTTTTCGACACGTAGGGTCTGGCATGTGGGTTTGATCATTCAGATTGGCTATTAGAAGGGTCTAAGACAAGATTTAGGCTCGGTGTTGATAGTTAGGCTAGAATTCGTAATTATGTGAAACCAAAGCCAGTTGTTGTGGCTTAATGTTATAAGTTGAGCTGAAGTTGTGGTTCCTTGTAATTATCTCTTAAAGGAGAAGCTTTCTATTGAACCAAAAGTTGGCTCTACTTGTAAGATCAAACCTCCGGGGAAACCTCGTGTAAGTGCACATATTAAATTTGCTTGGAGTCAGAACGAAAGCGCACAACATTTCAGAATTGTTCATGTAATTTCGGGCCACTTTTGTAGTACAAACCATCGTTCAGCTGCATACACAATTCTTGCGTACAGATGAACAAACGTTTGCTAACATATACTCGCAGGACTACATGGGGTTGCAGGCGTAGATACATACGATGTGTATATATACTCCGCGAGCTGTACATTTCTTGTGTACAATAAATTTTGAATCTTATACGTGTTGGGGCGTGTTATTGGGTGGTGTGGCGGATGTGGCAAGGATGACGTTGCGCCTGCCGCGTTCTGACCGGGAGTTCTCAGCAAACTTTTGTCCTGCGATATGGAGACCCTTGCTCTTCTCCTCCTCTGACCACTCCGAGGCGTAGTACTCCTCCTCCGTGGCGTCGGCACTGGCAGGGAAGAACATAGAGCCCCACTGAGGGAAGTGAACAAGAGCGACGGGCAGAGTGCATGCCATGATCATGATACCCATGTACTCAAGACCCCTGCCAGTGGAGTACTGTGACGAAGTGAAGAAAAGAAGTTGTGTGAGCCCGGCACCCACGTTGCCACCGGCACCGGTCAATCCAGAGATGATGCCAAGAGATCGCCTAGAAACGAAGGGTGCGACGCCAAAGACAGCGCCACATGCAGCCTGGGCACAAATGGAGAAGAGGACCATGGCAGTCACTGAGGCGGGAAGGGCCGAGGCACGACCGAGCCAGATGCAAAAGGCACCGCCAGCTGTCTGGAGGATCCAGACATTCCAAAGGCGAGCACGCATACCGAAGTACCGAGCGCCAAGGTCGGAGAGGTATCCACCCATAGGACGCGCGACGATGTTGGCCATGCCGAAGCAAGCGGCGATGGTGCCGGCGGCGCGAAGGTCTAGGTGGAAGTGGTCGTAGTAGTACTCGGCGATGACATTGTCGGTGGTGAGCTCGACGCCCATGCAGTAGCCATAGAGGAGCACGAAAATCCATGTCCGGTAGTTGGTGACGGCGCCCCAAAGAACCTTGGAGAACTTGTCCTTGGCCACGTCTCCCTTCTTCTGGAGGCTCGCAAGGTTGCCGTCAGGGAGGTCTTGCCCCATGGTGAGCACGAGCAGGCCCATCACGATGTGCATCATCCCCGGAACGAAGTAGGCGATACGCCACGCAACGAAGGGCGTGGTACCACACTTTTGAATTGCATGGAAGACGAGGGGCATGATGAGTTGTGTTGCTCCGCCACCCATGTTGCCCCACCCGGCCGCCAGGCCATTCACCGTGCCGATGATTTTACTGTTGAACATGGTGCTCATCCAGTACTGGCACGACACGAATGTGGCGAGGGAGAAGCCGATGAGGAAGCGGACGGCGATGTACCCCGATGCGTCGTCGATGACGGCCATGCAGAAGACGGTTGGCGCTGATAGCATGACGAGAAAGGCACAGCCATAACGCGGCCCAAGCAAGTCACAAATGGCACCCATGGCGAGCCTCGAGAAGATGGAGCCGGACACGGACGCCACACCAGCATTGCCGATGTCGGCCTTGGCGAGGTTGAGGTTGTCGCGGATGATGGGGACGAGTGGCGCGGCGGCGAAGGTGGAGACGAAGCAGGTGAAGAAGGAGATCCAGGAGAGGTGGAAGGTGCGCATGTGCGGGTTGGCGAAGGAGAAGAGCCTAAAGGACTTGGCCTTGTGCTCGGAGTCCACGGGCAGCGTGAACTTGCTCGCCGCCGCATCTCCATGCGAGCTCGCCTCCACCTCCATATCTACTGAATCGAGCTAGCGAGGCTTCTTCTTTGCTTTGCTCCTCGGAGCTAAGCTTAATTGCTTGCTGTGTTTTGTTGACTACCAGGAGCTGCTAATGGCTGCGGTTTGGTGCTTTGGATCCCGGATCGATCGGGCATTTATACAAGGAAGGAATGGAGTTGACATTGGCATTATCAAGATGCGTCTCTCTTGCTTAACTGATGAGAGAGAGGAGAATGTATTATTGCATCTGACGGAATCATGGCAGCAGCAACTGGGACTAAACAATGGGCGCGCAACGTAGTCGAGAGAGAGAGAGAGAGATTAATTAGAGTAGTGCGATTAACCTCGTCGCCGCGCGCATGCATCCCCGCGCCCTCGCCCCCTGGAACGGGCCAAGGATCAGATATTCAGATCAGATCAGAATATGCACTGCCGCGGCCGTACGTGTCCAGAACCGATCTGGCTGCCTGCTGGAGTGGCGACTGCCCGACCTGCAGCTGCAACATTTGCAAGTTTCTGTTTCTTGCAGTTTCAATTCAGATCTCCTCTTAATTAGTAGGAGTACTAACAGCAACTCGTCAGGAACTCAAGATTCCGTGCATGTGCTCCGTTTGCTTCTGGCAATTGCATGTGCTGCTCTGTGTTGCTAGCTTAGCTGCAGCTTGGTAATTTAACTGTTGTAGCACTAGAAGTAGAATCTTCAGACCGCTGGTCGGCCATAGTACGTCCTACTACAAAGCAACTCGACGAAACACCCATCGGGCCATCACTATCACGTACGTGTGTGCACACGGTTTCATCTTGTTGCGTGCAACTTTTGCTACGATCCAACGGCCGGCCATGGTGGCATACGTACACGGCACATTTGCATTCCGGTCTTCCTCGAACCCAAGGGACGTGTACATTGCACACGCTGTCGATGCTCTGACTTTGCCACACACACACACGCTTGGCTCGCAACTATGTCAACACCGACACTGACAGCGTAAACATAGTTGGAAGGGGACAGGTACCTCACGTACATCTCATCTTCAGTTGCTGGCCTCCTGGCACAGTAATTGATTTAAATTTACATTATTAAGATTATTGAGTTTGTTGGAAATAACCTAGCTGCATCAGGGGAGATGTTGGTGTACTACTTTTTCTTTTTCAATAAATGACGTTTTTGTTGATTCATAACGAGTTACACACCCGCTCTCGGCATGACTAAGAGTCTAGGACACATCCAACAAACACAGGAAAAAGATAAAATGAAAGTGGCCCGTAGGACTCAAGGCAAGACGAACGACCCACTCCAGCAGAAGCATCAACAACGGCAACCGTCATTGACAACACCTGAACAAGGAGAAGGTTCCCCAACGGCGACCCTTCATCGGGAAATTGTGCGTGAACGCCATCGTCGTGGGATCAAATCACAAAGCACAGATCGTGGGTTTTCACCCGGAAGAGAAAAGTCCAAGCAAACGTTAGACAATGCCTTCAACAACATAGCATAAACCACCACTACCGGGTACAACGAGTGAAAGCCAGCCCTAAAGTTTTCACCCTAAAAACTCGAAATCTGGTACTCGAAGAGCACCATCATAGACAAAGTCTCATGTGTTGCCGCTACCAACTTGCCATGTCCCAGTCACCATCAGAATCGCGGATCATGAATGATGAAATCCATAAATCGGGCATCTGTTGAGATGTCATGTCTGCCATCGCAGACAAAGCGTCGAGTGTGCAGACATCGCGAGGCGATAAGGGGCTAGTCATCGTCTGGAATTTCTCGTACGCTGTAACATCTTATCATCTCAGATCACTAGCTAATAGAGCTTCCATAAGCTATTTTAGACATTGCTTCTTCATTTCAAGTTTTAAACTTCAGCTCTCTTTTTCGATTATGAAAGTTTCCTTTTCCACGATGGATCTACTCATCAGGATTAATGTATAGCATTATTTGTTTGACGCTTGGTTTGTTTATGCAGTGCAACTTTTGTTTAATGCTTAGTTAAAACCAGCGGCCCAAGTCTAACCAAAATATTCAGATTAATGAGATATGTTAAGTCGTAGCATATCTGTCCCTTTGAACTTATCAGGGTTGTCATACTGTTCCTATACTCTAGTATATGATAACCTATATATGTATGTAACGCATGATTGTGATCGTTCGTTGTTTAAGTGCACTAGATGGTTGATTATCCCAAGCAAGTTGACTCTCTACACAGCTGGTTGCTACTATATTGGCCAATCAAAAGGTAGTGGTAGGTGTTGCTAAGTACAAAACCGCCCAAACAATTGATTATGCAAATGTTGCTACAAATGAGGCAGAAGTTAGCTAGCCACCTACACATGCATGCAAAGGGTACGGTGGTTGTCCTTGTGCAGGTTGCGTCACTGTGATCCAAGTATGATATTAATCTCTAATCTACACATAGCTGATAAGTACAAGCAACTCACACGAAAAAAGAACTTAACATAAACCAGATCAACTTTCATTAAACAGGTTTGGTAACCACAGGTTGGTGACACTGGCTTAACGTTGTCTTTGTAAGGTGGGTTTTCAGAATTGAATGCAGTGTGACCATAGATAAATAGGAGAGTAGACTGGAATTAGGGCTTGTTGAAAGGCTGGTTTGGCTTGTCTAGGGACAGAGGGATGTATATATTCCCCAACACATTATCCAATATGTTGTATTACTCCGAGATGTACAAATATACTGCCTCGGTTTTGATTACTCCCAGATGTACAAATATATGTTGTATTAGCTTTGACATAAGTCAAATTTTATAAAGTTTCACTAAGTTTATAAAAAACAATATGACATTTGTAATTATGAGTATATATATGATGTGAAAATATATTAAATGATGAGTTTAGTGATATTTATTTGGCATTGTGGATGTTAACAATTTTTCTATAAATTTGATCAAAGATGACAAAATTCAACTTAAGACGATGTTAATATGCAAAGTAAATAAAACGGAGGCAGTACAAGAAAATTAAGCGGGTGTCACGTGGCAGGAAGCAGAAGAAACTACTCCTATAGATTTACATATATACAACAAATACTAAGATCAGAAATGTGCTTGCACAACATGGTTCCAGATACACTGAGATAAAAGCACTCATGTGGCAGCGTCGCATAGAGGTATGGTACATCTTGTGAAGGTTGACAAGGTAAAAAATAGGGTTAGTTATGCCACTTGCAAACTTTGCAAGGTGTAATGAGAGAACAGTTTGCCTAGTTTCAATCAAGTCCAGATCAATGATGGACATGATCCTCCAGGATTGTCATGATTTGATCTATTATTTCTTCTTTTTTATGTGCAAATCGAATTTAGAATTGAACTAAGCTATAAAAAAAAGAGAATCAAATTCCAGGCCTGGATGTTGCTCTTTTTTTTCTTTTTTTCTTTTTTTGCGGGTGGCCTGGATGTGTTGCTTGGTTGATGACCTACAGATAAATTTGCTAGCCTGGCCTGGACAATCTACTGGCAGCCTGCTTAGCCAGGCCTGGTGTCCCAAAACCAAGATTACAAACTGAAACAAAATGTAGACAATAGTACTAGACAAAACTCAAATTTTAAATTCAAAGCATAGTTTGCGCGACAAAAAGTGAGAAACAAAATGCCAATGGTGATGATGGGTTGAGTTCGCAGCTCAATTTAGGCTAGCTGCTATTCATCCAGAGCTTTGCCTATTTTTGTTGTCGCTCAGGCAAATGTTTAAAGTTTAGAAGTGAAACGGATCTTTTTTCAAAGCTTTTGTCAATTTCTAAACAAATATACTGAAACTTCACCAGGTGCCCTGGATACATTCTCAGTCAGTAGAGTCTGAGGATCAGTCGTGGAGCTGCTGTCCAATGCCCAGGCGCACCGCTCCGTGCCGGACAGGTACGTCTACCCGCCCGACAAGCGCCCCGTCCTGCTCTCCGACGACCACAGCCCAGAAGTCGCCTTCCCCGTCATCGACCTACACGGCGGCGACCTCCCCGTCTCCGGCGATCGCCGCCGCCAGGTTGCCGCCGAGATCATCCGGGCCATCATCATGGGCCTACTTGCGCACTGCGGCCGCCACCTCCTCACCGTGCTTTCCCAGGCCGACGTTGCAGGC
This sequence comes from Hordeum marinum, assembly GCA_022496015.1. Lineage (NCBI taxonomy): Eukaryota > Viridiplantae > Streptophyta > Magnoliopsida > Poales > Poaceae > Hordeum > Hordeum marinum. The sequence continues at coordinate 12,863,411 of CM039677.1, read as the reverse complement.
CTCCAGGCATTGCACGGCGGGAGGTGGCTCCTCGTCCACCCCATCCCTGGCGCGTTCGTCGTCAACTTCGGCCACCAGATGGAGGTCGTCACCAACGGGGTGCTGGCCAGCGTGAAGCACCGAGCCGTTACCAACTCTGCCGTGGCAAGGATGTCGGTGACCACACACATGCACCCACGGATGGGTGCCGCATCAGACCTGCGCCAGGAATGGAGGCATATGAATCCGGCCAACTACAGGGAATTTGCTTTCAGCGAATTCATGGATGCATATGACACGGCCGATGCCTCAAGAAGAAGAAGAATAGAACATGCTAGTCAGAACGAACGTCTAGTAGCCTGCTATGACGATCTGGGAATTTGACTTGCTGGCTCTTTATCAATCTGCCAGCTGCCGCATCTCTATTTTGCCCTGAAATAACACTCAAGAACACCTGAAAGTTCTACAAAAGCTATGCGCTACGGAGGGAAGGTTTAGTTCTTAGAAAGCCACACTTGTGTCGGCTCCGGTGGCCCTACGGGGATAGGCCATCTTGCAGGTAGGCGCCAAGCATGGGCATGGCGGACGACAGCTGCTCCTTCGTCTCTTTGCCTTCAGCCTCTGCCTTCGTTCCCTTCTTCCCATTCTGCTCGTCCTCCTTTCCCTGGCCGGCGGTGACCTTTTTGGGCAGCACATCTCTCACCTCCTCATCCAGAATATCATTAGAGTTTCCTTGTATTCCTCCACTTAGTGTTCGTAATCATCCGAGTCGTCGGCCGACGTGCACCCGGTCTGGCGCTGCCATATCGACACACAATCGCATGGCGGTGACATCGGGGTCTTCAGGCTCTGTAGGTGCGATCAATCGAATCGTTAGGGTTTGATTAAGGAGGAAGGAGAGTATCAGTGCATTTGTTGGGTAGTCCTTTCAGGTCCTTTATGGGTTTATTTTAGAGTTGGGGAAATCAATGTGCTACCCTAACACTTTTCGACGTAGATATTTTTTAAATCGAATGTTACCGACTGGAGTAATTGTAACAAATAGTGGGAATAGCGGGTAGAAAAACAATGATTTTTTTAGATTATAAGTTATTTTCCTCCAGACAATCTCTCACTGGTACAAAAAGGCCCATTTGTCCCGGTTCCAGAAGCCCATTTGTCCCAGTTCCGGAACCGGGACTAAAGGGTCGATACTAAAGCCCAATACCTTTAGTCCCGGTTCGCCTACGAACCGGGACAAATGGGGCTCCACGTGGGCTGCTGTGGTGCGCTGGGGCGAAGGACCTTTAGTCCCGGTTGGTAACACGAACCGGGACCAAAAGGTATCCACGCGTCAGTAGTCCAGGGCCTGGGTTTTTTTTTGAAAGGGGGTGGGGGTTTAGGGGGTTTTGCAAGATTAATTTAGGGGTTTCGTATAGTATTTTAGCTAGCTAATAGAGAGAAATGTCCTCTCTTATCTCCGTGCTTGGTCGACGCTACGTACTATACGTATAGAGAGGACTCGACACGCTAGCTAGTAAGAAAATGAAGGAAGCCATTAAGTACACAAGATCGTCATGAACGTATACAGAGAGAAGTGGTCGACCTCTCCTTCTCCGAGAGATTGGTCGAACAACAAGTTTTCGTATATCTATCTGACGCTACTGGCTACATATATACAATATAAGATCTCTTATAATCCCGTAACATCTGAACTCAACTTCCACATGGTATTCTCTGTGTTTATCGATGACGTGGTCAAGAAAGAATCCCGCCAATTCCTCTTGAATTGCTTTTATGCGATCTTGTGGTAGGAGTTGATCCTGCAGCTCCCAAAGCTAATTTGAAGAAGGAGGTCAATACATATATATGAATGAAACTCAACACAAATGATGGTAATAAAATAAAATTGTGAATATTATTGCTTACGCACTTCAAAATCTTCTTTAGAGTAGCCGGCATGCTTAGAGGTCGTCGGGTCGTAGATGTACTCGCAAACGTAGTACCTACAAAGATTAGTCCCTTCTTCCTGCCACAACCACTTTACGAGAAATAGAGGTCAATCAAACTGATAATCAAGCATTATAAATGGTATGATGAAAACTAGCTAGAATCAATGGAAGATGCGTGAAACTTGCTAGTAGTACTTACTTTCGGGTATGTAAATTGCAGCTTCCCCGGCAGTCCCGGAGCTATTGCGGTGAACTGTTTCCAAACCCTGGCAGACAAAGAAAATAATTATTACCTGATATCAGGAAATGAATAAAGTTGTCGATATGGTGCGATGATGATCGATTGAACTTACTTCACGAGCATTTCAGTGATCGCCACATACTGCTTGCGATCTTTTCGTCTTGAGTCTAAGACGATTACTAGTCCCTCCACAAGCTTAATCTCTAGGAGAATAAAGTGAAAGCTGCGCATGCATGCATAACTCATCAATTACATTACTATAACCTCGATTAATAAGGAAAACCGAATATGCACAAGACAGTAACACTCAATCGAAGTTGTAAGGAAAGATTATTTTATCTTTGTTTTGATGTTTAAGCAACAAATTTAGCAAGTTGGCCTCGGCTCGTTTGGCATCATGTTTAATTTCCCATTCATTAAAAAGATTTAGGTTAATGAACCCAATATTATAGATTTATTTTTTCTTGCATTCGACGATCTTCAGTCTGTGTGATATAGTGAGGATAATTATATGTACATGCAATGAAAGAGCTGAGCTATATATAGAGACTTAATTAAAGAGGTAGTACTTACAAATGGTAGCAAGTAACGATTACTTTATCGATGGCCATTTGATTGAAAAGCTGGAATAACTCCTCAAATGGAACACACAACAGTTCAATTCCAACGAGGTCGTGCTCCTCTTTAACTGTCAGCATCAAAGTATCCGTCCCAGACTTGCAGGTGTCCATGTACCACTCATGGAATCTTCGCATCATCGTTGTTAGAGGAGAATGACCAGGTCTGACGAGAGGCTTCCCGTGCCAGTATTTGTGATCGTCCTCCTCCATTATATCAAAATGTACATCGTCGGGCAGGTAATCACCAGGATTGGTACCGGGCACCATTACCGGCAGATTTGGGACGATATCGCTAGACACCTTCAGCGGGGGGCACGATTGGTTCGCCTGTTCGCCGAGTTGGGGATTTTTTTTCCTTTTGTAATTTGTTCTTGTCTCCTTTTGTCAGTTCTAGTGGTTCCAGACCGGCGCGCTTCTAGCGCTGTCTTTTTAATAGTGCGGACATAGTTGTCATCCGGCGGAGGCAGTGGTGGTCGCTTCAGGGCATCCAAAGTGCGCTTCACTTTCACCGGATCTATCTTCTCCTCCGGAGGTGGATTTTTCTTTGCAAAAAACTCTTTCACTTGGCCTTTAGAGATCTTCGCGTTTTCCTCGTCGCTCTTCTCGTAAGGTAACTGCTCAAGAGGCTTGAGAGATGATGGACCGTATTGGTATCGTCTCCCGCCACTGGTTGTACTGCTAGACGTCGGAGCAGCCGGAGCGGCGGCGGCTGTCTTCCTTTGTTGCTTACGAGGAGGAGAAGGAGTGTTACGAGGAGGCGGAGCAGCCGGAGCGGCGGCGGCTCTCTTCCGCCCTTGCTGAGGAGGCGGAGGAGGCGGGCTGCTCAGACGCGCCGGCGCAGGCGGAGAAGGAGGCGGAGTGCCACCACGCCCCGAAGCAGGCGGAGTGCCCTGATCACTCGCCGGAGGAGGAGGCGGAGGAAGAGGCGGAGTGTCCTGACTCGCCGGAGGAGGAGGAGGAGGCGGAGGCGTCTAGTTCGGAAGCTTGATGAGCTCCTTCTGCCATAGACATGTAGTCTTCAGAGCACATTCCAGCAGAGTCTCCCCTTCACCGGTAGGGTGGTCAAGCTCGAGGTCCTCAAATCCCTCCTCTATCTCATCGACCATCACAATAGCATAGCCTTGTGGAATCGGAAGGCAGTGAAAAGCTGCGCCGGGTTTGGAAGGTGCAACAGAGCCGACAGCCGCCTTGACTTTGCGGTGATGCCATTGCGTCATAAGGTTGCAAGGTTGAGCCTCCTTGATAGCATCCACGGGGTAGCTGGGAGCTGTGAAGTCAGGCTGGTCAAGATCGATGGAAGCCACGCTGCTTCTCCGCTGAGATGGCGGGGTAGCTTCCTGGATAGCTTCGTCCCGCTGAGATCACTGGTTCTCAACTGCTTGTTTCTCTAGCGCTAGTACTCTTTCATTCAGCTTCTACACATCGCTTTGCTCCTGTTTCTGCTTCCTCTCCCGGGATTTGTAACCGTCTGCGTCGGGAAACCTAACCTTCCACGGAACGGAGCCTGTCGTGCCTCGTGTTCGTCCTGGGTGCTCAGGATTCCCGAGGGCCTGTGTGAGCTTGTCATTCTCTCTGTCAGGAACGAACGTCCCTTCCTGCGCTGCGGCGATATACTGTCGAAGATTCTTGACCGGTATTGACAGTTGCTCGTTCGTCCAAACGCACTTCCCTGTTTCAGGGTCCAAGGTTCCCCCAGCCCCGAAGAACCAAGTCCTTGCACGGTCTGGCCAGTACAATGTCTCTGGTTGGACCCCTTTAGCAAGCAGGTCCTTCTCAGCCTTGTCCCACAACAGACGGGCTTTGATGTAGCCACCTGACCCCGTGCGATGGTGAAGCTTCTTCTTTGCAGCATTTATCTTGTTTGTCGCTGACATCTTCCTACTCTTCTCCGATGTCTTGTGGGCCACAAATGCGGGACAGTGATCTCATATCTTCTCAAATCGGCCGGTGAATGTTGGAGTCTTCCCTTTGTCGACAAACGTTGATTTAAACTCATTCTTCCACCTCCTGAATAGATCTGCCATCTTCTTAAGAGCATGAGCCTTGACCAATGGCTCTATAACTGGATTATCCGGATCCTCCTCTGCCGGTAGGGTGAAATTTGCCTTCAGCGCGGTCCAAAGATCATGTTTCTGTCTATCGTTGACAAAAGACACTTCAGGGTCTCCGCTCTTCGGCTTATTCCGTTGGTGGATGGTGATCGGGATCATGTCCCTAACAAGAACCCCGCACTGAGCAGAAAATGCTTCCTTGGTCCGGCTGGGTTCAATCGGTTGGCCATCTCTATTGATGCTGGTGATCGTGAACCTTTCATCCTGGCGCAACTTTTTCTTCGGGCCTCGTCACGTTACCGAAGTTTGGCTCGATCCGGATCCGGAGGGCTAGAAAAGAAGAAAGAAAAGAGTTAATATGTGTACATACCAAAACAATTAATGCATTAATTAGCTAGTCAGCACAGGCTTAATTAATATATATACCTTGCCGGACTTCGCAACTGCTCCTTCCTCCGTTCGCTCACCGGAGCCATCATAATCATGTTCTTCCACCTACATTGTCCGATCATCGGAGCCTTCTTCACCCTCTTCTTCCAGACCATCGGTGTCATTCAGAAACGATAAGACAACATCACCTCCTTCCCGGATGATGTCCCCCAACAACGCTTCTTCTTGTAAGTTTCTTTGCGGAAGATTCGGATCGTCCATAGTTTCTGCAAATATTACAACATGACAATTAATATATTAGTGGAAAACATAGATCTAGCTAGCTCGACGCTTCTATGGATTGGGGATGGATACACAAGGCAACCTCTCGACCCCTCGGCGATCCACGACCCTCTACCCTAGTTCCCGACCCTCGACCCCCTCATGTCATGTTTGTCTAGTGTCAAAGGATTCAACAAATAAAACCATGTCTTCATCATTAGGCGAAAGTAACAGGCGAAAGTACATATGAAGCTCTCCAAAGTTATTTTGGAACGGAGTCCCAGATAGGATAATTTGCTTTTTGATACAAAGTTCAATAAGAGCCTTCCGAATATCGCTATTTGGAAGGCCTTTTCTGAAATTCGTACCAAAAAGCGAATTATCCTATCCGGGACTCCGTTCCAAAATAACTTTGGAGAGAACTTCGTACCATCATGCCTCGGTTACTTCCGGATAATGATGAAGCCATGGGGATTTCTTCAATACTTTGACACAAGGCAACCTCTCGACCCATCGGCAATCCACACCCTATAGTTGCCGACCCTCGACCCCCTCACGTCACGTTTGTCTAGTGTCAAAGGATTCAACAAATAAAACCATGTCTTCATCATTAGGCGAAAGTAATAGGCGCATGATCGTACAAAGCTCTCCAAAGTTATTTTGGAACGGAGTCCCAGATAGGATAATTTGCTTTTTGGTATAAAGTTCAGCAAGAGCCTTCCGAATATCGCTATTTGGAAGGCCTTTGCTGAAATTCGTACCAAAAAGCGAATTATCCTATCGGGGACTCCATTCCAAAACAACTTTGGAGAACTTCGTACGTACCATCATGCCCCGGTTACTTCCGGCTAATGATGAAGCCATGGATTTCTTCAATACTTTGACACAAGGCAACCTCTCGACCCCTCGGCGATCCACGACCCTCTACCCTAGTTCCCGACCCTCGACCCCCTCATGTCACATTTGTCTAGTGTCAAAGGATTCAACAAATAAAACAATGTCGAAGAGGAAGAAGAAGAAAAAAAAGAAGGAGAAGAAGATCTTCTTCTCCTCTATTCCTTCTTCTTCTCCTCTTTTTTTTCTTCTGCTTCTTCCTCTCCCCTTCTGCTTCTCCTTCTTCTCCTCCTTCTACAGTGGCTCGACGACAACGCTCTTTTAACTTGGTACAAAAAATTCCAACTTTTGCATATTCTTTGCATATGAACATAATACATACATTTTCTTTTTTTCTTAAATGTAACTTTTGCATATATGAACATACATACACAAATTTTTTCTAAAAATGCACATATATATGAACATATACATCAATTGACAAAAAAAATTCTATGAACACAAAACTTTCTATGAACAAAAAACTTTCTATGAACAAAAAAAGCATACATCAATTGACAAAAAAAATTCTATGAACAAAAAAAAATCATACATCAATGCATACATATTCATGGATCATACTACATCTGCATATACATATACATACAACATCCATATACATACATACAACATCCATATACATACATCATTTATTTAACTATCAGTTTAATTTATCCAGAGAAAATGCTTAAGTGCTAGGGGGGTTGCCCACGGTCGCACGCCGGCAGCGAGCTCCAAGGACGGCAGCGAGGGGAGCGGCAGCCGGAGCGGGGGAAGCCAGCAGCGGGCTTGGCCGGCGCCGCCGCCGCGCTCCCCATAGCCTTCCCGGCGTCGAGCTCGGGTGGCGGCCGGAGCACAGCCACGGCGGAGACGGCGATGGGGAGCGCGGGGAGGAGCGCGGAGAGGTGGGGAAGAAGAGGGGGGAATGGGAGGAGAGGCTCACAGCGAGGCAGAGGGCGGCGACGGCGAGGTCGGGGCAGAGGGCGGCGACGGCGAGGTCAAGGCAGAGGGCGGCGACGGCGAGGTCGGGGCAGAGGGCATCGTGTTGGAAATATGCCCTAGAGGCAATAATAAAATGGTTATTATTGTATTTCCTAGTTCATGATAATTGTCTGTTATTCATGCTATAATTGTGTTAACCGGAAACCGTAATACATGTGTGAATACATAGACCACAACGTGTCCCTAGTGAGCCTCTAGTTGGCTAGCTCGTTGATCAATAGATGGTCACGGTTTCATGACCATTGACATTGGATGTCGTTGATAACGGGATCACATCATTAGGAGAATGATGTGATGGACAAGACCCAATCCTAAGCATAGCACAAGATCGTGTAGTTCGTTTGCTAAAGCTTTTCAATGTCAAGTGTCATTTCCTTAGACCATGAGATTGTGTAACTCCCGGATATCGTAGGAATGCTTTGGGTATGCCAAACGTAACAACGTAACTGGGTGGCTATAAAGGTACGCTACGGGTATCTCCGAAAGTGTCAGTTGGGTTGACACGAATCGAGACTGGGATTTGTCACTCCGTGTGACGGAGAGGTATCTCTGGGCCCACTCGGTAAGACATCATCATTATGAGCTCAATGTGACTAAGGAGTTGGTCACGGGATGATGTATTACAGAACGAGTAAAGAGACTTGCCGGTAACGAGATTGAACAAGGTATGGGGATACCGACGATCGAATCTCGGGCAAGTACCATACCGATAGACAAAGGGAATTGTATACGGGATTGATTGAATCCTTGACATCATGGTTCATCCGATGATATCATCGTGGAGTACGTGGGAGCCAACATGGGTATCCAGATCCCGCTGTTGGTTATTGACCGGAGAGGTGTCTCGGTCATGTCTACGTGTCTCCCGAACCCGTAGGGTCTACACACTTGAAGTTCGATGACGCTAGGGTTATAGGGAAATAGTGTACGTGGTTACCGAAGGTTGTTCGGAGTCCCGGATGAGATCCCGGAAGTCACGAGGAGTCCCGGAATGGTCCGGAGACGAAGATTGATATATAGGAAGTGAGGTTTTGGTTACCGGAAGTGTTCCGGGTGTCTCCGGTAGTGTACCGGGACCACCGGAAGGGTTCCGGGGGTCCACCAAGTGGGCCCACCTGCCCCGGAAGGTTCCATGGGCCAAGAGTGGGAGGGAGCCAGCCCCTAGGTGGGCTGGGGCACCTCCCACCCCAGCCCAAGGGGCAGCAAGGGTGGAGGGGGCAAACCCTTGGCTTAGATGGGCCTTAAGGCCCACCCTAGGGCGCCTCCACCTCTCCCTCACCTCGCCGCCGGCCAGATGGGTTTCTAGAGGCTGCCGCCACCCCTAGGGTGGAACCCTAGGGCGCAGCACCTCTCCTCCCCTCCTCCTATATATAGTGGAGGTATTTGGGGCTGCACAACACACGAGTTCATCTCCTCCATTGTGCAGCCCTACTCCTCCCTCTCCTCGTTTCTCCGTAGTGCTTAGCGAAGCTCTGTCGGAGTACCACGCAGCTCCACCGCCACCACGCCGTCATGCTGCCAGAGCTCTCCCTCAACCTCTCCTCCCTCCTTGCTGGATCAAGGCGTAGGAGACGTCACCGGGCTGCACGTGTGTTGAACGCGGAGGTGCCGTCCGTTCGGCACTTGATCGGATCTACCGCGATCTGAATCGCTGTGAGTACGACTCCATCAACCGCGTTCTAGCAACGCTTCCGCTTAGCGATCTTCAAAGGTATGAAGATCCAATCTCTCCCCGCTCGTTTGCTGGTTTCTCCATAGATAGATCTTGGTGACACGTAGGAAAATTTTGATTTACTACTACGTCTCCCAACAGTGGCATCATGAGCTAGGTCTATGCGTAGAATCTATGCACGAGTAGAACACAAAGCAGTTGTGGGCATTGATTTTGTTAATATGCTTGCCGTTACTAGTCTTATCTTGATTCGACGGTATTGTGGGATGAAGAGGCCCGGACCAACCTCACACGTACGCTTACGTGAGACCGGTTCCACCGCCTGACATGCACTAGTTGCATAAGGTGGCTAGCGGGTGTCTGTCTCTCCCACCTTAGTCGGCTTGGATTCGATGAAAAGGGTCCTTATGAAGGGTAAATAGCAATTGGAATATCATGTTGTGGTTTTGGCGTAGGTAAGAAACGTTCTTGCTAGAAACCTATAGCAACCACGTAAAAACTTGCAACTACAAATTAGAGGACGTCTAACTTGTTTTTGCAGCATATGCCTTGTGATGTGATATGGCCAGAAGGATGTGATGTGATGCATTGTGATGTATGAGATTGATCATGTTCTTGTAATAGGGTTCATGACTTGCATGTCGATGACTATGACAACCGGCAGGAGCCATAGGAGTTGTCTTATATTATTGTATGACCTGCGTGTCAATCATAAACGCCATGTAATTACTTTACTTTATTGCTAAGCGTTAGCCATAGTAGTAGAAGTAATAGTTGGCGAGACAACTTCATGAAGACACAATGATGGAGATCATGATGATGGAGATCATGGTGTTGTGCCGGTGACAATGATGATCATCGTGCCCCGAAGATGGAGATCATAGGAGCAAGATGATATTGGCCATATCATGTCACTATATTGATTGCATGTGATGTTTATCATGTTTACATCTTATTTGCTTAGAACGATGGTAGTAAATAAGATGATCTCTCAATAAAATTTCAAGAGAAGTGTTCACCCTAACTGTGCACCGTTGCTAAGGATCGTTGTTCCGAAGCACCACGTGATGATTGGGTGTGATAGGTTCTAACGTTCGCATACAACGGGTGTAAGCCAGATTTACACACGCGAAACACTTAGGTTGACTTGACGAGCCTAGCTTGTACAGACATGGCCTCGGAACACGGAAGACCGAAAGGTCGAACATGAGTCGTATAGAAGATACGATCAACATGGAGATGTTCACCATGGATGACTAGTCCGTCTCACGTGATGATCGGACACGGGCTAGTTGACATGGATCATGTGTCACTTGGATGACTAGAGAGATGTCTATCTGAGTGGGAGTTCATTGAATAATTTGATTATGTGAACTCGATTATCATGAACTTAGTCTAAAAATTGCCTTTAATATCTATATTGTAGATCCAATGGCCAACGCAAATGTCAACCTCAATTTCAACGCATTCCTAGAGAAAACCAAGCTGAAAGATGATGGAAGAAACTATGCGGACTGGGTCCGTGGCTTGAGGATCATCCTCATAGCTTCCAAGAGATTGTATGTCCTTGATGCACCGCTAGGTGACCCACCCATTCTCCCAGCGGACCAAGACGTTACGAACGCTTGGCAGTCGCGCTGCGATGATTACTCCCTTGTTCAGTGCGGCATGCTTTACAGTTTAGAATCGGGGCTCCAAAAGCGTTTTGAGCAACACGGAGCATATGAGATGTTCCAAGAGCTGAAACTGGTTTTCCAAGCTCATGCCCGAGTCGAGAGATATGACATCTCCGACAAGTTCTTCAGCTGTAAGATGGAGGAGAACAGTTCTGTTAGTGAGCACATCCTCAAGATGTCTGGGCTTCACAACCGCTTGACTCAGCTGGGAGTTAATCTCCCGGATGACTCAGTCATTGACAGAATCCTCCAGTCGCTTCCACCTAGCTACAAGAGCTTTGTGATGAACTACAACATGCAGGGTATGGAGAAGTCCATTCCCGAGTTGTAATCGATGCTGAAATCAGCGGAGGTCGAGATCAAAAAGGAGCATCAAGTGTTGATGGTAAACAAGACCACTAGTTTCAAGAAAGGCAAGGGTAAGAAGAACTTCAAGAAGGACGGCAAAGCTGGTGCCGCGCCCGGTAAGCAAGTTGTCGAGAAGAAGAACAACAAGAATGGACCCAAGCCTGAGACTGAGTGTTTCTATTGTAAGGGTACCGGTCACTGGAAGCGGAACTGCCCCAAGTATTTAGCGGATAAGAAGGACGGCAACATTAAAGGTATATGTGATATACTTGTTATTGATGTGTACTTGACTAGCTCTCGTAGTAGCTCCTGGGTATTTGATACCGGTGCAGTTGCTCACATTTGTAACTCCAAGTATGAGCTACGGAATAAGCGGAGGCTGGCCAAGGACGAGGTGACGATGCGCGTCGGGAATGGTTCCAAGGTCGATGTGATCACCGTCGGCACGCTACCTCTACATCTACCTTCGGGATTAGTTTTAAACCTTAATAATTGTTATTTGTACCAGCTTTGAGCATGAACATTGTATCTGGATCTCGCTTGATGCGAGATGGCTACTCATTTAAATCCGAGAATAATGGTTGTTCTATTTATATGAGAGAAATGTTTTATGCTCATGCCCCGCTGGTCAATGGTTTATTTTTGATGAATCTCGAACGTGATGTTACACATGTCCATAGTGTGAGTACCAAAAAGTGTAAAGTTGATAACGATAGTCCCACTTACATGTGGCACTGCCATCTTGGCCATATTGGTGTCAAACGCATGAAGAAGCTCCATGCTGATGGACTTTTGGAGTCACTTGATTTCGAATCATTTGACACATGCGAACCGTGCCTCATGGGCAAGATGACCAAGACTCCGTTCTCCGGAACAATGGAGCGAGCAACTGACTTGTTGGAGATAATACATACCGATGTATGCGGTCCAATGAGTGTCGAGGCTCGCGGTGGCTACCATTATGTTCTCACCCTCACTGATGACTTGAGCAGATATGGGTATGTCTACTTAATGAAACACAAGTCTGAAACCTTTGAAAGGTTCAAGGAATTTCAGAGTGAGGTAGAGAATCAACGTGACAGGAAAATAAAATGCCTACGATCTGATCGTGGCGGAGAATATTTAAGTCACGAGTTTGGCACACACCTTAGGAAATGTGGAATTGTTTCACAACTCACGCCGCCCGGCACACCTCAGCGAAATGGTGTGTCTAAACGTCGTAATCGCACTCTATTGGATATGGTGCGATCTATGATGTCTCTTACCGACTTACCGCTATCATTTTGGGGATATGCATTAGAGACTGCCGCATTCACTCTAAATAGGGCACCGTCTAAATCCGTTGAGACGACACCGTATGAATTGTGGTTTGGAAAGAAACCTAAGCTGTCGTTTCTAAAAGTTTGGGGATGCGATGCTTATGTGAAGAAACTTCAACCTGAGAAGCTCGAGCCCAAAGCGGAAAAGTGCGTCTTCATAGGATATCCCAAAGAGACTATTGGGTATACCTTCTACCTACGATCCGAGGGCAAAGTCTTTGTTGCCAAGAATGGATCCTTTCTCGAGAAAGAGTTTCTCTCGAAAGAAGTAAGTGGGAGGAAAATACAACTTGATGAGGTAATTGTACCTCCACTCGACCCGGAGAGTAGCGCAGCACAGGAAGTTGTTTCTGTGGAGCCTACACCGGCTAGAGAGGAAGTTAATGATGATGATCATGAAGCTTTAGATCAAGTTGCTACTCGAAGGTCCACTAGGACACGTTCCGCACCAGAGTGGTACGGCAATCCTGTCCTAGAGATCATGTTGTTGGATAACGGTGAACCTTCGAACTATGAAGAAGCAATGGCGGGCCCGGATTCCAACAAATGGCTTGAGGCCATGAAATACGAGATAGGATCCATGTATAAGAACAAAGTATGGAGTTTGGTGGACTTGCCTGATGATAATCGAGCCATTGAAAACAAATGGATCTTTAAGAAGAAGACTGACGCAGACGGTAATGTCACCGCCTATAAAGCTCGGCTTGTCGCTAAAGGTTATCGACAAGTTCAAGGAGTTGACTACGATGAGACTTTCTCACCCGTAGCGATGCTGAAGTCAGTCCGAATCATGTTAGCAGTTGCCGCATTTTATGATTATGAGATCTGGCAAATGAACGTCAAAACGGCATTCCTTAATGGCTTCCTCAAGGAAAAACTGTATATGATGCAGCCGGAAGGTTTTGTCGGTCCTAAAGATGCTAACAAGGTATGCAAGCTCCAGCGCTCCATCTATGGGCTGGTGCAAGCATCTCAGAGTTGGAACATTCGCTTTAATGAGGTGATTAAAGTGTTTGGGTTTGTACAGGTGTATGGAGAACCCTGTATTTACAAGAAAGTGAGTGGGAGCTCTATAGCATTTCTTATACTGTATGTGTATGACATGCTGATAATGGAAAATAATATAGAACTCTTGGAAAGTATAAAGGCCTACTTGAATAAGTGTTTTTCAATGAAGGACCTTGGAGAAGCTGCTTACATATTAGGTATTAAGATCTATAGAGATAGATCGAAACGCCTCATTGGTCTTTTACAACGCACATACCTTGAAAAGATATTGAAGAAGTTCAATATGGATCAGTCCAAGAAGGGGTTCTTGCCTGTGTTGCAAGGTGTGAGATTGAGTACGACTCAATGCTCGACCACGACAAAGGATAGAGAAGAGATGAGTGTCATCCCCTATGCTTCAGCCATAGGCTCTATCATGTATGTCATGCTGTGTACCAGGCCTGATGTGAACCTTGCCATAAGTTTGGTAGGGAGGTACCAAAGTGATCCCGGAGCGGAACACTAGACAACGGTCAAGAATATCCTGAAGTACCTGAAAAGGACAAAGGACATGTTTCTCGTTTATGGAGGTGCCGAAGAGCTCGTCGTAAAGGGTTACGTCGATGCTAGCTTCGACACAGATCCGGACGACTCCAAGTCGCAAACCGGATACGTGTATATTTTGAATGGAGGGGCAGTGAGCTGGAGCAGCAGCAAGAAAAGCATCATGGCAGCATCTACATGTGAAGCGGAGTACATAGCTGCTTTGGAAGCAGCAAAGGAGGGAGTCTGGATGAAGGAGTTCATCACCGACCTAGGAGTGATTCCGAATGCGTCGGGCCCAATGACTCTACTCTGTGACAACACTGGAGCTATTGCCCTTGCGAAGGAGCCCAGGTTTCACAAGAAGACAAGACACATCAAGCGCCGCTTCAACTCCATCCGTGATTACATTCAGGAAGGAGACATAGATATTTGTAAAGTGCATACGGATCTGAATGTCGCAGATCCGTTGACTAAACCTCTCTCACGAGCAAAACATGATCAACACCAAAATGCTATGGGTGTTCGATTCATCACAATGTAACTAGATTATTGACTCTAGTGCAAGTGGGAGACTGTTGGAAATATGCCCTAGAGGCAATAATAAAATGGTTATTATTGTATTTTCTAGTTCATGATAATTGTCTGTTATTCATGCTATAATTGTGTTAACCGGAAACCGTAATACATGTGTGAATACATAGACCACAACGTGTCCCTAGTGAACCTCTAGTTGGCTAGCTCGTTGATCAATAGATGGTCATGGTTTCATGACCATGGACATTGGATGTCGTTGATAACGGGATCACATCATTAGGAGAATGATGTGATGGACAAGACCCAATCCTAAGCATAGCACAAGATCGTGTAGTTCGTTTGCTAAAGCTTTTCAATGTCAAGTGTCGTTTCCTTAGACCATGAGATTGTGTAACTCCCGGATACCGTAGGAATGCTTTGGGTGTGACAAACGTCACAACGTAACTGGGTGGCTATAAAGGTACGCTACGGGTATCTCCGAAAGTGTCAGTTGGGTTGACACGAATCGAGACTGGGATTTGTCACTCCGTGTGACGGAGAGGTATCTCTGGGCCCACTCGGTAAGACATCATCATTATGAGCTCAATGTGACTAAGGAGTTAGTCACGGGATGATGTATTACGGAACGAGTAAAGAGACTTGCCGGTAACGAGATTGAACAAGGTATGGGGATACCGACGATCGAATCTCGGGCAAGTTCCATACCGATAGACAAAGGGAATTGTATACGGGATTGATTGAATCCTTGACATCGTGGTTCATCCGATGATATCATCATGGAGTACGTGGGAGCCAACATGGGTATGCAGATCCTGCTGTTGGTTATTGACCGGAGAGGTGTCTCGGTCATGTCTACGTGTCTCCCGAACCCATAGGGTCTACACACTTAAGGTTCGATGACGCTAGGGTTATAGGGCAATAGTGTACGTGGTTACCGAAGGTTGTTCGGAGTCCCGGATGAGATCCCGGACATTGTGAGGAGTCCTGGAATGGTCCGGAGACGAAGATTGGTATATAGGAAGTGAGGTTTTGGTTGCCGGAAGTGTTCCGGGTGTCTCCGGTAGTGTACCGGGACCACCGGAAGGGTTCCGGGGGTCCACCAAGTGGGCCCACCTGCCCCGGAAGGTTCCATGGGCCAAGAGTGGGAGGGAGCCAGCCCCTAGGTGGGCTGGTGCGCCTCCCACCCCAGCCCAAGGCGCAGCAAGGGTGGAGGGGGCAAACCCTAGGCTTAGATGGGCCTTAAGGCCCACCCTAGGGCGCCTCCACCTCTCCTTGACCTGGCCGCCGGCCAGATGGGTTTCTGGAGTCTGCCGCCACCCCTAGGGTGGAACCCTAGGGCGCAGCACCTCTCCTCCCCTCCTCCTATATATAGTGGAGGTATTTGGGGCTGCACAACACACGAGTTCATCTCCTCCCTGGTGCAGCCCTACTCCTCCCTCTCCTCGTTTCTCCGTAGTGCTTAGCGAAGCTCTGTCGGAGTACCACGCAGCTCCACCGCCACCACGCCGTCGTGCTGCCGGAGCTCTCCCTCAACCTCTCCTCCCTCCTTGCTGGATCAAGGCGTAGGAGACGTCACCGAGCTGCACGTGTGTTGAACGCGGAGGTGCCGTCCGTTCGGCACTTGATCGGATCTACCGCGATCTGAATCGCTGCGAGTATGACTCCATCAACCGCGTTCTAGCAACGCTTCCGCTTAGAGATCTTCAAAGGTATGAAGATCCAATCTCTCCCCGCTCGTTTGCTGGTTTCTCCATAGATAGATCTTGGTGAAACGTAGGAAAATTTTGATTTACTACTACGTCTACCAACAATTATACCACACGTGCACATGAGTTTCCCTCCAAGCCTCGTTTAATTTGTAGACTCGAGAATCATTGCAGTTATAGCATGGAACATAAACATTCATTACAAACTTTGGAGATACAAAATAGCTATTATTACTGCCTGTAGGGCATATCTCCTACAGACTCCCACTTGCACTAGAGTCACAATCCAGTTACATGGCTTCCCTAACACCAATGGCTATCTGGTGTTGCTCATGCTTTGCTCGTGGTAGAGGCTTTGTCATCGGGTCTGACACATTCAGATCTGCGTGAACTTTGTGTACTTTCACTAAACCTTCTTCGACATGATGTCGAATGAGTTTATATTTGCGTTGAATATGCATTGTCTTATGGTGCGAACATGGCTTCCTTGCCTGAGCCACGGCGCCACTATTATCACAATAGATCTCCACGGGGTCCAGAGCATTTGGAACCACACCAAGGTCTTCAAGAAATTGTTTGATACCGACAGCTTGCTTGGAGGCTTCAGAAGTAGCAACATATTCCGCCTCCGTCATAGCATCCGCCACAGTCTTTTGTTTGGAACTTTTCCAATCAACTACGCCGCCGTTCAATATGAAAACATAGGCAGATTGAGATTTGGAGTCATTTGGGTCAGTCATGAAGCCTGCATCAGTGTAACAACTTACAATGAGCTCTTCATCACCTCCGTACACAAGGAGTAAATCCTTGGTCCTTCTGAGGTACGTAAGAATACCCTTGACTGCTACTCAGTGTTCCAATCCTAGATCACCTTGGTACCGGCTGCTAACACTTAGCGCATAGGAAACATCCGGTCGTGTACATAGCATGGCATACATAATAGAACCAACTGCTGAAGCATATGGAATATCATTAATTTGTACTCGCTCATCGAGGGTCCGAGAACTCTGATTTTTGCAAAGCACTGTGCCAGGTGACATGGGGAGTAGGCCTTTCTTGGAGTTCTCCATGTTGAACCTTTTCAACACATTGTCAATGTACGTGCTTTGGCTAAGCACTATTAGGCGTCTTGATCTATATCTATAGATCCTGATGCCCAATACATATGCCGCTTCACCTAAGTCTTTCATTGAAAAACTCCTTTTCAATGAGTCTTTTATTTCGCTAAGAAAATTCACGTCATTTCCAATCAACAATATGTCATCCACATACAAGATTAGAAATGCTTTTGCGCTCCCACTAAACTTCTTGTCAACACAAGATTCTTCATCATTCCTGATGAAGCCAAACTCTTTGACCACTTCATCAAAACGAATGTTCCAGCTCCTTGATGCTTGCTTCAGACCATAAATGGCTTTCTGAAGCTTACATACTTTTCCAGCATTCTTAGGATCGACAAAACCTTCTGGCTGTATCATGTATACATCCTGTTCAAGGTTTCCATTTAGGAAAGCCGTTTTGACATCCATGTGCCATATTTCATAATCGAAATAAGCAGCGATTGCTAGTAATATCCGAACAGACCTAAGCATAGCTACGGGCGAGAAAGTCTCTTCGTAGTCCACTCCTAGAACTTGCGTGAACCCTTTCGCGACAAGTCTAGCTTTGGGGATAGTAATGTTACCATCCGCGTCAGTGTTTCTTTTGAAAATCTATTTACAACCAATGGGTTTTACGCCATCTGGAAGTTCTTCCAATTTCCAAACTTGGTTTTCGTACATGGATTCCATTTCGGACCTCATGGCTTTGTGCCATTCCCTTGAGCTAGGCCCCGCCATCGCTTCCTTGTAGTGCGCAGGTTCATCGTCTTCAAGAATGAAGATTTCGTTTGAAAATACTCAGGTGGCTGGATAGCCCCACCTGATCTGCGCGGTTTAGTTACAACATTGTCTGAAGTTTCCGCATCACATGCGACAACTTCCGGCTCGGTTGTAGGGATAATTTGCGGAATTACTTCCGGTTCCTTAGCCATATCAACGGTTGCCAAAGATTCACTAATCTCATTAAGTTGTAGTGTCCTCCCACTCAATTCTTTAGTGAGAAATTCTTTCTCGAGAAAGTGTGCAACCTTTGCGACAAACATTTTGCCTTCGGACTGGTGGTAGAAGGAATATCCGATGGTGTTATTTGGATAACCTACAAAGTAACATTTGTCTGATCTAGGTTCTAGTTTTGTTGGCTGTAAACGTTTTACGTATGCCTCACAACCCCAAACATTGAGATGCAACACACTAGGTATCTTCCCATACCACATCTCATGTGGTGTCGTCTCAACAGACTTAGACGGCGCTCTATTTAATGTATAAGCGGCAGTGAGTAGTGCGTGACCCCAAAAAGATATCGGTAGATCTGTAAGAGACATCATCGACCTTACCATGTCTAACAGGGTTCGGTTACATCGTTCCGACACTCCGTTTTGTTGTGGAGTTCCGAGAGGCGTAAGCTGTCAAACGATTCCACGGTCACTCAGATGTTGGCCAAACTCATGACTAAGATATTCGCCTCCGCGATTAGACTGCAGAAACTTAATCTTTTTGTCACGATGATTTTCTACCTCATTCTGAAAATCTTTGAACTTTTCAAAGGTTTCCGACTTATGCTTCATCAAATAGATATAGCCATACCGACTTAAATCATCAGTAAAAGTCACGAAGTAAAAATACCCACCCCGTGCGGCCGTGTTCATTGGACCACATACATCACTATGTATTATTTCCAATAATTCACCCGCCCGTTCAGGATGACCCGTGAACGACGTCTTGGTCATTTTCCCATCAAGCAAGCTTCACATGTGTCAAATGATTCAAAATCAAGGGACGGTAAAACTCCATCTTTATGGAGTCTTTGCATGTGTTTCTTTCCGATGTGGCCAAGCCGACAGTGCCACAAGTAAGTGGTGGTGGTATCAGCCTTCTTAAGGCGTTTAGCATTCACGTTAAAAACATCATTTCCACAATCAAGATTTAGTATGAAAAGGCCCCCAACAATGGGTGCAAATCCATAAAACATATCCTTACAATAAAGTGAACAACCATTGTTCTCAGACTTGTAGGAGTACCCATCGTGTACTAAACATGATATAGAGATAATGTTTCTACACAACAACGGAACAAAATAATAGTTACTAAGTTCCAAAATAAATCCTGAAGGGAGACGTAGAGGCATAATGCCGACGGCTTGAGCGGTGATCCCAGCGCCGTTCCCGACACGCATCATGACTTCATTCTTTGCCAGTTTGCGCACCTTTTGAAGCCCCTGTATCGAGTTGCAAATGTGAGCAACCGATCCGGTATCAAATACCCAAGACTTAGAATTTTCGCTAGCAAGCAAAACGTCAATGACATTAACTTGTATAACAATTATACCTTTTCCGGTTTTCCTGGACTTCTTATCTTTCAGATACTTCTTGCAGTTTCTCTTCCAGTGTCATGTGCCCTGGCAGTAGAAGCACTGAGTTTCATTCTTGGCTCCGCCCTTAGATTTGCTTTGGAAGCCGGTATTACCGGCGCCCTTGCCCTTCTTTGGCTTGCCTTTCTTTTTGAAACTGGCAGTTTTATTCACAAGCAACACTTGCTTGCGATTTTTCTGTAGTCCTCCTTCAGCAGTTTTCAGCATGGCAAGCACCTCATTTGTTGTTTTGTCCATCCCATTCATGTTGTAGTTCATGATAAAACTGCCATAAGACGGGGGGAGTGAACCTAGCAACAAGTCCGTAACATGCTCTTCTGGAAGTGGGAATTCCAGGATTTTAAGCCTTTCAGCGTAGCCAATCATATTGACTACATGCTCGCCAACTGAACTGCCCTCAGCCATCTTGGTCTCCGCCATCATTTTCATGATGTCAAAACGTTCAGACCGTGCATTAAACTTGTAAAGAGCATCTAGATCCTTGATCATATCAAAGGAGTTATGGAATTCAAAATGTTTTTGAAGCTCTGAACTCATGCAAGACAGCATGAGGCACTGCACTAAGTTGTAATCATCATCCTTAGTGGCCCAGACATTTTGTATGTCTGCCGCGGCTGTTGCCGCCAGTTTAGGAGGAAGAGGTCCGTCAAGCACATACACTTTCTTAGCACCCCGGAGCACAATCCTCAGGGTACGGACCCAGTCCACATAGTTGTTTCCATTCATAGCTAACTTCCCTTTCTCTAACATAGGGCCTAAGTTGAACGCGGTGTTGCGAGCCATTTGATCTACAACAGAAAACACAAGTTCATTTAGACTTTGTTCATAATGATTTTTGACACTAGTGAATAAATAATTTTTATTCTAAGGTGCACTCCCACTCAAATCAATATCTCTCATAATTGATTGTGAGTGATGCAAGACCCAACTTTCAATTCAGCGTCAAGGATCTAACCATCTCAAGTGACAAGAATTTCAATTGGTAGGCCACCTTGCTAATCACATCTCTATGTGACTCTTGTTCATCTTTTGATGTGTGTGTTCCGAGCTCATGACTTTCATGCCTGAACGTCAAGACAACCAAGTGATCTCGCTGCAAGGTCTCAACTCACCCGCCTCACACTTCTCTAATCGTTCGTACCCATGTAACCATGTGATACCCCGAAGAGATAGGTGTCGTGACGGTGCTACACTTGGGAGAACACTAACTACTTGATATTCTAAGTGAGAGATCACCCTAATAAAAATCGACTACCGCGCAATTAAGAAGGGTGCATCAAGAGGGATAAACATCTCAGGCAATTCATAATAGCATGATATGGTATAGCCCCTTCTGACGGAGAAGTCAAGTATTTCTTCGTCTTCGGCATTCGCGTCGGTGTTCACCTCTGCGAAGATTGCCACCACCTTGTCGATGCACCAGATAATATTGCTATCTCTATAGCTAATAAAATAAGTGCATTACATAAGGTTGACACGCAGGTCATTAAAGTGCAATCATATGGCTCCAACCATCATGCCGAATCATGACACGTAGGTCATGTTAATTACATCATATAGCCATCTCATACATAATCAAATCGAATATGAGCATTGCTATACCACATCACATGCAAACCATCCTGCAAAACCAAGTTAGACGCCTCTAATCGGTTTATACAAAATTGTATTTTACGTGGCTTCTAAGGTTTTGACTCAAACCGCAGCTACCAACGTTTATCATCAAGTATGATAATTCAAGTTGCTAGATTAACTTTCCAGGGTGTATGAAACACGAGATAATAAAATCTCGAGCCCCATACTAAACTTCGTCATATGTGTGAACCCCGTGCAGATCATATCTGCATTGCCCTTTCGTCTACGAAACATCCATCTTTGTTTAACTATGGTGGAACCCAAAGAACTATTAGCACTTCATTGATCTGTCAATGAGCATACTAAGGAGAAGCATGAAAGGATCGCGGATTGACAGAACTTTGTAAGATTCCACCATACCGTCAAGATCAGGACTACGCAAATTCACAGGAAGCAACAGGAACATCGGGTAACAGATTTCATCTGCTACCCGCACAAATAATTTTCAGCAATAGATCACATCTACTATAAAATTATACTATGCAATACCCATACGTCTCATGTATTCTAGATCATAACATGCATCTACTCATAGCCTGGCTCTTGATGCCACTGTTGGGGAACGCGACAGAGAACAAAAATTTCCGGTATAGTGAGCACACCCAGGACCACTATGGAGACTGCATACAAGGTTTGATCTGATCCCTACCGACTCGAAGCGCAGGGGAAGAAGAGTTGGTGGAGATCGTTGGTGCAGATTCCCGCAGCTAGGATTTTACAACCTCCCAACCGCGAGGATGTACTCCCTCGTCGGACAGCCCTTCGGGAGGCGGTCGGACAGTCCCCCGGACGATGTCGCGAACAGCCCTTCGGGAGGACCCTCGAAACTCGAACGGAGACTCGGACAGCCCTCCGAGAGGACACTCGAACAGCCCCTCAGGCAAAAGATCGAAACTACGACCTCTCTACAGGGTTGCACACATACGGTGTCAACTATCCGGCAGGGCTTCGCCGTCCAGAACTAGTTCCTGCCGGAACCCAGACAGCCTTTCGGCTCTACGAAACTATTTCGCTGGGAGGGAGAGAAGAAGCCACATCATTGTAATGGCATGTGTATGGAGCAAGGGATGGAGGTTTGGGCTGCCCCTCACCTCCTATTTATAGGAAAACCAAGGGGTAGGGTGGTTTTACAAGAAAACCCAAAAACCACATGGAAAGGAGTCCTTCCCAAGGACCCAAAAGGTGAAACCAAGGAACAAGTGGGGGCTCCATGGAGGAGCCCCATTATGGACGACCACCCCTAGTGGGTCCCCCAAAAGGGGGATCCTATCCATCCATGTCATACCGCAAGATCTTTTAAGCAAAAGCCTAAAAAGGTGGCTTTCCAATAAAGTAATCCAAAAAGTACTTTCACTATTCACGACGACATTTTTCAGCGTCCAGTCGAACTGAAAATATTTATGTGGGCTTAGAACAATTCTAGTACCCCACTAAAATAATTTTTAATGCGATCTGGAAAAATTCCGGAATAGTGATTTTCATCTGCAAAAAGCATTTGAAGCGGTTCCGACACCTCCGGAACATTTCCGGTTTTTCTTCCGGAAAATTCCCAGAAGTTTCCAGAATGATTCTGGCACCCTCCAAGAATTATCAGGCATGTGCCGAAACCAATTTGACTTAATGGTATCCCCTGAAACTACTTTTTAGTTTAACCGAAACTGTTCCGGTGTCCTGTTTGCGGAACTTCTCCGCTGTCCGAAACTTTTCCGGTGTCCGAAACTTTTCGGTGATTTTCTCTTAGACTCCCCGTCTAGTATTCAACAGATAGATGACCCTTAAGCGTGTGACCTTATAGGTTCAGTGAAGCATATACATGACTTGGAACCCCTTCCGACCAATGATCAACATCGGAGCCGTGGACACCCATATTGACCCCTATACCCACACGAATGAATATTCAAGTAAACCTCTAGTTAGCGTGAGCTATTCCTGTTGCTTCGCGATATGTTACAATTACTCGAGGTGAGACATGTAGTCATCCTCGTGGATCAACAACTTGTCCACTATGTCAGTTACCTCGTTGCCGGTATTGTTCTCTCTTCTCGTTCCCGTGTTTCGGCATCCCCGTGATCAAATCACAAAGTGTCTGGCCAGACGATGATGGATACCGTAACACCGAGGGGGCCCAGAGATATCTCTCCATCGTCGGAGGAGAAAATCCCAATCTTGAGCTAACAAGTTACTTGACATACTTTTCCATGAACCCGTAAGCCGCCGTAATAGCCACCCATTTATGGATGAGGTTTAACAAACCCCAAAGTTCATGAAGCAAGCATGAAGAAACTCGATACTCTCATGGTCTAAGGAATTATGCAAACGTTAACCATCTCTGTGTTATTAACCATTAACTTGTGATGAATGTATCTCATAGCATAACATCAATTCAGATCGATTCAACACGAGTGTTCTACCAACATCGTGTCCTCAAAATTGCCGCCATAGCCATGCCCATGATCAGGAAAACAGGACCATCATGCAACACTTGAGCCAGTCTTAGAGGCAAGACTAGGAATACAATTTACCGTTTATTATACCACATGTGCACATGAGTTTCCCTCCAAGCCTCGTTTAATTTGTAGTCTCGAGAATCATTGCAGTTATAGCATGGAACATAAACATTCATTACAAACTTTGGAGATACAAAATATCTGTCATTACTGCCTCTAGGGCATATCTCCTATAGTAGGGCGCATGTGTGGGGGCGCCATAAATAGGAGCCCGACGCAAGAGAGGCAGCATGGGGCGCGATCAGGGCTGCCAACGGGATCTATGGAGGCAGAGCAGGCGATCGGGGCGGCGCTGGTGTTAGGGAACATCGCATGGGAAACAAAATTTTCCTACGCACACGCAGATCTATCCATGGTGATGAGTATCTACGAGAGGTAGAGTGGATCTACGTAGCCTTATAAATCGCTAAGCGGGAAGCGTTAAGAAACGCGGTTGGTGTAGTCGAACATCTCCGCGATCCAAATCGCTGAGCGTCCCGCGATCTCATCACCATCCGTCCCGCGATCCAATCACGATCCGTCCCGCGAACTCATCACGATCCGTACGGCGAACTCATCACGATCCGTCCCGCGAACTCATCATGATTCGTCTTGCGATCTTGATCACGATCCTTCCGATCTAGCGCCGAACGGACGGCACCTCCGTGTTCAGCACATGTATAGCTCGATGAGGATCTCCGCCTTCTTAATCCAGCAAGAGGGAGCGGAGAGGTAGAAGAGTTATCCGGCAGGAGGACGGCACTCCGGCGATGGTGGTGGAGCTATTTCGGCAGGGCTTCGCCTAAGCACTGCAAAAATCTGATCTAGAGGAGAAACTATGCACTAGAGGAACGGGTAGCACGTGGCTGAAAATCTTGTGCCAAAACCCCAAAACCCTCTAATATATATAGGAGGAGAGGAGGAGGAGGCTTGCCTCCCAAGGAAGGAGTCCTCCTCCTCCTCCACTTCTAGTAGGATTAGGACTCCTTCCTAATTTAGCCATTTTTGCCTTTTTCCACCTTTTTCCTTTTGGGATTTTCTTCCCAGCTGCATGGGCCTTGTGTGGGACTTCCACCAGCCCACTAGGGGCTGGTATTCATCCTCTCACAGCCCATGTAGCCTCTTGGGTCGAAATACCCCTCCGGATGGTCTCCCGGTACACTACCGGCACTCCCGGTACACTACCGATGAGCCCAAAACTTTTCCTGCGACCAAACTAGGACTTTCTATATATCAATCTTTACCGCCGGACCATTCCGGATATCCTCGTGATGTCTGGGATCTCATACGGGACTCCGAACAACCTTCGGTCACCACCATGCATAACTCTATACTACCGAAACGTCACCGAACCTTAAGTGTGCAGACCCTGCGGGTTCGAGAACTATGTAGACAAGACCGAGACACCTCTATGGTCAATAACCAATAGCGGGACTTGGATGCCCATATTGGTTCCTACATATTCTACGAAGATCTTTATCGGTCGAACCTCTATGTCAAGGATTCAGTTAATCCCGTATGAAGTTCCCTTTGTTCTTCGGTACGTTACTTGCCCGGGATTTGATCGTCGGTATCTCCAAACCTAGCTCAACCTTGTTACCGGCAAGTCTCTTTACTCGTTCCGTAATACAAGATCCCGTGACTAACACTTAGTCACATTGCTTGCAAGGCTTATTGTGATGTTGTATTACCGAGTGGGCCCTGAGATACCTCTCCGTCACACGGAGTAACAAATTCCAGTCTTGATCCATGCCAACTCAACATACACCCTCGGAGATACCTGTAGAGCACCTTTATAGTCACCCAGTTATGTTGCGATGTTTGATACACATAAGGCTATCCTCCGGTATCCGTGAGTTGCATGATCTCATGGTCATAGGAACATATACTTGACATGCAGAAAACAGTAACAATAAACTGACACGATCATATGCTACGTTTGTAGTTTGGGTCTTGTCCATCACACCATTCTCCTAATGATGTGATCCCGTTTATCAAATGACATCTCATGTCCATGGCTAGGAAACCTTAACCATCTTTGATCAACGAGCTAGTCTATTAGAGACATACTAGGGACATGGTTTTGTCTATGTATCCACACATGCATCTAAGTCTCCGATCAATACAATTATAGCATGGATAATAAACGATTATCATGAACATGGAAATATGATAATAACTAATTTATTATTGCCTCTAGGGCATATTTCCAACAGTCTCCCACTTGCACTAGAGTCAGTAATCTAGTTCACATCACCATGTGATTCACATTGTTATCAATCTAACACCCAATGAGTTCTGGGGCTCGATCATGCTTTGCATGTGAGAGAGGTCTTATAGTCAACGGGTTTGCGGCATTCAGATCCGTGTGTACTTTGCAAATCTCTATGTCAAGCCGTAAACACTGCTACCACACTCCACTTGGTACTATTCCAAATGGCTGCTCCACTATATGTATCCAGATTGCTACTACGGGTCATCCGGATTGGTGTTAAAGCTTGAATCGGTTTAACTCTTTACGACGAACTCTTTATCACCTCCGTAATTGAGAAACATCTCCTTAGTCTTTTAGTTACTAAGGATAATCTTGACCGTTGTCCAGTGATCCACTCCTGGATCACTCTTGTACCCCTTGACGGACTCATGGCAAGGCACACACAGGTGCGGTACACAGCATGGCATACTATACAGAGCCTATGGCTAAGGCACACGGGACGAGATTCCTCCTTTCTCTTTCTTCTGCCGTGGTCGATCTTTGAGTCTCACTCAACTTCACACCATACAAAGCAGCCGAGAACACTTCTCTCAGACTAATCCATTTTGAACTCTTTCAAAATCTTGTCAAGGTATGTACTCATTGAAAGTCTTATCAAACATCTTGATCTATCTTTACAGATCTTGATGCTCAATAATTAGGTAGTTTTATTCAGGTCTTCCTTTGAAAATCACTTTTCAAACGACCATTTATGCTTTTCAGAAATTCCACATTATTTCAGAATAGCAATATGTCATCCACATATACTTATCAAAAACTCTATGGTGCTCCCACTCACTTTATTGCAAATACAAGTTTCTCATAAACTTTGTATAGACTCAAAAACTTTGATCACCTCATCAAAGTGTACATTCCAACTCCGAGATGTTTGCTTCAGTCTATAAAAGGATCACTGAAGCTTGCATACCTTTTAGCATCCTTAGGACTGACAAAACCTTCCAGTTGTATCACATACAACCTTTCCTCAAGTAAATCGTTAAGGAAACGATGTTTTGACATCCATCTGCCAGATTTCATAATTGAAAGTGCAGCAACTGTTAACATAATTTCAACAAACTTTAGCATTGGTACGAGTGAGAAAGTCTCATCGCAGTCAACTCCTTGAACATGTCGTAAACTTTTTTGCAACAAGTCAAGCTTTACAAATGGTGACATTTACCATCAGCGTCTGTCTTCGTTTCAAAGATCCATTTGTACTTAACGACCTGCCATCCAACGAGCAAGTCCGCCAAAGTCTATACTTGGTTTTCATACATGGATCCTTTCTCGGATTTCATGGCCTCTAACCATTTGTTGGTTTCCGGACCCATCGTCGCTTCTCCATAGTTCGTAGGTTTATCGTTGTCCAACAACTTGACCTCTAAGACAGGGTTGCCGCACCACACAGGAGCAGTACACGTCCTTGTCGACCTACGAGGTTCGATAGTAACTTGATCCAAAGCTTCATGATCATCATTATTAACTTCCTCTTCAACTAACATAGGATTCACAGAAACAACTTCCTGCGCTGCGCTACTCTCTGGTTGAAACAGAGGTTCAATAACCTCATCAAGTTCTATCCTCCTCCCACTCAATTCTTTCAAGAGAAACTTTTTCTCGAGAAAGGATCCAGTTTTAGCAACAAACATTTTCTGCTTGGATCTGAGATAGAAGGTTCACCCAACTGTTCTTAGGGTATTCTATGAAGATGCATTTGTCCGCTTTGGGTTCGAGCTGATTAGGTGAAAACATATTCCACACAAGCGTCGTAGGCCCAAACATTAAGAAATGACAGCTTGGGTTTCTATCAAACCATAATTCACACGGTGTCATCTCAACGGATTTATATGGTGCCCTATTTAAAGTGAATGTTGTTGTCTCTAATGCATAACCTTAAAATTATAGTAACAAAATGATAAGAGACATCATAGCATGCACCATATCCAATAGAGCACGACTATCACGTTCGGACACACCATCACACTATGGTGTTCCAGGTGGCGTGAGTTGTGAAAAAAAATTCACATTGTCTAAAGTTGTGTGCCAAACTCGCAACTCGGATATTCATCTCGACGATCATATCGTAGACATTTTTATATTCTTGTCACGATGATCTTAAATTTCACTCTGAATTTGCTTGAACCTTTCAAAAGATTCAGACTTGTGATTCATTAAGCAAATATACACTATATCTACTCAAATCATCAGTGAAGGTAAGAAAATAACGATATCCACCTCACGCTATAAGACTCATTGGATTGCATACATCAACATGTATCATTTCTAATAAGTCACTTGCCCGCTCCATCAAACCAGAAAACGGGGATCCTTAGTCATCTTGACCAAGAGGCATGGTTCACATGTCTCAACCGATTCGAAATCGAATGATTCTAAAGATCCATCAGCATGGAGTTTTTTCATGCGTTTTATACCAATATGACATTTAGCGGCAGTGCCACAAGTATGTGGTACTATTATTACTAACTTTGTATCTTTTGGCATTAATGTTATGAACATGTGTATTACTACGATCAAGATTCAATAAACCATTCTCACTAGGTGCTTGACCATTGAAGTTATTATTCATGTAAATAGAATAACCATTATTCTCTAACTTAAATGAATAATCGTGTTGCAATAAACACGATCCAATCACGTTCATGCTCAACGCAAAACACCAAACAACATTTATTTAGGTTTGTCACTAATCCCGAAGGTAGAGAGAGCGTGCGATGTTGATCACATCAACCTTGAAAACATTTCCAACACACATCGTCACCTCACCCTTAGCTAGTTCTCTATTTATTCTGTAGCTTTTATTTCGAGTTACTAACATTTAGCAACCGAACCGGTATCCAATACCCAGGTGCTACTAGGAGTACTAGCAAGGTACATCAATAACACGTATATCAAATATACTTCTGTCGACGTTGCCAGCCTTCTTATCTACCATGTATCTAGGGTTGTTCCGCTTCAGCGACCACTCTCCTCATAATCGAAGCACTTAATCTCGAGTTTGGGTTCAACTTTGGGTTGCTTCACCGGAGCAGCAACTGACTTGCTATCCATGAAGTTTCCCTCCTTGCCCTTGCCCTTCTCGAAACTAGTGGATTTACTAACCATCAACACTTGATGCAACTTCTTGATTTCTACCTTCGCGGTGTCAAACATCGCGAACAGCTCAGTGATCATTATTTCTATCCCTGACGTTTATAGTTCACCACCAAGTTCTAGTAGCTTAGTGACAGTGACTTGGAGAACAATATCAATCACTATCTTATCTGGAAGATCAACTCCCACTCGATTCAAGCGATTGTAGCGCCCAGACAATCTGAGCACATGCTCAACGGTTGAGCTATTCTCCTTCATCTTACAGGCAAAGAATCTTGTTGGAGATCTCATATCTCGCAACACGGGCACGATCCCGAGATCCTAATTTCAGCTCTTAGAACATCTCATATGTTCCATGACGTTCAAAACGTTTCGGAGCCTTAATTCTAAGCTGTAATGCATAACACACTAAACTATCAAGTAGTTATCAGAACGTGCCGTCAGATGTTCACAACATCTACAAACAACGCTAGAGGGATTGGCGCACCGAGCGGTGCATTAAGGACATAAGCCTTCTATGCAGCAATGAGGACAATCCTCAGATCACAGAGCCAGTCCGCAATATTGCTACCATCATCTTTCAACTCTATTTCTCTAGGAACATATAAAAATTCAAGGGAGCTACAGCGTGAGCTAGTAATCTACAACACATTTTGCAAAGACACTACTGACTATGTTCATGATAATGAGTTCAATTAATCATATTACTTAAGAACTCCCACTCAAATTGACATCCCTCCAATCATTCGAGTGATACATGATCCAGATTCACTAACTCAAGTCCGATCATCATGTGAGTTGAGGTGGTTTCAACGGTGAACATCATCATGTTGATCATATCTACTATATGACTCATGTTCGACCTTTCGGTCTCTTGTGTTCCGAGGCCATGTCTGTACATGCTAGGCTCGTCAAGTTTAACCCGAGTGTTTTGCATGTGCAACACTGGCTTGCACCCGTTATATGTAAACGTAGAGTCTATCACACCCGATCATCACGTGGTGTCTCAACACGACGAATTTTCGCAATGGTGCACACTCGAGGAGAACACAATTCATCTTGAAATTTAAGTGAGGGATCACCTTATAATGCGACCGTCGTCCTAAGCAAAACAAGGTGCATAAAAGGATTAACATCACATGCAAATCATAAGTGACATGATATGGCCATGAACTTGTGCTTTTGATCTCCATCTTGAAAGCACCGGCATGATCTCCATCGTCACCGGCACGACACCATGATCTCCATCATCTTGATCTCCATCAACGTGTCGCCATTGGGGTTGTCGCGTCCATCATGCTTGTACTACTACTGCTACCATTTAGCGATAAAGTAAAGCATTACATAGCGCTTAATGATTGACACGTAGATCATACAATAATTAAAGACAACCCTATGGCTCCT
Organism: Hordeum marinum; assembly: GCA_022496015.1. NCBI lineage: Eukaryota > Viridiplantae > Streptophyta > Magnoliopsida > Poales > Poaceae > Hordeum > Hordeum marinum. The sequence continues at coordinate 12,832,917 of CM039677.1, read as the reverse complement.
GCCGGTTGCCGTACTCATCGACATGCAAGTTGTGATAATCTATACATCATATGCTCATCTCATACATCATATATATCACATCATGTAATTGGCCATATCACATCACAACATACCCTACAAAAACAAGTTAGACGTCCTCTAATTATTGTTGCATGTTTTACATGGATGCTACGGGTATCTAGCAAGAACAATTCTCATCTATGCAAAAACCACAACGGTCATACACTAGTTGCTTTTCAACCTTCTCAAGGACCGCCTTTGTCGAATCCGATCCAACTAAAGTGAGAGAAACTGGCACCCGCAAGCCATCTATGCAACAAGTTGCGGTCGAGGGAACCGGTCTCTCGTAAGCGTACGAGTAATGTTGGTCTGGGCCGCTTCATCTCACAATACCGTTGAACCAAAATCCGACCAAGGGAGGAAGCAATCTAAGCATCAACGCCTACAAACCTTTTGTGTTCTACTCGAGATCTCATCTACACATAGACCTAGCTCATGATGGCACTGTTGGGGAACGTCGCATGGGAAACAAAATTTTCCTACGCACACGTAGATCTATCCATGGTGATGAGCATCTACGAGAGGGAGAGTGGATCTACGTACCCTTGTAGATCGCTAAGCGGGAAGCGTTAAGAAATACGGTTGGTGTAGTCGAACATCTTCGCGATCCAAATCGTTGAGCGTCCCGCGATCTCATCACGATCTGTCCTGCGATCCAATCACGATCCGTCCCGCGAATTCATCATGATCCGTCCCGCAAACTCATCACGATCCGTCCCGCGAACTCATCATGATCCGTCTCGTGATCTTGATCACGATCCTTCTGATCTAGCGCCGAACGGACGACACCTCCGCGTTCAGCACACGTACAGCTCGATGACGACCTCCACCTTCTTAATCCAGCAAGAGGGAGCGGAGAGATAGAAGAGTTCTCCGGCAGCGTGACGGTGCTCCGGCGGTGGTGGTGGAGCTATTCCGGCAAGGCTTCGCCTATGCACTGCAGAAATCCGATCTAGAGAAGAAACTATGCTATGGAGGAACGGGTAGCACGTGGCTGAAAATCTTGTGCCAAAACCCCAAAACCCTCTAGTATATATAGAAGTAGAGGAGGAGGAGGCTTGCCTCCCAAGGAGGCAGCCCTTGGGTCGGCCGAACCAGGAGGGAGGAGTCCTCCTCCTCCACTCCTAGTAGGATTAGGACTCCTTCCTAATTTAGCCATTTTTGCCTTTTTCCACCTTTTTTCTTTTGGGCTTTTCTTCCCAGCCGCATGGGCCTTGTGTGGGACTTGCACCATCCCATTAAGGGCTGGTATTCATCCTCCCACAGCCCATGTAGCCCCTTGGGTCGAAATACCCCTCCCGATGGTCTCCCGGTACACTACCGGCACTGCCGATACACTACCGATGAGCCCGAAACTTTTCCGGCGACCAAAATAGGACTTCCTATATATCAATCTTTACCTCCGGACCATTCCGGAGCTCCTCTTGATCTCATCCGGGACTCCGAACAACCTTCGGTCACCACCATGCATAACTCTATACTACCGAAACGTCACCGAACCTTAAGTGTGCAGACCCTGCGGGTTCGAAAACTATGTAGACATGACCGAGACACCTCTACGGTCAATAACCAATAGCAGGACCTGGATGCCCATATTGGTTCCTACATATTCTACGAAGATCTTTATCGGTCGAACCTCTATGTCAAGGATTCAGTTAATCCCGTATGATGTTCCCTTTGTTCTTCGGTATGTTACTTGCCCGAGATTTGATCGTTGGTATCTCCATACCTAGTTCAACCTCGTTACCGGCAAGTCTCTTTATTCGTTTCGTAATACAAGATCCCGTGACTAACACTTAGTCACATTGCTTGCAAGGCTTATTGTGATGTTGTATTACCGAGTGGGCCCTGAGATACCTCTCCGTCACACGGAGTAACAAATTCCAGTCTTGATCCATGCCAACTCAACAGACACCCTCGGAGATACCTATAGAGCACCTTTATAGTCATCCAGTTACGTTGCGACGTTTGATACACACAAGGCTCTCCTCCGGTATCCGTGAGTTGCACGATCTCATGGTCATAGGAACATATACTTGACATGCAGAAAACAGTAGCAATAAACTGACACGATCATATGCTACGTTTGTAGTTTGGGTCTTGTCCATCGCACCATTCTTCTAATGATGTGATCTCGTTTATCAAATGACATCTCATGTCCATGGGTAGGAAACCTTAACCATCTTTGATCAACGAGCTAGTCTATTAGAGGCATAGTAAGGACATGGTTTTGTCTATGTATCCACACATGCATCTAAGTCTCTGATCAATACAATTATAGCATGGATAATAAACGATTATCATGAATAAGGAAATATGATAATAACTAATTTTTTATTGCCTCTAGGGCATATTTCCAACAGTTGGTGGATGCGACTCTGACGCAACCGAACGAGCCCAGGGTGGAAGGAGGCGGCGCGGCGGCGGAGGCCGACACGTCGGCGACAGAGGAGGCGGAAGCACGGCGCGGATCGAACGCGTCGTCTGATACCATGTTAGACAAACTAGGGTTTATGATTTGAAACAATGCTCGATACCCTGAACGGGTATGGCTATTATATATTTATAAGAGAGAACGTACAGGTACAGATTTATGTTACAACACATATGTCTACTATATACTTAGTCTAACATTATGCAAGAATGCATGGTCTAGATAAGAGGCGTAGTTACATGGCGACACAAGCACTAGTTTCCCATCCAGGGGCATGTATATGCGTAGAATCGTAGAATCGTCGTGTCACCGCCGGTGCTGCTGAGATCCATTCGGGCACCATTGTTGCCTCTGTTGTCTTCCATGACCTCAAGGACATCTTAAGATGATGTAGTTTTGAAAATGTCGTGCAAAAAATGAGAATTTCCAACCCTGTATTAAAAACTGTTATGACAATTCCATATTTTCTCCAACATAAAACACGTAGCCTTTGACGGATCTGGGCTTTATGCTTAGTGTGACTGTGTGAGTATGTGGTAACAAGTTTGGGAACATACTTGCGATGCTCGTGGATGGTGGGAGGTTAAGTTTACATGAATTGTGCGCTATAATAACCGACTAAAAAGACATGAGAAAATAAGTGGTGTGTTGGTTTATCGTGGTGATAGTAGAACACCTTTACACTGTCTTTCCATATGTGCACTTGCCTGTTTTTCCTCGCCAACATACTGAATTTTGTATAGCAGTTACTTTGGGTTTCCAAATGTATTTCCTGTGAGACGTGTAACCCTCTTTGACCATCTCAGCATACTAAGATCAAACATACCCCCTCACTTCCATAATGTAAATGTAAGACATTTTTGCAAGCTAACATACATTATGGGACGGTGGGTGTAGAAGATATACCCGACATAAGACGTCTGGTTCATACATGTGTGATCTGTTAACTGCTGTCAACGTATTAACAAGTTGCGGCAATGCTGTCCATGGACGACGCATCTTCCCCAAACCTCATGTCTTTACCATTCCGAACCATGAACGAACCTGCATTAAAGAAATCGTTGTTACTCAAAAAAGAAAAAAAATCGTTGTTTACTCGTACGTTACCAGAATGGTCACATGAGACAGATTTTGAGGTGGAGATTTTTGTCACTCAGCAACTCGTGGCACTTGAGACAGATATGCGGAGGTGTCGACGACTGGTTGCTGGGCACTAGGGTCCAAGCGGCACATGGAATTACGACGTGAACTTTTTTAGAGGTGACGACGCGGCAGTTTGAAAGTATGTTCATGCATGTGTACATCCTTATCGCATGAAGCGTCAGTGTCGTAGAGAAAAGGGAGATTTGATTGTCAGGATCCAGCGTTGTTGCCGAGACACCAACGTTGTCGTGGCGTGACAAGTAACCGTGGCGTGAGGTTAGGTGCAGTTTTGCTTTAGTCACGCCGGGCCGGCAGCGGCCGCCGGCACGGGTGGACGCACGCGCGGCTCCGATCTGCCGTCGAATATATTCGCTGGAGTAGGGCGGCAGCCATCAGTTTCCTGTACTGCCTCTTGCATTAGATCAGGCAACCCAACAGTCTTAGTAAAAAAAAAAGTGGATTGAAGGTGTCGACGCATTCCATGGAGAACCTCGGGTCGTTGGCCTCACTCGCCGCCATCGTCGTCCTCCTTGTCGTCGAAGTCGCTGTCCTCTCATCGTTCGCGGCGGCGCAGCTCCGGCCGGACTACTACGCCGGCGTCTGCCCCAACCTGGAGGGCATTGTCCGGTACTCCGTGAAGCAGTCCATGGCAAAGTCCCCCATCTCCGCGCCCGCCACCCTCAGGCTCTTCTTCCACGACTGCGCCGTCATGGTATGGCACACACATACACATGTGATAACAGCGCTCTCTTGCACGACTGATTGACTGACCGGCGCAAGCATGCCTGCAGGGCTGTGACGCCTCGGTGATGATCATCAGCCCAACCGGGGACGACGAGTGGAGGAACCAGGACGACTATTCGCTGAAGCCAGAGGGCTTCCAGACGATCCTGGAAGCCAAGGCCGCCGTGGATAGCGACCCGCAGTGCCGGTACAAGGTGTCTTGCGCCGACATAATCGCCCTCGCGGCAAGAGAGTCCGTCTCACAGGTAGTGTTGGTTTAGCCAAAAGCTATGGAAAATCGGTAACGGAGCTTTATTAAAGGTAAAAAATAAGGCGCTATAATAAATTCGCACTAGCCTCAAAATACGCTGTTAACGATGTCATATCGCACTATAGCGTGCTAGCTAGCGAGGTTTTGTACATTGATTTATTTAGCGAGTCAATTCTCATAATGCTGTAGCGTGTCTTTTTCCAGTGAGTGAAACTAAGCCTCATTTAGCAATTTTCTTAAATCATACAAAATGAATTAAAAAAGTATACAATCACACATAAAACTAATTTTGGTATATACAAATATACTTGACAATTGACATGCATACATATATGATATATATACTTGACAGCCATAACAAAGTAAAGATTGGCATACAGCCAAGTATAGCAACAAAGCTTGAGCCATAAGCTTTCAAAAGAGCCATAACAAAGGCACAGCAGAAAGAATCCAGCCATAATAAAGCAAAAGCTTGAGAGTACTACAAGATTTAGCGTGATGCTGAATTGACGTCCAAATTTAGTACTAAATTACACTATAGCACATTATTATCAACAAAATCCATTTAACACATAACACGGGAAGCATTTGCGCAAAAACCCATTATTTAAAATAAAATGCAGTAGTAGCAGTCTAGCAGGGCCATCTTCCTTTGCCATGAGACGAGCATGAACAAATTTGTTGCAGAGTGGAGGGCCAAACTACACGGTGGAGCTGGGAAGGTATGATGGGAAGATCTCGACGACGAACAACGTCATGCTGCCGCACGTCGACGACAACCTCGACAACCTCAATGCCTTCTTCTATACCCTAGGCCTCTCCCAGATTGACATGATCGCATTATCAGGTACATGATTCAGCTGAACACATCGTCAACTTCTGAATTTGATAATGTCGGCCAACCTGTTGTTGACCATCATCTACCACCCCATAGGTGCCCACACCTTGGGCGCGGCCGATTGTAGCTTCTTCCAGCACAGGACCAGGGGCAAGGACCCAAGCATCAACCCGAGCTTTGACGCGCAGCTCCAGGGCACCTGTGCCAGGCAGAACTTCGCGTTCCTGGACGACGTGACACCGGTGGGATTCGACAACTTGTACTTCCAGCTCCTGCAGAAAGGCAGGGGACTCCTGGGCTCCGACCAGGTGTTGTACACAGACGACAGGTCACGCAGTACCGTAGACTACTACGCGTCCAACCAGGGCGCCTTCTTCTACGACTTTAGCGTCGCCATGACAAAGCTTGGCAGGGTGGGGGTCAAGACGGCCGCTGACGGCGAGATACGCCGTGACTGTCGGTATCCAAATTAGATACTTATGGCTTCTGATGATTGCTCATTGTCTGAACATATCGCTGTCTATAAATGATTGACTATAAAATGTGTAAGGGTGAATTCCGTATATGGCACTCAAATCTTACCCATACCCTCATATGCCATTCCAAATTTTCCTCTCCCAAATATGTCACTGAAATTTTGCACCACATACACATATGACAGATTGACAGTAGCGTCAGTTGATTGGTAGTGGACAGTCAAGTGGTAATTTTTTTTACGAGAAAAACTTCCAATCTATTCATCTTCAATCATGGTAGTACAACAAAAATTAGAAATAATAAAAATTACATTCAGACCCGAAGACCACCTAGTGACGACTACAAGTAATGAAGCGAGCCGAAGGCGCACCGCTGTCATTGCCCCTCCCTCACTGGAGCGGGGCAAAACTTGTTATAGTAGACAGTCAGAAAGTCGTCGTGCTAAGACCCCATAGGACCAGCGCAACAGAACAACAACCGCCGTCGATGAAGAGTAAGATAGATTGAAAGGATCCAAGCTGAAAAGACACGAACGTAGACGAACGACGAACATATCCGAGCAAATCCACCAAAGACAGATCTACCGGAGACACATCTCGACACGCCCACCGTTGATGCAAAATGTACCACCAGAACGGGGGCTGGACGGGGAAAACCTTATTCCATCTTCAAGGAGCCGCCGCCATCTCGTCTTTTTGAGCAACACACAAACCATAACAAAATTTAGATGCTTGAAAATATGTTTTTGCCCTTGGTAATACCTTGTGATGCTTTAGCCAAATGACTGAATTTTGCAGCGTAGTAAACATATAGGAACACGGAACCCACTCATAACTGCACTTCTATGTGATATTTAGCTCTCCATTTTTAATTTCATAATCCATAATCAAGAGCTAATAAGATCCACCGATTGTTAAAAAAATAATTTCACCATTTCATAGGTTAAGAGAAGAACATATCTGAGCATCAAGAACTCGTCCAAAATCACCATCCACATCCCAGGAATCAGTGAAATTTTGTATTCCTTCCTATCAAAATTAATAGACACAGTCTCTATACAACCTCTATATATACAATGTTGTATAGAGGGTGCGTCAATTAATTCGGATGGGAGGGAGAAGTACATTATGGGAAGGAACGCGATGAAAAGAATGATGAATCAAAGCTCTCGATGAGCAAGATGGAGCACAGTGGAGCGGTCAAGGACTACCACCAGATCATCTTGTAGTTGTAGTGGTTGTAGATGAGGGTCACGCGGTAAAGGTGAAACCCGGCGGCGACGGTAAGCAGCAAGCACGCATACGGCCCCCGGCAGTCCTTGCTTCACAAGGACCGGGCGAGGAGAAGAGCATGAAGTCGTCGTCGTGGTGGCCATGGCTGTTGCGCGGGAAGACGACGAGCGTGAGGTGGTGGAAGAAGCAGCAAAAGGAGTGGCCATGTTGCTTGCTGCCACCACGACCATCCTGCATTCCGCGCTAGGGGCGATTGCTCGAGGTGGCGGTCACCAGTGTCTGGGGGAGGGGACTTGGGCCATTGACTGGGGAGGGAGACCAGGGCTACGGCCTACTGGAGTTGAGGACCAGGACCTCCTTCTGGATAGGAGTACGGCGACCGCCGGCCGGGGAGGGTGACCGGGAGCGACGGCTAATGCGGCAATGGCGACGGCGACAGGATTGTGGCAGTGAAAAAAATAGCACACCATGGTGTTCTGAGCAATGACTCACTAAATAAATCGGTATACAATGTTCTTCCTATCCTAATAGCAAGATATAGCACGATATAACACACTAATAACATATTTTAAGGGCCATGTTATTTTGTCATGGCATGCTATTTTTTTCATTGGATTGTGGGAGGAGAAAGAAGCTTGTGCCTCGTTCGGGACATACACAGGTTCTATTTATTTTTCCTTTTGTGACAGATGGGTCCAGGGATTAGATTGGGATTATGAAAAAAAAGTATTCGCACGGTTGAGTTAGTACACGGTCAAAGTGGGGTCGATTTACGGTAGTGGCATATATGTAATCGGCATATTTTGAAGAGGTGATTTTTGAATGCCATATGGAGCTCACTACAGCGTGCTGGCAACATATCACGCACGAAGAAGCTCTTTGCTTGGCCAACACTCAAAACAAACAAGAGGCCTGCTTCGGTAGAACCCTCCTTTACAAACTGTATAAGGACATTCTGGTAATTTCATCAAACCATACAATATCTACATATGTGATACATACGAGGTATCATATCGATTTATTCTTACGAAATTTAAAAAAATAACATAGACAAGTATCGAACTCTAGACCTCTTAATTTATGGAGAACCACACTAACCAACTAGAACATCTCATTACATGTGGTTATTTCCTTCTTTTTCTGCTTTTCTTCCATTCCAAATCCCTGCTGGGCCAGCCTATTGTCAAAAACCGAGCCTTTTATCACTTTATTTTTCGTTATTTCTATTAGTTTTTTTCTTTTTTAATTTTTCGTTTCCTTCTTGTTTTTCAGAAAATGCTCACACTTATAAAAAATTCAAATTTTTAAAAGAATGTTTGTTTTTTAAAATTTTGTTCATAAAGTACAAATATTCATTTTTTAAAAGTAAATATATGTCAAAAAAGTGTTCGTTTAAACAGGAAATGCTCACATCAATATAATTAAAATTTGGAATATATGTTAAATAGAAACATTGTCCAAGTGTCCCACACAAAATTTGAACTAAATGGGTGACCACACGCACGTTGTGTCACGTCTGACAACTGTTTTTGCATGTTTTCGAATGAAAAATCATAGAAAATGCACGGAATTTCGGAAAATTAAAAAATTGATGTGCCTCCTTGTTATGATCATTAGAGCGCATGAAAAAAAGTGATGGTTTGGGTAGGCCGGTAGGACAAGTCTGGATGCACTTTTTCTTCACATCAATAAAATGGACCAAGTTTTTGTGCACACAATAGTTTCACTATGCCAAGCATCCATGATAAATTTATTTGAGTTATAACATTTTATGCATTTTCTACCCTTTTCCAGTGAAAAAACCTAAAAAAAATCGCTCTATTTAAAATATGTATGTGTTAAGACATTCTAAGCAATTTTGAAAGGCACAAACTATTTTTGACTTATCCAGATAATTCTTTTAAATGTAAAGATTTGTACTTTATGAACAAAAAATTAAAAGGCAACTATTTGTTAAATTTTGAAAAAAAATTAGTAAGCGTGAGCATTTTTTGAAAAAGAAAAAGAAATAAAAAATAAAAAAGAACGAATAGAATAATAATAATAATAATAATAATATAGTGATAAAAGGACATATTCAACAATGCGCCGGCCCAGCCGCGAACTAAAATAGAAGAAAATAAAAAGGAAAGTAAATATACACAAGCACTAGGTTGTCCAAATTGGTTATTGTGGTATTCTTTATACTAAGAGTTCTTGAGTTCAAATCATGATACTTGCATTTTTTTTATTGTAAAAAGAAAGTGAAGAAACGCTAAGGTCTTTGTGAAAGAAAAAAAGATGTCCCAAGAAAAAAAAAGGCACCTCGTATATGTATGCAGGTCGTGTAGCGACACGGGTGAAATGATAATTCTATTCTTTATTATGAAGAGGTATAAAAAGATCTAAGCCGTCAATGTGTTTAAAAAGTCTACCGAAACAAAAGTGAACAAACAATAACTAAACCAGAGTCGTATGCTAGGACTGGTTCAGCCACTTGTCATACCCCACATCCATGGCACACGGCCATATGGGATTTCATGGAAGGCTTACCCAAGTCTCGGGGTTTCGATGTGATCCTTGGGGTTATCGACAAACTAACGAAGTTCGCCCACTTTCTGTCTCTCAGACATCCCTACACAGCTCAACAAGTGGCGTGGTTGTTCTTTGATCAGGTCTATCGTCTGCATGGTATGCCGTTTCGGATAATTTCTCATCGCGATCCGGTGTTCATCTTAGAATAATCCAGGACACACCGTTGACCTATCGAGACCAAGCAATCACGCAAACATGACATCGAGATTTATTAACGAGGTTCATCGATATGACTATATTTCCGGCGCATGACTACGGGTGCTTCTCCCGTGACACCGTTACAATATCGCACCCCGGTCGTCCGAGTGCAGGCGCGGCTCCCCCGCATATATGTGCTATTATGTTGGCATAGGTTATATCATGTGCCTATCACCGCTATATATGAGAGGCCTAGGGGTATAGGTGTCCTAATAGGACACGACTTCTACCCTGTCTACACACAGTCTAAATTCAAGTCCAACTGTAACCTAACTTGTACAATAATATTCGACACAACTCTAACAAACTCCACTTTGATGAATATTCTCCGTCACCTTGGGATCATCCATGCGTCAAACCTCCATGTACATTGGACTTGATATGCGCCATGAGCATCGCTGTTACTCCCAGACTTCACGTGACTCCACATGCAACTGTAGTCCCTTCTCGTTTTTTTCACAGTCAACACTCGAGCAAAATTAAGTTCCGCGTTACTCTACATTGTGCTTCCAACTTCCGTATAGTATCCGTTCAACGTCATCACACATTGATCACTAACCTGCGTGAAATTGAACAACACACATATTGAATGCCACATATATATAAGAGTTACCTAAACTCAACATCCTCGCTCTTTCTTGACCGTCCGTTTGAAACTTGAAGGAATTTCACCGTCGCCCCGTGTCACCCTGAGTCAAATTTGCAGTTGTCTCACCCTTTTGCCGGATAGTCTCTCACATGTCCCACGGCTATAGCACTCCGCCTCCTTCTATACTTGTCATCCGTACTTTGCTAAATGCACTGAACACCTCAGAATATACGACCATCTACTCTCTCCGTTTTTGACAGTTTCATATTTTCCGTCACTTTCTCAGATTCTCCATGGTCCGGACTTACCGCCCGCCTCGCCGCTATCACCGCGTCGAGCCTCTGCTGTCCTGGTCGAGTCTCCAAGGTTGTGGATCCACACCACTCAACCCCCACTGCAGAGAACCATCGATCATCACCGACCGATGCCGAGTATCATGCCTCCATCAGACCACTAGGCCCTAGTCCGATCCATGTGTCTCTCGCTATCCCGCTGAAATAGGCGTCGATTCTCCGAATTCTTATGCACTAGCCCCTCCATCGACACAGAGTGAAGTCTTTCTCTAGACTCCATCTCCACCTTCAACATGACTACATGTATCTGGACGTGCTACCTCTCGTCCCGTCGACTTCAAGCTCTCATGTGTGCACATCCTCGAATCAACCCCGCGCCATAGTCCGTCGAAGCCGCACAAGCCCTCAGGCCCGCACCACGTATTTCCATGCCTCGGAAGTCAGCCACCATCAGCATCACGCTCTTATGTCGGCATCGCTAAACTCACCACTGTTTTCTGCTTTGAACAACATCCTCGTCGATCCATCAAACAGTCTAGTCCGATCCAGCCGAATTATCCAATTGCAATGAACCCGTCTCTACAAACTCAAGTAGGAATTGCTTGGTCACTCCAGAGCCGACCCAATAACAGGATGAGGGTGCTCGTGACATGGTGGCGGGTCAAATTGTGACAAAGTGCAAGATATGGCGAGTTAGGAAAGCTAAAAAATCAAAACACCTGCGGTCAACATGATGGAGGAAAGCTAAGCCGCCAACATGTTTTATCAGAGTGCCGGCAAGGTAACGGCGGGTTAGGAGGATGTCAGAAATATTACTAAGTGTGAAAAACAGGTTTCGCGTGATACGGCCGTAGCAAAAAGATCTACAGGTGGGAAAAATGAAGTTTAATTCAAGACCTAGAAAAGGTGCCATGGAAGGATAGGCAACTATCGCGCAGAGAAGGGTAAGAGGCAGATCTAAGATGGATAAAAATGTATCTCGAATAAATGGCCGCAGCGGATTGACAGCGATATGAGGTTCAAAAGATCATTTATTGGTCTACATTATGAGAAGCAATACGATGAATGGAAATGAGCGCTGAAGAAACCCGATGAACTCGGGGGAATCCTATTGTTGGAAATATGCCCTACAGGCAATAATAAATTAGTTATTATCATATTTCCTTGTTCATGATAATCGTTTATTATCCATGCTATAATTGTGTTGATCGGAAACTCAGATCCATGTGTGGATACATAGACAACACCATGTCCCTAGTATGCTTCTAATAGACTAGCTCGTTAATCAAAGATGCCTATGGTTTCCTAGTCATGGACATGAGATGTCATTTGGTAACGGGATCACATCATTAGGAGAATGATGTGATGGACAAGACCCAAACTACAAACATAGCATATGATCGTGTCAGTTGATTGCTACTGTTTTCTGCATGTCAAGTATATGTTCCTATGACCATGAGATCATGCAACTCACTGACACCGGAGGAGTACCTTGTGTGTATCAAACGTCGCAACGTAACTGGGTGACTATAAAGGTACTCTACAGGTATATCCGAGGGTGTCTGTTGAGTTGGCATGGATCAAGACTGGGATTTGTTACTCCGTGTGATGGAGATGTATCTCAGGGCCCACCTGGTAATACAACATCACAACAAGCCTTGTAAGCAATGCGACTAAGTGTTAGTCACGGGATCTTGTATTACGGAACGAGTAAAGAGACTTGCCGGTAACGAGGTTGAACTAGGTATGGAGATACCGACGATCGAATCTCGGGCAAGTAACATACCGAAGAACAAAGGGAACATCATACAGGATTAACGGAATCCTTGACATAGAGGTTCGACCGATAAAGATCTTCGTAGAATATGTAGGAACCAATATGGGCATCCAAGTCCCGTTATTGGTTATTGAGCGTAGAGGTGTCTCGGTCATGTCTACATAGTTCTTGAACCCGCAGGGGCTGCACACTTAAGGTTCGGTGACGTTTCGGTAATATAGAGTTATGCATGGTGGTGACCGAAGGTTGTTCGGAGTCCCGGATGAGATGCCGGACGTCACGAGGAGCTCCAAAATGGTATGGAGGTAAAGATTCATATATAGGAAGTCCTATTTTGGTCGCTGGAAAAGTTCCGGGCTCATCGGTAGTGTACCGGGAGTGTTGGTGTGTACCGGGAGATCATCGGGAGGGGTATTTCGACCCAAGAGGCTACATGGGATGTGGGAGAGTGAATACCATCCCTTAGTGGGCTGGTGAAAGTCCCACACAAGTCCCATGCGGCTGGGAGAGAAATCCCAAAGAGAAAAAAGGTAGAAAAAGGCAGAAAAGGCAAAAATAAGGAGGAGTCCTAGTCCTACTTGGATTGGAGGAGGAATCCACCAATCCCACTAGGTTCGGCCATCCCAAGGGCTGCCTCTTTGGCAGCCAAGCCTCCTCCTCCTCTCCTCCTATATATACTAGAGGATTTTAGGGTTTTGGCACAGAATTTTTAGCCACGTGCTGCCCGTTCCTCTAGTGCATAGTTTCTCCTTTAGATCGGATTTCTGCAGTGCTTAGGCAAAGCCCTGCCAGAATTGCTCCACCACCATCGCCGGAACGCCGTCATGCTGCCGGAGAACTCTTCTACCTCTCTGCTCCCTCTTGCTGGATCAAGAAGGTGGAGATCGTCATCGAGCTGTATGTGTGCTGAACGCGGAGGTGGCGTCCGTTCGGCATTAGATCGGAAGGACCGTGATCAAGATCGCGAGACGGATCGTGATGAGTTCGCGGGATGGATCATGATGAGTTCACGGGACGGATCATGATTGGATCGTGGGACGGATCGTGATGAGGTCGCGGGACGCTCGGCGATTTGGATCGCGAAGATGTTCGACTACACCAACCGCGTTTCTTAACGCTTCCCACTTAGCGATCTACAAGGGTACGTAGATCCACTCTCTCTCTCTCGTAGATGCTCATCACCATGGATAGATCTTGTGTGTGCATAGGAAATTTTTTGTTTCCCATGCAATGTTCCCCAACAGTGGCATCATGAGCTAGGTCTATGTATAGATGAAATCTCGAGTAGAACACAAAATGTTTGTGGGCATTGATGCTTAGATTGCTTCCTCCCTTGGTCGGATTTTGGTTCCGCGGTATTGTGAGATGAAGCGGCCCGGACCAACATTACTCGTACGCTTACGAGATACCGGTTTCCTCGACCGCAACTTGTTGCATAGATGGCTTGCGGGTGCCAGTTTCTCTCACTTTATTTGGATCGGATTCGACAAAGGCGGTCCTTGAGAAGGTTGAATAGCAATTAGTGTATCATCATTGTGGTTTTTGCGTAGATGAGAATTGTTCTTGCTAGATACCCGTAGCAGCCACGTAAAACATGCACCAACAATTAGAGGACGTCTAACTTGTTTTTGCAGGGTATGTTATGATGTGATATGGCCAATTACATGATGTGATATATGTGATGTATGAGATGATCATGTGATGTATAGATTATCACGACTTGCATGTCGATGAGTACGGCAACCGGTAGGAGCCATAGGGTTGTCTTTAATTATTGTATGACCTGCGTGTCAATCATTAAGCGCTATGTAATGCTTTACTTTATCGCTAAACGGTAGCAATAGTAGTAGCAGCATGTTGATCGCGACAACCCTGATGGCGACACGTTGATGGAGGTCAACATGATGGATATCATGGTGTCTTGCCGGTGACGATGGAGATCATGCCGGTGCTTTCAAGATTGAGATCAAAAGCACAAGTTCATTGCCATATCATGTCACTTATGATTTGCATGAGATGTTAATCCTTTTATGCACCTTGTTTTGCTTAGGACGACGGTAGCATTATAAGGTGATCCCTCACTTAATTTCAAGATAAATTGTGTTCTCCCCGAGTGTGCACCGTTGCGAAAGTTCATCGTGTTGAGACACCACGTGATGATCGGGTGTGATAGACTCTACGTTCACATACAACGGGTGCAAGCCAGTGTTGCACATGCAGAACACTCGAGTGAAACTTGACGAGCCTAGCATGTACAGACATGGCCTCGGAACACAAGAGACCGAAAGGTCGAACATGAGTCATATAGTAGATATGATCAACATGATGATGTTCACCATTGAAACCACCTCAACTCACGTGATGATCGGACTTGAGTTGGTGAATTTGGATCATGTATCACTCGAATGACTGGAGGGATGTCAATTTGAGTGGGAGTTCTTAAGTAATATGATTAATTGAACGCATTATCATGAACATAGTCAGTAGTGTCTTTGCAAAATTATGTTGTAGATTACTAGCTCACGCTGTAGCTCCCTTGAATTTTTATATGTTCCTAGAGAAATAGAGTTGAAAGTTGATGGTAGCAATATTGCGGACTGGCACCATGATTTGAGGATTGTCCTCATTGCTGCACAGAAGGCTTATGTCCTTAATGCACCGCTCGGTGCGCCAACCCCTCTAACTTCATTTGTAGATGTTGTGAACATCTGACAGGCACGTTCTAATGACTACTTGATAGTTTATTGCGTCATGCATTACGGCTTAGAACTGAGGCTCCGAAACGTTTTGAACGTCACAGAACATATGAGATGTTCTAAGAGCTGAAATTAGGATCTCAGTCTCGTGCCCGTGTTGCGAGATATGAGATCTCCAACAAGATTCTTTGCCTGCAAGGTGAAGGAGAATAGCTCAATCGTTGAGCATGTGCTCAGATTGTCTGGGTGCTACAATCGCTTGAATCGAGTGGGAGTTGATCTTCTGGATAAGATAGTGATATATATAGTTCTCCAAGTCACTGTCACTAAGCTACTAGAACTTGGTGATGAACTATAAAATTCGAGGGATAGAAATAATGATCCTTGAGCTGTTCGTGATGTTTGACACCGCGAAGGTAGAAATCAAGAAGGAGCGTCAAGTGTTGATGGTTAGTCAAACCACAAGTTTTGAGAAGGGCAGGAGAAGGAGGGAAAACTTCATGGATAGAAAGTCAGTTGCTGCTCCAGTGAAGTAACCCAAAGTTGAACCCAAACCCGAGACTAAGTGCTTCGATTATGAGGAGAGCGGTTGCTGAAGCGGAACAACCCTAGATACTTGGTAGATAAGAAGGCTGGCAACGTCGACAAAAGTATATTTGATATGCGTGTTATTTATTTGTACCTTGCTATTACTCCTAGTAGCACCTGTGTATTGGATACCGGTTCGATTGCTAAACGTTAGTAACTCAAAATAAAAGCTACAAACGGAGCACTAGCTAAGGGTGAGGTGACGATGTGTGCTGGAAATGTTTCCAAGGTTGATGTGATCAACATCGCATGCTCTCTCTACCTTCGGGATTAGTGACAAACCTAAATAAATGTTATTTGGTGTTTTGCGTTGAGCATGAACGTGATTGGATCGTGTTTATTGCAACACGGTTATTCATTTAAGTTAGAGAATAATGGTTATTCTGTTTACATGAATAATACCTTCAATGGTCAAGCATCCAGTGAGAATGGTTTGTTGAATCTTGATCGTAGTAATAGACATGTTCATAACATTGATGCCAAAAGATACAAAGTTAATAATGATAGTACCACATACTTGTGGCACTTCCCCTAAATGTCATATTGGTATAAAGAGCATGAAGAAACTCCATGCTGATGGATCTTTGGACTCATTCGATTTCGAATCGGTTGAGACATGCGAACCATGCCTCTTGGGCAATATGACTGAGGACCCTGTTTCCAGATGGATGGAGCGGGCAAGTGATTTATTGGAAATGATACATGTTGATGTATGCAATCCAATGAGTCTTGTAGCGTGCGGTGGATAACGTTATTTTCTTACCTTCACCAATGATTTGAGTAGATATAGTGCATATTTACTTAATGAAACACAAGTCTGAATCGTTTGAAAGGTTCAAGCAAATTCAGAGTGAAGTTTAAGATCATCATGACAAGTAGATAAAAATGTCCGCGATATGATCGTGGAGGTGAATATCTGAGCTACGAATTTGGCATACAACTTTAGACAGTGTGAAAATTGTTTCACAACTCACGCCACCTGGAACACCATATTGTGATAGTGTGTCCGAATGTCATATTCGTGCTATATTGGATATGGTGCATGCTATGATGTCTCTTATCGTTTTGTTACTATAATTTTGGGCTTATGCATTAGAGACAACTACATTCACTTTAAATAGGGCACAATCTAAATCCGTTGAGATGACACCGTGTGAATTATGGTTTGATAGAAACCTAAGCTGTCATTTCTTAACGTTTGGGGCTGCGATGCTTGGGTGGAAAATGTTTTCACCTAATCAGCTCGAACCCAAAGCGGACAAATGCATCTTCATAGAATACCCTAAGAACAGTTGGGTCAACCTTCTATCTCAGATCCAAGCATAAAATTTTTGTTGCTAAAACTGGGTCCTTTCTCGAGAAAAAGTTTCTCTTGAAAGAATTGAGTGGGAGGAGGATAGAACTTGATGAGGTTATTGAACCTCTGTTTCAACCAGAGAGTGGCGCAGCACAGGAAGTTGTTTCTATGAAGCCTACGTTAGTTGAAGAGGAAGTTGTTTCTATCGAACCTCGTAGGTTGACAAGGATGTGTACTGCTCCTGAGTGGTGCGGCAACCCTGTCTTAGAGGTCAAGTTGTTGGACAACGATGAACCTACGAGCTGTGGAGGAGCGATGATGGGCCCGGATTCTGACAAATGGTTAGAGGCCATGAAATCCGAGAAAGGATCCCTGTATGAAAACCAAGTGTAGACTTTGGTAGACTTGCTCGTTGGATGGCAGGTCGTTGAGTACAAATGGATGTTTAAAACGAAGACAGACGCTCATGGTAAATGTCACCATTAGTAAATCTCGACTTGTTGCAAAGAAGTTTACGACAAGTTCAAGGAATTGACTGCGATGAGACTTTCTCACTCGTAGCGATGCTAAAGTCTGTTGAAACTATGTTAGCAGTTGTTGCACTTTCAATATGAAATCTGGCAGATGGATGTCAAAACATCGTTTTCTTAACGGTTTACTTGAGGAAAGGTTGTATGTGATACAACCAAAAGGTTTTGTCAGTCCTAAGGATGCTAAAAGGTGTGCAAGCTTCAGTGGTTCTTCTATGAACTGAAGCAAGCATCTCGGAGTTGGAATATACACTTTGATGAGGTGCTCAAAATTTTTGAGTCTATACAAAGTTTACGAGAAACTTGTATTTGCAGTAAAGTGAGTGGGAGCACTATAGAGTTTCTCATAAGTATATGTGGATGACATATTGCTATTCGGAAATGATGTAGAATTTCTGAAGAGCATAAACGGTTGTTTGAAAAGAGTTTTTCAAAGGAAGACCTGGATAAAGCTACCTAATTGTTGAGCATCAAGATCTAGAAAGATAGATCAAGATGTTTGATGAGACATTCAATGAGTACATACATTGACAAGATTTTGAAGGAGTTCAAAATGGATTAGTCACAGAGAAGTATTCTCGCCTGCTTTGTAAGGTGTGAAGTTGAGTGAGACTCAAAGCTCGACAACGGCAGAAGAAAGAGAAAGGACGAATGTCGTCCCCTATGCCTTAGCCATAGGCTCTCTATAGTATGCCATGCTGTGTACCGCACCTGTGTGTGCCTTGTCATGAGTCCGTCAAGGGGTACACGAGTGATCCAGGAGTGGATTACTGGACAGCGGTCAAGATTGTCCTTAGAAACTAAAATACTAAGGAGATGTTTCTCGATTATGGAGGTGATAAAGAGTTTGTCGTAAAGATTTACGTCGATGCAAGCTTTAACACCAATCCGGATGACCCGTAGTAGCAATCTGGATACATATAGTGGAGCAGCCATTTGGAATCGTACCAAGTGGAGTGTGGTGGCAGTGTTTACGGTTTGACATAGAGATTTGCAAAGTACACACGGATCTGAATTCGCAGACCCGTTGACTATAAGGCCTCTCTAACATGCAAAGCATGATCGAGCCTCAGAACTCATTGGGTGTTAGATTCATAACAATGTGAATCACATGGTGATGTGAACTAGATTATTGACTCTATGCAAGTGGGAGACTGTTGGAAATATGCCCTAGAGGCAATAATAAATTAGTTATTATCATATTTCCTTGTTCATGATAATCGTTTATTATCCATGCTATAATTGTGTTAATCGGAAACTCAGATACATGTGTGGATACATAGACAACACCATGTCCCTAGTATGCCTCTAATAGACTAGCTCGTTAATCAAAGATGCCTATGGTTTCCTAGTCATGGACATGAGATGTCATTTGGTAACGGGATCACATCATTAGGAGAATGATATGACGGACAAGACCCAAACTACAAACATAGCATATGATCGTGTCAGTTTATTGCTACTGTTTTCTGCATGTCAAGTATATGTTCCTATGACCATGAGATCATGCAACTCACTGACACCGGAGGAGTACCTTGTGTGTATCAAACGTCGCAACGTAACTGGGTGACTATAAAGGTACTCTACAGGTATATCCAAGGGTGTCTGTTGAGTTGGCATGGATCAAGACTGGGATTTGTTACTCCGTGTGATGGAGAGGTATCTCAGGGCCCACTCGGTAATACAACATCACAAAAAGCCTTGCAAGCAATGTGACTAAGTGTTAGTCACGGGATCTTGTATTACGGAACGAGTACAGAGACTTTCCGGTGACGAGGTTGAACTAGGTATGGAGATACCGACGATCGAATATCAGGCAAGTAACATACCAAAGAACAAAGAGAACATCATACGGGATTAACTGAATCCTTGACATAGAGGTTCGACCGATAAAGATCTTCGTAGAATATGTAGGAACCAATATGGGTATCCAGGTCCCGCTATTGGTTATTGACCTTAAAGGTGTCTCGATCATGTCTACATAGTTCTCGAACCCGCAGGGTCTGCACAAATAAGGTTCGGTGACGTTTCGATAGTATAGAGTTATGCATGGTGGTGACCGAAGGTTGTTCGGAGTCCCGGATGAGATCCCGGACGTCACTAGGAGCTCCGGAATGGTCTGGAGGTAAAGATTCATATATAGGAAGTCCTATTTTGGTCACCGGCAAAGTTTCGGGCTCATCGGTAATGTACCGGGAGTGTCGGTAGTGTACCGGGAGACCATCGGGAGGGGTATTTCGACCCGAGAGGCTACATGGGCTGTGGGAGAGTGAATACCAGCCCTTAGTGGGCTGGTGGAAGTCCCACACAAGGCCCATGCGGCTGGGAGAGAAAGCCCAAAGAGAAAAAGGGTGGAAAAAGGCAAAAAATGCAAAAATAAGGAGGAGTCCTAGTCCTACTAGGATTGGAGGAGGAATCCTCCAATCCCACTAGGTTCGGCCGACCCAAGGGCTGCCTCTTTGGCAGCCAAGCCTCCTCCTACTCTCCTCCTATATATACTAGAGGATTTTAGGGTTTTGGCACAGAATTTTTAGCCACGTGCTGCCCGTTCCTCTAGTGCATAGTTTCTCCTCTAGATCGGATTTCTGCAAGGCTTAGGCGAAGCCCTGCCGGAATTGCTCCACCACCAGCGCCGAAGCACCGTCATGCTCCCAGAGAATTCTTCTACCTCTCCTCTCCCTCTTGCTGGATCAAGAAGGCGGAGATCTTCATCGAGCTGTACGTGTGCTGAACGCGGAGGTGTCGTCCGTTCGGCGCTAGACCGGAAGGACCGTGATCAAGATCGCGAGACGGATCGTGATGAGTTTGTGGGACAGATCGTGATGAGTTCGCGGGATGGATCGTGATGAGTTCGCGGGACGGTTCGTGACGAGATCGCGGGACGGATCGTGATGAGTTCGCGGGACGGTTCGTGATTGGATCGCGGGACGGATCGTGATGAGATAGCGGGACGCTCGGCAATTGGGATCGCGAAGACGTTCGACTACACCAACCGCGTTTCTTAACGCTTCCGGCTTAGCGATCTACAAGGGTACGTAGATCCACTCTCCCTCTCGTAGATGCTCGCCATCATGGATAGATCTTGCGTGTGCGTAGGAAATTTTTTGTTTCCCATGCAACGTTCCCCAACACCTATGCGAGAGGGGTTCCGATCTAACGAGGTCGAGGGAGTACCTTGTGGACGCGGTTGACACGGGGCGAAACTCTAGACTAACTCAGGTTGATGCAGCACCGGCATTGAGGACGGCGGCGAGATCCAGTCGGTGTGGCAAAGCTCTAGAAGCACAAGTGCCGCGAGGAGGAAGAAGACTAGTGGCAGCAAAGAAAAAGAAAAGACCCCCTCATGGCCCTATTTAAGAGATGGGATGGCGAACAGTGCGCGTGGGAATCGAGGAGGTGAAATGATGATTGACCGAAGGGGACGCCTTGATTTTTGGGCCGACCTTTTAATGAGAGATCCGTTGCGGACGTCAGAGAATCTTTTTGGCATATCCATAGGTGACTTCACGGCGGGTTATGAACTCTCTTCTTTCAGGTGACAAGGACGTGAGACTCGTCGCTAAACGAAATGGAATATTGACATGGACAGGCTCAAATCAATCTGGAGCCTAATGTTGGGGATATAACCCCATGGTAAGACCCGCCCAAGAGGGGCCGAGTCATACCTAGCGGCTTGCTATCAAGTGGGCCGGAAGAGGAAGGCTAGGCCGCGTGGCGGCTTACCAGATGGGCTGAGACGGAGACCTAGAGACAGAAGATGGAGTAAGACCTGGGCGGGTGAGCCGCTCGGAGACGAATTTCCAAAGGAGGCAAAGGCGGCTTAGAGACAGGACCAAACACGTTGTAAGAGTCAGTTTGGGACTCGTGTAACCTGAGGCCTTGACCTCCTATATAAAGGCAAGACCCGGGGACGGCTTAGACAAAAAACCAATCAATAGAGAGCTAGGTCAAACGAATACGCTCACTTGTAATTGATACTCCAATCAATGCACACAAAGCAGGACGTAGGCTTTTACCTCTTCTCGAGAGGCCGAACCTGGGTAAACCCGTGTCTTTCGTCCCGATCAACCCCTTTGAGTCCACCGCCTTAGCGATGGCCTCGAACCTAAGTCTTCGGACATCTGCCGTGTCAAAACCACGACAAGCACCTTCGCAGCAATCTTGTACAACACATTGCAAAGACTGATCGGTCGAAACTAGGCCAGTATTTCTGGTGCCTTTGTCTTGGGAATTGGGACCAAGTCATTGATCTCATTGATTAGTGATATGATTAACTCTTATCTTTTTACATCACATGCAAAAAATAAGGGGGAAGCATGTTAAAATCTGCTATCACAAAAACTATCGAAAACGTTAGTGCGCAATTTTGCACGCGCTTTTGGTACGGTGTTGGAGATGCCCTAGTGCTGGCCGGGTGCAGTGTCCCCGACAACGCAGCTTCCCAAAACCTTGTATCCTGGCCATCCACATCCAAAGAAGGCAAAAAACACATATTTGACCTTTGTGCGAAACTAATTCATGATCTAAACCGAGGATGAAATTTTTTCACAAACTGACCGTTTTTTGTGGCGCCCGACACACGGGCGCTGCACGACACTATGCAGCGCCTATGGGTTAGGCGCTGCACACCTGGACAGCGTGGCAGCCCCGGGCCAGGCGGGGCCCCATAGCGAGCAGTGAAGCGCCTGACGGATAAGCGCTGCACTGTGTAATGTGTAGCGCCCGACCCTTCGGCGCTGCACATTGACGTAAGCTGCATCGGGCCGGTCCTTCTCAAGCACTTCTTTCTTCGCCCCCAGCAGTTCCTCTTTGTAACGAAGAGTAGGGGCGGCGCCCCCTTCGATCCCTCACCCCTCTCAGATCTGACGATTTTAGCCGTGGATCGATCCCTAATCCCAGCTACTAGGTAAACTCCTCCGTTCCCCTTTCTTTTTCTCCGTAAACTTGTTGCCATTGAAGAGATTGGTTCAAGATTGGGTGGAACCCTTGATTTGCTTGGATTGGATCTTTAGATATATATATGAGATGCCTAGTTTTGTAGATATTTATGATTTAGGATGTCTAGGATGTGTAGTATTATTCATTAGTTCATAATGTATGATTCTTGTTAGTGAAACCTTAGATTGTTTATTGTTTTAGATATATATGAGATACCTAGTTTTGTAGATAATTATGAGATGTTGAGTTTTGTAGCTGTATATCAGATGTTGAGTCTTTTTTAGATACATATGAGATGTTGAGTTTATTTGAAATATGAGATGTTGAGATGAACACATATGACATGTTGAGCATATGCCGATATTGGAAATGAACTCATATATGTGTATTGTTTGAATTTTGTAAGGATGGTTTGGCTTCTCAACGATGCCTATGACACACGACACCGGGCCTACATGATGCGCGAGCAGGGGATGGTAATAATGAGTATTGTAAAAAATTTGTGAATTTGCCTTTAGTTGAAATTCATGTGCCCTAAGATTTGTCATTACTTGTTTTTTGCAGAAGCTTCAACCTCTGAAGATTCGGTATCACAGCATCTCTGGTCCTGGCATGCCCTACGATCCGCATACACACCCTACATCCAGCAGGCAGGACTCCTTCCGTGGATTCAGTTGGCCAGATGGTCCACGCCGAACCTCAACGCTCCATTGGTCTCCTCTCTTGTTGATCGATGGAGGCCGGAGATGCACAGTTTTCATCTTCGGACTGGGGAGAGACCGTGACGCTCCAGGATGTCTTCTTGATCACCGGTCTTCTGATCGACGGAAGGCCTCTCTGTATGAGAACCGATTCTGATGGATGGCGCCAGCAAATGACTGCTCTTATTGGCATGGCTCCTACCAAGGCTGAGGCTGATGTAGAGGAGGGACAAGAGAAGAAGAAGAAGGAAAGGAAAGCAGCCGGAGCTCCTTTCACTTGGATTCAAGCAAACTTCGCGCATTGCCCTCAAGATGCCACTGATGATGTGATCCAGACACATGCTCGTGTCTATATGTGGTACGTTATCTCGAGGACTTTGTTTCCTGATGCCACAGGGAAGAACGCTCCATGGATGTGGCTGAAGGCATTGACCGTCTTCGAGAGCAAATGGAGCTGGGGTTCAGCGACTCTGGCCTACTTGTATCAACAGGTAGTTGGTTTGTTTTGTTATCATTTCATTTATTCATTAGCAATGCAACCTTGTTATCAAGTTAACATTGTTTTCTTTGATATGCAGCTGGACGATGCGTGTTGCAGGATCACTGGTAGTGCATGCATTGATGGTAATATGCTTCTACTTTCTGTATGGAGCTGGAAGCGTCTGCCTGTTGGACACCCCAAGAACGTCAAGTTTAATTCTTGCAATGAAGAAGCCGATTTACGGCGCCCCACTTGGGCCTACAAGTGGGATGTGGTATCCGAGATGACGAACGATGTCAATCCCATGTACCAAAAGTACATCGCCGAGCTGGACACAATTACGCCTCAGCAGGTAACGAGGACATTACATCGATCATTTCTCATGCTTGTCTGAAAACTTGTCATCAATGTTGCGTTGTTGTCCTATTTCATAGGTGGAATGGCAGCCATACGGAGCGAATGACTTCTTTCGGTCTGTGGACACCTTCACCTTGCAAACATCTCCACACCAACATGGCGGGATGTTCACATCTTTCTCCTTCACCTTGTCCAAAGATGCACTATCCACACAAATTTCCAGATCCAAGAAACAACTAGGGTTTCCCCAAACTAGCAAGATATGAGCTAATGTGACAATTCCTTTAGATGAAAACGAGGGGATCGGAGGAGATTACCTTAAGGGAAGGGTTGGCTTCGAGATCCACGGACAAAATTTCTAGATTTGCAAGATGAGAAGGATGTGAGTTCTTCGGACACAAGCTTGCCATCCGCATTCTTGTGTCGGCACATGTGACTTGGTACACAACTAACTATGCGCCAAGTGGGACCTCCTTTCCATGGCCTTGCACGCACAATCCATGGACATTTTGACACTTCACATTTAACCGTGTAACGCACATTGATGTCTGAGTTGGCCACTCTATGTGGACGATAATGCGTAACCGAGTAGTTGTCGAGCCACATCTTCAATTCCAACAAGGATTCAAACGCACAACCGGGATATATCCCGTTATTGCCATCTCCCAAATCACGGTGAGAACTTGGCCTAGCTCCAAGAGATATACATTTGCAACCATCTACAACGGCTTCATCCGCGAGACTAAGATCCTTGAACAATGGTGTCCTGTGATCCCGTCAGAATACCTTCTTAAATGCTTCGGCCTCCTTCGCCGTGAACCCCTCCTCATCAACTTCTTCATCCGGACCATCATCATCCGAGTCCGATGCATATGAACGGGAAAAAGGGATGGATTGGTCCATTGTCTCTTGCACATTATATTTGTCGAGATCACCCACATTGTTGTCCTGGAGATCAACTTCATTGTCATCCTCCTCGTACTCATCATTATCCTCTTCAAAAGCTTCATTTGGGTTGTTTGAAATCGGGCTCAATGTTGGCCAAACTTGTTGCGTCAACTGAGGTCCACTCATTTGATCTTGGTTCATGGGTGGAGGAGTACTAGCAACCAATGGGGAGGGGTTTCGATTCAAGTCCAAATGCAAACTAGATTCAACCTTCCTCGAGGTAAGTAACTCAAGAGCCTTGTCTAGAGATTCGGCAACCGTCTCCTTGTATGCAACCCAACGTTGCTCAGAGTTCACACGCATTCTCTTCCAACGGATGTGCATTCCGAAACCAACATTATGCCTTCCCTCCAACTCAACAATGTCACTTGGGTCCATCCAATTCAAATCCCGCCTCACTTGTTCGAAGACATCCGCATAGCTAGGACTACTCTCAAACAACATGTCAAGCTCATCCGGGTCCAGCTCAATATTGCCTTTCAAAAGGGCCTCTTTATCCACATGATGGACATAAACACATGTTCTTCCCATCCCTACAAAAATCAAAAACACACACATATCCAATAAGTACTTAACCAAATATTTGAACAAAATACATAAGCCCTAACATAGATATGAAAAATAACCCTAACCCCCACTTAACAATTACCACAACCCTAACCATAGCATAACCCTAACCCTAACCCCAACATAACAACACACATAACCCTAACCCTAGCATAGTTGGAAGCCTAACCCTAGCAAATTGGGAAAGATGCATAACATGTTTCCACACAAATTTCCAAATCCAAGCAACAACTAGGGTTTCCACAAACTAGCAAGATATGAGCTAATGTTATAATTCCTTTGGATGAAAATGAGAGGATCGGAGTAGATTACCTTAAGGGCACTAGTAAAAAACGGGTCTTTAGTCCCGGTTCGTAAGGGCCTTTAGTCCCGGTTTTGCAACCGGCACTAAAGGGTTGGGACTAAAGCCCCCCCCCCCTTAGTCCCGGTTCAACACGGACCGGGACTAAAGGCCCTCCACATGGCACGCTGGGGATGGAGGACCTTTAGTCCCGGTTGGTGTTACCAACCTGGACTAAAGTTTTTTTCGATTTTTTTTATTTTTTTTATTTTTTTATTTTTCGAATCTTTGAATTATTTGATAATTTAGTCTCTAATCATCCTAAAACACTCATTCCAAATCGTCTAACTTCCTGGTCGGCCACCCATCCTCTCACTGTTCTAACCCGAGCACGCTTAACTTCCACGTTCTATTGCCCCTAGTTTCCAAGTCTGCACTTATTGTTTTCCTGACAATAGTAAGCTATCAACCCTATTAACCCTTAAGTCTTGATTTCACATGATTTAATTTTTTGGATTCCAAACAATTATTAAAATAAAAAATTAAGTAATAATAATATTGAATTTCAATGAAAATAAAATAAGTAATAATAGGATTTATTCTTTTTTGCCATTTATTCATTTAATATGGCATAATTAATATCTTTAAATCTGTAAATTGAAATTTGACAAATAAAATATCTGTTATTATCAGAAAAATGTGAGGAATCCAAATATGACATCATTTATGTATTTTTAAAGATTTCATTAGACACCCCCTTCCGTTATTTTTGATTTATCTAGAAAAAATCTTCTTTTTGAAATAACTTTTTTTTTACTTTTGGAATTTTGAGAATCTTAGAAAACTTCACCGGTTAAACCAGGTGAAATCAAGTCCCAATTTTTTTCTATTTTTTTATATATTAAACTTTTTTAAGACATCGTATGCAAAAATTATGGTTGTT
Source organism: Hordeum marinum (assembly GCA_022496015.1). Classification (NCBI taxonomy): domain Eukaryota; kingdom Viridiplantae; phylum Streptophyta; class Magnoliopsida; order Poales; family Poaceae; genus Hordeum; species Hordeum marinum. The sequence goes on along the minus strand of CM039677.1, from coordinate 12,805,982 downwards.
TTACATTTTTTTTTGTTTTTTTGCAAAAACGGTCAAAATTCATATTTCAAATTTTCTATACCAACTAGACACTAAAACCTAACTACTCCCTCCGTTCCTAAATATAAGTCTTTTTTAAAGATTTCACTAGGAGACCATATATGGAGCAGAATAGCTGTATCTATATTTTAAAGTATGTCTATATACATCCGTATGTTGTTCCCTAATGAAACATCTAAAAAGACTTATATTTAGGAACGGAGGGAGTACATCTCAAAGGATTTTATTTTTTTATTATGTTATCATTTTTGTTTATTTTCTACAAAACTAAAAAAGGTGGTTCACCGGGGGGGGGGGGTGGTAGAGTTCAAAAATTTTAGAACCCTTTTAGTCCGGGTTGGTGTCCATCCAATCATACCGTCGACTACATATGCTAGCACTATCCCAGCCAGAGTCACAACTAAGGTTAACCAAGCCAGTGTTAACCCTTTCTAACTCCATTTGCTATTTTTCATGCATTTAATGATTATTTTGAGCTACATGACCCAGAAATTGAGAAGTCCTACAAATGAACTCTGAAAAGGTTGAAACTTGGCATGGTATCATCAGTTCACCCACATAACTTGTGCTAAAAAGTTAAGAGGGTTACGACAAAAACTGGATGCACTTCGTGTACAAACTGGACCATCTCCTTCGAAGTATCAAGGTTTTGGACGAAAACCCATCTGTTACAAAGGCATTTCATTTTTTTTAACTTATTTCAACTCCAGAATTTTTTTGCATTCAATATGCACCATTCAAAGCCACATCCTCAAAGTTCAAGCCTTTCTAACTTCATTTTCTAATTTTCATGCATTCAATTATTTTGTTGAGCTAAGTGACCCTGAAATTGAAAAGCACTACAAATGAACTCTGAAAAGGTTGAAACTTGGCATGATATCATCATTTCACTCACATAGCTTGTGCTAAAAAGTTGAGAGGGTTATGGCAAAAACTGGATGCATTTCGTGTACAAACTGGACCATCTCCTTCAAACTGGACGAACTATTTTTAAACTCAAGTTATTCACAATCTAGGGTTTGAAGCAAATTTGAACAAATTCATATTTAAATCATTCAAATTTGAAAACTAATGGCACAAACAGAAACTAGAATGCAAAAAGAATCACTCAAAAACATCAAATATCCTAAAAGATATACGCAATTTAAAATAGAAACTTTTAGAACCCTTTAGTCCGGGTTGATGTCTCCAACCGGGACTAAAGGTCTAACCTTTAGTCTCCAACCGGAACTAAAGGTCTAACCTTTAGTCCCGGTTGGAGACACCAACCGGGACTAAAGCCTCAACCCCTTCAGTCCCGGTTTGTGGCACGAACGAACCGGGACTAAAGATCCGGAACGAACCGGGACTAATGATGCCCATCCCGAACCTAACCGGGACTAATGCTATGAACAAAAGGTCCGTTTTCTACTAGTGGGAAGGGGTTGGCTTCGAAATCCACGACAAATACTCCATATTTGCAAGATTTGAGAAGGATTTGAGAGGTTGGGAGAGGGGGAGAGAAAGGTGTCGGTGGGGTGGGGGTGGGGGGCGGGGGTGGGGGTGGGGGTGGGTGGGTGGGGACAGCCAAAGTGACACAAGCAGTGCAGCGCCTAAGGGTTGGGCGCTGCACATTACACGGTGTAGCGGGCGCTGCACTGCTGGCTGTGGGGCCGCTCCTGGCCCTGGGCTGCCACGCTGGCCGGGTGTGCAGCACCTAACCCATAGGCGCTGCATAGTGTCGTGCAGCGTCCGTGTGACGGGCGCCACAAAAAAGGTTAGTTTGTAAAAAAAATCATCCTCAGTTCAGATCATGAATTAGTTTCGCATAAAGGTCAAGTATGTATTTTTTGCCTCCAAAGAAAGTGCCTGACTTGTACGTTTCCAGAATGGTGGGCTGTCTATCACATGAGACAGAGTTTGGAGCTTGCCACTTGAGACAGATATATGGGAGGCACTAGAATTTTTGTTTTTTGCTGGAAAAATAAGATTCTATATAGGAGTTCATGTTGTGTGAGGACTTAAACCTCGTGGAGAGGCGTCGGCATGTGTGTTCTTTTTCAGATAACCTCTCCATGCTTTGTCATGTGTCCAGCCTGAGAAAAGGTAACTCCAGTTGTCACCTTAGGAAAGAGTTCCCGGATGTCATGTGAATGAGACACTCCCGGTCGAATTTTTTCCAGCATATCTATATGCAAGTATTATATCCGACGTACTTGAACATCACCGAGACACCAAAGTAATCGTGGCGTGAGCTTCAGTGCAGCTTGCTTTAGTCACGCTGGATGAGCAGCGACCGCCGGCCGGTGGACGCGCGGCTCCTTCGGTCGATTAGGACAGGGCCTAATTTCGGAATAGCAGTGTTGACGAAAGCAGTTCAAGGGGTCGGTCGGTCGATGCATTCCATGGCGACCCTCGCCGCCGTTGTCATCGTCGTCGTCGTGGTCCAAGTAGCTGGCCTCTCGCCGTTCGCGGCCGCACAGCTGAGGGCGGACTACTACGCCGGCGTCTGCCCCAACCTGGAGGGGATTGTCCGGAGCTCCGTGAAGCAGTCCATGGTCAAGTCCCCCATCTCCGCACCCGCCACCCTCAGGCTCTTCTTCCACGACTGCGCCGTCATGGTATGGCTATGCTATTGATACACACGGAAGTAATAATATCACTTTCTTGCACCACTGACATATATACAACATATATACTGACCGACGCACGTCATGCGTGCAGGGCTGTGACGCGTCGGTGATGATCATCAGCTCGACTGGAGACGACGAGAACCCCGACGACTATTCACTGAAGCCGGAGGGCTTCCAGACGATCCTCGACGCCAAGGCCGCCGTGGACAGCGACCCGCGGTGCCGTTACAAGGTGTCCTGCGCCGACATAATCGCCCTTGCCACGAGAGAGTCCGTCGCCCAGGTAGGTGACCTAACATATACGGTATAGGAGGAGGAACATCATTCTTTCCCTCGAGAGAGAAGTCCACATTCAAACCTCAAAATATTACCAAAGTATGCAACGCAACCCTGAACTACGCAATCTAATTCACAACCCACAACTTTCAATACCGGACGAAAAACCAACCCTGAGACGGTTTTTGACTTTGTTGACTGGTTGGTTTTAACCAGTCAAGGTCCTAGTCAGCGCCTAGTCATACGCCATGTCACCACCTCGTGAATTTGAAATTTTGCTTGCAGTTTTTAGTTCATTGGACAAAACATCTTGGAACTTTCATTGACGAAATTATGGTCAAACAAATGTGCCTGCAATCTGCAGAGCGGAGGGCCGAACTACACGGTGGAGCTGGGCAGGTACGATGGGAGGAAGTCGACGGACAGAAGCGTCAGGCTGCCGCACGCCGGCGACAACCTCGACAGCCTCAACGCCTTCTTCTCAACCTTGGGCCTCTCCCAGACCGACATGATCGCACTATCAGGTACGTGAACATGATTCATTTTAACTCAACTCGTTGCGTACTTCGGATTTCCGAATCTGTTTGTTGAGTTTTGTCCACCATCTCGAATCGCTTCAGGCGGCCATACCTTGGGCGCGGCGGACTGCGCCTTCTTCAAGAACAGGACCGGTGGCAACGACCAGAGCATGAACCCAAGCTTTGACGCGCACCTCCAGGGCGTATGTGCCAAACAGAACTTCGCGTTTCTGGACGACGTGACGCCGGTAGGGTTCGACAACTTCTACTATCGGAACCTTCAGAACGGCAGGGGCCTCTTGGGGTCCGACCAGGTGTTGTACACCGACGAGAGGTCCCGCGGCACCGTGGACTTCTACGCGGCCGACCAGGGCACCTTCTTCTCTGACTTCGTGATTGCCATGACGAAGCTCGGCAGGGTCGGCATCAAGACGGCCGCTGACGGCGAGATACGCCGTGATTGCCGGTATCCAAACTAGGGCTCAACGATCTGTGCAACTGTATGGGCTAGCAGTGTTGAAAAGAATAAATATAGAGTAAGATCTCTCGAATAATGTTTTGATTTACTTTAAAAGGATAATTTTAGTAGTTCATTATGTACAATATTCAGAGTAATCTATCTGTCTTTTTTTTATAACCCATATGCTATGAATCTATCTATACGAAAATGCCGTTAGAGCTTGGGCTACGGGTAGCCCGATATCTTAGATACTTCTGATATGTTAGTAGTCTATTTTTTCCGGCAATATAGATCATGTGGTCTTGTGTTGAAATTTTAGCAGAGTCCATGGTCCCACAACCCTGTCCAAAAGTCCAGCTTATTGGGCCCATATCTCCAATTCATCGAAGCACGTGGTATGGGGCTGCACTTTCACCTTGCCGTCGGCACCATTAATCGTGTGGAGAGAGAGAGAAGGAAAAGAGGAGTGGAGGGGTGAAATAATAGGAAGATAGAAATCATCGTATTTTTTCTATTGAATATGTGAACCACACGTCTCGGCCCAGGTTGAACCAAGAATTAAATCAAATTTGGCGACATTTAATATGTCTTACCTCATTGAAGCACGTGATATGGGCCCACACTTTCATCTCGCCGTCATCATCATCAGTCGTGGGGGGAGAGAGAAAGGGGGAGAGGAGCGGTGACAGAATAGGGAGAGAGAAAGGATCACACTTTTATTTTTTGTGGGTCTTTCTTTTTATTATTGAATATGTGAACCACACATCTCCGCTCAGATTGAACCAAATTTGGCGACATTTACAAATATTTTATTTAAATATGTTTTATTTTATCGTAGGCAAGATCTTTATCCATCCTAAAATTGATTAAGAAGAAATTATGAAATCAGCTGAAACTAATATTATTCACTTTGTAAAATTATTATTTTGGGTGTTTTTCTTTCCTCTGTTTATTTTGATTGCAGAAAAGAAATGTACGTACATATACATACAGATGGCTAAAATTGGATATTATTCGGAAGGAGATGCCATGCGTAGTCGTCGACGTGGCCTTCTCGTAGCCCCTGCACTGCACGGATGGATCGCGGTATGCTAGCAAAGTAGCAATCCTAGCTAAGCACGGCTGGGCGCGTATTCGCCTACGTTTATTTACATAATCAAGCTAGCTATTTTACTCAAGCCGCGCATCCGATCTCGATCTTGTACATGCATGTCGATGATGAAGGGACTTGCCCCTGCTCCGCCGCCGGAATCTGCGGAGATGGTGCAGGCGATCCTGCTCAAGCTGCCCACAAGGGACGTGATCCGCTGCGGCTGCGTCTGCAGGCTATGGCACAGCGTCGTCGCCGACCCTACGTTCCGCAGCCTCCACGCCGAGGCCGAGGCCAACCACGTCTCCGTCGTGTCGGAGGCCTTGCTCGTGACCGAGACGCGGGAGCCGGACAGGCCCGCTAAGATCAGGAGGCCCGACGAGGCTAGCTTCTTCACCGTCTCCTCGTCGAGGCCGGCGTCCATGCACCACCGTGTCATCATCCCCAGCGGCTACACCCTCTCCAACGTCTGCAACGGCCTCCTCTGCTTCGCCATCAAAGGTGATGCCCAGGCGCCGGCGTTCGTCAGCAACCCCGTCACCGGAGAGACGACGACGCTCGCAGGCGCGGAGCCTCCGGCCTTGCGGTACGCCATGTACTATCACTTGGCGTTGGCTTTCAGCCCCTCCACCAAGGAGCACAAGCTATTCCGCTTCTGCTTCTCGGACCCCAGTCTCTGCCGCGGGAACAACAACGTGGACCAGAGTGCGTGCACCTTAGACGGTGTTGCTGCCGGCAGCGGATGGCGCCATCGCCCGTACCTTTCCGAGTGCGCTCCGCTGCACACCTTGCCCCCGGTGCTTGTCCAAGGCAAACTCTACTTGGTCACCACCGGCCGTACAAAACCCGGCAAGCCTCGAAACCATAGTTTTAAATAGCCTTACTATAGCCTTTTGAGCATGGTGCCGCTAAATGGTCCCATGTACAAATAACCCCCTATATTCCGCTATAGCCTGTTATAGCTTTGTTATAACTTATTTGGAGGTCCGCCGCTATTTGTCATAGCCCGCTATTTAAAACATTGCTCGGAACCCTAACAGGTTGTTCGAGGTCGACATGGCAACCGAGGCACACCGCACGCATCGTCTATCATTCAAGAACAGACAATATCAGTCGGCCTGGGATCCCCTGGTGATCGCCTTCGAGATGAGCGGACAACTGGGTCTTGCCTTGGACATCCTCAAGGGCGACAAGAACTCTTTCCGGAAGCTCCAATTCTGGGTATTCTTGTCGTCTCCGTCGCTCGACGGTGACAACCGTGTGCATTGGGATCTACGCTATAACTTCTACATTGACGACGACTACCTTTTCGACCAGTCGAGGAGCGTCTGGTTTGACAACCGCGAGATGACATTGTGCTTTAAGGATCATAAGGCCTTGTTCAAGCACAACATGAGGCGACATCCACCAAAGCTGTCTCGAGACGACGATTGTCCGCAATGTGACCAACGGCTGCCGCTGCCGCAAACGCCATCAAACTGCCAATGGAACATTTTTGGGGGCTATCGCCCAAGCCTGCTCTCTCCTCTCACCTTGGAACCGCCACCGTCGTCTTGGGACAGCGAGGAAGAAAGACAAGAATTCGACGAAGAAAGACAAGAATTCGAGCAAGGCTTGTTACATACACTCCGAAGGCAACAAGAGTAGCTTGTTACGATACAAATAAAAACATCGCATACACTCAGCTAACTCAAATCTGCCGGCAAGAACTCTCTCTTAGTGCAGCATCGAGAATTCAACATTCATGGTTTGCACTATGTACTCCATTTTTTTCTTTTTATTATTGTTTGAGAAACTAGTAGTAGCTTTCCTGAGCCGCCCCGAATAGATCATCTAGCATGCTCACTCTACTTGATGGATTCGAATACTTGGTAAGTAGCTAGACCCTACACAACTCTTAAGAAGTGATGACCGACCACCGTCACGAACAGGAACTCAAGCAACAACACCAGTTAGTTAGCTAGCAACTTATAAAGGATCCCTATACATGTGGAACCTCAGATGGGGAGGTTCCCCCTTGCGAATTTGTTCACCAGGGGGAGGAATGATCCATGGGTTATAGGGTGGAACACGCCCAAATTCTCGGCAACAATCGTGTTTCATGTAGAATTACGAAAATAAAGTTAATCATGGCGAACGCAACACAAAGTCAGAAACACAACACATGCTATCTTCGCTGCTGCATAGTGCAGATAACCCTGAGTCTCGACAATATACGACAACAACAAAACCTTGAACAGAAAACAAAATAAAATCGTGCAGCAGTCCCGAGTAGCAAGTGCTCCCTCAGTCTCAAAATAAGTGTCTTTGCAAATTAACGACACTTATTTTGAAACGAAGAGAATACTAGTTATTAAGTTGGTGCGGCAGGCCTGATCACATGGGAGATGGTGCCGATGGCGGGGAGCTGTTGCCGTCGTCCCCGTAGAACTGCAGCACTGTGTAGACGGTCTGCATGACAGTCATGCCGAGGAGGAAGACGGCGGCAGCAAGGGAGAGGAACGCCCACGGGCTCCTGAAGTAGGTGTGGATGAGGTTGGCGCGCCACATGTTCCACGGCTGTCGGAAGTAGCCGTTGACCTGCCGTTGCACAGCGTCGAGGGCGCTATTGGGCTCGAGCACCACGTCCCTAGAGATGGTGTTAAAGAGCTTGGCCACGGCCTGGTCACTGCCGATGGCGTTCTGGATGATCCCCTTGGAGCTTAGCAGCGCCACGTCCTTGGCCGAGTCGATGATGTTGTCCATGAAGAAGACGTAGCCGGTCACGTCGTTGCCGGCGCCGGCGTGCAGCCGCTCGAATGCCATCATGTTGAGGAACATGTACTCGGTGGAATCGTCCACCGACACCGTCGGCATGCTCAATGTGCCGCGCCGGAACCGGATGTCGTGCAGGCTCATCGTCTTGCTCGGCTTGAACTGGATCCCGGCTTCGTAGAGCTCCACTGCTGACCGGATGATGGCGTTGTCGTCCACATTGTCCTGGGGGCTCCGAATTTTGTGGTGTTTACCAGTGAGCATGCTCCGGCGAAACACATCCAGGGGGTGTAGTCCTAGGCCGATTCCCGGTGGTAGCCCGGAAGATTGGGCCAGAAATTTCAGCACCATTCGGTTGATGAAGTCATCGTTCTGGTCATCAGCATGGATGCAAGCATTCATATGGATTTGTTGAAAGACACAACATATATTACTCTTGATGTAGTACTACTAAAAAAAGAAAGGGGGTGTACTAAAGAACATGTTTTCAAAAGCAATTAAATAAAAATGTAACATATAAAATATTCCTAAAATTGATCTGAAATATGACTTGAAATAAGTAATTCTATAGTACTAGTTAACATATGGGCAAGTTTGGTCTTGTTCTGAAGGTCTAGTTGCCAAAATCTTAAAGATATAAAAGAGGGCACACTGGCTGCATATAAGTTGCATGAATTTACAAATTAGGTAAATCCATTTCATGGTAGAAAAAAAGGATACGAGGCAGAGCTCCAAGGCCGAGCCGGGGCCCGAGCCAGCGGCGAGTTGATAGTTGACTGGTGTGGGTGGGTGTGTTGTGGAGTGCTTTTAGTATCGATTCCCATTTGAGTAGACAACGGCCTCGTGGGAGGTGGAGATGGAATGATGAGTGACAGCAAGGCGTGACATCATAGCCGGAGGAGAGGCAGCGAGGTGTCTGGGGACGAGTTGTGGAGAAGGAATGGTTTGAGGAGGAAGATAGATGGAAGAAGAAAAAGAAGGACAGCCATCGAATCTTAAATCTTAATCCAACGGCCTAGAAAATTGAGTTATCCAATATAAAATTCAACGTAACTTACCTATAGTTTGTCCTTTTTAAAACTATTTCCTTGCAATGTTCATTGTTTCAAACAAATCTGTCTATATTGCACATCTAAGTGACTTAGTTAAACTAGGAAGCAAAAGAGATAGACGAAAGAAAAATATATGGATGAATCTCCGCATAAAATCAATGATATAGGACCTAGGGCCAGTTTTTTTTTTTTGACTTCTAGAATAAACCGGAATAAGTTACTCTCTACACTGCTTATTCTAAACTTCCAATCAAATTTATTGATTTAGAAGCCCACTAATTAAAGGCCTGTTTTCAACCTCTCCAAACTTCCCCAAATCTGAACCAAACAGCTTCTCCAGCCAGCTTCACGCTTCAGCTGGGGAACAGAAAAGCGTTCATTGCTTGGTGTTGTGCTCGTTTCTCCTTTCGTTAGGCCTGTTGGGCACCTCTCTTGGGCTGGCTGGAGGCAGCCCAGTTTGGCCCACATACATGTTCTAGCCTATCTGTTCGAGCTTACCTGCTCGAGCAACGTGTTCGAACGAACCGCTTTCTTTTGCGGTGGCATACCCCTCATAAATAAGTGCAACTTCAGATTCGGGAAAACGTGAAGCTGGGAAACCCTCGCTTCATCAAATTACACTTTGTGGATTTAGCTTTCTGGAGCAAAAGCGTCCGGGTTGGCTCCTTTCTCAAAATTTGTGAAGTTTGGAGTTGAGTAGTTTCAGAACAGGCTCTAAGACTTGACTAGTAAGCTTCTAAAAATATATTTTTTGTTGTTCTTTTGAAAAAACTAGATAGGGACAACTTATTCTAAAGGCCTCAAGAAGTCCAATATTGTCTTTGGAGGCCGAGCTCCATGGAGCTCGGTTTTGAAAAATTCAAATTTTGTCAAATTTCACATTGCCCACGTTTCAAAAAATTCTGAAAAAACACATATATACATGAAGCAATAACACATATGCGTGTAAAATTTCAGAGCAAAATATGTTGAAATGAGGGTTGTGTAAAAAAACAAATCTGAGCATTTTTAACACATGATACTATTCATCCTCCTAGGCCATGAATTTGTCTTTTTTGTACAGGTCATATTTTAAATTTTTTTCATTCTGAAATTTTACACACATACACATAACATCCTTATTTAATTGCACAAACTTTTTCAGATTTTTTTGAAACCAAACAAATTGAATTTTTATTTTTTTCGAAAAAAGGCCTCCATGGTGGCTGAGTGCCAAACGTCCGTTCTCCCAAGAAGCCAACAAAACAATTGTTTTTTAGATGTGCACTACTTAGAACACATCTAGGCGTGCTTTAACAAAACTGTTCAGAAAACTTCTACAGAAGTATTAGAAGGTAGAGTAGTTAATTACCGGAAGCTTTCCACTCTCAACTCCCACGAGCTTCTGGAGCAGGAGCAGAGGTAGCTGGTTCTCGAGCATGAGCACGTCTCGCCGGATGTAGGGCACCGTGTAGAGTATCCCATGGGGGCTGAAGATGGGATCGTTTTTTGCGTAGTCGCCGACCTGCTTCCCGTCGGCGGCCGTGCACCTCATCACCTCCAGCAGGAAGCAGCCGTCGAAGATCATCATGGCCAGGAACCGGTCCCTGTCCCTGCCGTTGGCGCCCGCGCGCCACTCGGTGTCGAGGTCCATATACGCGCCCTCGAGCTCCTCGGCGACCTCCTCCACGGCGGCGACGAAGTCGTCGAGCGGCCGGTCCGCGCGCCGGAGCAGCTGGCGCATCGCCCGGTGCTTGTGCTCCTCCATGGGGCGCAGGTCGCGGTCGCCGTGGTGGAAGGGGCCCAGCGACACCACCTGCGGCTGGTACGCCTTGCTCTTGATGTTGGTCATACAGGGCGGCACGCGGTAGATGCAGTGGCGTTCCCACCGGGACGCCTCCGTCGACCGCTTGTCGGCTTCATTGAGCTTCTTCTCCACGTCCACCACCCACGTTCTCTTGCTGCTGCTGCCGCCGCCGGCCGCCGCCATTGCGATTGATTGATTGATTTATATATGCAAGATATATGGTTGCTATAGCTAGGATAATACTCAGATGGTAGTGATCTGTGCATGCATGTGGAATTGTGGATGCCGATGCAGGGCCTTGCTAGCTGTATGTACATAGAGAGATACGTTACTTGCAAAAGTTGCATTGCATGCCACATTCGGCGTGCTAGACAGGTGTGTATATACAAAAAGAGCTTCATGTCATGTGCATGCGCGCACGCTGGTCCTATTCCATGGTCTGGTGCTGGTCTCCTTGTTTCACTCCATGGAAACACGCATGTAGTTTAGTACATGATCATGTATTTTGCTATATTAGACTATCGGAGTGTCTAGGGTCTTGGTTGACTGAAACTTCGCGAAGTCTCAGCCAAGTAATATAGTATTTAAAAAGAAAAAAACTGCTAAAATATTGTTTGCACGAATCTTGATGTAAGATTAACGGATTATAGTATCGACTGAGACTTCGCGAAGTCTCAGACGACTGATTTTTAGCAAAGGAGTTAGACTATATGATTTATAGGTCGGAATGTTCACGCCGAAACGTTCTTCCAGCTCCTCCCAAGGCGACTAGGTTACCCCACCTCCCACCGGCGTCTCTGCCAAACTGCCTCGTCTCCTCTGGCCATGGTGCCATGGAGGCGTGATGGATCCCGACCTTTGCTGATGGGAGTTCTTACTTCAGTTTTAGGTGTTCTTTTGAATCTGTTAGGGTTTGTTGCCTACTTAGAAAGACAATATAGGGGAGGCTCCTGGAAGTTGGAATAAGGTTTACTCTCCTAATACCCATTCTGATCGGTGCGTCCAGTGCCATCATCGAAGGACGTGTGGAGGTGGATCGATCGGCATCTGTCTTGGGTGGATCCACATGGATCCGGGCTTTGTTTGTCTCTGTTCATTTGATCCTTCCGGTGTACCCTTTTTTTTATTGGCGGTGGTTATTATCCGGTGCGTTGGTCCTATTGAGCCTTATTACGATGACTTTATGACTATGTACTACTATTTTCCTAGCTCCGGTGAGAAGGGACGACTATAGCGACGCGTCTTCAGCTTGCTCCAGTACTTATAGTCGTTGGTAGGTGGTCTACGGACCAAGATGTAATTTCTACTTCTAGTGTTCCTTTTACTTCCTTGATTGGTGATGAATAGATCAGAAAACAATTCCTTAGAAAATTGTTATACGATAGAGAAATGATTAGAATCATCCGGTCGATTCCATGCTCAGCGCCCACCGCATCGAGAGCCAACCACCGGTTGGACTAGTCCCATGCACCGTAAGTCTCAAGTTTGCAACATCATCCTTGTTTCTGAAAGATGGTTAATGTTGTAGTGGCAGCTCAACGGTGCAAGCGAAAAATTTCTACAACATAACCTTTCTTGTAAAAAACATTCTACAACATAATCTTTGTTGCAAAAAAAATACAATGCAACTTGTGTTACCAATATCTTCTGTAATATTTGCAAAAAAGTTTTGTAACACAATTTACGTTGCAATAGTGAGGAACCATCTCGGGGTTAGATTTGTCCACGATCTAACACCTTGCGAGCCGGAGGATATTTTAAATAGATCCGCCGACCTGTGCATAGCACTCCTAGTATGATATATTCCCCCAGTCTCAAAATAAATGTCTCGAATTTAATACTTCCTTCGTTTCAAAATAAGCAACTCAAAAATGACTCAACTTTACACTAAAGTTGGTATAAAATTAAGTCATTTTTGAGTCACTTATTTTGAGAGGAAGAGAGTACAACTTTGTATTAAAGTCAAGACATTTATTTTGAGATGGAGAAAGTATAATATGTTCTATTATTATGTGGAAGGGGTCATGGTCAGTTTGTGTTACTGCATGTAGTCTTTACAGCTGGGAGATGATCCGAAGTTGCAGGCTTTAAGCAAAGGGGATATCAAGATGCTACGGGAGCAGCTGGCCGGAGGCACCAGGAAGCGAGGAATTAATACGCACACGGACGTATATGTTGTTCAGTTGTCGGGAATGGTCCATGCAAGCGAACATCTGATCAGCTCTAGGAGGGAGGCAACACATGCATTCGCTTTATCCTCCCTAGTCATGCCCGTATCTCCAGGTAGCTAATTTTACTACTAATACGAAGTAACATGAATTATACTCCCTTCGTTCCTAAATATAAGTCTTTTATGTCACAAAAGTTATGAGTGAAGCGTTTAGGAGGCCGAGCTGCCCGCAGGCCGTTATCCTGTGCGTACATTGAGCGATTGGGATCCGTGCTTTCTTACTTTTCAATTAAATACAGATGCTAATGCAGGATGCTATTCTCTGCCTTCTGTATTTGTATGCGCGCCTTCATTGTGAATGATGATGTAAGAACATGATGTGCCTAGTTGGCTGAGTTTGAATTTTGGTGCTGCTATGACATACCTGTAGTAGCTCACAGCGCACGTCCGCACATGCACGTGGTTGTTATTCCATTTTTTTCTGCTTTTTTTTGTTTTTTCTAGCTATACATACTCTGCAAAAGTTATGTTTGGTTATTATATTTCATTCATTTATTAAAAAAATTGAAAAGAGTGAAAAACATTTTGAAGGCACTGCTAAATTGTTTGACACATATTACAAACAATCTTGATTGTCTATTTGAAAAGTGTGCATCGTGTATTTAAAATAATCACCGCATTTTCAAAACAAGTCCACCACATATTTCAGAAATAAAATCTTTGTCGCATATATGAAATTTGTTCGTCGCATATTTAGAAAATCTTCTGCATGTATTTAAAAATACTCACTAATTTTGAAAATTAAAGCATGTATTTAAAACATGTTCATCTCATATTAGAAAAAGATTCGCCGCATATGCAAAAAATTCATCACATATTTGAAAATATGTTCATTACATATTTGTAAAATGTATGTGACATGTATAATGTTCATTATGTATTTATAATATATTCATCACATATTTTAAAGAAAATATACCCCATATTCAAAAAACAATTTAGAGAAAAATGATTATTGTTTTCTTAGTGACATCGCCGATATATCTACTCCGCGGGGCGGGGGGGGGGGGAGTATCCGGTGCACCTATTATCCATAAATACCCATATTTGGGGTTGAATATTCTTGAAGTTTTTGGAGATGGAAAGTTAAGTTACATTCTAAAATTTTAAAGTCTATGTTGAAAGAAAACAATACAAACACAAGCTGGTATGTTTGTGATGAGAGCTGGGCCGTGGATTCGGACCATTTTGTTTGCCATATAAATGTTTCTTATTATTCTTTCTAGAACTATGTTTCAAATTTGGATATGAGAATTATAAGTGTTATTGTTTTTCCTATACAAAAACACTCAAATGGCATATTAGTTCCGTTTAATATAAAGAAAAACAAAGATCAGTACAATGGATAGACAACTGGATGTAAACCACCAAAAAATAAATTACATTAAAAACATAATAGTTTCCTTTCTTTGAATGTACGCCGCCTGCCGGAATTTAGAAATTGCACTCAACCAACAACAAAGAAAAGTAACACCTACAAAAGCCCTTGCCATACCGGGCTTTCAAGAGGGCAATAGTCACTCGGCCTTTGAGATGAAATATATTAATCGCTAGAACATCACCCCATGCAGAACAAACCTTGCAATCCATCACCGCCAATTTAGAGAGTTGGAGAAACCATGCCAAGCCACATAACAACATACAAGAAGATGTCGGGATGGCCTCACCAATAGCCAGCCAAAAGCTCTCCTTGAAAGATACACGAACTATCAAGATCTGAAGGGGACCAAAAGATCCATGGACAAAAAATTGTAACATGCCCTTCGTCGATGCCGGTTCGGGCATAGTCGAGGTAGGTACTGACCAGAGTGACCCTTTTCCAACACATCATCGTCGCCACCACCTCGTTGAACATGTCAAAGAAGCAGAAAGCTAATAAAAATAAAACGAGACGGAAGGCCCCGCACTCCTCTTGCCGCCAATCAAGCTACCGAACGGGGAAGATGAGGGGCACGGAGGCGACGACTTGGGTTGGGGGGAGGTGCCATGATTCGTCTGACCGGAACTTTGGTACTTACTTAGAGTGCTTAAAATTAGAAGTGTTACTGTTCATACTACAAAAATGTCTGCATAACTTTTCATCAATTGTGCAAGTGCCATTTTTTTACTGACGTGATCACGTGGTAGAAAATAACAAGGTGCAATATATATTTGTTCAATTTAGTTGATTAAGGACTTGTCCAATAACCCATCCAAAAAAGGACTTTGCCCATTGGAACATGTACAGCATGTGAGTACCTGATGATAAATATGCGCGCACTAAATACAGACACTTGACATTTCTTGTTGAATGCATGGATAATTTATTCAATTTTTTTCTTTTGTAACTGAATGATTCTTTGGGGAAGTCTAATGATTAGTTCTCAATCAAGAATAAATATTTATTTTGTACATTTGTTGCTGTTTTTAGTATGTTTTTGAACGATTTTGTACTAGTTGGGCCAAATCCACTTTGGTTATTGGCTTAATTATGAAAATTAAATGATCATTAGAAAAAAATTGCAATTAATTTATTATTCTCAATCATGGGTAAATCTGAGGTGCATGCAGCGAGAACTTTCCCTTAGAAACTAGTGCAGCCATGGCGAGGGAGGATGAGGACGACATACCCTAGATGCGATGGAAGGTTAGGCTCTGTATACCATGTAAAATATAAGGCTTAAGCGTATGCATTATGCAGGGACGCATGCGAGTTAATATAAGGCAAACACCCGAGAGATTACAGGAGGGTTAGGTAGAGGATTGATCTCCAAGTCACGAACTACAAGGGAGTCTATCCTAACTACCTAACCAGATTACAACTCATGGACAGCTCTATACTGTTTATAATACACCGTATAGAATACATGTTTAACAGTTCCTACTGCTATGGCTGTAAAAAACACGGAAGTGGTGACCTGAAGCACCCTGCAGATCATACAGGTTTCGTTGGGGGTCACACGGATCATGCATTTGTCCGATATGGTTCAGGAAAGACGGATCATGGTGAACACTTTGACGACGAGGACACAGAGGGGGAGCTGCAAGCTGAGAAGACCAGGTTAAGGCGGCAGCTTGAGGGCTTTGATGTTGTACACAATGGGAATCAGCAAATGGTGAGACTTGCCAGGAAGCAACAAGGGGATGATGATGATTCACACGCGACAAAGCGAATGAGGACAGTCACCATGGAACACCAAGGGAAGGCTGACACGTTTGGAGGCCAAGTTATGATCAGGTAAGTACTGTACTTATTGTTTCTATGGTTGGTAATGGTATAAGGATTTTTCTTCAATGCTGTAACACATGAAGTCCCCATGTTCAAGTGGTAGATCCATGAGCATAATCTTATTTATTTTTTGTATCATACAGTACTAGAGAGAAGCACTTTTGAAGGTACCTTTTGTCTTCTGCTAAGATAACAAGGGTACATCTTCAAAACTTGCTTTAAACACTTGGTATTTTACATGCTAGACCTTGTATTCGTGATCAACTCAACAAATAGTTATAGGTACAACTCTGACATTTATTCGAGTATATAGTTCTATGACCTTTGCAAGTTTTCAGTTCATGAAAAGTAACTCGTATTTCCAAAACAAGTTCATACACCATATGTTTACTCAATTCTTGTTTGATAAGGCTATTTCGGCATCTCCTCTCCAAAAACCTTGTCCAGGAATGACACAATCTCAGAGTTCACCCTCTCGGCCTGCTCTTGCTGGAGATAATGGTGACCTTCGATGATGGCAACTTCCAAGTCTGGGACACTCAACTTGAAAGCTCCGCTCTCGATATAGTGTTTGATTCCAAAGGACTCGACACCAGTGTCCTTCTCTCCCCCGATAAACTTTGCAGGCACCATGATCTTTGCACCATGCCATGGTGCGGTAAGCATCCAATTCCTGTGTTTTCCATGAATTAGTGCGACAAAACTAGATCGAATAGAAAATTAGAAATCATGAAGAGACACTGTGAAACTTACATGTCCATCATGCGATAGTAGTTGAGTGGCCCGGTGAAGCCAGACTTCTGGAACTTCTCGGCATACTGACCGAGTTCTTCCTCAGTCATCCAAGGAAGTGGGGATGATGATGCTTCCAAAAAATCTATTATCTCCACTCCAGGAGGAGCAGTGAGGTCGTCTAATTCAATGGAGTAGAACTTCTTTAGGACGGTTGCAGCATCGTACCTATCAAATGACCTTTCCGCTCTTCCGGGTTCCTACATGAATGATTTTGATATAAGCTAGCTGGTCCTTTGCAACAGCCATAGTGCTCAATACATATAATTTGGAGATAAAGAGATATGATATGCCTGGTGCTACATGGGCCTGAAAATGAAATTCTGGAATCCCAAAAAAAATGAGTAATTCGGAGCAAATGAAGGCCAACTTAGTCTATGTCTCCAAATCATCGAATCTCTCTTGCGTGACTAATACTTTCGGGAAATATTCTTTTTCTAATTTTGGAGCAAAACTATTACTTTTACAAATATATTTAACATAAGGTGTGCGTTGTTCCTCCAGCTTTAAGAAAACAAATGGTATCACCATCGAAGACATCGAGTATCAAATTTAAATTTCTTCTTAGCACAGAAGTCAAGAAATTCGTCATGAATCATCGTCTGCTTGTTCCCGCTGAACACAGAACCATCGTCTGCTTCAGTTTGTGTGTAATTAATTTACATGTCAGACAGGTCAATTCACTGCTTCCCGGCCCATGGCGTTGCCAATAAGAAGAATGGATGCTGAAAATATACTATAAGACAGCGTCACCTGGTACTGCGTGATGTAGAAGCCATCGCCGCGCGCCGCGAACATCTCCGTCATGGGTCGAGGGGGGCGCGGGAAGTACGGCACCCCCAGCGCGACGACGGCACGCACGCGGTCCGGCCGAAACAGGCACAGATGCCACGCCGCCTGCGCTCCCAAGTCGTGCCCCACAACCACCACCTGCATCGGCGTCAGATATCAGCGGGTCACTCTCGACGGCCGAGGGAGGAAGAAGAAATGCGAAGCTAGTAGAGCGGTGCTGAGAAGGGCGCACCTTGGGGAGGCCGAGGTGGTCGAGGAGCGCGACGAGGTCGCCGACGACGTGGAGGACGGTGTAGGCAGCGGGGTCATCGGGGGCACTGGAGTCGCCAAAGCCGCGGAGGTCGGGGGCGAGGGCGCGGAAGCCCCGCGCGGCCAGCGCGGCCATCTGGTGGCGCCAAGAAATCCAGAGCTCCGGGAAGCCGTGCAGGAGGAGCACCGCTGGCCCGGTGGCGGGGCCCTGCTCGGACACGTGGAGGGACACGCCGTTCACGTCGGCGTTCCAGTGCCGCACACCGCCGTTCTCCTCCATATGGCTAATGGCTTTGTTGAGTCGCTCGCCGGCCGCGTACTACTGGTGCTCTGCGGTTCTATGGTCAGGACTGAGGAGAGTTGGTAATAATGGCCTACCGCAGATGAATGGACGTTTTACCCACTGATGACTATAGGATACGTCCGCGTTGAACGGAGACAAAAAAAAATGCTCCGGATTGACCAGGGCGCCGCCTCAAACTTTTGAACTTTTCTCGCAAAGAAAGATGGGGCCGAAAACAAGAAACGAGCGACTTGTCGACGTCCAGAACACACAACTTAATTAAGTGGAAGAAAATTCTATGGGACGGGCCTCATGGTGCCCAGCCTAAGACCCCTCTTCAAATTTTGACACGTCATTCCTTACACACATCTCAAAGCTGTTCAAAATCCCCTAATCAGCTGATACGTATTTTAGTCTAGGAACAGCAGTATGGATACGATACACTATCAATCGGATCGATACTTTCCATGTAACAAATGCAACCAGAAGGTAGCGATCTTCTTGCGCAGTCTCCGCCGCGCCAGACGTCGAGGCGCCGTCGTCCCAACATGTCCCTCATGGCGACCTTTCCCTCCGCCGGTCATCATGATGTGCTCGTCGTCCCTCACGGAAGCAGCGGCGACGGCCACAGGGAGATGCCCGCGGACACGCACGCCATTTTCGTTGCATCATCGACTCTCATGGAAGCGGCGGCAACAGGCACAATGCCGAGGTCACCACCCAACACCGTAACGCCGGCGCCGGCGGAAAGCCAGCGATCTCCACTTTCAACGAGCTCCACGTTCGCTGCATCATTGATGGGACAGCTTGGAGCATCAGATAGTCAGCAGATACTTGGTTTTGTAGTTCCACCGTCTTCCTCGATGATGCAATCTGAAGCTTCAAATAGCCAACAAATGCATGATCATGCAGTGCAATCTACTCCGGTTTCAGTAGCACAGGTATATAAACGATCTGTACATTATTGTGTGCCCATGACAAAGCTAAACCAAATTTAATTTGTGTATGATTGTACTACAGGTGGGGGACGTAAATGTTGAATCCATACCTGTTCCTAGAGTTGGAATGGCATTTAAGTCTGAGAATGAGGCATACGATTTTTATAATAATTATGCTCGTAAAGTTGGCTTCAGCATTCGAAGGAGCCACACGAAGTTGAGACGAGATGGAACAGTTTATCAGAAACATTTGGTTTGCAGCAAAGAAGGTGAACGAGAAACTCATTCATCACATCACACAAAGAAAGAAAATGCGACCACAAGGTGTGATTGCAGTGCCCGTGTTCAGCTGAGTATTTCTCCTGAGGGCGTTTGGAATGTGCAAAAGGTTCTTCTTGAACACAACCATAATTTCGCATGTCCAGATAAGAGGCACCTGTTGAGATCGCAACGTCGTATTGCAGTGTCTGATAAACTTGTGATTGGTGAGATGCGTGAAGCCGGAATAAAGCCAGCTGAAGTGTACAATTTTTTCAAGCAATGGTATAAAGGACCCCATAATGTACCTTTCTTGCGGATGGATTCCAATAACCATATTGGTCGTGAGCGCAGGAACTATCTAGAAGTTAATGATGCACAAACATTGCTGGAATTCTTGAAGAACAAGCAGTTAAATGGTCCTTCTTTTTTTATGCTATACAATTATACGAACAGGATTGTCGGATAGCTAATTTCTTTTGGGCAGATGGTCAAGCTATCATGGACTATGCTTGCCTTGGTGATGTTTTGTCCTTTGACACAACATTTCAGACAAACAAGTTTGAAATGCCTTTTGCGCCACTACTTGGAACAAATCATCATAAGCAGACCATTCTTTTTGGAGCTGCACTGTTATGTGATGAAACCAAAGATTCATTCATCTGGCTCTTCAACACATTCTTAACCGCCATGTCTGGCAAGGCACCTGCAACCATTTTCACCGATCAGTGTGCTGCCATGGCAAAAGCAATCAGCATTGTTCTCCCAAATACAAAGCATCGCCTCTGTTTGTGACACATTTATCAAAATGCTGCTAAGCATCTTAGCCATGTAATTTCAGACCATCCTCGGTTCCTTGCTGATTTTAAGAGATGTGTCTATGAGGAAAGGTCAGTGGCATACTTTGAAATGAAGTGGCAAGAATTGTTGAGTGCTTACAACCTTCAGGATAACACATGGTTACAGCAACTCTATAATTTGCATGAGAAGTGGGCTACTGTCTACCGTCGTGATTCCTTTTGCGCCAACATGACTTCAACTCAAAGGAGTGAAGGTATGAATAATGTGTTTAAGAAAAGATTTCGGAAGAGACTATGCCTTTCATAACTCCTAGTAGAATATGATAAGTGTGCCGCTAGTCTTTGGGAAAATGAACTGGACGAGGACTTTAAATCACGTCAGTCCAAACCGGTGACTTGCGTCACAAACTTACCTATGTTGAAGACTGCTGCTGAATCGTATACAAGAAGCCTTTATGTTGATTTTGAGGAGCAGTTTAAGTAACAATTTTCTGCCAAGTGCCAGTTAGTTTCCACTGTGGGGATAGTTAAAACTTACATGGTGTCACCTAGGAAATATAAGGATGAGGCAGTAGTTGTATTCAATTTCGAGAATGTCACCATTTCATGTTCTTGCAGAAGGTTTGAATCCATAGGTAAGAAATTACATTTTGTTATTTTACTAGTTTACTAGTTTACATTAAAGTTGTCATTAAATCTGTATGAACGTATGAACTATGTGATAGGTATTCTGTGCAGGCATGCTCTGCGAGTGTTGAACATCAACGAGGTTTTCACTTTGCCATCTCCATATATACTACACCGATGGACAAAATATGCGAAGAGAGGATTGTCGGCACAGAACGTCGAAAGTGAGAAGGAAACTTTGCAGACACGTGCGGCACGCATAGCTCGGAAAGCAACATCTACTGCAATGAAGTGTTCAGTTTCGGAAGAACTACTTGGAAAATTGGAGGAAGCTATAGATAAATTAGATCTGGAGGCAGATGATTTGCTAAGCGAAAAAAGGCGTGCTAAACATGACAATATTCCTCAAAATACTAATGAGCATGCTTGCAATAATATTCCTCAAAATACTCAAGATATATTAACAGGGAAAATATCATTTAGAGTCCCTGAAGCGATAAAAGGTCCAAAGGGAAAAAGAATAAAAGATCCACTGGAAAAGGCGAAACCGAAGAAGTCAAAACCCACCCAAAAGAAAGGTATTACAACCACATTTTTTCTTACTTTTCACCTCTGATTATTGAATAGATAGTAATGTATTGCATGTTCTTATGTATGAACAGGAGGAGGTAGAAAGAAAGTTACAAGAATAGATCCGGTTGAAGAATGTCATGGAAAATCGAGTGTAAGATAAATTTAGCAATGTTCTTTTATGTCTTCCAAAAATAACTTTGTTGTAAGCAGTTTCCTACTTACTTAGGCACAGGGATTTGAAAACGAAGTAACTACATATGATTTTGCTGCAGAAGTTCCTCAACAATCTACTGTAAGTTCTTGAACATACTTCAGGAAGTTTAATTGTACCGCAACAGTTCTAAAGAGTTGCTGTCTTATTATGCAGCAGGGATATTCGAAGGCAGGCACAAGTTCTAATACTCGAATACAAATCGCCGCAAATGATATGTTTAACGGGGATCCTTCGAGCATGTTTATTCCATTGATCCCTGGAGGATATACACAACTTTTGCTTCAAGCTGATCAAGCTTCAGAGCTGTCTCACACTCCAAGAAGATTAGATTTTTGATGATGTGAATGTGAACCCTTCCTTACGCATCAAAGAAGTAGCATAGCAGCAGCAGTACATTTTATTTCCTCTTGTCGACGGTGACCAATATATTAAGTTTCTTTCAAAACTGAAATAATATATGTAATGCTGCACTCTCATGAGTGAGATTATATTTCCCAGTTTAATTATAAGAATGTTCGCACTGGAGTTTTATTTATTTTTGCCAGGTCTTAATTTGTATTCATTCAGCAGTTTTATTTTTCCCACCACTTTCTTTTCAATTGAACTTCTGAATGTAGTAGATGTGATCCTGATCAGCATCAGCACTAGCTTTCATTTTTGCCATAGCCAGGCTCTGTTATACAATACGTCACGTCGGCTTTAATCACGCTTAAATTGACGGTCCATCAGCAGCGGTACATTTACAAATATAAGAAAGTTGTCGATGGAATTTCTTTCTTTTTTTGGCCAATGTCAACATTCAGACTTAACATTTTACATACCACTGGTGGAATTTTGAAGAAGCTCAAGATCATTTCTAATGTGGTAAAATATCGAATGTTTACACCCTACAACACATAAATGATGTGATCAAGGAACTCTGAATGTTTTTGTTTGAAGATCTCTGAATTTTCACATCTTGAATGTCACGATGACCAGAAATCAGCCAACGTCGCCACGGGGAGATGGCTGGCTTTCTGCCGGCGCTGGCGCATGTGTTGTCGTCTTGGGTGGCAAACGTGGTGGTTGGAAACCCATCGTTGTGCATGTCTGCTGCTGCTTCCGCTAGGGACGACAAGCACGTCGCCGACAATATCACTGGGAGAGGTCGCGGGCGTCGCCGCTTCCGTGAAGGTCCTCATCGCCGGCGCATGGACGGGTAGCCATGGGGGACAGGTCTCGATGTTAACAATGTCAGGTTTGTGGTCATGGAGACAGTGGATATCATCACGACGAGGAACACGTAGCCGTCACCGGCGCTGGGAGAGGTTGCGACGGCGCCGCCACTTCCGTGAGGGACGACGAGCACATCATGATGACCGGCGGAGGGAGAGGTCGCCATGAGGGACAGGTTGGGACGACGGCGCCTCGACGTCTGGCGCGGCAGAGACTGCGCGAGAAGATCGCTACCTTCTGGTTGCGTTTGTTACATGGAAAGTATTGATCCGATTGATAGTGTATCGTATCCATACTGCTGTTCTTAGACTAAAATACGTATCAACTGATTAGGGAATTTTGAATAGCTTTGATATGTGTGCAAGGAATGACGTGTCAAAATCTGAAGAGGGGCCTCAGTCTGGGCACTACGAGACCTCGTCCCATAGAATTTTCTTCCTAAGTAAGGCCAACTCCAACTCCAACCGGCCAACGCAAATGAACGTCGTTTTTGCTCGTTCTCCATTCCTTTGGATCGGCTTGATGCCTCGTCCTACCTTGTCCACCCAAATCGGGCAGGTGCGCCACACCGGCCAACCATTTGGTCCGCTTGTCCATTTTTTTCAAATAACTTAAATTTCGCAAACAACATAGATTTTCTTTTGGCCAGCAGCCATAGTTCCACAAAGGATTAGCATCATGTGTACACGCCTTTCTTTTAGAAAGCAACGTATCCAAACATATGTCTACAAAATCTAAAAAATTGCAGCCTCTAAAACAGTCCAAACATTACTTGTACCAAAACTCATAGAAAGTAGGGTCATGGATCACAGCGACAAAAAAAATCGCATGGGATCGAATAGGAGGAAGAGCTTACCTGAGTTCAAGTTAGGGATGTGGCCGTCGCGATGTAGTGGAGGCGATTGGTAAGGTGGAAGCGGCCGGCGCAAGGTGCTGGAGTCTGGGAGTCAAGGGGACGAATGAGGTAAGGCTGGCGAGGTAGGCGGGATCGTAGGGGTGCCAAGTAGTGAAGGATGAGGAGGGATTGGCACAGAAAGCGTGAAGGTGAGGTTGGATGCGATGGGGCCATGCTATCGTGTAGCCCATCGCAAGAAATCCATGTTGGTGGTCGTTGGTTCCTATAGCTAGCCAGGATAGGTGCGGTGGGGTGGGCTTGTGGGGCTGACCGTGCTCTGTTACCATGGGGGGAGGTGGGGCATCGTTTTACGGCCATGAGAGAGTCGAAGCTTCTGATGCATAGGGAGGGTCGATCTGAACCGGGAGGAAAAAGGAGAAAAGAAGATGCGGCTGCGCCAGATCGAGGAGAGTTGATAAAGCTATATGGTGGAGGGCCGTGAAGTTTCCGAAATCCACGAGAAACATCTAGTCAGTCCAAACAAAAAAACTAGCGTGCCCTGACAAAATAACGCCACCTTGAAAATATGTTATTAACATGCTATTAGAAAGACATTGTATACTAATTTATTTAACAAGGCATTGCTCAAAATGCTAGAAAGTGCAATTAGTGGCGCTATAGCATGCTATTTTTGTCTATGGTCTAAACAGATTACAAAACGTGAAGTGGACCGTATTAAAAACACCAAAAGTGAACTAGAGAAAAAGATCAGACACACGTGTCACTCGCAAAATAGCTTGGGCCAGCACTCCAAACGAGGTGCACTGCTTTCATTCTTTTATATACTTGAACAAGAAAAGAGAGATTAAACAGTTGGGTATCGCAACATGCAAGCCAAAATCTTACCTAAATTTAATACGAAATTCTATATTAGTTGAGAGCAGGAGACATGCGTCTTAAGCTTAACTTAACTAGAAGAACAACTGTGAAGATTTCAAACCTTAAATATCATATATAAGCTATAGCTCTAGATTTCAATATAAAAAGTGCATTTAGAAGAGTCAGTTATACTTGTTCCTCAACTAAAGTTGCCGGGTGTGTTTAAAATCCGATCGTTGGACAAGCATCGGTTGGCCTGTGAAATGGCTCAGACCCTTATTGGCCATTTCAACCCTGGGGTTGCTCTGCCTATAAATAGCCCCTCTCTCCCCTCCCCCCCCCCCCCCCCCCCAACACACACACACACACATGACCATGAGTGATTGGTTGCTCCGAGTTATTGCATGACAAGTTTCATTTAGAGCAACTCATCCTCCAAACCATTTGAGAGAATCCTAGTGAGGAAACTCAAACACCCAAAGCCAAAAGTGATTGAGCGTCATTGAAGAATTTGTTATTACTGAACTGAAGACTTATTACTCTTGAAGAATGTGATCTTACAAATGGTTAGAGGTCGTGTTCGGAGCTTACAATAGTTGATTGTGGAACACCGAAGGACGAGTATGTGAAGGTATTGGAAATCTACCTGCTTGCAGACTTACCACATGTAATTGGGCAAGGTCTAAGTGAGCTTAGCTCAAGAAGAATAAGGTGAAGACTAAATGTCTTCTGAGTTGAATCTCAGTCGTTCCAACCAGATGTAGATTTGTCACAACGACTTGAATTGGTCGAACAAATCCATTGTCTTCATCGACCAAGTAGTTTCATTATTTCATTGTTATTTCATGTACTTTGCATTGTGAATATTTTGTCTCCTCCCCTTCTGAAGACTTTGTCTGAAGATTTTCCCTTCCCGATGTGCATGCTATGTTCTAGTTTGTCTTCTATCTCGTAGTACTTAAGTGTGTTTGCTTATTTGTGTACATAGTTTACTTGTATCACAACCTTGTATGCTATTCTGATGACTTTGTCGCTCCATTCATTGTATGCTTAACTTAGTTTTTCTTCTAGCCAGTATTTCTTCGCACTGCTTAGTTTCTGCTTCTTTGTAGGAATAGCTTCCTTCTAAAAAATTGTTAAAAGATCTTTCATTCATCACCCCCAATTGTTGATAATATGCGCTTTCAAGATGCCCTCACCGTATTAAACTTTGAAGATGGCAATAGTAACACGTTCCTTGAAACGAGATTTATAAATCGCCGAATAATTAAGCATTGGTTGGAGTATCACCCCACGCAGAATATGATTGCAATCCGTCATCACAAACTCAAAGGGTTGGAGAAAATGAACCATGCCACAAAATACAGAGAAAGGATATCAAAGCATCCACACCAATAGACAACCAGTAGCTCTACTTCAAAAGAGACACTATCTACCAAGATCTGAAAGGAACCAACAGTTCTAAAGACAAACTCTCATAGGACATTCGACAAGGCCGGATCAAGCATCGTCGAAGGTATCCAAGGAGACCTTATTCCAACACATCATTGTTGCCACCTCCTCGTCGATATCACCAAGGAAAAAAGACCTACCAAAAAATGAGACAAACGGGTCCTCATTCCTCTTACCGCTGATGAGGCTGTCGGATGGTGAAGAGGAGCGGGCCCAAGGCTGCGCCGTGTAGGGGTGGTGGCTCGAGTTGGGAGGAAAACTGAAAGGATCTCCATGATATGCGCAATGGTGTACATCTCCTCGTAGATACCAGGTGATTAGGGGATTAAGAGCCGCATTGAAATGTGTGCTAAGGGCGACGTGCTAATAAGGGGGGACTAGGATGCCATTTGTCTCAAGGTGGCAATGGGGCCCCAAAACCCACGACCCCGTGGGTTCTTACCCTATTAGGGGACATGGGTGGGCGTCTGTCTAACCTCGTGGGGTTGTTCCTGGGTAAAATATAAAATCTGACATGTTTTACGGGTTCGAACCCATTTCACAGTACCTGAACCCGAAAGCTGCCCATACCCATCAAAATACCTTGAATGCACTAATTCAGTGATTTCCAACTATCCACTCCACTAATCCAGCCCAGCTCCCACCTTGACTACACAAATACCCCTCGCCTAGCTCCTATTGCTTCCGCACATGGCATACCACCTAAACCTAAACCTAGTTTTTTTTTCCCGCGGTTGCCGCCCGACTTGGGCTCGATCCCATCTCGCTTCTCGCAGCCGCAGCCCGGACACCTTCCACGCCGGTGTTTCACCGAGCCACCTCCCTCCACGTCTCCTGCTGTCAAGAGAAGAGAAAGTGTGACGCTGCCGGTGACGAACTCCATGGTGGCGTCCTCGTGTTTTGTTATTTAAATGTTCTCATTTTTGTTGCTATATACTATTGCTGTAATATGATCTTGTTTTTCTTTGAAAATCGGTTGTTTTCGTTGACCGCTCACGGGGACAGGTTCGCTACGGGTTTAGGGGACAGGCAAAAAACTGGCCCCGTCCACGAAAATAGGGATTGGGATGGGTTAGCAATTTTCTCACGGGGATGGATTTGGGCAAGCAAAACCGACGAGTTTCGTCTCTGTTGCCATCTTGAGCCATGTTCGATAGAGATTTCCTCCTCCAGGTCACACGTGCTTGTGTACATCATGAATATGTGGCCAGTAATCATGCCAACAAATCTGCAAAGACCAAATAAAACGCCACTCGAATCGAAGGCACCGGTACCACTGGCTGCGTGCCGAAGGAGCGTGATGCCCTGGTGGCGTTCAAACGCGGCATCGCATACGACCCCGCGGGCCGCCTTGCCTCGTGGCGGCGAGGTGTCTGACTGCTGCCGCTGGAGGGGCGTCCGATGCAGCAACCGGACTGGCCATGTCGTGGAGCTTCGATTTGGATATACCGAGTTCATCGACGGCGAACAGTACTCTTACTTGGATGGCCACGTAAGTTCATCTCTATTTTCTTTGGAGCACCTGGAACACCTTGATGGCTTGATCTCGGTGAGACTTCACTGAGTATTCTAGGTGGCGCTCATAATTCGAAGTTATGGGGCTCTCTTAAGAGCTTGAGATACTTGAACCTCTCCGGCACAATACTAGATGGCGACATGATGTTGCCTCAGCTTGGTAACCTCTCTAAGCTCCAATATCTCGACATTTCCTACGCTTCCTACATGAATCCTAGTGTGAAGCCAACCGATTTATCATGGTTAACACGTCTGCCTTTGCTGCACCATCTTGACCTGAGCTGGGTCAATCTTACCATGGTACATGATTGGCCTCATACCGTGAATATGATTCCTTCTTTGCAAACTCTCTATCTTTCCGGTTGTTCACTTCAAAATGCAAACCAACGGCTCCCACACCTGAACCTCACAAAACTTGAGAGGCTGGATCTCAGCGTGAATGATTTTGATCATCCCTCCAAATCCTGTTGGTTTTGGAACTTTACAAACCTCAAGTACCTCAACCTTGGATCCACTTTTTTATATGGTCAATTTCCTAGCATGTTGGGTCAAATGATGTCCCTTCAATTCTTTGACTTCTCACAAAACATGCACGTTGATGGCCACGGCGGTGGCGTCATAACGCCTCGACTGATGAGAAACCTACGCAATTTGGAAGTTCTAAACCTTGCAAAAGGTCTCTCGTATGGTAACATGACAGAGTTATACGGAAGTTTGCCACACTGCTCTTCTAGTAAACTGCAAAGATTGGATTTGCGTAAAAACAATATCACCGGGACACTACCAGCCGGGATTGTCCAATTTACCAGCTTGGTCATTCTCGACCTTTCCAATAACCATCTGGCAGGATATGTGCCTTCGGAGATTGGTACACTTAGCAATCTTATTTCCCTAAACATGGGATACAACAAATTCACAGGTGTCATCACGGAAGAACACTTCTGTAACTTAACGGCCTTGAAACATATAGATTTATCCAATAATTTCTTGAGGATTGTGGTAGATCCTGATCGTCTACCCCCCATGAGACTAGAGACCGCATATTATGCATCATGCCAAATGGGTCCTGGTTTTCCTACCTGGCTGCAACGAATGTCTGGTGTTTATACCATCGACATGTCAAACACGGGTATAACCGGTCAGTTTCCGTACTGGTTCTTTGCAACACTTTCACTCACTAAAGGTTTGGACATGTCTGACAATCAAATCAATGGAAGCTTGCCAAAAAACATGGAAATCATGTCATTGGAGTATCTCTTACTAGACAAAAACCAAATAGTCGGTGAAATACCTCCATTGCCGAGAAACCTCACTGCTTTTTCCATCTCAAACAATGATTTGTCCGGTCGTGTTCCAGGATCTATCTGCAAATCCAGAGAGTTAATGAGGTTAGATTTGGGCAACAACAGTTTGAATGGAGAATTTCCTCAGTGTGTCGAGATGACACAAATAGTCAATCTTTTTTTAGGTGATAATCAGTTCTCAGGCAAGTTCCCATCTTTTCTGCAAAGGTGCAATGGTATAACTGTTCTAGATCTATCAAGAAATAAGTTATTTGGGACATTGCCTACATGATTAGGAGACCTTAATAATATGCAATCTCTACGGCTAAGTTACAATATTTCTCAGGGAGCCTTCCATTGAGCATCACCAATCTAGGAGAAATGTATGATTTCAACATAGCAAGCAACAGACTATCAGGCGTTATACCTTGGAATATGTCAAATCTAACAAGCATGAAGAGGAAGAATGATGGTGAGGAGCTATTTTATAATTTGCCTGGCTCAGTGGTTGGGCATGCGGTTGTGCAGCCCAACGACCCGAGTTCAATTTCTAGAATTGACAGGTGATGCACAGGGGGTTTTCTTCCATTTATTGAGGATCAAGTTTGACGTGTGGTGAAACTACTCATAAAAAATTGACCATGTTTATCTTGGTACTCATACTAAAATGGCCGTATGCATTCCTAGTTGGTGCAGAGGCCGGGAAGTGAAAAACTCTCCCATTTTAAAAAGGGAGTGAGCCTAGCTCAAATGATTGGGGAAGTGGATGTACAAACCCAACACCTGGGTTCGAATCCTCGCGGAGACGAATTTAGGTTCCTATTTATTCTTGAGGACCAGGCTTTCCTGATACTCACGCATTTATTGAGGACTAGGCTAGACTTGGCGTGTAACCGAGACTAAAAATCCTAGTACTCATACTTAAAAAGGCCGTATGCATCCCTAGTTGGTGCAGAGGCCGGGGAAGTGAAATTCTCCCCCAATTTCTCACTCACGCATTTATTAAGGACTAGGCTAGGCTTGGTGTGTAACCGAGACTAAAAATCCTAGTACTCATACTTAAAAAGGCCGTATGCATTCCTAGTTGGTGCAGAGGCCGGGAAAGTGAAATTCTCCCCCAATTTTAAAGGGCGACCTGGCGACCCGCGGCCGATCCTCGGCCTCGCCTGCGAGCAACCTGGTGGAGGGTAAACTTGATGTTCAGGGTGGTTTGGCTCTGTCGCCCCCGAAGACATCATCCCAAGTGTCGCCGATGGAAATCGGATCTGATCGGGGGCCGGAGGCTGGGACATCGGGCCCCTTGGATCCGGATCAACCTCACGTCAACCATGTTAGGTGGAAGATTCATTTCAACGCGGATCGATCTGGCGTTGGCTGGAAAGAGGGATTTGTAATCTCGAGTACATCTTCGCGATGGACGACGCTGCTGGATGGCGATGGAGACATTCTAGCCGGTCGGCACCTAGAAGATGATGAGATTCTAGCCGAAGGTATGGTTTTCAAAATTGATATCTATATTATCCGATTTCTTTGTTTAATGCAGCAGGAGATATATGTGAAGAGGCCGATTGAAGTGATCGATCTAATGCCGGCGATGGACGAACTAAATGCTGGTTCGGGCTCACGAGAGGAAGACGGAAGCCATCAGAGGCACTATGGTAGCAGATTTTGGGCGCTTTCGTGCGAATCAGATGAGTCTGATGACGAAGGATCTGTCCGTGAAGGTCTCTTGCCGTCATTCCCATCACCAACCCCTTCGGACTACGTGTGTGAGTCAATCCGAGCTGGTTACTCCGAAGAGGAGGTCGGCGCGTGTATTGATGGACTGGTGCCGCAGGAAGATCAAGCGTGGGTCGGCCTTGGCAAGGCGGATGGGGTCAAGGTTCTCCGGAGGGTTGTTCATCGTCGGACGAATCCGTCTGCTATACGCCCATGGAGAGGGCCGCTTCCCAAGGTGTCATTGCCTTCTCTCACATTGGGCGATTTCTTAGGACCTTGGAAGGTCGTAGATCGCCGTCGGAAGAAGAAGCAGTTGGCGGTAGCGCGAGCGCCGGCGCCGGCGCCGATGGCTGACCGGGTCGGTATCAGCATTGCGAGAGTGGTGCGTTTGAATGCGCTACTGGGGCTGGATGGGCCTACAGTAGTCGATCCGGGCTGGGACGCAGTTGTACCTGGGTATCTGGCCCAGGTTGCGTTCGAAACCAACAAGACTGATTTTGAGCCCAATACGGATGGCCAGATCGATGGTTCGCTCAACACAGATCATCGGGTGATCACGAGCGCTAGGGTTCGGGGTAAACGAAAGCCAGGCTTCCCGAGACTTGGCTCTGGTCGTGCGCCCATCATCCATCCGCCTGCTACCGTCGTAGGTCAGGCCAAGCGCTACTTCGCCGGGATGGCGGGGCGCGGTTCCGGGCGGCCTCCACCGCGCAAGCCAGCGGCTACTCATCACGGGGCTCCGCCGGCGGGTCTTGATCATGTAGGATATTCGCCAGGGCCGCGCAAGGGGGACGGCTAGGGATGGCAAGCGGGAGGTGATCAGAGACTTCCGCCTCGAGGACAATGGTGTGACGATGGGTATGATGCTTACGGCGAAGGGCAGCATTGGGGGTCTTCCTCCACGGGAGGGGGCCGCGGTTACAGTTGGCAGGGCGACGAGAGAACTGCAAGGGACTTCTAGGGTCCTCCCGGCGGCTTTGTTCAAGGACCGGTTGGTCCGAAACAGCGCCAACGCTAGCACAATCACCGGAATTACCGGGGAGGACGGGGAGGTGGCAAACGGCCTCTACCCCGTCGACATCTCCCGAAGATGTCTCATGACGAAGGGGCTAAACCGGTGGGGACGCTGACTGCTGAGAGAGGCGCACCCCAGACAGGACTTTCAGAGAAGGCACTGGAGACCGTCAATGCTCTAGCTGCGGTGAAGGTGCCCGTGGCTAAGCAATTTGTAGCAAAGCCGTGCGATTCTTCCTCTGACAAAGGATCTGAGAAATCTAAGGGAGAGAAGATTACTAAATGGGCACGTAAAAAGGAGAAACTAACCTGCTTTCGATGTGGGGAACCAGGGCACTTTGTGGCTGAATGTACGATGGAGCTGTGTGAACTCTGTCTTAAACCAAAGCATGTGTCCGGTCAGTGTCCACTGTTGCTTGGACCAAAGCCGGTGGTCACCATTTACGGAGTTTGTTGCTCAGAACTGATGTTCTTTGAATCACCTGAGGTTGAGCATTGTTCGCATTCACACGATGTTTCTTTCCCGGGCATCGTTAAGACAACTAATGGCACTATGTCTGAGGCACAGATTGAGCAGATGATGAGAGAATTGGCTCCAGGGAAGTTCGATTGGCAGGTGATGAGAATTAAGGGGCAAACATACAAGTTGGAGTATCCCTCTAGAGAGGACCAGGCTCGTATTCTTAAGTTTGGCATGTGCAGAGTGCCCAAAACCAGTATCATCATGGAGTTTGACGAGTGGAAACAAAAGGAGCCGCAGGGCATACCCTTGACTCAGGTGTGGGTCCGGTTCTGTGGTGCACCCCCCCAAACTTATTAATAACTTTCTTGTGACATGGAGCTTGGGATCACTCATCGGCAAGACCGAGAAGGTTGATATGCCATTTACTCGTGCGAATGGAGTAGCCCGTTTACTTGTCAGTGTGGCGAACATTGAGTTTGTGCCAGACGTGGTATGTTGGACGTATGCGGGAGTCACTTATGACCTGGATGTGGAACTGGAGGACACTCCAATAGGACAGCTTGATGATGGACCTAAGGATATGGACACAACTGAGGGTGATGGCTCTTCCGGAGGAAAGGATAAGGACTCACAAGAAAATCCAAAGGAGTCACATAAAGGTCCTGAAGCGCACATTGAGAAGAGTATTAGAAAGACTAATGACGGTACCAACGTGGTGCCTTCACAGTCGTTGCGGTTCGGTTCTTTTGGGGCGTTCTCTGCTCCTAGCAAGTTGTGGAACTAAAAGGTGGGCTGCACGGACTCAACCATGGCGGATGACTCTCCGGTTCACCAACGACGGTCATTGGAATCCATTACAGAGGCAGCACGGGTGCTAGTGTCGGGTCCAGAGTCACCCAACCGGGCATATCAGCCGACGCGGCTGGTCGTGCATTCGGGCAGGAGGCCCGCACACATGGCCGACCGGCGGACCACCAAGTGGTGGTTGCTTCACTTGCACTTGCCGGCAAGAACTCCGAGACATGCGAGGAGGTAAATTTAGTCTTACCACATAATGTTTTACCTTTGAATTCGACCGTGAAACCCTCAAGTGTGCAGGATGGGACTATGGGGCAGCATGTGAGTTATATGACTCCGATGAGACAGGATGGGGAGCTAGAGGCAGTGGCGTCAATGCGTGGGCATACCGGTCGGCTTGGTTCAGGTGGAAGACCTGATAGGCCGGGGCTGACCAGCTCGAAGCATCGCCTGGAGGTGACGGCAGCGACCGGGGTAACCACTTCCGATGTTCAGGTACAAAGACCGGTGATGGGGACACGGGACACCACCTTACCACCTGTCTCCGAGAATTGTTTCACGCCAGTTATACGGCAGCGGGTAACGGCCGATGCTGATTTACCGTGCGAACCTTCATAGGACAAGATTGTCGCTTTTGGAGGAATAGCCGATCCCAGGTCTGAGGGTAGATGGATGAGTATCCGTCTCCAAGAGCAGCTAGACACTGAGGACTTGCAGCTTGGGCGGGCCATGCGAGCTGCCAAGCTTCGTGACATTGAGGTCACTACAGGTATGTCAGTTAATACTGCCAATTCTATTTTGCATTTTTCTGAGAAAGAAATTATTCATAATGCAAACGAGTTGGGAGTTTCGCTAGGGACTAATGGTAAAGAAATTGCACAATTCGTCAACGACTTGCTCGATCGAGAGGCAGAGCGAGCTGTGGAAATGATTAGGAACCTAGCGGCTGTTAAACCACTTAATGATTCAGAATTCGAGGCTTTAGGGGTCTTCAATAATCTTTGTGATGACTTAGAATCTTCGCTGACACGGTCTCACGAGGACTATGAAAGTCCTCCTCGGGAGGGGAATGCATCTATGGTAGCCTGGGGGCGGATATACCCACTGAGCTTGGTTGTAAGGACCAAGTTGATGAGTATAAGAAGCCTAAGCGAAACTGGAACCGAAAAATTTAACCGGCATCGGCGGTGCGCAGGAGTGTTAGGATTAGGACTGCTAAGAAATTTCATGATGATAAATGAGAGGAATATTTTGGAATAGCAGAGGTCTGGCAGACTTGGCTAAACGCAGGTTTTTGGCTGATGCATCTATTAAGCATAAACTAGATTTCATTGCCATCTCCGAAACGGGGAGAGATAATTTTACACCACAGTTTCTTAATACCTTATCGGGAGGGGTTGACTTTATATGGCATTGCTTACCCCGAAGAGGAAGATCTAGAGGGATCTTACTTGGGGTCAAGGGTGATGCTTTAGAGGTTAGGGATGTGATAATGGGGGATATTGCAGTGAAATTTAGGGTTAGGTCGAAGGCTGATGGGTTCCAGTGGGCACTAGTAGCGGTATATGGTGATGCACAACCGGAATTAAAGTCAGATTTTCTGGCTGACCTTGTCCGAATTTCTGGAGATGAGACTCTTCCAATTCTAGTCGGGGGTGATTTTAATATCATCAGACAATAGTATGAAAAGAATAACGATAATTTTGATGGTCGATGGTCTTTTATGTTTAACGCCATTATTGAGAGCCTTGATCTTAGGGAAATAGAGCTCTCAGCCAGAAAGTTTACATGGGCCAACACACTTCCAACTCCTACTTTCGAGAAGTTAGATCGGTTCTCACAAAGTGTGGATTGGGAAGAGAAATTTCCCTTAGTAACGGTGCAAGCGTTAACAAGGGGAATTTCGGATCATACACCTCTCCTTGTTGACTCCGGAGAGGCGACGTATATGGGGAACAAAACTCTCTTCTCTTTTGAGTTAGCTTGGTTTGAGAGAGAAGGCTTCATGGATCTCGTTGCCCGTGAGTGGGCAAAGGATTCTAGAGGTGGGTCGAATGTTGAAAGATGGCAGAATAAGATTAGACACTTAACGCAATACCTACAGGGGTGGGCTAAACACTTGAGTGGAGTTTACAAAACTGAAAAGGAAGGTCTTATCCAACTCATTGATGAGTTAGATTTAAAAGTTGAGTCCTCCATTTTAGATACCAGAGAACTGCAGGCTAAAGTGGAGGCCGAACACAGACTAAAACAATTGTTGCGTGAGGAAGAATTAAAATGGGCACTGAGAGCTAAAGTGCGAAATGTCGTCTAGGAGGACAACAACACACAATTCTTCCACATGATAGCTAATGGCAAACATCACAAGAAGAAGATCTTTCAGCTCGAGCAAGATGAAGGGACGATTGTGGGTCAGGAAACCCTTAAGCTATATATCACAAATTATTATAAGCAGTTATTTGGGAAACCAGACGCAAGTTTTGTATCCTTAGATGACTCGAGGGTACAAGATTTCCCACAACTTGCGGCTGACGAGAATGAGATCTTATCCGCCCCATTTACCGAGAAAGAGGTGTTTGAGGCAATCTCACAGATTAAGAATAGTAAAGCGCCTAGGCCAGATGGATTCCCAGCGGAATTTTATAAGAGATGTTGGCAGATCATTAAGGGTGATTTGCTTTCAATGTTTCAAGATCTGTTCGATGGGAATTTACAGTTATTCCACTTAAACTTTGGAACGATTACGCTGCTGCCTAAAAAGACCGAGGCAATGAAGATTGAACACTTTCGTCCAATATGCCTTCTTAATGTGAGCTTTAAAATTTTCACAAAATTAGGGACGAACAGGCTCACACAGATTGCACATAGTGTGGTGCAGCCATCTCAAACTGCATTCATGCTAGACAGAAATATCCTACAAGGGGTAGTGGTCCTGCATGAAACACTACATGAGATTCATACAAAAAAACTAGATGGAGTGATATTTAAGGTAGATTTTGAGAAAGCTTATGATAAGGTCAAATGGCCGTTTCTTCAGCAAGCCTTGAGAATGAAAGGATTCGATATTTCTTGGAGAAAGCAGGTCGAATCTTTCACGCAAAAAGGCAGTGTCGGAATAAAAGTGAATGATGATACATGTCATTACTTTCAGACACATAAGCGCCTAAGACAAGGGGACCCGATGTCACCTATGTTGTTCAACATAGTGGTAGATATGTTGACCATTTTACAAGGAGAGCTAAAGAAAATAGCCAAGTTGGTGGTCTTGTTCCGCATCTGGTAGAGGGTGGAGTGTCTATCCTACAGTATGCTGATGATACCATCATTTTCATGGAGCATGATTTAGCGAAAGCAAAGAATATGAAGCTGCTATTATGCTTATTCGAACAACTGTCTGAACTCAAAATTAATTTCCACAAAAGTGAATTGTTCTGCTTTGGAAGAGGAAAAGAAGAACAAGATGCATATAGACAACTGTTCGGTTGTGAACTGGGGTCCATGCCATTCTCATATTTGGGAATACCAATCCACCATCGTAAGCTTTCAAATAAGGAGTGGAAATGTATTGAAGACCGATTTGAAAAGAAACTGAGCTGATAGAAGGGTAAGCTTATGTCATACGGAGGCCGGTTGATTCTTATAAATTCGGTACTCACGAGTATGCCAATGTTTCTTTTATCTTTCTTTGAGGTGCCAGTAGGGGTACGGAAAAGATTGGATTTCTATCGTTGGCGATTTTTTTTGGCAAAGTGACGAGTCAAAACGGAAATATCGACTCGCAAAATGGGATATCATTTGTAGGCCGAAAGACCAAAGAGGTCTTGGTATTGAAAATTTAGAGATAAAAAACAAATGCCTACTTAGCAAATGGTTGTTTAAGTTATCCAGTGAGACTAACGCCATTTGGGTGCAGATTCTGCGTAATAAGTATCTACAGTCCAAGACCTTAGCCCAGGTGACGGCAAGGCCGACTGATTCGCCGTTCTGAAAAGGTTTGATGAGGGTGAAATCAACCTATTTTCAGAGGACAAAATCCATTGTGGGTAATGGAACCTCTACGAGATTTTGGGAGGACACGTGGTTAGTGGAGACGCTCTAGCGATCCAATATCCATCTCTATATAATATTGTTTAGCGTAGGGAGGCCTATGTTGCAACGGTATTACACTCCACTCCTCTAAACATTCAATTTAGAAGGAACTTAGTAGGAAATCGTTGGGAAGCATGGCTCCATCTCGTAAGAAGACTGATGGACATACAATTATCTAACCAACCAGATCGCGTGCACTGGCCACTGACGAATAATGGGTCGTTCTCGGTCAAATCAATGTACCTGGATATGATAAACTCGGTATCTATCCCTCGTACAGCGAATATCTGGTAGGTCAAAGTTCCTCTAAAAATCAAAGTGGTCATGTTTGTTTGTACACAAACAAGTTATTCTCATGAAGGACAATTTGGCAAAACGAAACTGGACTGGATCACGTAGATGTAGTTTCTGTGACAATGATGAGTCTATCTATCAAACACCTCTTTCTGGACTGCCCACTGGCCAAACTCTTATGGCGGTCGGTCCATATAAATTTCAACATTGCTCCTCCCACTACTATATGCACGTTGTTTGGGACTTGGCTTAACGGAGTGGAAGTACAAACGGCAAAACATATTCGTGTAGGCGTATGCGCTCTACTATGGGCTATATGGAACTGGAGGAATGATTTGTTTTTTAACAAAAAAAATAAACTTTTATCTTTTGCAGGTTGTATTCAGAGCCACAACATTAATCCGTATGTGGTCGCTACTCACTCCGACGGATGTCAGGGAGCGTATGGTTACTGGGTCTATCCGATGGAAGATGGTAGAACGGGGTATTTTCAACCGGTTTGGATGGCGGTCATGTAATATGATAGGAGAGTAGTTTCCGATCTTATTTTTCTTTCCATTGGTTGAGGCCGCTTCGTCCTTTTTATTGTCTTTCATTGCTCCTGGTGAGCACTTTATGATGTGTTGGGACTATGTACTCGGAACTATGTTGGATTACGTGTTCTTTTAATAAAGCCGCTGCATGCATCGTAAGATGCAGAGACGGGGATACCCTCTTTTTCAAAGAAAAAAAACAAAGCGTCATGAACGTTATTACGGAGTTCGACATTCCAAGATGGTGACCTTTGACGTATCCTTGAATTTCATAACTAGGGAAATTCCAGAAGAAATTACTTCTCTTGGCCAACTGGTGAATCTGAATTTGTCATGGAACTACTTGTATGGAAAAATTCCACATAAGATCGGATCCATGCAATCACTTGAATCACTAGACCTGTCAAGGAATAAACTTTCGGAGAAATTCCACCAAGCATATCAAGTCTAACATATTTTGTTTGGTTGGATCTTTCACACAACAATTTGTCAGGAAGATTGCCACGGGGATAACAACTTGACACCCTGTATGACAACAACCCATATATGTACAAAGGCAACAATGGTCTTTGTGGGCCTCCTCTCCAACGGAATTGTTTAGGAGATAATACTGCAGCAAAGCTTGACAACAGTGATCAAGGGAGAAGCGCACATGTCCCCGGTCCGATGTTTTTTCACCTTGGGCTTGGTTCAGGGTTTGTTGTTGGTGTGTGGGTGGTGTTCTGCACCATGCTCTTCAAGAAAACATTCAGGATGTCATACTTCAGGCTCTTTGACCAGGTATATGACAAGCTATATGTATATGCCATCGTCTTCGTTTGCCCAAAATTGACACAAAAGACATTGCAGCTAATTGGGAAGCTCGGCTAGAACCACGAATGGAGACGGATAAATAGCGTGCGTGTTCTCCGGGTTAAAATCTGGCTGTGCGTTGAAGATACAGGTTTAATTAATAAATGTATATCGTTGTGTATTTCTACTAGCCATGCGGTTTGTGCATCAGTCGTTCGAACTAGCTTTACCACTGTTGCTTAGTCCACTGTTGCCAAGGTATATCAATGGTGTTAGTTAGTTCATGTTGTGAGGTACACCATCTGTTTATATCAATCAAAAGTCTCAACCCGGAGAATACGTTGACTTTGTTCATGTAAAACATCAATAGGCAAATAAGATTGATCAGAAATGGTGATACTGGATATATTTTTCTAGCACAATCCACGAGGTTTATTGATTAATGATCATCGGAATACAAGTATCATAGGATAGACCAAGCCATGTGTCGGGGATACTGAATATTTACATTCAAAATTGTTATGGACAGGAAACTCCACCCCTATATATGGCCCGGTCCGGTCTAGAGAGGTACTAATGAGCGTTAATAGCGCTCGCCCCATGTGTGGATCCATCCCATGAACCACTCTCGCCTCCAAACACGTGCCACTTGCCTAGTCGGATTTTCCTATCCATTATATTTTGTGTCAAAGTGCCGACGGTATGCATAGGCGACCGAGCGAGCATCATGAGCCGACCAATTTTAGCAGCTAAGCACTGCGGGTTTTGGAAACCTTCTGGAAGGTTCCAGCTCGGGTTTATACTAGTTTTTGTAACCCTCCAGCAGGTTCCTAAACCGGTTTTCTTCTTTATTTGCTTTGTTTACTGCGTTTTTTTGTTTTTATATAAAATTGTTCATAGTTTCAAAAAATGTCACGATTCCAAAAAAAATTAACGATTTCAAAAACAAAATATATATTTTTAAATGGTCGCTACAGTACTCGGTTCCTATGGTGCATCGTCTACCATAGTACTCCCTCCGTCACAAAATAAGTGACTCAAAAATGACTCAACTTTGCACGAGTCAACTTTACACTAAAGTTAATGTAAAGTTGAGTCATTTTTACTTTACACTAAAGTTAGTGCAAAATTGAGTCATTTTTGAGTCATTTATTTTGGAACGAAGAGAGTAGTAGCTTCGCTGCAGTGCATCACAATAAAAATCAATCTTAGCGGCTCGCTGCAGGCAAGGGGAGTGGGCTTGCCCATCAAAATGCACACTATGTGCGCCCCTGCAATTTGACGCCACTAGTGTTAAATAGGAGGTCCCTGCCTCAGCAATGCCCTTTGGTTTCTGAGTGTATATACACCTAATTTTGAAACAAATTAAAGAAAAGTCACCGTTGACTTTCTTTTGCACTAGTATATAAAAAAATTGTGAATAAAAAATTACCGTTGACTTCAGGGAAGAAAAACAATATTGCTATATACATGTCAAGATTCACACTATTTTGGCATTTTCTTCTTCCCTGAAGTCAACGGTTTATTTTCTTTTGTGGAATTGTTTTTACAAGTACAATGGAAGGTCAAGATTAGTTAGTAAATATAGTATTTTTTTATTGAATTACTATTTTTTCGTATAGGGTGTATATACACCCAGGAACCAAGCATTCTTGTTCGTCCCTGCCTAGCCTAGCCACGTACAACTCTAACATATATATGTTATTGCGGTGCCATGGGGCAGAGAGTTATATGTCATAACAGATCTGGTTATTTGAATATGATTAGTTCATGTTATTGCTATGTTGATTTTTTTTTGGTAGGGCTATGTTGCTTTTGTTTATTTAATTATCTATAGAGTTAGAATTTTTTCCATGACATTATGGTGAACCTTTTATTATTAGATAGCCTGTAGTCCAAGGGAATCATTCCCGGGGCAAGCAGGTTCATTGCTCATGGCTAACCATCTTTTCGGATTAGTAACACAACGGGCTTTCAAAAACCTTTATTGCTCATGCAAGTGAA
This sequence comes from Hordeum marinum, assembly GCA_022496015.1. Classification (NCBI taxonomy): domain Eukaryota; kingdom Viridiplantae; phylum Streptophyta; class Magnoliopsida; order Poales; family Poaceae; genus Hordeum; species Hordeum marinum. The sequence continues at coordinate 12,765,546 of CM039677.1, read as the reverse complement.
CAAGTAGCCGTAGTGTTGCTTTAGTCAAATTGCAGTCTCTTTGCTGATGTCTTGGTGGTATTTCATCTTTCAAAGATTGGGAACACGAAGAAGATGTCTCCAAGAAAATTTATTTGAATTCTTAGTTGTAAGAGTTATTCTGTATTTTCTTGGGTCTTTGATCCAAAGCATGTATCTATAGTGGCTGCGATTATAAATAGAATGAAATGTGTTTCTCAGGGGGGAAAAGGTGCACTCTAAAATTTGTTGAGTTTGTTACTACAATCATCGTATGCACTAAAAGAAAGCATTTTTATAAACTTGGCTATCCCATTTATTTTAATAATTTATTTACAAGTTTTCTATCTAATAAAAAATATAGAGCTACTATTGTTCATGTAACTAAAAAAATCTTGTGTTTCAAAAAATTATTCATGCAATTGTCAAAAATGTTCATATTTAAAATGGTGATGTAATTTTTTCTAAATATTGACGAATTTTAAAATATTCATTAAACGAAACAATTAGTGAATTATTTATATAATTTACATATTTTAAGTGAGGCGTTAATTTATTCTAAAAAAAAATTTTGTCTCATTATTATTTTTATATGTATTCAAAAATGCTCATCATAAATTAAGAAAGCATTCACGCACTTAAAATGTTCGTGTCACCTTTTATTATTTCAAAATAATGTTCATCTATTAGGAGAAAATATTTGTTTAAAAAAGGTTCTGGTGCTTAAATTATTTTTAATTTAATTTATCTCCAAAGCCGGAAAATACGGAATGAGGCAAAGGAAAAGGGGCGGTGAAAAACTAAAGAAAGGGGTAGGTGAGAAAAGCAACAAAAAGGAAAATAATTATAATGAAAGGAAAAAATAAATAGCAGAAAATATGAAAGAAATCAGACTAAAGAATACGACAAAAAACACGCTAACATAGTAAGAATAACATAGTATGGAGAATAAAACTTCTGAAAAATGACGGCCTACAAAAGGATGCTCGGAGCTGGGCCATATAGGCCGGTGTTCTAGACGAGTCGTGCTTGTTGCTCAAGATATACATGCAAGTAACAAATCATATATGTGAGAAACATTTGCTTGTCCGTGTCAGACAATATGCCATATGACTTTGAAAAAATAATGTAAATCATATCAAATAAGAAAAATAAAATTCATAACACAGAACCTAAGGAAGCGATAAATAAAAGAAAAGAAAAGAAAAATCATAATAATTACAAAGAAAGAAAGGATTAAAATTAATTTTTAAATGGGTAAAGATGGTGGCCCTTGTTTCGTTGCCCCTAGAAAGGAACGCAGCATTTGGAACTCCTCAATCCACATAATAAGTTGCAACATTTTGTACTTGACTAAGACTTTTGAGGGATAATTGATGCTCTGCTCTGTCGTCAAGGCATCGCTTTGGCAGAGAATCTCTCTCTCACACATTTTGCACTTGGTTAGGACTCTCAAATGGTGGTGAACAACATTCGTCAAGGGGAAAATGGGGCCTACGAAGCAATCACAAGAGAATTTAGAGAACGTACTGTTGATTTTGATCATTGTTCTCTAGTTTATGAACATAGAAAATTTAATTTTGAGGTACATTCATTGCAAAACATGATGTTAACTTACTTGTGGGTCATCATCTATGGCTGGTAAAACCACGTGATCCGTATGTAATCCCTGTAAACATTTGTTTGAATAATTAATAAAGCCTATTTTGTCTCAAAGAGAGAACATAACGAGCTGCAAATCATGGTGAGCATTTTTTAAATTCAAATTGAATATCTTTTTCAAGCACATGTTGATCGTTTGCCAAATGGAAGTTGAACATTTTGAATATATAATGAAATGTTTGAAACACACGTTGAACTCTTTTTTAAAATAGAATGAACCAAATTTTATACTGATGTACATTTTTAAGATCTTATAAACATTTTAAATTTCATGGCTATAGTTTAAAAATGGAATGAACATATTTTGATATGCATGAACATATCTCATGAAAAAAATCTGAGAATGATATGTGTATTTTTAGAAATGACATGAACCAATTTTTACATTTTCATGAGCATCTTTTTTTTACAAAATAACACTTTTAAAATGACAACAGAAATTTGTTTGAATTTTATTAGTATTTTATTGAAACCATGAGACCAAACCTTTTTATTCCATGAACATGTTTTAATGTGCACTGAACATTATTGAAATACTAAGTAAAGTACTTTTTTGCCACATATACATGTATATTCAAAATACCAAAAAGCAACACCCACGAGAAATCAAGAAAAATAGACACTAAAAATGTGAACACACACCAGAAAATAGGCAGCGATATTGTGAAATGGAAATAAATTAAAGGAACGTCCATGGTGAATCAAATTTAGACCTGGGCCATGTGGTGTGGAACAATACCTCCTATTCAGCGACCTACCTGTTGAATAGCATGGTCTAAAAACAAAACATGTTGAATGGCCACGGCCTCGTTGTCTTATGTATTTTTCGCACTTTTTGTCTTCGGTTTTTCTCCTTTTTTTTACATTTTTCACACTCTAAAATATATAGTATAAAGAAAATATTAAACTTGTATAAAGAAAATGTTTCTCATGTATAAGAAAAAATATATACAAAAATTATGCATTGGGTGTGAAACAAAATTGATCATGTATTAATAAAATGTTAATGAAGCATTTGAAAAAATTGAACAGGTATTTTAATGATGCTAACTATTTGTAGGCAAAATGTGCACCATGGATTAAAAAATATTAATCTTGTATTTGAAATTTTTTGTATAGAAAATGTTGACCAGGTACTAAAAAAATATTAATGGTTCTTAAGATAATTTTAGACAAAAAAATTGGAAATTAGTTAATAAAAAATATCGACTATGTATTAATAAATAGCAAACTTGTATTTGAAGTATATGAAACATGTACTAAGAAATGTTGTTAACATACATGCAGATGTAGAGTATAAAACAAAAGAAGCAATGAAAACCAAAAATAAAATAAATAAAAATAAATTAAGGAAAAAAAAGAAATGAGGGCAAACCAAATGAAAAAATATTGGAAAAATAATGAAACAAAGAAAGAAACCGTTGAAAACCCAAGATAGAACCCATAACTAAATAAGGAAAGATAGGATTCAGTATTATATTATGATGCCATATTATATTAAATAATGTACTAGTGTATGTCTTGCATGACAATAAGTGTGACTACTATGAAAGTAGTAAGTTGTAATACTCTCTCCGTTTCATTTTACTCCACGCATAAGATTTGTCCAAACTCAAACTTTACGAAGATTGAATGAATTTATATTAAAACATATCAACATTTGCAATATTACATATATATATAATGTGAAACTACATTTTATAAAGAATCTAATGATAATGATTTGGTATTGTGAATATTGATACTTTTTTTTATAAGTTTGATCAGTAGAGATGCTTTGAGTTAAAAAACCGAAATAAGTACTCTAAAAATATGGAGATAGTATCTTACACTAACACTATATGCATGACATTATTACAGGATACTTTTTATTATGACCAGCCTTACTTTTTTTAAAGAATCTGTGTGTGCTTTCGGCCTGGCGCAATTGAGGGGCGGGCCGTCCCTGTTGTTTTCATTTCTTTTTTATTTTTATTTTACCTTTTTGTTTTTACCATTCTTTTCTCTTCACAAAAAATCGTGTTTTTTAAATATTCAAATTTTTTCGTTTTTTCACGTATTAGAAAATACTTCTAAAATTAAAAAAACACTTTTAAATTAAACGTATTGTTTTGTATTTATAAAACATCATGATTTTTGGAAATGTTCCAGATTTTAAAACATGTCTTCGGATTTGAATTATTCCATGATTTCATAAAACAAATAACGAATACAATTCAAAGTTTCAACATTGAAGAAATGTTCATGAATTGAAAGAACTTTTCCATATTTCATGATTTTTTTTCAAATTAAAAATCTATAAAGTAACTCATATATTTTTCTTTCATATTATAAAATATGGTCACGAATTTTGAAATTATTTGCAAATTGATTCAATGTTCATGAATTTTAATATTGGTCTTGGACTTTAAAGAATGTTACCATTCGAAAATTGTTTCCAGATTTCCATATATGTTCATAAATTCGGAAATTGTTCATGATTTTGTAAATCAATCTTGGGTAAATATTACTGAACATAAAAGTATACTCCTTCTGTTCCTAAATATAAAACCTTTTAAGGATTTCACTATGAACTAAATACGAAGCAAAATGAGCGAATCTATACTCTAAAATATGTTTATATATATGTGTATGTAGTTCATAATGAAATCTCTAAAGCATGTATTTTAATATCGGTTATTAAAAAATGAAAAATATAAAAAGGAAAGACTAGCAAAAAAAACCATCGTCTGCAAAACAGGAAAGGGGAGCATTCTTGTTGGGCCGAGCCATCTAGGCCGACACTACCGAAATGGTAGGTCAAGACCTCCTATTCAGCGCTGTGAGCACCGATTGGGCCAAGCAGCACTAGCACTCCAGCTTAGCAGCCGATGGGGAAAATAGTGCTTCCCCTGAAAGCACTAATTGAGTACTTCTTTCAAAGATCATTTTTATCTCTCTAGATTGCGACAAGTAAAGCATTGCATGTGTGTCACTTGTCCCAACCTAGAAATTTTCCAAATATTCGTAGATTCGTATTTTCAAAACTCTTTTATCTCTTAAACAGTGCATCCAAATCCCGAACCGTTTTCGCTGTTAGATTCTTCGTGTTGAGATCTTAAAAATAAGATACCATGTTGATAGGTTTTGATGAAATTTTTCACACAAAAAATGGACGAAAAAAACAAGAACGAAAAAACCATGCTTCTCGCGGAAGGAAAAAATGTAATTTTTTTTGTTCCGGAGAGGCATGGCGGTGCCTCTCGTGAAAGAAAACGTATGCCTCTAGCGTAAGCAAAAATGTGCCTCTTGAGAAAGAAAAAAAAGACAAAAAGCACGTTTTTTTTGTTTTCGAGTGTGCCTCTCGCGAAAACGAAATCATGCCTCCCACGGAAGTAAAACCGTGCCTCTCGTGAAAGGAAAAAAACAAAATGCGCATTTTTCCCCAAGAGGAACGGACGTGCCTTTTGCGAAATCAAAACCGTACCTCTCTCGAAAGAAAATAAATCATGTTTTGTTTTTGTTTTTGAGAGGCACGACTGTGCCTCTTGCAAAAGTAAAACCATGCCTCTCGTGAAAGGAAAGTATGCTTTTCGAGAAAAGAAAAAACACAATTTTTCTTCGCGTTCAAGAGCTAAAAAAGATTGGTGGAAACCCGGAACACCAAAAATAACCGAAAACACACACCTAAAAGGCCGAAAACACGTGTGGAAAAATTAAAAAACAAAACTCAAAGAAAACGTTCAGAGCGCGACACGTGACGACGGCCGAGAACACGCCAAGTGACGGCATATGGGAATGATCGTTGGGAGGCCTCCGAAGGAGCGCTCGCTAACTAATTGCTCACTAGCTGCTCCATTGCCCAGTTGGTTTTTTTCCTGCTCTTTCCTCCCCTGTGGTCGATGAAAAGGTTTTTTTTCTTTTGAAAAGTTTGATGGAGTAAAAATATATTCCATGTAACATTAAATATTATTCTGGGATTTAAAGTAATGTTAATGAATTATTTTTAAAAAAATTCACTGATTCCATAAACTATTCATCAATTGAAAAATGTTATCAAATTTGAAAAATATTCATGTATTTACGAAAATTTGTGATTTTAAAAAATGTTCTAGAACTTGAAAAAAGTTGACAAATTTACACAAATGTTCCAAAATATATAAAATACTTACAACTTCGAAAAGTGATCAGGAATTTCAAAACAGTTTGAGAATTTGAAAAGGTGTTCATGAATTTTAAAAAATCATCATGGGATAAAACATTGTTCCTGGGATTTGAAAAATCAAGAACTTGAAAAATGTTCATGAAGTTGAAAAAATCACAAAATTTCAAAATATCGGCAAATACGAAAAATGTTTGTGTATTTGAAAAAAAACTTTACAAAACCATAAAAAAGCTAAGCCGTAAAATACAAAAACAAAATAGAAAACCACCAAGAAAACTGAATAAGAACCAGAGAAATCCACCCTAAAAAACCGGTGTAAGGAGCTAGAAAATGGTTGATCCGCTTATAACTCACCTAACGTTGGAAGGGTGTGTGGACTATATACCGAAATCAAATTAACCAACGCTATAAGCGCTAAATAGGAATTGATCCTGCTCTTCTATTCTCACCTCCTCCCCTTCCTTGCAATCTCGCCCACCATCCAATTAGGTTGTCACGGCGTCCAAAGTGCTCTCGTTCGTGATGATCAAGCAGGCGAAGTCGATATCAAACATAGTTAACTGCATGTGCTGGATACAGGAGGTTGCCGTAGGTAGTTTGGTTGTTAGGTAGAATATCTCTTATCTGATGTATTCTATCTCTATCTCTACTTAACTTCCTCTCCAAGATGTAATCTCCTGTAACAACCTTGTGTATGCGCTATCAGGGAGGTGTGCCCCTGTTCTATAAACACATACGACGTCCCCTTGAGGAGAGGTACGACGCTTTCCGCCATCGCACATGGTAATCAGAGGCATTCTCTTCCACATCGTCTAGATCCAAAACTCCACTAGTGCAATCATGTCATCCTATTCTGGCACTTCCCAAGTTGGTTTCAATGACCATGTTACGGAGAAGCTATCCCGCACCAACTACATCCTCTGACGCGAGCAGATCACGCCGCAGCTAAGAGGTACGAGCGTCTTCGGCTACGTCAACGGCGACATACCGGAGCTGGCCAGGACCCTCTCCATCAAGGACAAGGATGGGAAGGAGTCTGCTGAGCCGAATCCTCTCTACCCCACCTAGGTACGGGAGGACCAGCAGGTGCTTGGGTACCTGCTGAATGATCTCACCAAGGAGGGGCTTGTGCAGGTGACCGCGATCACCATAGCGCACGAGCTCTGGGCGGCGCTGTCGGGCATGTTTTCCTCGCAGTTTCTTAGCCGCATCAACAACATCAGAACCTCCCTGGTGAATGCCCAGAAGGGCAACAAGACCGTCGCCACCTACTTCGCCGAGATGCGTGGCTTCGCTGATGAGCTAGCCGCCGCCGGGAAGCCACTCCAGGATGATGAGCACATCTCCTACATCCTCCACGGCCTCGACATGGACTATCAACCCCTCGTCTCCGCCCTCGATGCACACACCACTCTGGTGTCCCTTGATGAGCTTTTCTCTATGTTAAGCAATTTTGACCAAAGGGTGGCGGTGTACCAGGGATCGGGTGGTTTCAAGTCCTCAGCAAACGTCGCAATGCGTGGGAGCGGCAGCTACTCGGGTCACCGCGGTCCTCCTTGTTCCAAGGGCAAGCAAGGGAGTGGCGGCAGCAATGGTGGCTCCAATTCCCGCAGTGGGCGCCCCATCTCCACCAACAACCAGGGTCGCCATGGCGGGTCCGGCAAGTCCCGCCCTGATATTGTACGGTGTCAGATCTGCGGCAAACTAGGTCATACAACAAAGGACTGCTGGTACCGGTCCGATGAAGATGAAGCCTCCTTTAAAGATGATGAGAAGGTTGTTGTTGGCGCTGACGGCTCGTATGGTGTCGATACCAACTGGTATCTTGACAGCGGCGCCACAAATCACCTCACTAGAGAGCTAGAGAAGGTGACCCTCACGGAAAAGTATCATGGCAAGGACCAGATTCATACCGCTAGCGGTGCAGGTATGAGGATACGTCACATTGGTCATTCAGTTGTTACTACCCCCACATTGTAAAATTCATCTTAGAATTTTTTTGCATGTCCCTAGTGCCAACAAAAATCTTCTATCCGTTCATAGAATTACTCTTGACAATCATGTCTACATTGAGTTTCATCCTTTTTCTTTTTCATTAAGGATCTGGCCACGAAGAAAACTCTCTATCGAGGTAGATGTGTTCGAGGCCTTTACCAGTTGATTCTGGAGCTTAGAAGATTCAATAAACAAGCTTGTGGTGCTATCAAGCTTTCGTCCACATGATGGCACGATCGTTTAGTACATGCTTCATTTTCTTTAGTAGAATATTTGCTTAACAAGAATAAGCTCCTGTTTGTTGGTGAGCGCAATGTTAAAACTATTTGTGATTCTTGTCAAAGAGAACAAAGTCATCAATTACCATATCCCATCTCCACCAGTGTCTCTACTAAACCATTGCAATTAATCTTTTCTGATGTATGAGGTCCTACTCCGAGGTCTGTTGGTAGACACACCTACTATGTGAGTTTTATTGATGACTACAACAAATTTCCATGGAACTATCTGCTTAAGAAAAGATCTGACGTGTTTAAGTTTTTAAAAACTTTCAAGCACTTGTTGAGAGAAAATTTGATAGAAAAATTCTTGCTGTCCAATCTGATTGGGGAGGGGAGTATGAAAAATTAAACTCCTTCTTCCAAACCCTTGGCATCTCACATCATGTGTCATGTCCCCATGCTCACCAACAAAACGGCTCTGTTGAACGCAAGCATAGGCATATTGTTGAAGTTGGCCTTGCCTTGTTAGATGGTGCCTCCATGCCTTTAAAATTCTGGGATGAAGCTTTCCTTGGTGTCGTGCACAATATAAACATGCTCCCTAGCCGTGTCATCAACAATGACAGTCCCATCGAAAGACTCCTACACACAAAACCAGACTACACCTCTCTCCGTGTCTTTGGATGCGCCTGTTGGCCAAATCTTCGTCCATATAATAAACAAAAACTCATGTTTCACTCCACACAGTGCGTGTTCCTTGGGTATAGTGCTCAGCATAAGGGTGTAAAATGTCTTGATGTTTCACTGTGTCTACATCTCTTGTGATTTCGTATTTGATGAGACAAAAATTACCTTCGCTGATCTCCATCCCAACGCCAATGCTATGCTTCACAACGAAATTCTCCTCTTATCACCTCATCTCCTTGGTCATGATCAAGGGGGTACTAATAACTACAATGATGATATTGACTAACCCTCCTAACCTTATGCATGAGCCTTGTGATGACATAGGAAAACATAGCGAAGCAAATGAAGAAAATCGATCCGAAAACGGTGAAGAAATCTGTCCAACAGCGTCGCCGTATCACATGTGTCGCGGCGAATGGGGCATATCCTCCTCGGGATCCGCTCTGGAACAGAGCAGGCGATTAGCCGCAAGATCCATGCAGCCAGATTCGGCGAAATCAGCCGCTGCTGTGCGAGGCATGACAGGTGCACCTGCACGTGCCTCGGTATCGGGAACGTGGCAGTTCACGACTGGCGCAGACGGCGTGCGGTTCGCCCCTCATCTGGTGGTCTACAAGCAACGGGTCACGGCTCGTGCCACAGGCGCGGGACCAGGTGCTGGCCCCAGCAGCCCCACGACGCCCGGTTGGTCGGGATCTTCAGCGCTGCCTGCGTCCCTGCGAATATCCTCTGAGGAGCAGCCAACCGCCACAAAAGATCTAAGACTCATTCATCGAACGCCAGATTCTATTGTGGATGCTGCAGGCGCAGACGAATCCTCCTCGGGGCCGGGAGAAAATCTGTCTGCTGGCCAGCCCGCATGATCTTCTGTGCCGCAAGTTGATTCAACTTCTCTACCACAGTGTACAAGACTACAAAAAGGGGTAATTGCACCTATTAATTATAAACACATAACCAAATATGGTATGGTTGGTTCTACAGGTGAACCAGGTGATGAAAAATGGAGGAAGGCAATGCATGAAAAGTATGAGGCACTGCAGAAAAATAAGACATGGCATTTGGTTCCTCCACAACAAGGTAAAAATCTTATTGACTGCAAGTTGGTCTTTAGGATCAAGAGAAAATCTGATGGAACAATTGTTCGCTACAACGCCAGACTAGTTGCAAAAGGCTTCAAACAACGGTATGGTATAGACTATGAGGACACCTTTAGTCCAGTTGTAAAAGCTGCCACCATCCGTATGTCCATTGCTGTTTCCAGGGATGGAGTCTCCGACAACTAGACATGCAGAACGCGTTTCTTCATGGTGTTTTGGAAGAGGAAGTATACATGAAACAACCTCATGGGTTTGAAAACAAACATGCACTCTCTCATGTATGCAGGCTTGATAAAGCATCGTATGGATTGAAGCAAGCTCCAAGGGCACGGTACTCCAGGCTTAACAGGAAAATGCAAAAACTTGGCTTTGTTCCTTCAAAATTTGACACTTCATTGTTCATTTACAATAAGTCCAACATATCCATATCTGTTCTTATATATATTGATGATATTATTGTTACAAGTTCCTCTGATGAAGCAATAGCAGGACTTTTTGAAGGATTTAAGTGCTGAGTTTGCCCTTAAGGATCTTGGAGATTTGCATTATTTCTTAGGGATTGAAGTAAAAAGGCACAAGGATGGACTTCATCTCTCGCAAGAAAATTATGCAACTGACTTGGTAAGAAAGGCTGGTTTGCAAGGATGTAAACTTACATCTACTCCTTTGTCTGGTACAGAGAAGTTGTCTCTCACAGAAGGAACACTCTTAAGTCCAGAGAACAATACAAAATACAGAAGTCTAGTAGGTGCACTTCAGTGTCTAACACTTACACGAACTGATATTTCATTTGTTCTCAACAAAGTGTGTCAATTCCTTCATGCACCAACCACGGTTCATTTGACTGCTGCCAAACGTATAGTTAGATATGTGAAGAATACTCTGAGCATTGGTCTTAACTTTAGCAGGTCATCTTCCACTCTTGTTAGTGCCTTTTCTGACTCATATTGGGCAGGATGTTTGGATGATAGCCGCTCAACTGGTGGCTTTGCGGATTTTTTGGACCCAACCTTATATCATGGTGTGCCAGAAAACAAGCCATAGTTTCCAGGTCCAGTACAGAGGTAGAGTACAAGGCACTGGTCAATGCCACAACAAAGATCATATGGGTACAGTCTATTCTTAAGGAACTTGGTGTGAAAAGTACTCAAGCTCCCTGTCTGTGGTGTGAAAATTTGGGAGCCACTTATCTCTCAGCAAATCCAGTCTTTCATGCAAGAAGAAAACACATTGAAATAGATTTTCATTTTGTCAGAGAAAGAGTTGCTAATAAACTATTGGACATTCGATTCATACACTCCAAGGATCAAGTTGCAGATGGCTTTGCAAAAGCCTTGCCCACACGAAGCTTTGAAGATTCCTAGCATAATCTCTACTTGATGAAGTGTGATTAAGGGAGGGTGTCAAACATAGTTAACCGCATGTGCTGGATACAGGAGGTTGTCGTAGGTAGTTCAGTTGTTAGGTAGACTATCTCTTATCTCTATTATATCTCTATCTCTACTTAACTTCCTCTCCAAGATGTAATCTCCTGTAACAACCTTGTGTATGCGCTATCAGGGATGTGCGCCCCTCTTCTATAAACATGTACGGCGTCCCCTCGAGGAGAGGTATGACGCTTTCCGCCATCGCACAGTCGACACTCACATTCTCGTTTTTCACTTATGCACGTGGGTCGTGTTGGAGATGGTTTTGAAAGAGATGATTTGGTGGTGTCGGTTTTGTTTAGCCGGTGAGGTCTTGATGACAATGGACTTGGTGTTAGCCGTACCTGCTGGAGCCATCCATGGAGGAACTAGGAGTGGCAGTGGCAGCAGCACAGGACGCGGTCGCAACGAGATATGCTACAACCGGAAGATGTGGGCAGTAGCGATTCATGCAGAGAGGGTCATCCTTGGCGCCGACATCATATCAGTAGCCATCCAATTGTTGGGAAACGTAGTAGAAAACAAGAAAAAAATTCTTATGATCGAACCAAAAACACTATCAAGATGCATAAGGGGTTTAGATTGGATCGTTACCAACTTGGAATTGTAGTGGAACAAGAGTTGTTGTAGATCATTCATGAAGTCTCTCGAACCAAAGATCGAAAGCACAACCTCTCTACGGAGTACACGTGTACATGCTTCACGATCTAGTATCCCTTTGCCGTCCAGAGCTAACTATCGCTGGAGAATTATAGAAAGAAGAGAACCACACAGGGCTTCTCTATTATGAGTATTAGAGAGATCTTGGTCTAGCTCAAATTAAATCAGTTAGAACTAGAACTAGAGAACTAGAGGAGGATCCAAAACATGTATTCTCAAAAGGGCCGGAACCTCTCGTATATATAGGTTGGAGGGAGGAGAGGGGTGCCAAAAGGGGGAAGGAGGTGTTGGAAATATGCCTTAGAGGCAATAATAAATTGGTTGTTATCATATTACCTTGTTCATGATAATCGTTTATTATCCATGCTAGAATTATATTGGTCAGAAACTCAGATACATGTGTGGATACATAGACAACACCATGTACCTAGTGAGCCTCTACTAGACTAGCTTGTTGATCAGAGATGGTCAAGGTTTCCTGACCATAGACATGAGTTGTTATCTAATAACGGGATCACATCATTAGGAGAATGATGTGATGGACAAGACCCAACCGAAGCATAGCATTTGATCGTGTTAGTTTATTGCTACTTCTCTATCCATGTCAAGTATCTCTTCCTGCGACCATGAGATCACACAACTCCCTAACACCGGAGGAATGCCTTGTGTGTATCAAACATCACAACGTAATTGGGTGGCTATAAAGGTGCTCTACAGGTATCTCCGAGGGTGTCTGTTGGGTTGGCCTGGATTGAGCCTCGGATTTGTCACTCTATATGATGAAGAGGTATCTCTGGGCCCACTGGGTAATACAACATCATAAGAAGCTTTCAAACAATGTGAATAAGGAGTTAGTACGGGGTCTTGTATTACGGAATGAGTAAAGAGACTTGTCGGTAACAAGATTGAACTAGGTATGGAGATACCGACGATCAAATATCGGGCAAGTAACATAGCGATGGACAAAGGGAACTGCATACGGGATTGATTGAATCCTTGAAATCGTGGTTTGACCGATAATGATCTTCCTGGAATGTGTAGGAACCAATATGGGCATCCAGGTCCCGCTATTGGTTATTGACCGGAGAGTGTCTCGGTCATGTCTACATCATTCTTGAACCCGTAGGGTCTGCACACTTAACGTTCGGTGACGATATAATATTGTTGAGTTATATATGTTGGTGACCGAAGGTTGTTCGGAGTCTCAAATGAGATCCTGGACATCACGAGGAGTTCCAGAATTGTACGGAGGTAAATATTTATATATAGGGAAGTGGTATTCAGGTTCCGAAAAAGTTTCAGGTGTTTTCGGTATTGTACCGGGAGTGCCGAAAGGGTTCCGGGGGTCCACCGGGAGGGGCCCACCTACCCCGGGGGGCACATGGGCTGAAGAGTGAGTCACAACAGCCTTGATGGGCTGGGTGCCACACCCAAAGTGGTAGGTGGGGAGGTGCCTTGAGGAGGAGGGACTCCTCCCCTAGGGCGCCCACCTCCCTTGTGGGAGGTGGACTCCTCCCCATCTGGCCGGCCGACCCTCCCTTGGAGGAGGGGCTAGGGTTGCTCCCTACCTACCCCTTTATTCTGTAAATAGAGAAGGAGAGGGGGGGCAGCCGCACCCCCAAACCATAGGTGCATCCCTCCCTCTCTCCCTAGATATGTTTCTCCTCCAAAAATGCGTCTGCGACAACGTTTGGTGAAGTCCTGCTGAGATTGCTCCACCAGCACCACCACCATGCCATTCTGTTGTTGGAGAACTCATATACTACTCCGCCCTCACTCGCTGGATCAAGGAGGCAGAGACGTCATGAAGTTGTACGTGTGCTGAACATGGATGTTCCATCCGTTGGGCGCCAGATCGGGACGGATCGTGATTGGATCGCGGGACAGATCGTGATTGGATCGCAAAGACGTTCGACTACATCAACCGCATTTCTTAACGCTTCCCACATAGCGATCTACAAGGGTATGTGGTTCTCTTCCATCTTTATGATTAATCATTTAGAATGCATCTAGAAGAATTTTGTGATATCCGTAAAATTCAGTACTAGGGTTTGCTAAACGAACCGTGGAAGGCTGATTATGATGTTTTCCTTAGTAGTCTTTGCAATGGGGAAGATAGAGGTGTTACCCAAGCTAGAATTAGAAGCATGATATCCACTACTTTATAATATTTGTTGTACGATGCATGCCTAATTGGTAAGCATGATATTAGTGCATTGTGCGCACGCGATTTAAGTATTTTCATGTTGTTGTAAATGGTTCTAGAAATCATAATTTGTGTGTCATAATTGCATGTCATCTTAGTAGGAATGCACATGATGCAAGTTTATATCGAGGAATTCACACTTGCTTGGTTGCGTGTTTAGGCATCAATGTTAGACCTAATGATCCCATACCCCCTCCTAATTTCTTGGACTTTGGGGATATGCAGCCCCATGGATTTATTGCTTATGAGACTAATGGGTACAAATATAAAATGACGTTTAATAAAGAGCACAATGTCTTTATTATTCTGTCTGCACCTTCACTCTTTGATTTTTAGAATAAACAAAGGCATTACATTTATTTGGCGGAGGCCGCGCATATGGCTGAGGAGGCAAGGAACACCACCACTTGTTACCATCACGACCACTACTATGGACATGATAGATATTATAGGTGACTTTGAACCAAGTTAGGAAAAAGCATAAGCTTGGGGAGTACGTATTCTCACCGACATTTCATTACATGGTCACACGTTCACTACACTTGTCGGTGTTCATCATTTTCCTTGCTTTATTTTTTAGTATGTTTCCTTTGTGTGTTTGTAAAACTTTGAAAATCCAAAAATATTTCTTGCTTCTTTTTGGTTTTATCTGATTGTTTAATATTTCTTCGTAGTAAAATATTTCTTGCTTCTTTTTTATTGTTTATTGGGAGTTCTTCGGTGTAAATAGTTTTTCTAACTTCCATTTTTCTTGTTTCGTTTATCCACTTCAGAAAAACAAAAAACTAAAAAAAATTGTGTGTTCCTTTGAATTTGTTTTCTTGAGTCATTATAAGGAGAAGTCTTCATGAGAATTGCGGAGTGGCTCTTATATGTTGTATTATTAATCTAACGATGAGCCAAATATTTCCTTCTCTTCTCCTTTGAATAAATTGTTTGCAGATTCCATCTTAGACCACGACACACCTACACTATTATAATTTTCACATCATTCGATCGTGCAAGCGAAAGGAAATAATGACGATAATTTGATGAGGTGAATGTGGTAAAGAAAATCTGGTATGAACTCTTTTTTTGGTTTTGTAAATATGTTTACCTCATAGTCTTGATTCAGCAAAATTATGAGTATCATGTTTGTGATGAAAATTAGAGATTATAGTTGTTCATGCCATGTTTAAGTAGCTAGGAGTGTATAATATGTTATCTTGTGTTTCAACATGCATTAAAATGGTTATGGTGTAGTATGTTAGGATAGTATCCCCCTCTGATGAATTCAAGTGGTTTGACTTGGCGCATATTAAAGGCATTTAATAGATTCAAATCCAATATAGCCTATATGATATTTATGTTTGGGGTGTTTATATCCTACTCATGCTCGTATTCAATCTTAATCATTCTCAATGCATGACTATGACTGTTGTCGCTCTCTAATTGGTCCCTTCTCAACCTTTTTGCTAGCCTTTGCCTGTACTAAGCGGGAATACTATTTGTGCATCCAAATCCCTACAACAAATTTATTACAAAATACTCCACCATATCTACCCATATATGGTATTACCCTAGCATTCCAAGTAAATTTGCACGTGCCAAATCTAAAACCTCCAAATAAACATATGTTTTATGTGCTCATACCGCTCACGGAGCGATGGGGGCTTTGGTATCTTCCATGCTAAGTGTGTTCAACTCACGGTGAGAGTTTATTCGATCATCAACTATGAGGGAGGCTGGTAAAAAGGATGCTCAGTCCTGCATAATACAAAAATTAAGCAACACAAGCTCACCCTAGAAAGTTGATTGTTTGGAGGGCATTCGTGAATTCGGCTAGCCATAGAAGTGTTTATATAGTGGAAGGGGGAGTAAAAATTTCATTTCTACTTGGGAACCATCATTAATGTGTTTAGTATGGAAGATATTGAAATCCGTTGCCGTGACGTTGACGGGAAAGCAAAGTTATCAGAATCTAGATTCTGAATCAGATCGGAGCTCCGTTGGTAGGATCATGAATCGTAGAATCATAACTATCAGGATTCTATGAGAGAAATTGTACACTTGGTGGGGCTAGTTTGGATCGTAAGGTTGTAAGATTCTAAGACTTGAGTCACGATTCTGACAACTTTGCAGGAAAGGCACATCACCCAAAATATATTCCGCTCTGTTTTAAACCTTGAGCTCTTGCACCTCTACAAATCCTTACCTCCCTCTTCGAAGGGACATTCCTTTACTTTTTATATTATTTACTTTTATTACTGAGTCACCACCTTCTCATTCAAGCACTAATCCATTTATTATTGAGTCATCGCCTTCTCATTCAAGCACCAATCTTGAGAGCGCTATTGTCATTTTTATTCATTGGGTCTAGTTAATATTGGATGTGAGCATGACTAGATCTCTTCTACCATGAATTACATTTTTTAGGCCCTGCTTGAACTTTAGAGGTGCTCTGCAATTATGTATTGTGGTCTGAGAAAGGGCAAGCAAGATACCATTCTATCATATTATGTCATGATTGTTTTAACAAAGTGTTGGTATCTGAGATATAGTATTATTGCTTGCTGGTTGATTATGCCATTGACTTGAGTAAATATGTGTTCTAAGTGTTATCATTGATAAGTTTACTTCATGATCTTGTTGAAAACCAGTATCTAGTTAAGCTTATATAGGGAAACAGAAACAAAAGAGTTTGTAAGAGTTTTTGTTTATCACTTTTAGATTATCAACTTAATTGCTTAAGGACTAACAATGGTTTAAGCTTGGGGGAGTTGATATGTCTCAAAGGTATCTACTTTTCCAAACACTTTTGCTCTTGTTTTGGACTATAATTTGTATCATTTGAATGAAACTAACCAGGTTTACCCAGGTTCGGGCCCTCCTATGGAGGTAATACCCTACGTCCCTCTTGATTGTATTGACAGTGTTAGAGGTTACAGAGTTGATCTACCTCGAGATCGTATGCCTAACCCTAGATGAGTTGTCCTCCCTCTATACCCTAAAACCCTCCGTCTTATATAGATGCTGAGGAGGCCTAGGGTTTACACATGGTCAGTTACATGCCGAAGAGATAACACATGCCTATTTACTACATCAGACGTGGAACGCAAGCCGTGCTCCTCAAAGCTTCCATCCCGGTAACTGGGCCTTCAGGTCATCTCGTGTTCGGCGAGTGGCCCATATAGTCCGGCCCATACAACAGGTCGGCTATCCAAGGACCCCCTAATATGAGACTCCCTCATTAGCCCCCGAACTTGCCTCCAATGCCAAGAGTCTTCAGCTCCAATTGCTTCACGAACAGAGTCTTTAGCTTGCGAGGTGAGTTCCTTCCGCCGAACCATAGTTCGGCCTTCTATGAAAAATAATTCTTCCGCATTACGACATGTCCGAACTCTGTGAGATAATTCGGCTTTTGAAGGCCAAGCTTTGGGAAAAAGGTAATGTTTCCCAACGATCTTTCTGACGAAAGGTCACAGCCCATCACGACCGATAGGCCAGTTACAAGTACTCGATGCACGGCTCGAAGCCGTTTCGTCCACACGATCTCTCCACACGAATCGTGTCCCATTTTATATGGGATGTAGTTAATTATATGCCCACAACAAATCGCGCATCTCGGGAAGGGGAGAGAATCACGGCGCAACAAGGGGAGCCCGAATCGACATACCTCATAAAAGGAGAAAGAAAAGCCCAGAGGCCTCTCACGCTCTCCATTTGACATCTCCGCCCCCTCTTCCCTTGCGCATCCAGAGCACAGATCTAGGTTTCTCGCTCCACCGCTTCCTCAGCAATGGCGGGCTCCAATGATCAGTGGGAAGTTTCCACCGTCAGCAACCAAGACATCCTCGACCTCAAGAAGGCCGGGTACCTCCCCGTCGATATCATTCATCGCGCAGCAAAGAAGGGACAAGTAATCCCCACCCCCAAACCAGGCAAGCGGGTGGTGTTCATCCCCCACTTCATCAGGGGCCTGATGTTCTTCTATGGCCTCGACTTCCATGACCTTCCGCCGAACTCTATCATGCATCTCTCCGCTTTTATCCTCCTCTACGAGGCATTATAGTCCGGCCCATACAACAGGTCGGCTATCCAAGGACCCCCTAATACAGGACTCCCTCACTCGGGCCCGATGAAACTGGAGTTTATGCCTACATCGGGCCGAGCTTGTCGGGCTCGGGCTAGGCTTGGGCCCAAAAATCAGGTTCGATGGTCAGTCCGAGCCGAGATCGGGCTCGGGCCTAGGTTTTTAGAGCCGGGCTTTTTTCGGCCTGGCCCAAGATATGTCCAGGTATAACCCGGACTAATGATATTTTCTATAGAACCGCCATGGTGTTGTTTTGTGCACAAATAAAAATTCTCAAAATCAGAAGAAAGTTGGCAAGGAATTTTTGTCGAATAAATAAAAATATTGGAACAAAGCCCAATGTCCGTCCACAAGGGTGTAGGGAGTGCCCTACCCCCTTGTGGGCCCCTCACAACTCCGTTTGACCTGATTCCAACTCCATAAGTACCTTCATCCGGGGAAAAAATCGAAGAGAAGTTTCATCGCGTTTTACAGTACAGAGCCGCCGTCGCCTCATTTTCTTTGTCGGGAGTCCATATCTGGAACCTGTTTTGGGCTCTGTAGAGGGAAAATCATCTTTCTCGTCCATCGACAACCTCATGATGCTTAGCATCAGCAGTGAGTAATTTCATTTTAGGAATATTGGAGATAGATGGAGATGGATGAGATTCATCATGTAATTGAGTCGATTTGTTAGGGCTTGATCCCTAGGATCCACTATGTTCTAAGATTGATATTGTTATGACTTTGCTAGGTTTAAAGCTTGTCACTAGGGCCCGAGTGCCATGATTTCAGATCTGAACCTATTATGTTTTCATGAATATAAGTGTGTTTTTGATCTTATCTTGCAAGTTGTATGCACCTTTTTTTTGAGGAACTGTGGATAGTGGGGCACCCCCACTGACTTTTTATTAAGGCCAACACAAGATTGTAGGGTAACGCAGCAGAAAACAACAATTTCCGACCTATGCACCAGCCCAGGACCACTATGGAGACTCCGTACAAGGTTTGATCTTTTTCGTTACTGACTCGTAGTGCAGCGGCAGTAGAGTTGATGACGATCGGCGGTGTAGATCCCCGCAGATAGCATTTACAACCTCCCAACCACGAGGATGTATACCCTCATTTGCCCCTCGGACAGCCCTCCGGGAGGCGGTCGGACAGTCCCCCCGACGGTGTCATGGACAGCCCTACGGGAGGACCATCGAAACTCGGATAGTCACTCGTACAACCCTTCGGGAGGACCTTCAAAACTCGGATAGCCACTCGGACAGCCCTTCGGGAGGCACTCTCTAACTAACACCAAAACTACAATCTCTCTACAGAGTTGCACACATACAGTGTCATCTATCTGGCAGGGCTTCGCCGTCCAAAACTAGTTCCCACCAGAACCCAGACAACCTTTCGGCTCTACGAAACTATTTCGCTGGGAGGGAGAGAGAAAGCCAGATCATGCATAGCACTTGTATGTGAGAAGGGATGAGCTTTGGGCTTCCCCCTCCACCTCTATTTATAGGAGAAGGAGGGGTGGAGGGGCTGAAATTTCAGCCACATCCACCCATGTCATCTCCAAGATATTTTGGAGCAAATGCCCAAAAATGGTGCTTTCCAAAAAGCAACCATAAAACTGATTTCACTATTCACGACGACATTTTTCAGCGTCTGATCGAACTGAAAATACTTATGTGAGCTTAGAACATTTCCAGTACCCACTAAAATAATTTTCAACGCGTTCCAAAAAAGTTCCGGTTTAGTGATTTTCATCTGCAAAAAGCATCTGAAGCGGTTCCGGCAGCTCCGGAAAATTTCCGGTTTTCATCCCGGAAAATTCCAGAAAGTTTCCACAACGATTCTGGCACCCTCCAAGAATTATCAGGCATGTGCCGAAACCAATTTGAATTTATGATATCCCCTGAAACAACTTTTCAGTTTCACCGGAACTCATTCGGTGACCTCTCTCTTCGGAACTTTTCCGCTGTCTCCGAAAACTTTTTCCGAAAACTTTCTCTCAGACTCCCTGTCTAGTATTCAATAGATAGATGACCCTTAAGCGTGTGACCCTATAGGTTCAGTGAAGTATAGGCATGACCTGGAACCCCTTCCGATCAATGATCAACATCGGAGCTATGGACACCCATATTGACCCCTATACCCACAGGAATGAATATTCGGGTGAACCTCCAGTTGTCGTGTGCTATTCCTGTCGCTTCGTGATATGTTACAAATACCCGAGATGAGACATGTTTGCATCCCCGTGGATCAACAACTTGTCCACTATGCTAGTTACCTCATTACTGGTATTGTTCTCTTTTCTCGTTATCGTGTTCCGGCATCCCCGTGATCAAATCACAAACTGTCTGGCCAGACGATGATGGATACCATAACACTGAGAGGGCCCAGAGATATCTCTCCATGGTCGGAGGAGCAAATCCCAATCTTGAGTTATCAAGTTACTTGACATACTTTTCCATGAACCCGTAAGCCGTCGTAATAGCGACCCATTTACGGATGACGTTTAACAAACCCCAAAGTTCATGAAGCAAGCATGAAGAAACTCGATACTATCATGGTGTAAGGAATCATGCAAACGTTAACCATCTCTGTGTTATAAACCATTAACTTGTGACGAATGTATCTCATAGCATAACATTAATTCAGGTCGATTCAACAGAAGTGTTCTACCAAAATTGTGCCCTCAAAATTGTTGGCATAGACATGCCCATGATCAGGAAAATAGAACCATCATGCAACACTTGAGCTAGTCTTAGAGGCCAGACTAGGAATACAATTTACCATTTACTATCCCACACATGCATATAAGTCTTCCTCCGAGCCTCGTGGTTATTGCAGACTCGAGAACCATATCAGTTATAGCATGGAACATAAACCTAATTATGAATAGGGATATAATCAATAACATTATTATTGCCTCTAGGGCATATCTCCTAGAGACTCCCACTTGCACTAGAGTCAATAATCTAGTCAATGCTAATGACTTTACACCTATGGCATACTAGTGTAAAATATGCTTCGCTTGTGGCATAGCCTGATGTCCAACGGATCTGACAACTTCAGCTCCATGTGTATCTTTGCATATCCTTGCGTTTTCACGCTTTCACAAAATTCATATTTTGTGTGGACTTGGCTTTGCATATGTGTGAATCATTGGTCGAAACCTGATTCCTCGGACTGAGCTATGGAGCAACTATCTGCAATAGTGTCCCATAGACCAAAGCCATCTGGGAACCATACTAAGTTCATGAATGAACTATATGATTCAACAACTTCTTTGTAGCCTCTAAGGCATCAACATACTTAGCCTTTGTTATAGAATTCGCCACGATATCTTGTTTGGAACAATTTGCAACTACTGTGCCACCATGTTGTGTATTACACAAAATTTTGGAAATATGCCCTAGAGGCAATAATAAATTGGTTATTATCATATTTCCTTGTTCATGATAATAGTTTATTATCCATGCTATAATTGTACTGATCAGAAACTTAGATACATGTGTGGATACATAAACAACACCATGTCCCTAGTATGCCTCTAATAGACTAGCTCGTTGATCAAAGATGGTCAAGGTTTCCTAGCCATGGACATGAGATGTCATTTGATAATGGGATCACATCATTAGGAGAATGATGTGATGGACAAGACCCAAACTATAAATGTAGCATATGATCGTGTCAGTTTATTGCTACTGTTTTATGCATGTCAAGTATCTGTTCTTATGACCATGAGATCATGCAACTCACTGACACCGTAGGAGTGCCTTGTGTGTATCAAACGTTGCAACGTAACTGGGTGACTATAAAGGTACTCTACAGGTATCTCCGAGGGTGTCTGTTGGGTTGGCATGGATCAAGACTGGAATTTTTTACTCCGTGTGACGGAGAGGTATCTCAGGGCCCACTAGGTAATACAACATCACAAAAAGCCTTGCAAACAATGTGACTAAGTGTTAGTCACAGGATTTTTTATTATGGAACGAGTAAAGAGACTTGCCGGTAACGAGATTGAACTAGGTATGGAGATACCGACGATCGAACGGGATTAACTGAATCCTTGACATAGAGGTTCAACCGATAAAGATCTTCGTAGAATGTGTAGGAACCAATATGGGCATCCAGGTCCCGCTATTGGTTATTGACCGTAGAGGTGTCTTGGTCATGTCTACATAGTTCTCGAACCCGCAGGGTCTGCACACTTAAGGTTTGGTGACGTTTCGGTAGTATAGAGTTATGCATGGTGCTGACCGAAGGTTGTTCGGAGTCCCGGATGAGATCCCGGACATGAGGAGGATCTCCGGAATGGTCTAGAGGTAAATATTGATATATAGGAAGTCCTGTTTTGCTCACCGGAAAAGTTCCGGGCTCATCGGTAGTGTACCGGGAGTGCCGGGAGGGTACCAGGGGACCATCGGGAGGTGTATTTCGACCCAAGAGGCTACATGGGCTGTGGTAGGATAAATTCCAGCCATTAGTGGGCTGGCCAAAGTCCCACACCAGGCCCATGCGGCTGGGAAGAAATTCCAAAATGGAAAATGGTGGAAAAAGGCAAAAAGGTGGAAATAAGGAAGGAGTCCTAATCCTACTAGGAGTGGAGGAGGAGGACTCCTCCTCTCCACTTCGGCTGAAGCCTCCTAGGGCTGGACCTTGCGCCAAGTCTCCTCCTCTCCTCCTCCTATATATACTAGAGGTTTTAGGGTTTTTGCACACAGATTTTCAGCCACGTGCTACCCTCTCGTCTAGTCTGTAGTTTCTCCTCTAGATTGGTTTCAGCAGTGCTTAGGTGAAGCCTTGCTGGAATTACCCCACCACCATCGCCGCAATGCTGTCGCACTGCTGGAGAACTCATCTACCTCTCCGCTCCCTCTTGCTGGATCAAGAAGGCGGAGATCGTCATCGACCTGTCCGTTCGGCGCGAGATTGAAAGGATTGTGATCAAGATCGAGAGATGATTCACGATTGGATCGTGGGATGAATCGTGATGAGATCGTGGGACGGAACGTGATTGGATCGCGGGACCGATCGTGATGAGATCGCGGGACGCTCGACGATTTGGATCGTGAAGACATTTGACTACACCAACCGCGTTTCTTAACGCTTCCCGCTTAGCGATCTACAAGGGTATGTAGATCCACTCTCCCTCTCGTAGACGCTCATCACCATGGTTAGATCTTGCGTGTGCGTAGGAAATTTTTTGTTTCCCATACAATGTTCCCCAACAGTGGCATCATGAGCTAGGTCTATGTGTAGATGAGATCACGCGTATAACACAAAGGAGTATGTGGGCGTTGATGCTTAGATTGCTTCCTCCCTTGGTCGTGTTTTGGTTCAGTGGTTTGTGGGCTCGGACCAACCTTAATCGTACGCTTACGAGAGACCGGTTCCATCGACTGACGTGTAACCTCATTGTGTTGGGAGACGTAGTAATAAATCAAAATTTTCCTACGTTCACCAAGATCTATCTATGGAGAAACCAGCAACGAGAGGGGAGAGATTGCATCTTCATACCTTTGAAGATCGCTAAGCGGAAGCGTTACAAGAACGCGGTTGATGGAGTCGTACTCGCAGCGATTCAGATCGCGGTAGATCCGATCAAGTGCCGAACGGACGGCACCTCCGCGTTCAACACACGTGCAGCCCGGTGACGTCTCCAACACCTTGATCCAGCAAGGAGGAAGGAGAGGTTGGGGAAGGGCTCCAACAGCAGCACGACGACGTGGTGGTGGTGGAGTAGCAAGGTATTCCGACAGGGCTTCGCCTAAGCGCTGCGGAGGAGGAAGAAGAGAGGTAGGGCTTCGCCGTGAGAGAGAGAGATCAAATCTCGTCTCAAAACATTCAAAACCTCAAGTATATATAGGAGGAGGGACGTGGAGGGCTGGCTTGGCCTCTACTCCAAAGAGGAGATGGCCGGCCGAATTAAAGGGAGAGTCCACCTCCCACAAGGGAGGTGGATCTCCTCCTTTTAAATCCTTTTTGCCTTATCTCCTTATCTCCAGCCGCATGGGCCTTTAGCAAAAGTCTTGCCCAGCCCAATAAGGGCTGGCACACTTTATCTAACAGCCCATGTGGTCCTTTGGTCGTCACACCCCTCCCGGGGGTCATCCGGCACCCTCCCGGCACTCCCGGTACACTACCGATGAGCCCGAAAACTTTCCGGTGACCAAAACTGGACTTCCTATATATCAATCTTTACCTCCGGACCATTCCGGAGCTCCTCGTGACGTCCGGGATCTCATCCGGGACTCCGAACAACCTTCGGTAATCACGTATACCTTTTCCCTATAACCCTAGCGTCATCGAACCTTAAGTGTGTAGACCCTACGGGTTCGGGAGACACGTAGACATGACCGAGACACCTCTCCGGTCAATAACCAACAGCGGGATCTGGATACCCATGTTGGCTCCCACGTACTCCACGATGATCTCATCGGATGAACCACGATGTCAAGGATTCAATCAATCCCGTATACAATTCCCTTTGTCTATCGGTATGATACTTGCCCGAGATTCGATCGTCGGTATCCCCATACCTTGTTCAATCTCGTTACTGGCAAGTCTCTTTACTCGTTCCGTAATACATCATCCCGTGGCTAACTCCTTAGTCACATTGAGCTCATTATGATGATATCTTACTGAGTGGGCCCAGAGATACCTCTCCGTCACACGGAGTGACAAATCCCAGTCTCGATTCGTGCCAACCCAACAGATACTTTCGGAGATACCCGTAGCGTACCTTTATAGCCACCCAGTTACGTTGTGACGTTTGGCACACCCAAAGTATTCCTACGGTATCCGGGAGTTACACAATCTCATGGTCTAAGGAAATGACACTTGACATTGAAAAGCTTTAGCAAACGAACTACACGATCTTTGTGCTATGCTTAGGATTGGGTCTTGTCCATCACATCATTCTCCTAATGATGTGATCCCGTTATCAACGACATCCAATGTCCATGGCCATGAAACCGTGACCATCTATTGATCAACGAGCTAGTCAACTAGAGGCTCACTAGGGACATGTTGTGGTCTATGTATTCACACATGTATTATGGTTTCCGGTTAACACAATTATAGCATGAACAATAGACAATTATCATGAACAAGGAAATACAATAATAACCATTTTATTATTGCCTCTAGGGCATATTTCCAACAGTCTCCCACTTGCACTAGAGTCAATAATCTAGTTCACATCACCATGTGATTAACACTTACATCACCATGTGATCATATCATCATGTGATTAACACCCAATAAGTTCTGGGGTTTGTTCATGTTCTGCTCGTGAAAGAGTTTTTTAGTCAGCGGGTCTGCGACATTCAGATCCGTGTGTACCTTTGCAAACTTTCCATTTCATATTTGTAGATACTGCTCCCACGCTCCACTTGGAGCTATTCCAAATGGCTGCTCCACTATACGTAGTTGGATTTCTACTAAGAGTCATCCGGATTGGTTTTAAAGCTTGCATCATCGTAACACTTTACGATGAACTCTTTATCACCTCCATAATCGAGAAATATTTCCTTAGTTCTCAAGTTACTAAGGCTAACTTTGACCGCTGTCTAGTGATCCACTCTTGGATTACTCTTGTACCCCTTGACAGACTCATGGCAAGGCACACACAGGTGCGGCACACAGCATGGCATACTATATAGAGCCTATGGCTAAAGCATAGGAGATGACACTCATCTCTTCTTTATCTTCTGCCGTGGTCGGGTATTGAGTCTTACTCAATTTCACACCTTACAATACAGTCAAGAACTCCTTCTTTGACCCATCTATTTTGAACTCCTTCAAAAACTTGTCAAGGTATGTCTTCGTCGAAAAAACTTATCAAGCGAATAGATCTATCCCTATAGATCTTGATGCTTAATAAAATAGTAGCTTTATCTGGGTCTTCCTTTGAAAAAAAAACTTTTCAAACAACTCTTCATGCTCTTCCAGAAATTCTACATCATTTCCGATCAATAATATGTCAACTACATATTCTTATAAGAAATTCCATAGTGCTCCCACTCACTTTCTTGCAAATACAAGTTTCTCATAAACATTGTATAAACTTAAACACTTTGATCACCTCATCAAAGCATATATTCCAACTCCGAGATGCTTGATCCAGTCCATAGAAGGATCGCTGGAGTTTGCATATTATTAGCATCCTTAGGATTGACAAAACCTTCTGGTTGTATCACATACAACTCTTCCTCACAGAAACCATTACGGAAACCTTGTTTTGTCATCCATCTGCCAGATTTCATAATCGAAAAATGCAGCAACTGCTAACAAAATTTTAATAGACTTTTAGCATCGCTACAGATGAGACAATCTCATTGCAGTCAACTCCTTGAACTTGGCGGAAACTTCTTTGCGACAAGTCGAGCTTTATAAACGGTGACATTTCACCATTAGCGTCTATGTTTATCTCAAAGGTCCATTTGTACTCAATGACCCGCCATTCAACAGGCAAGTCTACCAAAGTCCATACTTGGTTTTCATACATGGATCCTTTCTCGGATTTCATGGCTCCTAGCCATTTGTTGGAATCCGGGCCCACCATCGCTTCTCCATAGTTCGTAGGTTCATCGTTGTCCAACAACATGATTTCCAAGACAGGGTTGTCGTACTACTCAGGAGCAGTACGCGTCCTTGTCGACCTACGAGGTTCGATAGTGACTTGATCCGAAGCTTCATGATCATCATCATTAACTTCCTTTTCAACTAAGTAGGCTCTACAGAAACATCTTTCTGTGTTGCGCTATTCTCTGGTTGAAACAAAGGTTCAACAACCTTATCAAGTTCTATCTTCCTCCCACTCAATTCTTTCGAGAGAAACTCTTTCTCAAAAAGGACCCGTTCTTAGCAACAAACACCTTTTGCGCTTGGATCTGAGATAGAAGGTATACCCAATGTCTCATTAGGGTATTCTATGAAGATGCATTTGTCTGCTTTGAGTTCGAGCTCGCTAGGTGAAAAACCCATTTTCACATAAGCGTCGCAGCCCCAAACATTAAGAAATGACAGCTTAGGCTTCTGTCAAACCATAATTCTCACGGTGTCATCTCAACAGACTTAGATGGTGCCCTGTTAAAGTGAATGGATTTGTCTTTAATGCATAACCCCATAACGATAGTGGTAAAACGATAAGAGACATCATAGTACTCACTATATCCAATAGAGCACGACTACGACGTTCGAACACACCATCACACTATGGTGTTCCAGGAGGCGTGAGCTGTGAAACAATTTCCACATTGTCTAAAATTGCACACCAAACTCGTAACTTAGATATTCACCTCCATGATCATATCATAGACATTTATCTTCTTGTCACGATGATCTTTAACTTCACTCTGAAACTCCTTGAACCTTTCAAACATTTCAGATTCGTGTTTCATTAAGTAAATATCCCCATATTTACTCAAATCATCAGTGAAGGTAAAGAAAAACAACGATATCCACTGTGTGTTTCAACACTCATTGGACCACATACATCAACATGTATTAATTCCAATAAGCCACTTGCCCGCTCCATCATATTGGATGACGGGGTCTCAGTCATCTTGCCCAAGAGGCATGGCTCGCATGTCTCAACCGATTAGAAATCGAGTGAGTCAAAAAACATCCATCATCATGGAGTTTCTTCATGCGATTTATACCAATATGACATTACGTGGCAGTGCCACAAGCATGTGGTACTATCATTATTAACTTTGTATCTTTTGGTACCAATGTTATGAATATGTGTACTACTACGATCATGATTCGATAAACCATTTCGAGTGGGTGCATGACCATTGAAGGCATTATCCATGTAAACAGAATAACCATTATTCTCTAACTTATATGAATAACCGTATCGCACTAATCATGATCTAATCACGTTCATGCTCAACGCAAACACCAAATAACATTTATTTAGGTTTATCACAAATCCTGAAGGTAGAGAGAGCGTGCGATGGTGATCACATCAATCTTGGAAATACTTCCAACACACATCGTCACCTTTCACCTAGCTAGTCTCCATTTACTCCGTAGCTTTTATTTCGAGTTGCTAACACTTAGCAACCGAACCGGTATCCAATACCCAGGTGCTACTACAAGTACCAGCAAGGTACACATCACTAACACGTATATCAAATATACTTCCATTGACATTACCAGCCTTCTTATCTACCAATCATCTAGGGTTTTTCCGCTTCAGCGAACATTCTCCTCATAACAGAAGCACTTAGTCTCGGGTTCGGGCTCAACCTTGGGTTTCTTCACTAGAGCAACAACTGGCTTGCCATTCCTGAAGTTTTTCCCTTCTTGCCCTTGCCCCTTTTGAAACTAGTGGTTTTCACTTAACCATCAACACTTGATGCTCCTTATTGATTTCTACCTTCGTGGTGTCAAACATCACGAACAACTCAGGGATCATCTTATCCATCCCTGGCATGTTATAGTTCATCATGAAGCTCTAGTAGCTTGGTGGCAGTGACTTGGAGAACTGCATTAATCACTATCTCATCTGGAAGATTAACTCCCACTTGATTCAAGTGATTGTAGCACCCAGACAATCTGAGAACACGCTCACCGATTAAGCTATTCTCCTTTATCTTGCAGGCAAAGAATCTTGTTGGAGGTCTCATACCTCTCAACATAGGCACGAGCTTGAGATCACAATCTCAGCTCCTAGAACATCTCATATGTTCTGTGACGTTCAAAACATTTTGAAGCCTCAATTCTAAGCCGTAATGCATGACGCACTGAACTATCACGTAGTCATCAAAAAGTGCCTGTCATATGTTCACAACATCTACAGACAACACTTGAGGGAGTGGTGCAGTTAGCGGTACATCAAAAACATAAGCTTTCTGTGCAGCAATGAGGACAATCCTCAGATCACGGACCCTGTCCGCATTATTGCTACCATCAACTTTCAACTTACTTTTCTCTAGGATTGTATCAATAAAACTGTGGAGCTACAGCGCGAGCTATCTACGACATAATTTGCAAGGACATTTTTAGACTAAGTTCATGATAATTAAGTTCATTTAATCAAATTATTAATGAACTCCCACTTAGATAGACATCTCTCTAGTCTTCCAAGTGATACATGATCCATGTCAACTAGCCCGTGTCCGATCATCACGTGAGACGGACTAGTCATCCATGGTGAACATCTCTATGTTGATCGTATCTTCTATACGACTCATGTTCGACCTTTCGGTCTTCCGTGTTCCGAGGCCATGTCTGTACATGCTAGGCTCGTCAAGTCAACCTAAGTGTTTCGCATGTGTAAATCTGGCTTACACCCGTTGTATGCGAACGTTAGAACCTATCACACCCGATCATCACGTGGTGCTTCGGAACGACGATCCTTAGCAACGGTGCACAGTTAGGGTGAACACCTTTCTTGAAATTTTATTGAGAGATCATCTTATTTACTACCGTCGTTCTATGCAAATAAGATGTAAACATGATAAACATCACATGCAATCAATATAGTGACATGATATGGCCAATATCATTTTGCTCCTATGATCTCCATCTTCGGGGCACCATGATCATCACTGTCACCGGCACGACACCATGATCTCCATCATTGTGTCTTCATGAAGTTGTCTCGCCAACTATTACTTCTACTACTATGGCTAACGCTTAGCAATAAAGTAAAGTAATTACATGGCGTTTATGATTGACACGCAGGTCATACAATAAATAAGACAACTCCTATGGCTCCTGCCGGTTGTCATAATCATCGACATGCAAGTCGTGAATCCTATTACAAGAACATGATCAATTCATACATCACAATGCATCACATCACATCCTTTGGCCATATCACATCACAAGGCACATGCTGCAAAAACAAGTTAGACGTCCTCTAATTTGTAGTTGCAAGTTTTTACGTGGCTGCTATAGGTTACTAGCAAGAACGTTTCTTACCTACGTCAACACCACAACGTGATTTGCCAATTGCTATTTACCCTTCATAAGGACCCTTTTCATCGAATCCGATCCGACTAAGGTAGGAGAGACAGACACCCGCTAGCCACCTTATGCATCTAGTGCATGTCAGGCGGTGGAACCGGTCTCACGTAAGCGTACGTGTAAAGTTGGTCCGGGCCGCTTCATCCCACAATACCGCCGAATCAAGATAAGACTAGTAGCGGCAAGCAAATTAACAAACTCGACGCCCACAACTGCTTTGTGTTCTACTCGTGCATAGATTCTACGCATAGACCTAGCTCATGATGCCACTGTTGGGAGACGTAGTAGTAAATCAAAATTTTCCTACGTTCACCAAGATCTATCTATGGAGAAACCAGCAACGAGAGGGGAGAGATTGCATCTTCATACCTTTGAAGATCGCTAAGCGGAAGCGTTACAAGAACGCGGTTGATGGAGTCGTACTCGCAGCGATTCAGATCGCGGTAGATCCGATCAAGTGCCGAACGGACGGCACCTCCGCGTTCAACACACGTGCAGCCCGGTGACGTCTCCAACACCTTGATCCAGCAAGGAGGAAGGAGAGGTTGGGGAAGGGCTCCAACAGCAGCACGACGGCGTGGTGGTGGTGGAGTAGCAAGGTATTCCGACAGGGCTTCGCCTAAGCGCTGCGGAGGAGGAAGAAGAGAGGTAGGGCTTCGCCGTGAGAGAGAGAGATCAAATCTCGTCTCAAAACATCCAAAACCTCAAGTATATATAGGAGGAGGGACGTGGAGGGCTGGCTTGGCCTCTACTCCAAAGAGGAGATGGCCGGCCGAATTAAAGGGAGAGTCCACCTCCCACAAGGGAGGTGGATCTCCTCCTTTTAAATCCTTTTTGCCTTATCTCCTTATCTCCAGCCGCATGGGCCTTTAGCAAAAGTCTTGCCCAGCCCAATAAGGGCTGGCACACTTTATCTAACAGCCCATGTGGTCCTTTGGTCGTCACACCCCTCCCGGGGGTCATCCGGCACCCTCCCGGCACTCCCGGTACACTACCGATGAGCCCGAAAACTTTCCGGTGACCAAAACTGGACTTCCTATATATCAATCTTTACCTCCGGACCATTCCGGAGCTCCTCGTGACGTCCGGGATCTCATCCGGGACTCCAAACAACCTTCGGTAATCACGTA
The DNA here is from genome assembly GCA_022496015.1 of Hordeum marinum. Taxonomy (NCBI): domain Eukaryota; kingdom Viridiplantae; phylum Streptophyta; class Magnoliopsida; order Poales; family Poaceae; genus Hordeum; species Hordeum marinum. The sequence continues at coordinate 12,734,278 of CM039677.1, read as the reverse complement.
TACCTTTTCCCTATAACCCTAGCGTCATCGAACCTTAAGTGTGTAGACCCTACGGGTTCGGGAGACACGTAGACATGACCGAGACACCTCTCCGGTCAATAACCAACAGCGGGATCTGGATACCCATGTTGGCTCCCACGTACTCCACGATGATCTCATCGGATGAACCACGATGTCAAGGATTCAATCAATCCCGTATACAATTCCCTTTGTCTATCGGTATGATACTTGCCCGAGATTCGATCGTCGGTATCCCCATACCTTGTTCAATCTCGTTACTGGCAAGTCTCTTTACTCGTTCCGTAATACATCATCCCGTGGCTAACTCCTTAGTCACATTGAGCTCATTATGATGATATCTTACCGAGTGGGCCCAGAGATACCTCTCCGTCACACGGAGTGACAAATCCCAGTCTCGATTCGTGCCAACCCAACAGATACTTTCGGAGATACCCGTAGCGTACCTTTATAGCCACCCAGTTACGTTGTGACGTTTGGCACACCCAAAGTATTCCTACGGTATCCGGGAGTTACACAATCTCATGGTCTAAGGAAATGACACTTGACATTGAAAAGCTTTAGCAAACGAACTACACGATCTTTGTGCTATGCTTAGGATTGGGTCTTGTCCATCACATCATTCTCCTAATGATGTGATCCCGTTATCAACGACATCCAATGTCCATGGCCATGAAACCGTGACCATCTATTGATCAACGAGCTAGTCAACTAGAGGCTCACTAGGGACATGTTGTGGTCTATGTATTCACACATGTATTATGGTTTCCGGTTAACACAATTATAGCATGAACAATAGACAATTATCATGAACAAGGAAATACAATAATAACCATTTTATTATTGCCTCTAGGGCATATTTCCAACACATTGCACAAAGATGGCTGGCAGGTGTCTGTTTCTCCTACTTTAGTTGGATCGGATTCGACAAAGGCGGTCCTTGAGAAGGTTGAAAAGCAACGTATGTATCACCGTTGTGGTTTATGCGTAGGTGAGAATCGTTCTTGCTAGATACCCGTAGCAGCCACGTAAAACATGCAACAACAGTTAGAGGACGTCTAACTTGTTTTTGCAGGGTATGTTGTGATGTGATACAGCCAATTACATGATAAGATATATGTGATGTATGAGATGATCATGTGTTGTATAGAATATCACGACTTGCATGTCGATGAGTACGACAACCGGAAGGAGCCATAGGGTTGTTTTTAATTATTGTATGACCTGTGTGTCAATCATTAAGCGCTATGTAATGCTTTACTTTATCGCTAAACGGTAGCAATAGTAGTAGAAGCATGGTGGGGATGACAACCCCGATGGCGACACGTTGATGGAGATCAAGATGATGGAGATCATGGTGTCATGCCGGAGACGATGGAGATCATGCCGGTGCTTTCAAGATGGAGATCAAAAGCACAAGTTCATGGCCATATCATGTCACTTATGATTTGCATGTGATGTTAATCCTTTTATGCACCTTGTTTTGCTTAGGACGACGGTAGCATTATAAGGTGATCCCTCACTTAAATTTCAAGATGAATTGTGTTCTCCCCGAGTGTGCACCATTGCGAAAGTTCATCGTGTCGAGACACCACGTGATGATCGTGTGTGATAGACTCTACGTTCAAATACAACGGGTGCAAGCCAGTGTTGCACATGCAGAACACTCAGGTTAAACTTGACGAGCCTAGCATGTACAAACATGGCCTCGGAACACAAGAGACCGAAAGGTTGAACATGATTCATATAGTAGATATGATCAACATGATGATGTTCACCATTGAAACTACCTCAACTCACGTGATGATCGGACTTGAGTTGGTGAATTTGGATCATGTATCACTCGAATGACCGGAGGGATGTCAATTTGAGTGGGAGTTCTTAAGTAATATGATTAATTGAACTCATTATCATGAACATAGTCAGTAGTGTCTTTGAAAATTATGTTGTAGATTACTAGCTCACACTGTAGCTCCCTTGAATTTTTATATGTTCCTAGAGAAATAGAGTTGAAAGATGATGGTAGAAATATTGCGGATTGGGTCCGTGATCTGAGGATTATCCTCATTGTTGCAAAGAAGGCTTATGTCCTTAATGCACCGCTCGGTGCGCCACCCCCTCTACCGTTGTTTGTAGATGTTGTGAACATCTGACAAGCACGTTCCGATGACTACATGATAGTTCAGTGCGTCATGCATTACAGCTTAGAATTGAGGCTCCAAAACGTTTTGGACGTCACGGAACATATGAGATGTTCTAATAGCTGAAATTGTGATCTCAGGCTCGTGCCTGTGTTGTGAGATATGAGATCTCCAACAAGATTCTTTGCCTGCAAGATGAAGGAGAATGGCTCAATCGTTAAGCATATGCTCAGATTGTCTGGGTACTACAATCGCTTGTATCGAGTGGGAGTTGATCTTCTAGATAAGATAGTGATTGCTATATTTCTCGAAGTCACTGTCACTAGGCTACTAGAGCTTCGTGATGAACTATGAAATGCCAGGGATAGAAATGATGATCCCTGAGCCATTCGCGATGTTTGACACCGCAAAGGTAGAAATCAAGAAGGAGCATCAAGTGTTGATGGTTAGTAAAACCACTAGTTTCGAGAAGGGCAAGGGCAAGGAGGGAAACTTCATGGATGGCAAGACAGTTGATGTTCCAGTGAAGCAACCCAAAGTTGAACCCAAACCCGAGACTATGTGCTTATATTATGAGGAGAAAGGTCGCTGAAGCGAAACAACCCTAGATACTTGGTAGATAAGAAGGCCGGCAACGTCGACATAAGTATATTTGATATACGTGTTATTGATATGTACGTTGCTAGTACTCCTAGTAGCACCTGGGTATTGGATATTGGTTGCTAAATGTTAGTAACTCGAAATAAAAGCTACGAAATAAAGGAGACTAGCTAAGGGTGAGGTGACGATGTGTGTTGGAAATTTCTCCAAGGTTGATGTGATCAATATCGCACGCTCTCTCTACCTTCGGGATTAGTGACGAACCTAAATAAATGTTATTTGGTGTTTGCGTTGAGCATGAACATGATTAGATCGTGTTTATTGCAATAAAATTATTCATTTAAGTTGGAGAATAATGGTTATTCTGTCTACATGAATAAATGCCTTCAATGGTCATGCACCCAATGAGAATGGTTTGTAGAATCTTGATCGTAGTAATACACATGTTCATAACATAGATGCCAAAAGATACAAAGTTAATAATGATAGTACCACATACTTGTGGCACCGTGGCTAAATGTCATATTGGTCTAAAACGCATGAAGAAACTCCATGCTGATGGATCTTTGGACTCATTCGATTTCGAATCGGTTGAGACATGCGGACCATGCCTCGTGGGCAAGATGACTAAAACCCCGTTTGCAATATGATAGAGCGGGGCAAGTAACTTATTGGAAATTATACATGTTGATGTATATGGTTCAATGAGTGTTGTAGCATGCGGTGGATATCGTTATTTTCTTACCTTCACTGATGATTTGAGTAGATATAGTGTATATTTACTTAATGAAACACAAGTCTGATTCATTCGAAAGAGTTCAAAGAAATTCAGAGTGAAGTTTAAGATCATCATGACAAGAAGATAAAATGTCTAAGATGTGATCGTGGAGGTGAATATCTGAGTTACGAGTTTGGCATACAACTTTAGACAATGTGGAAGTTGTTTTACAACTCACGCCACCTAGAACACCATAGTGTGATGGTGTGTCCGAACGACATAGTCATGCTCTATTGGATATGGTGTGAATTATGATGTTTCTTATCATTTTTCCACTATCGTTATGGGGTTATGCATTAGAGACAACAACATTATCTTTAAATAGGGCACCATCTAAATCCGTTGAGTTGACACCGTGTGAATAATGGTTTGATAGAAACCTAAGCTATCATTTCTTAATGTTTGGGGCTGCGACGCTTCTGTGAAAAAATGTTTTCACGTAATGAGCTCGAACCCAAAGCGGACAAATGCATCTTCATAGAATACCCTGAGAACAGTTCGGTCAACCTTCTATTTAAGATCCAAGCATAAAGTGTTTGTTGCTAAAACTGGGTCCTTTCTCGAGAAAAAGTTTCTCCCGAAAGAATTGAGTGGGAGGAAGATAGAACTTGATGAGGTTGTTGAACCTTTGTTTCAACTAGAGAGTAGCGCAGCGTAGAAAGATGTTTCTGTGGAGCCTACGTCAGTTGAAGAGGAAGTTAATGATGATGAAGCTTCGGATCAAGTTACTATCAAACCTTGTAGGTCGACAAGGACGCGTACTGCTCCTGAATGGTACGACAACCCTGTCTTGGAGGTCATATTGTTGGACAAAGATGAAACTACGAGCTATGGAGAAGCGATGATGGGGCCGAATTCTGACAAATGGTTAGAGGCCATGAAATCCAAGAAAGGATCCATGTATGAAAACCAAGTGTAGACTTTGGTAGACTTGCTCGTTGGACGGCAGGTTGTCGAGTACAAATGGACCTTTGAGATGAAGATAGACGCTGATGGTAAATGTCACCATTTATAAAGCTCGACTTGTCGCAAAGAAGTTTCCGACAAGTTCAAGGAGTTGACAGCGATGAGACTTTCTCACTCTTAGCGATGATAAAGTCTGTTGGAATTATGTTAGCAGTTGCTGCATTTTTCAATTATGAAATCTGGCAGATGGATCTCAAAACATTGTTTCCTTCCTTAAGGAAAGGTTGTATGAGATACAACCGGAAGGTTTTGTTAATCCTAGGGATGCTAAAAGGTGTGCAAGCTTAAGTGATCCTTCTATGGACTGAAGCAAGCATCTCGGAGTTGGAATATACACTTTGATGAGGTGATCAAAGTTTTTGAGTCTATACAAAGTTTATGAGAAACTTGTATTTACAATAAAGTGAGTGGGAGCACTATAGAGTTTCTGATAAGCATATATGGTTGACATATTGTTGATCGGAAATGATGTAGAATTTTTGGAAAGCATAAAGGGTTGTTTGAAAAAGAGTTTTTCAAAGGAAGACCTGGATAAAGCTACCAATTGTTGAGCATCAAGATCTATAGAGATGGATCAAGATGCATGATGAGACTTTCAATGAGTACATACCTTGACAAGATTTTGAAAGAGTTCAAAATGGATCAGTCCGAGAAAGAGTTCTTGCCTGATTTGTAAGGTGTGAAGTTGAGTAAGACTCAAAGCTCGACCATGGAAGAAGAAAGAGAAAGGACGAAGGTCGTCCCCTATGCTTTAGCCATAGGCTCTGTATAGTATGCCATGTTGTGTACCGCACCTATGTGTGCCTTGCCATGAGTCCGTCAAGGGGTACAAGAGTGATCCAGGAGTGGATCACTAGACAACGGTCAAGATTATCCTTAGTAACTAAAAGACTAAGGAAATGTTTCTCGATTATGGAGGTGATAAAGAGTTCGTCGTAAAGAGTTACGTCGATGCAAGCTTTAACACGTATCCGGATGACTCTTAGTAGCAATCCGGATACGTATAGTGGAACAGCCATTTGGAATAGCTCCAAGTGGAGTGTGGTAGCAGTGTCTATAGTAAGACATAGAGATTTGCAAAGTACACACAGATCTGAATATCGCGGACCCGTTGACTAAAGGATCTCTCTCACATGCAAAGCATGATCGAGCCCCAGAACTCATTGGGTGTTAGATTCATAACAATGCGAATCACATGGTGATGTGAACTAGATTATTGACTCTAGTGCAAGTGGGAGACTGTTGGAAATATGCCCTAGAGGCAATAATAAATTGGTTATTATCATATTTCCTTGTTCATGATAATCGTTTATTATCCATGCATGTGTGGATTCATAAACAACACCATGGCACTAGTATGCCTCTAATAGACTAGCTCGTTGACCAAAGATGGTTAGGGTTTCCTAGCCATGGACATGAGATGTCATTTGATAATGGGATCACATCATTAGGAGAATGATGTGATGGACAAGACCCAAACTATAAACGTAGCATATGATCGTGTTAGTTTACTGCTACTGTTTTCTGCATGTCAATGTATATGTTCCTTTGACCATGAGATCATGCAACTCACGGATATCGGAAGAGTGCCTTGTGTGTATCAAACGTCGCAACGTAACTGGGTGACTATAAAGGTGCTCTACAGGTATCTCCGATGGTCTTTGTTGAGTTGGCATGGATGGGGACTGGGATTTGTTACTCCGTGTGACGGAGAGGTATCTCGGGGCCCACTCGGTAATGCAACATCACAATGAGCCTTGCAAGCAATGTGACTAATTGTTAGTTGCGGGATCTTGTATTACGGAACGAGTAAAGAGACTTGCCGGTAACGAGGTTGAACTAGGTATGGAGATACCGACGATCGAATCTTGGGCAAGTAACATACCGAAGAACAGAGGGAACGTTATACGGGATTAACTGAATCCTTGACACAGAGGTTCGATCGATAAAGATCTTCGTAGAATATGTAGGAACCAATGTGGGCGTCCAGGTCCCACCATTGGTTATTGTCCGTAGAGGTGTCTCGGTCATGTCCACATAGTTCTCGAACCCGCAGGGTCTGCACACTTAAGGTTCGGTGACGTTTCGGTAGTGTAGAGTTATGTATGGTGGTGACCGAAGGTTTTTTGGAGTCCCGGATGAGATCCCGGACGTCACGAGGAGCTCCGTAATGGTCCGGAGGTGAAGATTCATATATAGGAAGTCCCAGTTTGGTCGCCGGAAAAGTTTCGTGCTCATCGGTAGTGTACCGGGAGTGCCGGTAGTGTACCGGGAGACCTCCGGGAGGGGTATTTCGACCCCAGAGGGTCCATGGGCTGTGGAGAGTAATAACCAGCCCTTGGTGGGCTGGAGGAACAGCCACAAAAAGGCCCATGGTGCAGGAGGAAAAAGGGCTAAGGAAAAGGTGGAAAAAAGGGCCAATAGGGAGCAATCGTAGTCCAACTAGGATTGGAGAAGGAGTGGGACTCCTCCCCCTTTGGCCGGCCGACTCCTAGGAGGCCTTGGCCCTGTGCCAAGGCTGCCTCTCCCTCCCTCCTTTATATACTGGTGGATTGGGGGCTGTTTGGACATAAATTACGGCCACATGCTAGCCGTTCCACCGGTGCTCCTCTAGAATGGTTTCCGCAGTGCTTAGGCGAAGCCCTGCCGGAATTGCTCCACCACCACCATCACCGGAGCGCCATCACGCTGCCTGAACTCTCTCTCCTATCCACCTCCTCTTGCTGGATCAAGACGGTGGAGATCGTCATCAAGCTGCACGTGTGCTGAACGCGGAGGTGTCGTCCGTTCGGTACGAGATCGGAAGGATCGTGATCAAGGCCACGGGACGTTCGTGATCGGATCGCGGGACGGATCGTGACGAGATCGCGGGACGGTTCGTGATTAGATCGCGGGATGCTCGGCGATTTGGATCGCGAAGAAGTATGACTACACCAACCGCGTTTCTTAACGCTTCCCGCTTAGCGATCTACAAGGGTACGTAGATCCACTCTCCCTCTCGTAGATGCTCATCACCATGGATAGGTTTGCATGTGCGTAGGAAAAATTTTGTTTGCCATGCGACGTTCCCCAACAGTGGCATCATGATCTAGGTTGATGGTTCAATGAGATCTCGAGTAGAACACAAAAGGTTTGTGGGCGTTGATGCTTAGATTGCTTCCTCCCTTGGTCGTATTTTGGTTCAACAGTATTGTGGGATGAAGCGGCCCCGACCAACATTACTCGTACGCTTACGAGAGACCGGTTCCATCGACTGACGTGTAACTTTGTTGCACAAAGATGGCTGGCGGGTGTCTGTTTCTCCTACTTTAGTTGGATCGGATTCGACTAAGGCGGTCCTTGAGAAGGTTGAAAAGCAACTTATGTATCACCATTGTGGTTTATGCGTAGGTGAGAATTGTTCTTGCTAGATACCCGTAGCAGCCACGTAAAACATGCAACAACAATTAGAGGACGTCTAACTTGTTTTTGCAGGGTATGTTGTGATGTGATATGGCCAATTACATGATGTGATATATGTGATGTATGAGATGATCATGTGATGTATAGAATTTCACGACTTGCACGTCGATGAGTACGGCAACCGGCAGGAGCCATAGGGTTGTCTTTAATTATTGTATGACCTGCGTGTCAATCATTAAGCGCTATGTAATGCTTTACTTCATCGCTAAACGGTAGCAATAGAAGTAGAAGCAGGGCTGGTGCAACATCCCCGATGGCGACACGTTGATGGAGATCAAGATGATGGAGATCATGGTGTCGTGCCGGTGACGATGGAGATCATGCCGGTGCTTTGAAGATGGAGATCTTAAGCACAAGTTCATGGCCATATCATGTCACTTATGAATTGCATGTGATGTTAATCCTCTTATGCACCTTGTTTTGCTTAGTACGACGGTAGCATTATAAGGTGATCCCACTTAAATTTCAAGATAAAATTGTGTTCTCCCCGAGTGTGCACCATTGCGAAAGTTCGTCGTGTTGAGACACCACGTGATGATCGGGTGTGATAGACTCTACGTTCACATACAACAGGTGCAAGCCAGATTTGCACACGCAGAACACTCGGGTTAAACTTGACGAACCTAGCATGTACAGACATGGCCTCGGAACACAAGAGACCGTAAGGTCGAGCATGAGTCATATAGTAGATATGATCAACATAGTGATGTTCACCATTGAAGCCACCTTAACTCACGTGATGATCGGACTTGAGTTGGTGAATTTGGATCATGTGACACTCAGATGTCAATTTGAGTGGGAGCTTTAGTAATTTGATTAACTAAACTCATTATCTTGAACAATAGTCTAAGTAACCTTTGCATATTTATGTTGTAGATAATTGGCTCGCGCAGTAGCACCCCTGAATTTTAATGCGTTCCTAGAGAAAGCTAAGTTGAAAGATGACGGAAGTAACTTTGTTGACTGGGCCCGTAATCTGAGGATTATCCTCACGGCTTCCCAGAAGTCATATGTCCTTGATGCACCGCTTGGTGACCAACCAGAAGACATGACCTCCGAAGACGTTAAGAACGCTTGGGAGGCTCATGCTGGAGACTACTCAATAGTTCAGTGTGCAATATTGTATGGCTTAGAACCAGGACTTCAAAGACGTTTTGAACGTCATGTAGCATATGAGATGTTCCAGGAGTTGAAGTTTATCTTTCAGAAGAATGCCCGCATCGAGAGGTATGAGACCTCCGATAAATTCTAGCTTGCAAGATGGAGGAGAACGAGTCTATTAGTGAGCACATACTCAGAATGTCTGGGTACTCAAACCGTCTAGCTGAGTTGGGAATTACCCTTCCGCCGGAGGCAATCACTGATAGAGTTCTTTCAATCGCTGCCACCTAGTTACAAGAGCTTTGTGATGAACTATAACATGCACGAGATGAACAAGTCAGTCGTCGAGCTATTTGCGATGCTGAAAGTCGCTGAGTCTGAAATCTAGAAAGAACATCAAGTGTTGATGGTCAATAAAACCACTAGTTTCAAGAAAAATGGCAAAGGCAAAGGCAAGAAGGGTAAAACCAAGAAGGGCGGCAAAGCAGTTGCTACTCCTACAAAGAAGCCTAAGCATGGACCTAAGCCTGAAACTGAGTGCTTTCATTGCAAAGGAACTGGTCACTGGAAGCGGAACTGCCCCAAGTACCTGGCTGACAAGAAGGCGGCCAACGACAAACAAGGTATATATGATATACATGTTATTGATGTGTACCTTACTAGCTCTCGTAGTAGTGCCTGGGTATTTGATACCGGTTCGGTTGCTCACATTTGCAACTCAAAGCAGGAACTACGGAATAAATGAAGGCTGGCAAAGGACGAAGTGACGATGCGCGTGGGAAATGGTTCCAAGGTTGATGTGATCGCCGTCGGCACGCTCTCTCTTCTATTACCATCGGGATTAGTGATGAACCTGAATAATTGTTATTTAGTGCCTGCGTTAAGCATGAACATTATATCTGGATCTTGTTTATTGCGAGACGGTTACTCATTTAAATCAGAGAATAAAGGTTGTTCTATTTATATGAGTAATATCTTTTATGGTCATGCACCCAATATTAGGGGTTTATTCATATTGAATCTTGATAGTGAAGACACACATGTTCATAACATTGATGCCAAAAGATGTAGAGTTGATAATGATAGTACCACTTTCTTGTGGCACTGCCGTTTAGGTCATATTGGTATAAAACGCATGAGGAAGCTCCATGTTGATGGACTTTTGGAGTCACTTGATTTTGAATCACTTGACACATGTGAACCATGCCTGATGGGCAAGATGACTAAAATGCCGTTCTCTGGAACAATGAAACGGGCAAGTGACTTGTTGGAAATCATACATACTGATGTGTGCAGTCCAATGAATGTTGCAGTGCGCGGTGGATATCGTTACTTTCTTACCTTCACTGATGACTTGAGTAGATATGGGTATATTTACTTGATGAAACACAAGTTTGAAACTTTTGAAAAGTTCAAGCAATTTCAGAGTGAAGTTGAGAATCATCGTAACAAGAAGATTAAATTTCTGCGATCTGATCGAGGAGGTGAATATCTGAGTTATGAGTTTGGCAGTCACTTAAGACAATGTGGAATTGTTTCACAGTTGACACCGCCCAGAACACCACGGCGTAATGGTGTGTCTGAACGTCGTAATCGAACCTTATTAGATATGGTGCGTTCTATGATGTCTCTTGCCGATTTGCCACTATCGTTTTGGGGTTATGCATTAGAGACATCAGCATTCACTTTAAATAGGGCACCATCGAAATCCGTTGAGACGACGCCATATGAACTGTGGTTTGGCAAAAGGCCAAAGTTGTCGTTTCTTAAAGTTTGGGGATGTGATGCTTATGTCAAAAAGCTTCAGCCTGAAAAGCTGGAACCCAAAGCGGAGAAATGCGTCTTCATAGGATACCCGAAAGAGACAGTCGGGTATACCTTCTATCTCAGATCCGAAGGCAAAGTGTTTGTCGCTAAGAACGGAACATTTCTTGAGAAAGAGTTTCTCTCGAAAGAATTGAGTGGGAGGAAAATAGAGCTTGATGAGGTTATTGAACCTTTACTTCAACCAGAAAGTAGTGCAGCACAGAAAGATGTTTCTGTGGAACCTACGACGGTAGAAGAGGAAGTTAATGATGATGATCATGAAGCTTCGGATCAAGCTGCTATTGAACCTCGTAGGTCGACAAGGGCGCGTACTACTCTCGAGTGGTACGGCAACCTTGTCTTGGAGGTCATGTTGTTAGACAACAATGAACCTACGAGCTATGGAGGAGCAGTGATGGGCCCAGACTCCGAGAAATGGTTAGAGGCCATGAAATCTGAGATGGGATCCATGTATGAAAAAAAAGTATGGACTTTGGAAGTACTACCTGAAGGGCGAAAGGCCATTCAGAACAAATGGATCTATAAGAAGAAGACGGACGCGGACGGTAATGTCACCGTCTATAAAGCTCTACTTGTGGCAAAGGGTTTTTCACAAGTTCAAGGAGTTAACTACGATGAGACTTTCTCACCCGTAGCGATGCTTAAGTCTGTCAGAATCATGTTGGCAATAGCTGCTTATTTCGACTATGAAATTTGGCAGATGGATGTCAAAACGACGTTCCTCAACGGTTTCCTTGAGGAAGAGTTGTATATGATGCAACCCGAAGGTTTTGTCGATCCAGAGAATGCTGACAAAGTTTGCAAACTCCAGCGATCCATTTATGGACTGGTGCAAGCATCTCGGAGTTGGAATAAGCGCTTTGATGAGGTGATCAAAGCGTTTGGGTTTATACAAGTTTATGGAGAAGCTTGTATTTACAAGAAAGTGAGTGGGAGCTCTATAGCGTTTCTAGTGTTATATGTGGATGACATATTGCTGATTGGAAACAATATAGAAATGCTGGAAAGCGTGAAGGAATATTTGAATAAGAGTTTTTCAATGAAGGACCTAGGAGAAGCTGCTTTCATATTAGGCATTAAGATCTATAGAGATAGGTCGAGACGCTTGATAGGACTTTCACAGAGCACATACCTTGATAAAGTTTTGAAGAAGTTCAAAATGGAGCAGTCCAAGAAAGGGTTCTTGCCTTTGTTACAAGGTGTGAAGTTGAGTAAGACTCAATGCCCAGTGACTGCAGAAGATAAAGAAAAGATGAGCGTCATCCCCTATGCTTCAGCCATAGGCTCAATCATGTATGCAATGTTGTGCACAAGACCCGATGTCAGCCTTGCCATAAGTATGGCCGGAAGGTTTCAAAGTGATCCTGGAGTGGAGCACTGGCAAGCGTCAAGAATATCCTTAAGTACCTTAACAGGACTAAGGACATGTTTCTCGTTTATGGAGGTGATGAAGATCTCGTCATAAAGGGTTACGTCGATGCAAGCTTTGACACTGATCCGGACGATTCTAAATCGCAAACCGGATACGTATTTATTCTTAACGGGGGAGCGGTAAGCTGGTGCAGTTCCAAGCAAAGCGTGGTAGCTGATTCTACGTGCGAAGCGGAGTACATCGCAGCCTCGGAGGTAGCGAAGGAAGGTGTCTGGATGAAGCAGTTCATGACAGATCTTGGAGTGGTGCCTAGTGCACTGAATCCAATAAACCTGTTCTGTGACAACACTGGTGCCATTGCTCTAGCCAAGGAACCAAGGTTTCACAAGAGGACCAGACACATAAAGCGACGCTTCAACTCCATTCGGTTCTACATCGAGGAGAAGGACATAAATATTTGCAAAGTGCACACGGATCTGAATGTTGCAGACCCGTTGACTAAACCTCTTCCAAGGGCTAAACATGATCAACACCAGAACTGTATGGGTGTTCGATTCATTACCATGTAAATCACATAGTGATGTGAACTAGATTATTGACTCTAGTGCAAGTGGGAGACTATTGGAAATATGCCCTAGAGGCAATATATAAAGTGTTTATTATTATATTTCCTTGTTCATGATAATCGTTTATTATCCATGCTATAATTGTAGTGATTGGAAACACATTGCATGTGTGGGTAAATAGACAACACAATGTCCCTAGTATGCCTCTAGTGAACTAGCTCCTTGATCAAAGGATGGTTAAGGTTCCTAGCCATAGACATGAAATGTCATTTGATAATGGGGTCACGTCATTAGGAGAATGATGTGATGGACAAGACCCAAACTACAAATGTAGTGTATGATCGTGTCAGTTTATTGCTACTGTTTTCTGCATGTCAATGTATATGTTCCTTTGACCATGAGATCATGCAACTCACGGATATCAGAAGAGTGCCTTGTGTGTATCAAACATCGCAACGTAATCGGGTAACTATAAACGTGCCCTATAGGTATCTCCGATGGTCTTTGTTGAGTTGGCATGGATCGAGACTGGGATTTGTTACTCCGTTGACGGAGAGGTATCTCGGGGCCCACTCGGTAATGCAACATCACAATGAGCCTTGCAAGCAATGTGACTAATTGTTAGTTGCGGAATCTTGTATTAAGGAACGAGTAAAGAGACTTTCCGGTAACGAGGTTGAACTAGGTATGGAGATACCGACGATCAAATCTTGGGCAAGTAACATACCTAAGAACAGAGGGAACGTTATACGTGATTAACTGAATCCTTGACATAGAGGTTCGACCGATAAAGATCTTCGTAGAATATGTAGGAACCAATGTGGACGTCCAGGTCCCTCCATTGGTTATTGGCCGTAGAGGTGTCTCGGTCATGTCTACATAGTTCTCGAACCCGCAGGGTCTGCACACTTAAGGTTCGGTGACGTTTCGGTAATGTAGAGTTATGTATGGTGGTGACCGAAGGTTGTTCGAAGTCCCGGATGAGATCCCGGACGTCACGAGGAGCTCCGGAATGGTCCGGAGGTGAAGATTCATATATAGGAAGTCCCAGTTTGGTCGCCGGAAAAGTTTCGGGCTCATCGGTAGTGTACCGGGAGTGCCGGTAGTGTACCGGGAGACCTCCGGGAGGGGTATTTCGACCCCAGAGGGTCCATGGGCTGTGGAGAATAATAACCAGACCTTAGTGGGCTGGAGGAACAGCCACAAAAAGGCCTATAGCGCAGGAGGAAAAAGGGCTAAGGAAAAGGTGGAAAAAAGGGCCAATAGGGAGCAATCGTAGTCCAACTAGGATTGGAGAAGGAGTGGGACTCCTCCCCCTTTGGCCGGCCGACTCCTAGGAGGCCTTGGCCCTGCGCCAAGGCTGCCTCTCCCTCCCTCCTTTATATACTAGTGGATTGGGGGCTGTTTGGACAGAAATTACGGCCACGTGCTACCCGTTCCACCGGTGCTCCTCTAGATTGGTTTCCGCAGTGCTTAGGCGAAGCCCTGCCGGAATTGCTCCACCACCACCATCACCGGAGCGCCGTCATGCTACCAGTGAACTCTCTCTCCTCTCCAGCTCCTCTTGCTGGATCAAGACGGTGGAGATCGTCATCAAGCTGCATGTGTGCTGAACGCGGAGGTGTCGTCCGTTCGGTACTAGATCGGAAGGATCGTGATCAAGGCCACGGGACGTTCGTGATCGGATCGCGGGACGGATCGTGACGAGATCGCGGGACGGTTCGTGATTGGTTCGCGGGACGGTTCGTGATTAGATCGCGGGACGCTCGGCGATTTGGATCGCGAAGAAGTACGACTACACCAACCGCGTTTCTTAACACTTCCCGCTTAGCGATCTACAAGGGTACGTAGATCCACTCTCCCTCTCGTAGATGCTCATCACCATGGATAGGTTTGCGTGTGCGTAGGAAATTTTTTGTTTCCCATGCGACGTTCCCCAACATCAAGCACACAAGGTTTTTAGAAATATTATTATGCTCCCACTTACTTTCTTGAATTACAAGCATCTTCGTTACCCATTGATGAAGTCAAACCCATTTGACCATTTCATCAAAACACGAAGATTCCAACTCCATTTTGCTCTCGTCTGTCCATCGCTGGAACTCTGAAGTTTACACCCTTACTAGCATCCTCTGGACTGATAAAATACCTTGGACTGTAACACATGTAGGTCCTTGGTTTCATTTCCATCAGATGGAAATCCTTTCGTCATCCTTGTTTCATATCTCATGATTTGAAATATGTATTAATTGCTAGTTCAACTCGAATCGACCTTAAGCATCGCTATGGTGAGAAAACCTCATCACAGTCAACCCCTTGAACTTGTTATTTCAACAAGTCGAGCTTTATGGATATTTTTTTATCCGTATCAGTTTTTAGTTCCATAAATATTCGTCAGACTCTAAGTCTTCCGAAAGGTGTATCAAGATTTTAATCTTGAAACATTTATATGGAAACTATCTTGGATTGTATTGGCATTTAGCCAATTCCGGAGTCAGGGTCCATCAACGCTTCCTTGTGTATCGTAGGTATAATGTTGTCCAACAACAATATCTCGCTTGCGCATCTGAGAGGTTTGCACGAGCCTTTCCTACGTGGTTCAGCTGCAAGTTCGACCATACATTTTATTGTAGAGACTTCTGTATCAGTCGCAGTAGGAAACTATGGAATTACTTCCAAGGCCTCTTTCCTTTGATATGATGAAGACGATATTGTTTATCTCGTCGAGTTGCACTATTCTCCCACTCACCTTTTGTAAGAACTATTCTCTTTAAAAGCATACCGTTTTGTGGCAAAATCGTTTGCCTCGGTATAGTGGTGGGGGAATACCCAATGACTTGGGATAACCTACAAAGCAGCACTTGTCTGGTTTGGAATAGGTTTGTAACTTTTTACACAAGCCCCATATTCCAAATGTTTAAGAAAAGATATAACATGGTTGGGCGTACCATACCATGGCGTCATTTCAACAGACCTGATGGATCTCTTTTCAGTGTAAAAGCCGCAGTCTCTAAAGCATCACTCTTTAAAAGGGATAATGGCAAATTCATTTATGTCATCTTTGATCTTACCATGTCATAAATTATTCGATTACATATTCACGGACTTTCTACTTGCAGTGGTGTTCCAGGAGGTGCAAGTTGTGAAACCCCTTTCACAACTCATCAGACATTCGCTGACCTTGTAACTCAAATATTCCTTTCTACAATCGAATTGTAGAAACATAATTTTCTTGTTACAACAACTTCTACTTCATTTTTGAAAACCTTATGAATGAATTCAAAAGATCCAGACTTAGGTCTCAACAAGTAAATATCCATATATCTACTTGAGTCCTTTCTAAAGATAGATAAATCCACTACTTGCAACAACATTTATTGGACAACACACATCATAATGTATGATCACCAATATGTTCTTTGCTCGTTCTTTATGGCATGTGAATGGTATTTCGGTCACTTCACTTTTCATAGGAAAGTTGCAAGTGTCAGATGATTCAAAATCAAACGACTTCAAAATCCATCATAATGGAATTTTTCATGCGGGTTTCTCCAATGTGACCAAATGCAATGCCACACTTGTGTGGTATTTTTTTAGTCTTGCGACATTTAGCGTCAGTGTTATGGATGTATCATATTTCCATCAATATTCATAACATACATCCCATCTAGGATGGAAGCATGGCCCTCCATGTTATTCATAATACTGAACAACAATTGTTATTTTTATGAACAACTCCTTTGCAACAAACATTGTGCAATGGGCTAGAGTGTACAAAACTCTAAAATGAATTATGAAAGTAAACCCAGAAGTAATGTATTATAATCAATATCCATAACACACGTCTCATTCATAATGAAAGTATGGCCCTTATGTTATTCATAACACCGAACATCAAAAGTTCTCTTACGAACAACCTTCTTGCAAGATACCTTATGCAAAGGGCTAGAGTGTGAAACTCTAAATGAATTCTGAAAATAAATACATAGGGAATACACCGATGGAAGGTATAGTAACATGTACTATGTTCCCACCGCATATCTAAACCTCATTTCCGACAAGTCCTTTAGGCCGTAGTAGTTCTTACATCGACTTGCAACAGAATGCAATCGAGCGGGTATCTTTGTGATCAACTCACAATACCCAAGAATTAGTGATTAACATGTTTAACCATAATTCCCAAGAACTATATCTTTGACTAGCCTTCTATACATCAAAAACTTGTATGACATTCATACATGAGCTAGATATTCCAGTCTTCTTACTTTTTGCCTTTATACTTCTAACAGTTTAACTTTCAGTATTTCTCCTACTCTCAGAAGAAGCACTCAACTTAAGAGTGGCATTAGCCCCGGACTTCCTAGGCATGAAAGTTTCACTAAAACCCTTCAGACACTTCCTTTCTCTTTAAGTTGTTGTTTTATTTATCTTTCATCATATGACAGGTATTCTTCTGGATCCCTCTCTTATCAGTCAAATGCATAGTAAACACCTTACTAATAGTTTGCAAACAAACATTGCTTTGGATATTTCATATCTGCCAGCCTTTGTTTGTATCTGAAAAATAATTTCCAGTTCCATGAATATCACATAACTATCCCAAAACTTTCGAAGTTCAGGTCTCATGGAAACAAACATATTGCACTTGACTGAAATGAAATTCTAGCTATTGGATCGAAGGATGAGAGTAACATGATCCATAGCATTAGCGGGAGAATATGGAAAGCATGCGATAGGACAAAGTCCTTCTCAGCACGCTAGAGGACCATCCTCACATTACGTTACCAATCGTAAAGTTTTAACCAGATATTTAACAACTATTCAATTTTAACAGGGAAGGTGGAAACGCGAGCCATTATTCTACAACTATTTTGCAAATCACACTTAGACAATGTTCAAAATTAATTGCACTGACAACAACATAATTCTAAAGTGTGCTCCCACTCAAATCAATATCTCTCATAATTGATTGTGAGTGATACAAGACCCGCATTTTAATTCAACGCCACGGTTCGAGATGAACTCAAATGGCGCGAACTTCAATCGGTATGCAAACTTGCCGATCACATGTCTATGTGATTCTTGTTCATCTTTCGATGCGTGTGTTCCGAGCTCAGGACTGTCCTGCCTAAACGTCAAGACAACAAAGTGATCTCGCTGCGAGGTCTCAACTCACCCGCCTCACACTTCTCTAATCGTTCGCACCCATGGAGATCATGTGTTGCCCTGAAGAGATAGGTGTTGTGACGGTGCTACACTTGGGAGAACACTAACTATTTGATATTTTTTGTGAGAGATCACTCTAATAAAAAGCGACTACCGCACAATCAAGAAGGGTGCATCATAAGGGATAAACATCTCAGGCAATTCATAATAGCATGGTATGGTATAGCCCTTTCTGACGGAGAAGTCTTTCATTTCTTCGTCTTCGGCATTCGCGTTGGTGTTCACCTTCGTGAAGATTGCCACCACCTTGTCGATGCACCAGATAAAATTGCTATCTCTATAGCTAATAAAATAAGGGCATTACATAAGGTTGACACGCAGGTCATTAAAGTGACAATCATATGTCTCTAGTCATCATGCCGAATCATGACACGCATGTCATGTTAATATTACATCATATAGTCATCTCATACATAATCAAATTAATATGACCACTGCTATACCTCATCATATGCACATGCAAACCATCCTGCAAAACCAAGTTATATCAACGTCCATCATCAAGCATGATAATCCAAGTCGCTAGATTAACATTGTGGGGTGTATGAAACATGAGATAATAAAATCTCGAGCCCCATAATAAACTTCGTCATACGCATGACCCCCGTGCAGATCATATCTGCATTGACCTTCCATTTGTGAAATTTCATCTTTCTTGTTAACTACGATGGAATTCAATGAACTGTTAGCACTTCGTTGATCAATCAGGATCGTGGATTGCCAGAACATTGAAACTCCACCATGTTGTTATCAAGATCAGAAATATGCAGATTCCAGGGAAGCAACAAGAACATCGGGTAACAGATTTCATCTGCTACCCGCACAAAAAATTTCAGTAATAAAACTTATCTACTATCTAATTATATTGTGCAACACCCATACATCTCTATGTATTCTAGATCGCAACCTGTATCTACACATAGCACGGCTCATGATGTTACTGTAGGGTAACACAGCAGAAAACAAAAATTTCCGACCTACGCACCAACCCAGGACCACTATGGAGACTGGATACAAGGTTTGATCTTTTTCGTTACCGACTCGTCGCGCAGCGGAAGTAGAGTCGATAACGATCGGCAGTGCAGATCCCGTAGCTAGGATTTACAACCTCCCAACCGCGAGGATGTATACCCTCATTTTCCCCTCGGACAACCCTCCGGGAGGCGGTCGGACAGTCCCTCAGATGGTGTCACGGACAGCACTACGGGAGGACCATCGAAACTCGGACGGTCACTCGGACAGCCCTTCGGGAGGACCTTCAAAACTCGGACAGCCCTTCAGAAGGCACTCTCTAACTAAGACCAAAATTACGATCTCTCTACAGAGTTGCATACATACGGTGTCATGTATCTGGTAGGGCTTCGCCGTCCATAACTAGTTCCCAACGGAACCCAGACAGCCTTTTGGCTCTACGAAACTATTTCGCTGGGAGGGAGAGAGAAAGCCAGATCATGCATGGCACTTGTATGTGAGAAGGGATGAGCTTTGGGCTGCCCCCTCTGTTGGGGAACATGTTGGGGAACGTTGCATGGGAAACAAAAAATTTCCTACGCACACGCAAGATCTATCCATGGTGATGAGCATCTACGAGAGAGAGAGTGGATCTACATACCCTTGTTGATCGCTAAGCGGGAAGCGTTAAGAAACGCGGTTGGTGTAGTCGAACATCTTCGCGATCCAAATCGCCGTGCGTCCCGCGATCTCATCATGATCCGTCCCGCGATCCAATCACGATCCGTCCCGCGAACTCTTCATAATCCATCCCGCGATATCATCACGATCCGTCTCGTGATCTTGATCACGGTCCTTCCGATCTAGAGCCGAACAGACGACACCTCTGCGTTTAGCACACGTACAGCTCGATCACGATCTCCGCCTTCTTGATCCAGCAAGAGGGAGCGGAGAGGTAGAAGAGTTCTCCGGCAGCACGACGGCGCTCTGGCGATGGTGGTGGAGCTATTCCGGGAGGGCTTCGCCTAAACACTGCAGAAATCTGATCTAGAGGAGAAACTATGCACTAGAGGAACGGGTAGCACATGGCTGAAAATCTTGTGCCAAAACCCTAAAACCCTTTAGTATATATAGGAGGAGAGGAGGAGGAGGCTTGCCTCCCAAGTAGGCAGCCCTTGGGTCAACCGAACCAGGAGGGAGGACTCCTTCCTAATTTAGCCCTTTTTGCCTTTTTCCACCTTTTTCCTTTTGGGCTTTTCTTCCCAGCCGCATGGGCTTTGTGTGGGACTTCCACCAGCCCACTAAGGGCTGGTATTCATCCTCCCATAGCCCATGTATCCTCTTGGGACGAACTACCCCTCCCGATGGTCTCCGGGTACACTACCGGCACTCCCGATACACTACCGATGAGCCCGAAACTTTTCAAGCGACCAAAATAGGACCTCCTATATATCAATCTTTACCTCCGGACCATTCCGGAGCTCCTCGCATCGTCCGACATCTCATCCGGGACTCCGAACAACCTTCGGTCACCACCACGCATAACTCTATACTACCGAAACGTCACTGAACCTTAAGTGTGCAGACCCTGCGGGTTCGAGAACTAGGTAGACATGACCGAGACACCTCTACGGTCAATAACCAATAGCGGGACCTGGATGCCCATATTGGTTCCTACATATTCTACGAAAATCTTTATCAGTCGAACCGCTATGTCAAGGATTCAGTTAATCCCGTATGATGTTCCCTTTGTTCTTCAGTATGTTACTTGCCCGAGATTCGATCGTTGGTATCTCCATACCTAGTTCAACCTCGTTACCGGCAAGTCTCTTTACTCGTTCCGTAATACAAGATCCCGTGACTAACAATTAGTCACATTGCTCGCAAGGCTTATTGTGCCGTTGTATTACCGAGTGGGCCCTGAGATACCTCTCCGTCACACGGAGTAACTAATCCCAATCTTGATCCATGCCAACTCAACAGACACCCTCGGAGATACCTGTAGAGCACCTTTATAGTCACCCAGTTACGTTGCGACATTTGATACACACAAGGTACTCCTACGATGTCAGTGAGTTGCATGATCTCATGGTCATAGGAACATATACTTGACATGCAGAAAACAGTAGCAATAAACTGACACGATCATATGCTACGTTTGTAGTTTGGGTCTTGTCCATCACATCATTCTCCTAATGACGTCATCCCATTATCAAATGACATCTCATGTCAATGGCTAGGAAACCTTGACCATCTTTGATCAACGAGCTAGTCTACTAGAGGCATACTAGGGACAAAGTGTTGTCTACTTATCCACACATGTAATGTGTTTCCAATCAATACAATTATAGCATGGATAATAAACAATTATCATGAACAAGGAAATATGATAATAACTAATTTATTATTGCCTCTAGGGCATATTTCCAACAGTCTCCCACTTGCACTAGAGTCAACAATCTAGTTCACATCACCATGTGATTCGCATTGTTATGAATCTAACACCCAATGAGTTCTGGGGCTCGATCATGCTTTGCATGTGAGAGAGGTCTTATAGTCAACGGGTCTGCCACATTCAGATCCATGTGTGCTTTGCAAATCCCTATGTCAAACTGTAAACACTGCTACCACACTCCACTTGGTACTATTCCAAATGGCTGCTCCACTATATGTATCCAGATTGCTACTACAAGTCATCCGGATTGGTGTTAAAGCTTGCATCGACGTAACTCTTTACGACGAACTCTTTATCACCTCCATAATTGAGAAACATCTCCTTAGTCTTTTAGTAACTAAGGATAATCTTGACCACTGTCCAGTGATCCACTCCTGGATCACTCTTGTACCCCTTGACAGACTCATGGTAAGGCACATAGAGGTGCGGCACACAACATGGCAAAATATAGAGCCTATGGCTAAGGCATAGGGGACGACATTCGTCCTTTCTCTTTCTTCTGCCGTTGTCGAGCTTTGAGTCTTACTCAACTTCACACCTTACAAATCAGGCGAGAACTCTTTCTCTGATTGATCTATTTTGAACTCTTTCAAAATCTTGTCAAGGTATGTACTCATTGAAAGTCTCATCAAGCATCTTGATCTATCTCAATAGATCTTGATGCTCAACAATTAGGTAGCTTTATCCAGGTCTTCCTTTGAAAAACTCTTTTCAAACAACCATTTATGCTTTCCAGAAATTCTACATCATTTCCGATCAACAATGTGTCAACCACATATGCTTACTAGAAACTCTATAGTGCTCCCACTCACTTTATTGTAAATACAAGTTTCTCATAAACTTTGTATAGACTCAAAAACTTTGATCACCTCATCAAAGTGTATATTCCAACTCCGAGATGCTTGCTCCAGCTCTTAGATGGATTGCTGGAGCTTGCACACCTTTTAGCATCCTTAGGACTGACAAAACCTTCTAGTTGTATCACATACAACCTTTCCTCAAGTAAACCGTTAAGGAAACGATGTTTTGACATCCATCTGCCAGATTTCATAATTGAAAAATGCAGCAACAGCTAACATAATTCCAACAGACTTTAGCATTGCGATGAGTGAGAAAGTCTCATCATAGTCAACTCCTTGAACTTGCCGGAAAACTTCTTTGCGACAAGTCGAGCTTTATAAATGGTGACATTCACCATCAGCGTCTGTCTTCATTTTAAATATCCATTTGTACTCAACGACCTGCCGTCCAACGAGCAAGTCTACCAAAGTCTATACTTGGTTTTCATATATGGATCCTTTCTCCGATTTCATGGCCTCTAACCATTTGTCAGAATCCGGGCCCATCGTCGCTTCTCCATAGCACATAGGTTCATCGTTGTCCAACAACATGACCTCCAAGATAGGGTTGTCGTACCACTCAGGAGCAGTATATGTCCTTGTCGACCTACGAGGTT
Organism: Hordeum marinum; assembly: GCA_022496015.1. Lineage (NCBI taxonomy): Eukaryota > Viridiplantae > Streptophyta > Magnoliopsida > Poales > Poaceae > Hordeum > Hordeum marinum. The sequence continues at coordinate 12,711,359 of CM039677.1, read as the reverse complement.
TGATAGTAACTTGATTCGAAGCTTCATGATCATCATCATTAACTTCCTCTTCAACTAACGTAGGCTTCACAGAAACATCTTCCTGCGCTGCACTACTCTTTGGTTGAACAAAGTTTTAACAACCTCATCAAGTTCTATCTTCCTCCCACTCAATTCTTTCGAGAGAAACTCTTTCTCGAGAAAGGACCTAGTTTTAGCAACAAACATTTTATGCTTGGATCTGAGATAGAAGGTTTACCCAACTGTCTTTAGGGTATTCTATGAAGATGCATTTGTCCGCTTTGGGTTCGAGCTCATTAGGTGAAAACCCTTTTTCACATAAGTGTTGCAGCCCCAAACATTAAGAAATGACAGCTTAGGTTTCTAACAAACCATAATTCACACGGTGTCATCTCAACGGATTTAGATGGTGCCCTATCTAAAGTGAATATAGTTGTCTCTAATGCATGACCCCAAAACGATAGTGGTAAAAGGATAAGAGACATAATAATTCGCACCATATCCAATAGAGCACGACTATGACGTTCGGACACACCATCACACTATGGTGTTCCAGGTGGCGTGAGTTGTGAAACAACTTTCACATTGTCTTAAGTTGTATACCAAACTCGTAACTCAGATATTCACCTCCACGATCATATCGCAGACATTTTATCTTCTTGTCACGATGATCTTAAACTTCACTCTGAATTTGCTTGAACTTTTTCAAACGATTCAGACTTGCGTTTCATTAAGTAAATATACACTATTATCTACTCAAATCATCAGTGAAGGTAAGAAAATAATGATATCCACCGCATGCTACAAGACTCATTGGATTGCATACATCAACATGTATCATTTCCAATAAATCACTTGCCCGCTCCATCAAACCAAAAAACGGGGTCCTTAGTCATCTTGCCCAAGAGGCATGGTTCGCATGTCTCAACCGATTCGAAATCGAATCAGTCCAAAGATCCATCAGCATGGAGTTTCTTCATGCGCTTTATACCAATATGACATTTAGCGGCAGTGCCACAAGTATGTGGTACTATCATTATTAACTTTGTATCTTTTGGCATCAATGTTATGAACATGTGTATTATTACGATCAAGATTCAACAAACCATTCTCACTGGGTGCATGACCATTGAAGGTATTATTCATGTAAACAGAATAACCAATATTCTTTAACTTAATTGAATAACCGTGTTGCAATAAACACGATCTAATCACGTTCATGCTCAACGCAAAACACAAAATAACATTTATTTAGGTTCGTCACTAATCCCGAAGGTAGAGAGAGCGTGCGATGTTGATCACATCAACCTTGGAAACATTTCCAACACACATCGTCACCTCACCCTTAGCTAGTGCTCCGTTTATTCCGTAGCTTTTATTTCGAGTTACTAACATTTAGCAACCGAACCGGTATCCAATACCCAGGTTCTACTAGGAGTACTAGCAAGGTACACACAAATAACACGTATATCAAATATACTTCTGTCGATGTTGCCAGCCTTCTTATCTACCAAGTATCTAGGGTTGTTCTGCTTCAACGAGTGGTCTCCTCATAATCGAAGCACTTAGTCTCGGGTTTGGGTTCAACTTCGGGTTGCTTCACTAGAGCAGGAACTGACTTGCTATCCATGAAGTTTTCCCTCCTTGCTCCTGCCCTTCTCGAAACGAGTGGTTTGACTAACCATCAACACTTGACGCTCCTTCTTGATTTCTACCTTCGCGGTGTCAAACATCGCGAGTAGCTCAGGGATCATCATTTCTATCCCTGGCATTTTATAGTTCATCACCAAGTTCTAGTAGCTTAGTGATAGTGACCTGGAGAACTACATCAATCACTATCTAATCTGGAAGATCAACTCCCACTCGATTCAAGCAATTGTAGCACCCAGACAATCTGAGCACATGCTCAATGATTGAGCTATTCTCTTTCATCTTGTAGGCAAAGAATCTTGTTGGAGATCTCATATCTCGCAACACGGGCACAAGCCTGAGATCCTAATTTCAGCTCTTAGAACATCTCATATGTTCTGTGATGTTCAAAACGTTTCGGAGCCTCAATTCTATGCCATAATGCATGACGCACTAAACTATCAAGTAGTCATTAGAACGTGCCTGTCAGATGTTCACAACATCTACAGACGACGCTAGAGGGGTTGGCGCACCGAGCGGTGCATTAAGGACATAAGCCTTCTATGCAGCAACGAGGACAATCCTCA